>CALNVZ010003428.1:32675368-32693155 GCA_940671915.1 Paracentrotus lividus
GATGATAGAACCTGACTGGTTCTTCCAGGTGTACATGGGGTCAGGCGTACCAGAGGCAGCACATTGGATTGTGATGTGACCACCCTCTACACCCTGTACGTTCAGAGGTTCAACTGTCCACTCGGGAGGCACTAGGTAACACAGCAGGATTTCAACATTCATGGGTTATGATGTAGATAGTCTCAATGACTACATAACGTAATAAAGTTCATTACGTATTTTCTATGAACTTCGTGTCAATACGCTCCAAAACGCTCCAAATTTAATTGTCCGAAACAAAGGTGAACAGAAATTCGTTTGGCCCTTTTTTGTGGGCCCGGCAGCCGCTTAGCAGCGCCAGATGGACGTTGCTCTATCCCCTTCTTGTTGAGGCAGCAACCTCATGGCAGCTATCTTCTTAGTAGCAGCAACTACCATTTTTTAACGTCTTTTGCCTGACGCGACTGGGGATCGAACCCGCGACATTCCGATTATCAATTTACTAAGCCAACACATTGGTGCCAATACGAGGTGGCAGCGGTGGGATCTGAATCGAAATGGCGAAAGGAGATTTTTAAAGAGACGTCTTATTTTATCTAATACAAAATTATTGCAATCAGGCGAGGAAAAGACAACGTCCCAGTTTCTATACAGGGTGACCCAGAAAAAAGGAAACCCAACTTTGATCATCAATAATTTCAAAAATATTACCATGGTGATTATAAAATTTATATCACTGGAAAGTGCAACTCATTCCCATTTTTTAATGGTAACCTTGCTCAGCTCACCAATGTCACGCATCACTGAATCCCATTGTTTTGAAAATGTCTTGCAAAATTGTGAGTTGTTCACTTTCACGCTCATTGAGATGGGTTGTTGCAATGGTGCCTAAAAGGAAACCCAACTTTCATCATCAATCATTTAAAAAACATGACAGTGGTAATTATGACGTTTATATCACTGGAAAGTGCACTCATTATATTTTATTGATATCTCTTTCAGCTCTCGCAATGTCACGCATCACTGAACCCCATTGTTCTGAAATATCTTGAAAAATTGTGATTGATGCACTGTCATGCTCTTACATTCTCCAAGGAGAACTAAAGGTTCTCTGGTTGTTGTGAGCAGTAACATGATGAAATTACCTGGATGGTAAGATTAACGGACTAAATAAGTAGACATTTCCAGCCATTTATCAACCCATTTATAAAAGTCCACCGGAATGCTCTACTTAGATTGTTTAGGAACCTTAAAAGCAACTATCTCAAGGAGCATGAAAGAGAACATATCCAATTTTGCGAGACAATTTTCAAAACAATGGGGTTCAGTGATGCATGATATGGTGAGCTGAGAGAGTATCATTAGAATGGTTAATGAGTTATACTTCCAGTGATATAAACTTCTTAATCACCACTGAATATGTTTAAAATTATTGATGATCAAAGTTGCGTTTCCTTTCAGGCACATTCACACAAACCATCTCGAGGTGCATGAAAGTGAACCACGCACAATTTTACAAGACTTTTTTAGAACAATGGGGTTCAGCGAAGCATGATATTGGTGAGTTGAGAGAGATATCATTAGAATGATAATGAGTTGCACTTTACAGTGATATAAATTTCATAATCCCCATTGGAATATTTTTGAAATTATTGTTGATCAAAGTTGGGTTTCCTTTTTTCTGGGTCACCCTGTATACCGTGCTTTCTGATATCTTGATTAATTTAGCAAACAAAAAAGCTCACTGCTACATAAACCCTCATTCTACGTCCACATATAGATAATTTACCAAAAGGGATGGTTTGAGGATTTGGGTGATCAGGATTCTCACCAATTCATAATGATGACATCATGATGGTTATTCCAAACTATACCCGTTACACTAAACTGCACCAAGGGTAAATGTTTCCTGTACTTCAACATTTACTCCATCGGTGTGTATAGATGTGTTGGCTCAATGCATAGAGCGGGAGGTCGTGGATTCGATTCCCCTCCGTGTCATATACTAAAAGACGTGAAAAAAAGTTATTGCTACCCTGTTTGGCGTTCAACAAGAAGGGATTAGAGCAATTACGTCCATCTGGTGCTGCTCAGCGGCTGCCGGACCACGCAAACATTTAAACACGCAAAATTAATATTCTTTATTTCGAACATTTTTTGGAGTGTTGGAGCGTTTTTTGTTTGTTTGTTATTGTTTTGTTATTTTTTTATTTTTATTTTTAAATAGTTTATTAAAGTAGACACATGGAGAAAATACACAATATTTGCTAATAATGGCCAAATTACATGTTACTGAATAGATTTTCCTTCGTTTACGATTGACAATGCTGAATGACTTGAATCTCTCAGAAATAGCTGTAAATGGTTTTTTAGCGTTTTTGTTTAATCCGCCCCCAAATGGGCCGCTCGGCGTGCGGAGGAGCTCCTGGTTTGTGACGTCGCACTTGGACGCGTTCGAACAACAGCCAGCTGATCTGAGCTTGCGCGCACAGAACTTGATGCATACTATATCACGTAAACAGATTGCTCGCACTGTACTAGCTTGCTATACGTCTGGTGTGTCTCGAATTAATATGGCTCTTTTATCACACATGATTACAGCCATTGAACAGAATCATACAGGGTTGTAGATCCTTAGAATATCGTGTTTTGAGATTGTTAACGATTTGTGATTATTTTGTAGATTTGAACTTGCTGCGATAGACTTTTGAAGAGTTTGCAATCATGATAAAAGCACGAATTGACGTGCTCATCTCTCACCGAGGGCCGGGACGGTGCGGCCGTTGGTTGTTGGTGAATCGTTTAATTTGCCCATTGACATTGGGAGATATAATGCTTAAAATTCCATGTAATTTATAAGCGACTTCATTCTAAGAAGACTATTCTGTGTTAATCTATAATTGATTTTAATATGATTTTTTTTTTAAATATGAATCCCTCCAAATAAGGTTTTAGAGCAAAATATAATCATGCCACCGTCATGATTTCCCAACAACTTACACGGATTAACACTACCATCATTATTGACAAGGTGGTCATGTACAATTTCCTCCAAATTCCTTATCCTTATTTATCGAATTCAATGGCTCAAGACCAGAAACTTCCTTAAAAATAAAATCAATATATATTGAGAGACAGATATTTAAGAATCAATGATGTAAGCATTGAATCGTTTGCATATTTCAGTTACTGAATTTAGTTTGGCTTAATTCTTACACACGCAACAACAGGATGGGTAGTGTATATCAGTCCGGCAGGAGCGGATGGAATATACAGTCGTCTCTCGTAAGACTGCTGCTTGTATCACAAATGCAAAATCTGTCAAATTCATTGCAACAAGGTCGAATCTACAAAATAATGTTATTTCATTCTGAACAATATCTAAAACCATGAAAAAAGCTTCATATACTGTAACTGAAGAACTAAGGAGCTATTCCATCCAAAAGTTTGGGCGAATTATTGTTATAGCTAATGGATGAAATTATCTCGGGATCTGCACAGCACAATAATATAAAGACTTACAAAACCAAATGAACAATTTCAAGATTATGATAATCTTACAATATAGATATAAAGGATTATTGGTTACAATAATTTGTCATATATGACAACAAAACTAAAAGTGTGATTTGAACAGTCCACAATGAAAACAATGTCACTTTATTTTATTATCTTTTTTTTCCCACTCACTCTCGTGCTGAGGATAGGCCTATTCTAATTATGTTAATATAATGAAAAATAATTCATTATTGAAACGGATTAACTTATATAGATAAATGGTAGAGGAACAGTCTGCAAGAGATATCACCTTTGACCAGTTAGTCAGGGCCTGGGGAGAAGCATGAGATGAGAAGAGAAAAAGAACGTTTTCAAGAATCACAATGTGCAATGTACGCGATATAGCACAGTGCAGGATACGTGCATACAGTGAACACGGTACGGGTGCCCAAGGTGTGACGTCATAATCTCGACGCCCTTGCGCGGTACCGCTGAAGACTGAAAATGGGGGCCCTTCTTTGAAAGGTGATAACTCCCGATCTAAAACAGATATTGACAAGGGGTTTAGATATTCTGAATCAGTAAAGATTTTCCATTGCAGTGGTATGAATTTTGTTGCAATTAAAAGCAGTTTTGACTCTCCAGTTGTCTACTTTAACCCTCAAATATAACAGACACTGACGAGACTAATTGGACATGTTTACACCATCCATTGATCACCCTGTAAGGATGCATTTCATTCAACGTGAAACAGTGCATGCCTTTCTACCTTGTACTTGAACAGCAATGGTCAGGTTGTCGGAATATCCTGTCGATTCGACCATAGCGAAGCATTCGTAGGACCCGGCATCTGCAGCTACCACATTCTGTACCTCTAAAATAGCCACCTCTGCGTGTTCATAGCCCGGAATTTCAGGGTCTGCGATCATCTGCGTGGTCATAGTGTACCTGTCATTGGCTGTTTCTATAAGGGTAGTGCATAGTACTTTTATACGGTATAATATAGCATAGGTATATCACTCCATATAATTTGAAATCAAGGTGTTAATGCCGAGTGTTCATCCAAAATTATATAGAAAGCAACAACTTAAGTTTGCGATTTGTAAAAAATAATGTTATAACAATAGACCAGTTTACTAATTTATTACAATTCATCCATATTTCTTTCCTGGCGACATAGTAATTCAAACCTGTAATAAAAGAATGAACTGAACCAAGAAACATGAAATCCAGTTCGCATACATTAGTTATTGCTACATCAGGCAAGCCTCAGGCAAGCTTTCAGGTTGTCAAGAACAACTTTTGTTTAAAAAGTATGAATAAGATTATAATAACTTAGTATACTGGTTTATTGACCACCGCTCAAAAAGTATTGCATTTATGGGGACTCGTGTAATTTTGAAAAAAAAAGAGTGCTTGATCCCTTTCATTTATGTCTTTATGTCTCCTCTTAAACAAAAAGAAAAATCCGTGTTGCATTTGGGCCCAGAGCGTTGTGTATAATTGCAAGTAAAATTGAAATTAATCACAACAGGCGATGGTAATAATGGATTACAATATACGGCCGGGTGGCAATTGTTTTTCAGTAAAGAAGATTATACTTACGATCATTGTTGTCGATAAATTGACCGTTGACAAGCCAGGAAATTGCTGGGAATGGATTGGAGTTAACGGTACACGTTACACGCCCATTAGTTTCTATCAGCAACCATTACATTGAAAATGGGGACTATATGGGAACGAGCGGGAAAAAATTATTGCACATTTAATTTTGTTTTTAATTAATATCTTATTGAGATATTTCGACAAAAAGACTAATCCTGGAATCTTATTAGGTGACCTCCGTGACCCGAACTTTATCTACCTTGTTACCCCAAAATGTTTTTTTTTTAATTATTGTAATTACATCATCAAGTTCACATCTTCTTTAGATATCGAGAGAACAAGGCAATTATATAGGATTTTATAAGTTGACCTCAGTCACGTTTGAAATTTGACGTTGTTATTCCAAAATCTAATGAGATCGTCTTCCAAATGAGACATAAGATAATCAAGTTTCGCTTTTTGAGACATCGTGAGAGCGAAAAAGTGGGACGAATGGAGGGACATAATATCGGAAAATATTTTTGCTCCTGCAGTGCCGTTGCGACCACTTTTTCAAATAGCAATCCTGTATTTCAATAAACACTAAATGAAGCCAAGGGATAATTGCATGGGTGCAAAGGCGGGAGTGCAATTTGATGATTTAATCACAATATTTCCTTTGCTTGATTTTATGTAGGTGTTTATTAAAAGACTTGATTAATGAGAATGGTGATTATATTTTTTATTCACATACCTACACCTTCGGTCAGCGTTGGTAACACTATTTCAAAGTAGAAGACATCGTGATTGACGGCAACTGTGCCGCTGTAGAGGTAAAGAATCGACTTTAAGAAAGAATCACCCATTCCGATATCATGAATATAAATCTTTTGACTAGTTTTATTCACAATGTTGTATTTATCTATATCATAGTAAAGCATGAATTAGAAGGGTGGAATAGTTCAAACGAAATTTCAATCATATTTTTCCATAATTTTCTTTTCATGACTAATGTTCTTATATACAAGCCGGTAATAGCGTGAATGCTAATAAAATATGTAAATCATGATTTCCTTTCATGAGATAAAAAAAATAATAAAGATAGGACATGACGATGCGTCCACCATATTTATTTGTAATAGTTTTTCAAACGAGATAGCGTCTGGTGATAATTTACTACTAGTTTCCGTAGTGGAATAATTACCCACGCCGATGAAATCGGCAGGGTATTGTAAAGGGTTCCGTATGTTTGTTTGTTTGTTTGTTTGTTTGTGTACAAGATAACTAGAGAACGGGTGAACGGATTTGCACCAAATTTTCAGGGATTGTTGGGATAGTGAAAGGAAAGAATCGATTAGATTTAGGTGATGATTGGTTGATCCCTGCAGATTCTTTGTAGATTTCAGTTTTGACTCCATAGTATAGTATTACAACTACTCTGTAGCCGGGGTAAAATCAATTCGAGAGAACAGCCACCTCTCATGCACAGCGGACGACAGCGCGCAGTGCCATGAGCCATTTCACCTCCCTGCGAAAGTTTGTCATGCACAGAACTCGCATGCACGGAAGCATCACGCGGTGAGGATCGACAAGATTTTGCCGTGGCCCAAGCCTGCACTCGCAATCTATGTATGTCGTGTGCGAGAAACTATCCATACGACGAATGCAAGGTAATGAATCTTTGTACATCGACGCTCTTTGTGTACATATCGAACTTGCAATCACACGTGCATTCAGGTAAAATCGAAATCATCACCACACGCGCCTAAAAGGGACTTTATAACTACGATAGACATGCAAAAACCATTGCAAAGTCATGTTCAACAACTATCTATGCAAAAAGAGACATCGGGTATCAATATTCGTGTTTAATCATGAAAAAAGGTAAAAATTTACGTAAATTCGGCTTTCCTACATAGAGTCTACATAATGCATTGTGAAATGGGTGAGCGAATTACTGCATCAGCTCAGCTGAGTTCGAGCCGAGCGACGCTACATCATTACCCACACGCCGATGAAATCGGCAGGGTATTGTAAAGGGTTCCGTATGTTTGTTTGTTTGTGTACAAGATAACTAGAGAACGGGTGAACGGATTTGCACCAAATTTTCAGGGATTGTTTGGATAGTGAAAGGAAAGAATCGATTAGATTTAGGTGATGATTGGTTGATCCCTGCAGATTCTTTGTAAATTTCAGTTTTGACCCCATAGTATAGTATTACAACTACTCTGTAGCGCCACCAAGGCGTGGGTCAGCCGCCTTTGACGGCCCCTCTAGTTTACATTGTATTATTTAAATCCATATCGTTAAAACATTATGGAACTCACACGAACTGGACATCCCCGGTTCCAACGGCTGGAGCATTCCATGTGAAGGTTTGTCCTGATGCCTTGTTATTGGCATTGGTGTGTGTGACAGCATCGCCAGCGTTGGTACATTGGAGAAGCTTCCAAGAGTATTATCGGTAGGGGCCGTAAAAGTACCTACGATGACATCACCTTGCGTGGTACGAGCCTGTAACAAGAATCCCTGAAACATTGCATCGTTAGCCCCGACGATCGTCACTGCAAAGTTATAGAAGAGCAGAATTATGAATATGAGAACACTTTAAAAATGTTAACTAGGCACTCTACATCAAGGTGAAGGAGATTTTACCGGTAAAAAATGCAATCCCGTACATATGTTTAGCTGTTGCACTCGCCTACAGAGTGTGCCTGTTTTCCGCTCAATATCAATTGTTGTGGCTATTATTTATTTCTTCGATTGGGCACGGGGTAGGAGCCATAGTGTTCTGATCTTGAAATTGAGTAAAGAGAGAAAATTGTATTACTTCTACGGACTTGGCTCGTTTTCAGATGGTGATGTTATATCTTTTCCTGAGTGTAGCCTTGGTGCAATGATCGCTCTGAAGATTAAATCTTCCAAAATATCATGATATAAAAGAATCGCACGCGGTATGCGGGTCAATGATAATTTGTATTGAGAATGAAAAGAAATACATAAAGTCAATTTAATCATGGGTTTATTCTTACCTTCAATGTTACCTCCTGGAATATAGTCCGAGACCTCAACTCGGAAACTGTAAGGGCTCTCACCCCCTTGAGGGTCTGTGGGCACAAGAGGATCAACAGTGCTATCAACAAAGTGCATGGGTCGAGCAAGCTCACAAGCCGTAGCTGGAGCCCCTGTACCATAGGCATTGCTGACGGTTAAGAGAGCCGCAAAGACTACACCTACAAGTACGAGAGAGCTTAAGCCTCTAGCCAACTTCATCATGTTCATCTTCTCCTTTCTCTTTTATATATTTTTTATTCGTCTGATTCTTTTAAGAAGTGAACAAAGTGTCTCGTATGCACGAGCAACGTCCAAAAGTTATGAAAAGTCCTGATGATTGCGGAGGGGGTTTTCGCGTTAAAAATCGTACTGTTTTTTGATTGATTGATAATGATGCCAGAGTATTTTCATCTCTGAGTCGGCCATGTATATAGACATTGTATTCGGGTAAATATTGATTTGGTCTTGAAATAATATCGTTTATTGACTCACGTATACACAATGAAATGTAATGAGACTGTTATAAGAATGTAACTATAAATAGAAACTGCGTAAGAATATTGGAATTATACAAAATAGAAAGAGAAAATCGCATCGAAAAGAGACTTAAGCGTCCTGTCGCCATTTTCGGAATAAGCAATATCTTTTCGCGAAATCAATGACATGTGACATGTCCAGATCATACATGTCCAAATCAACATGTATGTTATCATCTGTTAATACATCATTGTCATGGTAATGATCAATTATAAAATGCTATGTAAGGGACGATCAATATTACTTTAAATTGCACTATTGTAAAAGAGATCGTTTTTGAAATTGTTGTCTTATATTCTCAAGCTAATGCATTATTTTTTAATCATCATCACCTTCATCTTTATTATTATCATCATCATCATGCATTGTTTTTTCATTATTATCATCATCTTCATTATTTTCATCATCATCTCTATCACTATCATCTTCATAATGTCCGCATATGACCAGATTGAGGAGGTAAAATGCCATTTCGTCTAAACCCACTTTGACTAATGCCTGTTTGGTCTCATCCCACATGGTCTGAATTGAATTGAACTGAATTGAACTTTATTCACTTATTATCATCATTCACTTATAATTCCATCTCCTCTACAACTGGTTCGTCTGATGAGCTTTTGATCTAATTGCTACTAAGTTTATTTACCATTTTGCCTAAAAAAATTTGTCCACTTTGTCTGATGGCCTCTTGGCCTAACATTATTGGTCGATTCCTGTAACGAACATGTCATTGACCAAATATTCATTTGAGGATTAGACGAAATTGCAATTAGACGAATTGGCTATTAGACGCCGTTTATTTGTTTTGTCAGCTTTTTTCCCCCAACACTTAGATAAGGTATACGTGGGGTCAACAAACCAGTAATGTGGATACACTAGTTTTTATTGTTGGTAAGAGGTATAGATTCATCATTCGTAATGAGACGGACGAGAAAATGAACTTTAACAGCAAATAGTAAATTGCAGCATTATCCAAAATGTTGTATGGTGTCTCAAAGTAATGTCATGGCTAAAAATAACTTTACTTGTAATGCTGTCTACATACTTGTAAGATAAGTACGTTTCAAAGTACGATTTAATAAACGCTTCAAGCGTTGACGATGCCGTTATGTGAATGGCAAATAGAACATGTCTACACACTTGAACATATATTCACGGCTTCCATGGGATGTATCTAAACATCCACTCCCTTCCGAATATGCATGCATGTATCATATATCCATGCAACGTTCTCCGGATCGCCAGGAACTCACCGACGATGGTCAATCTATTTCAATAAATGACCGGTCCCCCAAACACAACATTATGATTACCCCCCCCCCTCCCCCCCTATCCTATGTTGAAGAATCGCACATCAATTCAGTTCAACCTTTATTAATGTTCAATGTTCAAATTTCGTTCACTTCAATTCAATCCAATTGATTTATTTTCCTCTTCATTTTATGTTGACAGAGTTCAATTATTTACCACGTAAACATTCAGTCCCTGAACATGCTGAAAGCGTAGTTAACCGTATAAATAATTATATACCGATAAACAGAAATTACAAGTATTTCTTTGACTACACGTCGAATACGTTTATCTAGCAAGTTCAAATATTTGAATATCTCAAATACTTAATATTTTTATATTTACCATGTGCTTGTCAAGCTGATAAGACACTTAACTCATATTTAACTTAGAACAGTCATATATACATAGTAATACATGTAATAACACAACGGTACTTTAAAAAGAAGAAAATCGACAATTAAGAGGTTTATCTATCCGATGAAATCGAGAGCATTCTTCTCAATCCAATCTCCTTCAATCATGATTTAGGATTGTTATGGTGACTGTCATGTGAAAAGAATACCTCTTATACAAGTCTAGTAAATAAATATAATACTACGTATACTTATACTTTATATTACAATCTTATAATTTCCGTTCTTATCCCTCGTAAAAACAGTGAAACAAAACCACTAAACTATTCATTTTCAATTTAATAATATAAATAATAGATTTTCCGTCTCTGGCAAAAATGGGCACTCGAGAAATGGGCAAGAAAAGAAATTACCTAGAATTCAAATAAGACTTTATCAAAAACAAAATCCAAATATAAAGGATATCATTATATCAAGATACAATATTTTCAATGCTATAAACATTGGGTCGTATGCTAAGAAAAAAAAAACTGTTATGTATCCAGCATCATTTTAAGTAATTTTATTTATTTCTATATTTACTTATCAATTATTTGAAACAAAGAATACATGTATTTAGGATGACACCTTATTGATATTGATGATAATATTCTGGATTTATAAAGCGCCTAATACTGGGTTAACTTATTTACGAATGAGGAATTGCCATTTAGACAAAAAGCTGAATTATGCTGGCAATCATAGCGAGAATGAAAACTCCCAAACCAGAAGACAACACGACGGCTAGAAACAAAAAGATAAGGGGATAATAAATTCAAGTTAATAAAATCATAACCACTATTTAACATCAAAGATGTTATAACAACTATCAATTTCAATAAAAAAGGATATTACAATGACTCAAATTGGGTTAGGCCATTCTACAAATTTATTAAACACTAGTCATAATCATGGTTACCTATAACCACTACTATATATTTCTTTTACTACGATTGCTACTACTTCTACTAGTACTTCTACTACTACTACTACTACTACTACTACTACTACTACAATACTACTACTACTACTACTACTACTACTACTACTACTACTACTACTACTACTACTACTCTTACTACTACTACTACTACTACTACTACTACTACTACTACTACTACTACTACTACGATTGCTACTACTAACACTACTACTACTACTACTACTACTACTACTACTACTACCACTACTACTACTATCAGAATAACCAGCATGGCGTCAATTTTCTTTTCAGGAAGATTTCATTTCTTTGAACAATTTTTTTTATCTCAAAGATTTGACAGTAATATATCTAGTAATAATATCAAAAGATAGATTAAATAAATAATAATTATTACTATCATCTTCATCATATGAAACCTCACCGTTTCCAGTAGTCATTTCCATGTTTCCCTGTGTAGTCGGGTTCATAGTCATGGTAGTTGGACCCTCTAAAATAGAATGAAAGACAATTTCATTAAATTGCCTTGCATTGTGTCATATACATATATTATACTTTTTTTTTTTTGTTAACGTTCATCCAACCAAAATAATGGAGAATATAATTGCATCATAATTATTTTTCCTAAAACAATCTATGTTTGAAAGTAAATTGTTCGATATGTGGGGGAGGGGGTGTATGGGGGCCATTGAAGAAAGCACGCTGGCTATATTTTCAGGAAAACGGAGGGCGTGCCCCTGAAAAAAGGGCAAGGGTTTCGGGAACTGGATTCTGTCATACATCCATGTCGGAAATAAAATTCACCACTAATGAAGCAGGTGAGGTCTTACCTTTGGAAGTGGTCATTTCCATGGTCATTTCGGCTGTAAATTCCTCCGTAATGGCTAATAAGAAAAGAAGAAAAAAATATATAATGAATGTATTTCTTCGCCGTTTTACGAAGAAAGCAATCACAGAACACAACTGAAATTAGAATTCGTTTTTTTTTTACTGTGTTTAGATACAAAAAATTAAGTGTTAGTTAATCAGTGCTCACATAATTACTACACCTAAAGTGCTCTCCTTAGCACTTGCACCCGTTTTGAATTATCAGCTTTAAAAAAGGGAATATAATTACGAATCCGCAGGAATTCAAACCATGAATCGGCACATACCAGACCAATTTACATATAATATTTGTTTTTGTTATTATTATAAATAATTATCAAAAATATGACCTACTACCAATCGTCACATGTGAGTTGCTCGAGTACATAATTATCTGAAAAGTTGTAGGATATTACTAACTCAATATTCATAAAAAGTGGATTTCGTCCCTTTAGGGATAGATAATTATACAAATTAAAACATGATAATACAAGAAATTGCTATATACGGTGGGGGTGGGAGGGGTATGTCTGGTATCATATACCCCAATACAATATTGGAGATAAATCTACGCCACTAATATTAATGTAGATAAAGCAATGTAATGTCTTACCGTCCGAAGTAACCGTTTCTGCGGTAGTTGGTTCCAAGGGTTCCACCGTTGCGGCTAACAAGAAAGGAAAAATTAAATCAATTTTATCCATTGAAATTTTAAGGAGACTTCCCAAATAGGTTTTACGTAAAATGCACGATGGTTTAGCAGCAAATACAATATTTGAGTATAGAGGGGGCGCAAAAGGGGAAGTCTTAAATAGAGGGGGTGCCTTTCTGAGTTATAATGTTTTTGAAAAAAATATATATAAGGGCGCGCTTCCCTTGCGCCCCGCCTGGATCTGCATTTGAGTGATGTATGACAAATATAAAATATACAAATTTTGGTTCCTTTGTTCAAATTTTTGTTCCTGCATTATGACAAATAATCATCAAGAAAAGCATAATGACAATAAAAACAGAGTGAGTCAATAAAAATGTCCCATCATTTTGAGGTCGTCTAGTGAAGGGTACGAAGATTTAATCATGGGTTTCATGAGATGTCCTGGTAGAGTCATCTTATGTATATAATGTCATCCACACCAGCACACACAATCACACACACACACACACACAGTGCGTGTGATTGTGTCTGCTGTATGTGTGTGTGTGTGTGTGTGTGTGTGTGTGTGTGTGACACACACACACATACATACACACACCCTCACAAACACACCCACACACACACACACACACTCACACTCACAAACAGTTCAGAGATGGTCTTCGTAATGGCCCGTGGAATCCAAATTTCTATGTAACAATGTTTACAAAGACCTAATAAAATATCTTGTATCTAGTATCTTGTATCTTGTAAACAAAACATCAAAGGGGAAATGTTATTGTGACTTGTTTACTATGTGTGTGGGGAGGATAGGTGTGTGTGTGTGTGTGTGTGTGTGTGTGTGAGGGTGTATGTATGTGTGTACACATATTCTTTCGACTTTTGTTTTTAATTTTAATCCATCTATTTGGCGCAGGTGACATTTTACCGTCTTCTGAGGATTTTCTGTTACTCAGTCATGCGTGCAAAAAGCCACATGAAAAGGGTACCAACAAAATGATGGGAGGATATCTCTACCAAGACATATCATGAAACCCATGATGAAATGTTTATTCTTTAAAAAAATACAACTTCAAAATGAGGGGATTATTTAAAACTCACTCTGTATACATACCTGCACCTTCAGTCAGCGTTTCGGACATTATTGCAGAGTAGAAGACATCATGATTTACGGCAACCGTCCCGCTGTTCAAAAAAACTAAAATCATTCATCCAAAAATATTACAAATGTGCAGATGCCAAACTGAAGTTATGTTTTACAGAATTCCCCGAAAATATCAGTAGGCCCTAATAATACCTTGGTCATGTTGACCGCATTAATTCAGACGAATTTTGGGGTAAGGAATCCGACACCATTTTGGAAAACCGTGAATTTACCATTTTCTTGATATCGCTGATAACTTTTAAAGGTGATATAATGCTCAATATATAGTACCGATTATGTAGAATGATATCCGTAAAAAAGAAAACGTTCTGAAGTTGAGAGGACGTGTGTTTTATTCAACGTATTCAATAAGGTAGAGGTGTGTTGGTCCAGGGATACGTCGCCCGACAGAAGAAACACAATGTACGGGATTCAAGTCCCGCCAGAGCATCCTTTGCAAAGGCATTAACATGTTAATGTACATTTTCCACCTTCTATCCCCCTTCAACCCAATTGTATTAAAGCCGGTGGTCTTACTCCGGATACAATTTTCTAGTTTCATCCTCCCAGAAGGACAAACACAACGAGACAAAATATTTTCGTGATGTCAAAGTAATTTGTAGGTTATTCCTGAACGAAACTGTTCATATCCATATAAAATTATTATTATTCCAGGCTGACAAAATAACAAACACAGTATTTGCGGTTATGTCGTGGCTTTATTGAAACTTTGTGATGGACGCTTATTTGCGCAATTATCATTTGAGGTGTCAGAACAAATATCACATAATATATATATATAACATCATCAACAGATATCAGCCTCCCCGCCTATGCAATCGAGTAAGGCCTAAACGTATATCATTCAATTTCATCGTAAACAGATACAGCCTCCCCGCCTATGCAATCGAGTAAGGCCTAAATGTATATCATTCAATTTCATTTCATGTATGTGTTATTGCCCAACAAGGATAATTTATTTACGTTAACATTATACCATCCCCGCCTATGAAATCGAGTGAGACATAAAACCATGTTACCAGCCTGCCCGCCTCTGAAATCGAGTCAGGCCAAAACGTATTACTAGCATATTATACCGTCTCCCCGCCTCTGAAATCGAGTGAGACATAAATCTATAATGTATCGACCTCCCCGCCTCTGAAATCAGATGAGGCCTAAACATAGTATACCCTGCAATAACACAGAACAGATATAACACATTACATCATCATCATAAACCCATATACCAGCCTCGCCGCCTGTAGATCAGGTGAGGCGTAACATTAAAACGTGACACCCTAATTACTTCGGTTTCAGAGTTTGAGAATTAATATGTAGGTACAACTAGGTCCGCCCGCATTCAAATCGAATTGGGCCGGAAACCTATGAATTGACATGCGAACAAATTCAACTAAATATATATGGCACCCCCTCGCCTGTAAAAATCGAGTGGGTCAAAAATTATCAGATGACAAGTGACCACTAGACTTGAACACGACATGCCATTATTCCACAGCTTGTACTCTGAAACACGCATTTATTTCAGCGTACATGTACTAATTACACCGGTCCATCTAAAACGGGGGTAAACCAACCAATTTTTGGAAATTCCCTATCACACTTTGTGCACGACGTTAATATATAAATCAGTGTGTGACTTTGCCAATTAATTTGACCACACTGTATTCAATTTATAAAATCATATCCATCAAGGATCACATACATCAGTATTATTTCATGTACTGATTATCTATCGTCTCTATTGCCATAATGCTCATATTTTATTGCTCATAATTATCCATATGGCAAATCGAGACAATTTAATCAACAAGACACGGTTGACTCCCGTCACTCAACCATGAAATATTTATCAAGGCATAAAAACAAGCCTTTTAGCCTGTACACCCAGTACAAACCAGTCCATTCCTTTTTTTTTTTTTTTTTAAACGAACTGGAGCTCTACTAGCACGAATTTTTCGTACGTAAGCAGATTGGATAACATTGAAACTCTCCACAATTATGAAGGTAGCCATGAGTAATAAATTAGCATTATTATACAAAAATCATTTTGCCCCGTCCCCGTCCGATAAGGCATTATCGGATCTATTTCCCTAACCCAGCCCCTGCCCGGGGTAAAAACCAGTTGGACCCGACAGGGCCCAAGTTCTGGAAAACCTTGGCCTAACACCAACCCACCTTAAATCCAATCATTATTACTCTTAAAATATATTCGACTGAATCAATTTCCATTACAGCTTATATATAGAAATTACAATACTATTCATTTAACTTCAATTCCAATTCACGATGTAATAGTAAGCGCTATATCGAACGCCTTATGTGAATCGCATACAAAATGATCAGTGAGTATCAACACTATTATGCATCGTTTCCAATGATATAATATATATCTGCAAAAACTCTCTCTGGTCTTTGAAAACACAATGTATTGCTTTCATTACCAATGGTATAACGCAAAATAAACGTACCAGATATCTCTTTTTATCCATACACCCTAGCAATAGTGCTAGAGTTTCATGAAGACCAGTGCCAATCATTATCAAAGCGATTACATTATATATCATAATATCCCGTTCATCATTCAACTGCCATCCCGCACTTACAGTGCATATTTCCACTCCTGAGAGAATTAAAACTGGTCTTCGAATAGACCCATAATCAACACATTAGTTAGCTTCCGCATGCTACGAAATATTAATTGTAGCACCTTGGCAAGGTAACTCTTTGAAGCTAAATTATCTGTACTCAAAGAACATAATCACATGCTATACCAAATACCAAACACAGACCTCAGCGTGGTTAAATAATTCAACTACGACACCTCCTGCACCCAACTCTCCAATCCAACGTCAAATATTTCGCGGACATCCGCTACTTCACATTAATCCTTTATTAAGCTGATGTGCATATATAGCCGACCAACCACTTGCTTGGCTTTATACCAATCAACACAAGAAAGGCGTCATTTTAAAGGTTGGAGATAATGGGGAGGTGGTGGGCAAATTTTTCAACTGCCAAACATATAAGTGTCCTATCACAAGCACCGACGAGTGTGCATTATCATCCGCTGTTTGTAAGCGTTGCAGAAATAAACGACGCACATTCAATACCCGCATAAACCCCTTGTTTACGCAGGAAGGTCAACAGATGTGATACAATACCCGGCGTATGTTAAATTACCGGGCGCGCAAATGGTTCAATAAGACTAGGGTCAAAAACAAGAATGCGTACATTGGACATTCCTGGCGGCCCCCATTCAACATGTAAACATGTTGATCACACCACTTTTATCAAGCCATTTATAAACCATTTTAAATCGTTCTTTGAACTCTTTAAATTTCATTATTCCAGGCTGACAAAAATAACAAACCAGTATTTGGCGGTTATGTCAGTGGCCTTATTTTGATTTGTGAATGCGCGTTTTTGCCAATTATACATGTTGAGGTGTTCAGAACAAAATATTCACATAATTATATATAATATAAGCATCAATCAAACAGATATCAGCGGCTTCCCCGCCTAATGCAAATGCGAGTGAGAGGCCTAAAAACGTATAATCATATTCAATTGTCATCGTAAACAGATAACAGCCTCCCCGCCTATGCAATCGAGTAAGGCCTAAATGTATATCATACAATTTCATTTCATGTATGTGTTATTGCCCAACAGGATAATTTATTTACGTTAACATTATACCATCCCCCCGCCTATGAAATCGAGTGACACATAAAAGCATGTTACCAGCCTGCCCGCCTCTGAAATCGAGTCAGGCCAAAACGTATTACTAGCATATTATACCGTCTCCCCGCCTCTGAAATCGAGT
>CALNVZ010003428.1:32714676-32729409 GCA_940671915.1 Paracentrotus lividus
TTGGCATTAAAAGAACCTAATGTTCACTATCTTCATATTTGTTTGCTATTTCGTTTTTAATAAAGTGATATAAATTATTAAATAAAAAAATAATAATAAAAAAAAAAAATTGAGGCTCTGATTACAATGAAACAAATGATAAACAAACTAAAGACACCCTTTTTTCGGACTAAATCAATATTCTTTTGCCTTTTCAACAAAACGTATTGGACAGATATGTTCAAAGTAAATTAATTCTCATGTCTGAGACTTTAAATAAGGCCATTTTTTCCTTGTAAATGAAATAAATGATTGACAGATACGTGACGTTCAACGGTATGCAATTCTCATTTCTAAGCCCCCCCCCCCCCCCCCCTTTGCCGCTCAGCCCCTCCACTTTCAAAAATGCTCCGTGCCCCCTGATTGGTTATATATTAGCTTGGTGTTGATGCACCGGAAAGCTGCTTAATACCGCGCGAGTTCCTACGGGAGTTAATTGAATTTTAACAGAAACAGACCTTCACGGGCAATTGTAACAGCTTGTTACAATTGCCCCTGACAGAGGCGACCATATTTGGAGATTTTTTTTTCTATCTTAGCTTAGGTATTCATCGTTGAAACGTTAGCAAAATATGGCCTAAGAACATAATTTCTAAATATATAAAAATGATAGCCGTAGCTCATCTACATATTTGTCCAGAAGAAAAACAATGGGTAATGTGAAATATTACTTTACTGCTCAAAAAACGGTTTTTCTGCTGTAGAAAGTTCCACGAACCGTTAAATCTGTTAACACTCATACAGCATGTGGAGCGATAAAATGCGCATGCCCTCTACAAATTTTAAGTTTATAGCGTGTTTCTGCTAGGAATGGGAGCCCCTGTTACAATTGCCCCGTGTTACAATTGTCCCCGGTCTCCCCTACTTATGCAGTTGTCACACCGAGGTAGTTCTCAGATCGTCCTTGCCTGTCAATTAAACTAAAGCGGGGATGAAATTTTGGTATCTAAAAATAATACTTTTCACTTTTTAGGGGGGAATAATTTTTTATTTTGGAATAGAATGAATGATTTTTATAAAACACATATCACTTGAAAATTGAATATAAAACCCATTTCAAACGTGCATAATATGAATACTACAATTTTAGATTTACCAAAATTATATCCGCGCGATTCTTTGAAAAGTGAACCTTTTTGGGAAAAAATAAAGTTTTGCCCTTTTGTTTTTAAGCTGTATATTCATATAGAGCATTGTCTGAAGTTTCATGAAATGTATTTTTTATCTTAATTTCTCAAATTTTTCATGCTCATTTGCATAAATTAACATGTAAAAAATTTGAGTAGAAAAATGGTACGTAAAATTTATTGAATGGTTTATTGAATGGTTTATTAAAAATACTGGACATCACAGCCCGAAGGCTGAATTATATTCAGTTTACAAAGTAAATCGTCACACATAGATAAAATACAAATAGATCAACTAAACAATAATTCAAATTTACAAAAACATAAACAAATTACTATAAAATATCATTTGTTTGACCCTGACTTGATTGTATATGCTGATCTCCTTACTTTGATTATTGTCATTATATCCTTTTTTTAACTTCGTTCATTTAAATTTAACTGGAAAATAATGGTGTTGAATTGATTGTTTTAAGATAATTAACTAAAGAAATTACTTACCATCAAATGTCACACACGTGACCCAAAAACACGAAAAGTTAACGCCCCCGAAAACCATAGTTCTATTATTATTACAATTTTTTCTCCAAAGCTAGATATAATGTGCCTTGCATCTCACCAAATATGAAGCAATGATAGCTTTTAATTTAGTTATTAATTAACTTTGAAATTGGTCACACACGTGACCCACGGGTCACGTGTGTGACCAACTATGGTCATGCCTGAAAAAAGGGACTATGCTATTGGGCCATTCTTTGAAAAGTGAACCTTTTTGGGACAAAATAAATTTTTTGCTTTTTGATTTTAAGCTGCATATTTAAATAGAGCAATGTCTGAAGTTTTATGAACTGATGTTTTTTCGCGATTTGTGCAATTGTTCATGCTCATTTACATATTTAACATAAATGATAATTAAATGGAAAAACGGTACATAAAATATAATTTTTTTAAACCCTGACTGGAATGGACATGCTTCCTTACTTGGCTTACTGTCATTTTATCATTATTAACCTCTATTCTTTTAATCTAACCCCCAAAATAATGTTGTTAAATTGACTATATTAAGATAATCAACCCTGGAAATTAATTGCCCCCAAATGTCACACAAGTGACCAAGAAATACAAATAATTTATGCCCCGTCTTAACCATGGCTCTATTATTTATTATTATTATTATTTCTCCAAAGCTAGATTTAATGTACCTTGCATCTCACTAAATATGAATCCATGACAAGTTTTAATTTGATTATTAATTAGCAAACAAATTGGTCACACACGTGACCCACCGGGTGGGGGCGGTCATGAAGGTCTGATTGTCATGGCTTTCATTGGCCGAAATTAATTTATGTTAGCATTATTATGCTCCAAAATGGTTCTGCAATAATTTTTGCGAAAAAAAAACCCAAACAAAAAAAGAAAACAAAAGGTAAAAAACACAAAAACAAACAAACAAACAAAGAAATACATAAGAAATTCATAAAACAATGAAATACACAAGGAATTCATTACGATACCAAATTTTTTCCAAGTACAATTGTTAGGAATCCTATAAAGATTATGCAAACACAAAATTAGCATTCCAGAAGCTTTAGTTTGTCAATTAGAACAAAAATTATAACTTCACGCAATGCGTAAATTAGCATAATTATTCATATAAAATAAATTATTATTATTATGGGAAAAATTAACAGTGCTTTCTTGTAGTTTACATCACACACTACCATCGTGCAAATTTTCGGCTCGCTCGCGCGATCAACAGCCGAGATCTTATAGGGGGCATCATGGCTCCCCGCCCCTCCCCCAACAGTCTTGACAGCTACCAAAACACCCCAGTGACTGACTGGGGTTGAGTTCATAAAAGTTTTACCACAGCGGATATAATTGCTCAAAATGTACGTTTACTGCATATATATATATATAGAATACATCCATTTTTCTGTACAGTTTGCTATAGGTCACACACGTGACCCACTAAAATATCATAAAGCCATATAGAAAATGCATGGAAAGTTGTGGCCCTGTGACATCACAGCTTTGTGACAGTGTTGCCAATTTGGTATAGCGATCAATTTTTTGTGCATAGTAAAAATATTCATAACTTTCTTATTATTAGTCCGATTTTCTTCAAACTTTTTTTATTTTGTTTTTCTAAGTTTTCTGCTTTTTATAAAAGCAACTTATTTTGAGTCCAGAGCTTCCCTTTAATAGAGAACCAGCTCAATATACTAAGCTCGTTGTGACCTTACATTGCGAAGTATATCGATAATCTACCATTTCGTGGCCACTGTGGATAATTTAATGTGTATTCCCCCTTTCTGATGTCGGTATGTTCTTTTGTGACTGATGTGTATTTCGACCTGTATCAGACAGTCTTTGTTCGAATTTCTGTACAGATTTGAAAATATTTCAAAACACGATGTGCACACAATAAAAGTAATGTCCGATTACGTAACACAGCTCCCAACCCAACTCGCGTGATTATATAACCATCAAAAGGAAAGATTTGTTTGCGCGCTGTGTATATGGACTCCATACAGGCAGGTATGTGTCAGAGATTTGATCTCGACTTGAATATCTTTTGAACATATCAATCAAATAGATTGAAATGAACTAATCAAAGTTAATTTAAGTAAAATCCTCTGAATTTAGAATCAACATCGAAAAACATGATAACGGCTGGCGCAATAGCATAGAGGCGGGGGAGGGGGAGGGCGGGGTAGAGGGGTCGGGTGTATAATCTTTTATTATTTATTATTATTCTTAGCTTGTAGCAAACCATTCCAACAACATCCCATCCCATTCAAATGATATACGTACGTCGCTGAAACGTTTTGTCATAAAAATATGAATGGAAATCTCAACGCTTGCTTGATTTTGAGAAGATTCAATTAAACCCCTAACAAAAAGTTCTGCAAATCGACTTTGGGCCATGATAACTTTTCAGGTATGCTTTAGTTATTCTTGATAGTCACACTATTGGAAAGATAATTTATTCCCTTTTTGTTGACATCCAATTTGTAATGATTGTGTCATGCTTCAACGCACAGAATGGCAGAATATGAACAAAAGTAAAAAGTCAAATGTTGTAAAATACAGTTTTATTGATCAAACTGAAGTCCAAAACTCGACTTTAGGCCCTGATAACTTTTGGGGTACTTTATCATTTTTATTGAATTTTATACCATTGTTAATTTCATTTATTCTTCTTTTGAATGATATACCCTAATTGTAACAATAGTATCGTTCTTGTATGCACATAACACCTGAAAGTCAGAAGTCAAATGTTGCAAACTAAATGCCTATTGTGACTATTGTTGTCTATTGGGAGATTCTTAATTTGAGCCATAACAATGCATTTCCCAACTTTTCACTTTGTACTTTGCATTATATTCACGAATTGTGTGCATTCAAACATGATGTTACCATTGCAAATAGGGTATCTATAAAAAGAAGAATAAATGAACTTTTCAATGCTACAAAAATTGATAATGATTAAACCCACATTGAAATGTATCAATGTTCAAAATTCTGTTAGAGAACATTTAAACTAAACATTATCTTTTACTTTGCCTTGCATTCAGGTGGTATTCAGGGGTTCTGTAGACTCAGGCATGACATCACCAAGACAAATTAGGTATCAATAAAAGAGGAATAAATGAACTTGACAATGGTATAAAAATCAATAAAAATGATAAAATACACCAAAAGTAATCAGGGTCTAAATTGGAGTTGCGGAACTTCAATGTGATCATAAATGCATTAAATGTCGATCAATATATCTATTTACAACATTTCAGTTTTTACTTTCCATATTCTGATAATCTGTGATTGAGCATGACACAATCATTACACATAATATCATAAAACGGGATAGATTATTTCAATGGTATGAATATCACGAATAACTAAAGTGTACCTAAAAGTTATCATGGCCAAAGTCGATTTGCGGGATCTTTTGTTAGGGTTTATATTTATGATCAATGCGACTAGGGTATGTTTCAAGATCGGGGGGGGGGGTGTCGACCTTTAACTTTGCTATCCGGGACACAATTCGGGTTCGAGCACAAAAAGTCGCAGGTGGAGTCCGATCATGAAATGTTGTAGGCCTATATGTGATTCAAGAGACGAAATCATGAAACTAAATCTAACCTCCCTAAATTTGTATTCTCATTAATGTTTGACCAAAGTAAATAACTAAAACTTAAATTTCCCCCAAACAGTACTATCGAGGGGAGCGCGCCTTCGGTGATTTCTCATCAAGCCCGCCGGGTAGGAGGAGGGGAGGAACGGTCGGACAGTTCTCATCTCTGCCGGATAACTCTCAGCTCCGCGGATGTATGAAACATCGCGATGGTGTCACCCACACAAACCAGAATCAAAGCTTCCGGGATGTTTATGTGGTCAACTAAGGAGGATGTAGGACCTATTGAATTCTTGTAAGTATTAGTGGCGGATCCAGGCGGGGCGTAAGATAGAGGCGTGCATCCCTACACTGCAAAAACGCTGGTGTTACAGTGGCGGATCCAGGATTTCATTAGAGGAGGGGCCCAAAATGGAATTTCAGTTTGTGGTACACCCACATGTTTTTCCCGTCCCACCGGGCCATCAAAAAGGTGCATAATGTTTTTTTCACGTCACGACGGTCGTGTGATAAGCCGGGGGGGGGGTGCAGGTGTAAGTTTTTTTTTTTTTTTTGTCTTCGACCATCAAGAAGGTCATCATGTATCGACCATGGGGGGGGTATGCAGGTGCGGATCCAGGGCCCCTCCCCCCCCCCCTAGCAACAACAACAAAAAAAAGGAACAAAAAAAAAGGTAAAAGTATGGACCAAAATCTGAGATTTCTTTTCCCCCCCTGTAATGAATCCTGGATCCGCAGATGGTATGTATTAATTTTTTTTCCGGCTTTCGGCCATCAAGAGGGTCGTCATGTATCGAGCATAGGGTAAGGTTAGATTAGTCTTTCAGGTCGGCAATCAATTTTCCCCCTTTTTCCTGGGGGGGGCGGGCGGTCCGCTACCCCCCCCCCCCCCCCCCCCCTGGATCCGCTTCTGTGTTATGCAACACCGAGCAGGCGTTAAACTTGTGGTGTTCAATTTTGGTATTAGATTGATTTTAATGCCAAATCTCTCAAACACCACTTGGTGTCAATACAAAATTTGAAAACCACATTTTTGAAAATTTTTTGTAGATAACAGTAATATTATCTGTTATATTTTAATTATAGATAACATAAACTGAAATAGCAGCAAATTTAGCTTTAGTTTGAAAAGTAAACTAAATATTCTTTAACACTAAAATCGGGTGTTATTGAACACAGGCCCAGCATCTACATGCATCCAACACCGATTGGTGTTAAGTTAACAACATTAAGAATTAAATCGACACCCATGGTGTCAGATAGGAAATTGACAACATACACAGTGTCAAATTGACACCAGCATGTGGTGTTAAAATAACACCCAGCAATTTAAGCAGGGTATTTTAACTCTCAAACTGGTGTTAATTTAACACCGGTGGGTGTGGATGCTTATAGATTATGGGCTGGTGTTAACATCCTGGTTTTGCAGTTTTATATCCAGTACAATGAGTATCCTTACCAGGCAAGCTCTGCTAAAGTCATGACCTAGGTTTTAGCATATTTTTTCTACGAGACTTTAAAATGCCATATAAATAAGAATGCAGAAATGTCCATAATGTGGTATTCGAAATAGAGACAAAGCCATGCACTTTTCAGTTTGCTTTGCGGTAGTCTCTAAATTTGTTAAATTTTGTTTATTCATTTCAGCGTGTTTTTGCTACACAATGATAATGTCGAATAGGAATTTTGACTGATTATAAGAGGGCTGATAAGTTTGGATTACTCAGATTACCCCCTCGCCTCAACATATTTTTCTTCTTATTATTTTTGTTTATATTTATGTTCTTATTATATAATCAAGAACAAGTTACAATATTTACAAATGATCGGAAAGATTGAAAAACAAACACAATAAAAATATTTAAACAAAAAGGGCAGAATAAAAAGAATCTATTCATCTAAACACAATGTACGATGTAGCTTGTCAGAAGCTCAAAACAAATTCAGTTTTTAAATAGGTTCAGATAATAAACAAACTGAGATATTTACCAAAAAAATAATGAAAGCCTAGAATTATCGCGTCTTTGTGATTTTATCTACGTCTCACGTTTTCAATTTATAACAGTGGTACAGTTGCACAAAATCATGACGTCTTCTGGACTGAAATCAGGTCAAAAGAGATTCAAAATGCCACAGGTAAGAACAGTGATAATTTTTATGATCTTTTCCACTTCAGACTGTATAAAGAGAACTGGTACAGTCGGGGAAAAATAAATTAGGTCTGAAATCTTTTTCTAATGTTTTGTACACAGTATATATGGTATCAAATTAAGGCCAATATATTTTTTTCTTGCTGATGCAATTTATTTCAAATAATTTGCTTTTGTAGAACAAAATTTATGCTAATTTTTGTGTTGTGTGAAGACAAGAGAATTAACTCTGCATAATAATAATAAACTCATTGTTATTTTATGTTCATTTTTGCGGCCTATTAGCGCGGCGTGCGCAAGAGGAATGTTTATTGATTGTTAATAATCTAAATATCTAACTAATCATATCTCAAGATCTACAGCACGAAGCGAGATGAAGAAAAAAAAATTGCCGGAGAAAGTTATTGTTCATGCTTTATGGAAATACCAAGTATTACCAGGTTGTGAATAATCTTCATACAATACACTCAAAAAAAGTTTCCCAATTGTACCATTTTAGTTGATACAGACTGTATTATATCAATCATTGACAGGCGGGCGCAAAGGGCGCGCGCCCTTCCATATTAATTTTCGAGAATCACACATGTTAATACTAAGAAAATTGCCTTGTGTAACTCCTTTATATTTGACTCTGCTTTTGCGCCCCTCATTTGCCAAATTCCTGATCCACAGCGGCACAGTTTGAAAAACTAAAAAGATATGTAAGAGCAGCAACTTTATTCGCTAACAATAACACAGGAATAAAGACAGCCATACATTACAAGGATGCATAATTATTTGGATAAATATTCAAAAATCGCCAAATCGGGCCATAAAGATGAAAGACTTTTTTGTTTCGGTGCCATTGCAAGAAGTAAGAAAAGTGGAAGGACAAGCATGTGCATCTTTGTGTATCATGCAATGATAATTATTCGCTAGACAGTATCATATTACTTATTAGCATAACATTTGAGAACAACCACATCTTGGTAATGTTCCAAATTTGGGCGGTAGACAACGGAAGTTTTGAGGCTATTAATGGAACAACAGGGTTAAATGTGTCCTCGAAGTTGCTTCCTTATCAAGGGCCGCGGAGTATTCAAGAAAAAAGGAAGGGGGTTAGAAGTTGTGAGGGAGGGTTAAGCATGCCAAAAATTATTATCTGATAGTCATTTTTGTTTTGTTTTGTAAACGTTTACTAAAAAAATTGGGGCCTATCCCCATTCTTTCGTAGCTCCATGGCCCCTGCGCACGACATGATTTTATATCTGGGACCCACTGAGAACCATTCCCACATCATACGGTTGTTCTTGAAGTGTTATATACATTGCAACCATGCTCAAAATAATTGATTCTCAAAAGTTTGTCACTCAATTGTGTTTTATTGGGCTTTACTTTGTTTACTAGTACACTACCAGTACGAAGAAATTGCTTGAACGCCTCTGTGTTTTACAAAAGTGGCTACATTATCCTAGAGTTGCGATAACGCTATGATCTGAACCGCATTATAGTTTGTTGAGTAGACAATTGTACACGCATTTTAAATTAATTCTCACAATTTATTCCTTAATCACAGATTCACAAAACAGACATCTAAAATTCAACGCCATCAAAGATGACATCCACAACCTAGGGAACAAAGCAACTGCAGCCTGGAAAACGATGCTAAGAAATAGGACAATTGTCTTTGAAGACATATCTCGGAAACGCCAACATCAAGATGATTAGAACGAAAGTACATTGATATTTAAACAGAGTGATGTAGAGAAGATCGTGATCAGAGTAATACATCGCACTGTCTCAATATTCAAATGCGGGCAATCTGTAACTTTGTGATCATGTTATCGACAAGTGCAAGTGGTTGAATTTTAATTAATGAACGAAGTATTCGACGGGTCAATACATTTTGTCAACGTGATTGCAATATGAGAAGATTTTGAGATCCGGATTATATATGAAACAAAACGCAACTCAGAGATGATGGATAAGCGGCGAGGGGACGAAATGTTTTAAAAACCTTGCGAATCGGTACGCCCTAACTGAGGATACAATCATAGCATGTAACTACCCCCAGTCAAAAACATTTGGACAACTACCCCTGAGGGCGACATTCTCTCAGGACAACTACCTACAGACAAATACCTACGGGTTAACTACCTACAGGATCACTACCCCAGAATCATAAGTTGTCCCGGATGGGGTGGGGGTAGTTGCTTGGGTGATAATTGTCCATGGAGGAGTTACCACTCCGTAGACATACATTGACAAAACGTATTTTTGTTTTTGAAAATGTAAGGTAGATTTATATGTTAAAATCAAGGTGATGATATTTTTAAAACTTACACAGAAATATTTCTATTTTAGCTTGAACACTCTGGCCCATATTCTGCTATGAAGACTGAGTTTGTATGCGTCGCAAGTTCGTGGAAAGCTATTGTGCTATCCGCACCAGACAAAAGCATCTCACGGGTCGCACAATACAGGCGCGGATCCAAGAAAATCGAATTGAATGCATTTCGGGGGCCCAATTGTCTGGGGACAAAAGCGGCTCTATTATGTTTACGCATGGGCCCGGTAAATTCATTGTGTGACTCCGGTCTGCGTCCGCTACTGCAATAGCTTTGTACGAACTTGTGACGCATACAAACTCAGTCTTCATAACAGAATATGGGCCTCTGAGTAATACTGTGTTCAGTTACAACGCATTAATTGATTTTTAGTAACTTCACAATTTTATTCTAGTTTATTTCTCATTTCGACCTTTTCACCACAGCTAGATGTTTCGTGCATAAATTTCGTTTAACCCCTTATGAACATAAAACACAAACTGAAGGAATGAATAATAATTCCTATTTGCATTGAATCAGAATTGTACCTCATTTTCGGCACCCCACTTATTGCGGTGCAATAATTATCAAAAACAAGCACTGACATTATCAGATCAGTCAATACTCCATTCAAAATCCCAAATTACCGTGTTATCAAGTTGCATGAAGAGTTGCATATATATATATATATATATATATATATATATATATATATATATATATATATATATATATATATATAATATGATTATGTGGTAACTTTGACACCAATGGTAACTACCATGGTAATATTGCTCGACAGCCAATCAGAATTCAGTATTTCATGAAATTTGCCATGAAAGTAACTCTTTATGCAACGGGGCCCTGATCTTTTTACCCTTTGATATTCGCTCAAATAGCTACGAATTGACAGTGCTCTATTATGTGGCTATTCAGCTTCCATTGTTCTATTCCAATATCCGTTTAGACAGGATCTTTTAAACGTGATGTTTTCAATAATCAAATAAAAGTTTATAAACATATAAGCATGTGATATTTGAATGTTAGGAGTTATTCGATAATCGTGCTATTTTAATGAACTATACGAAATCAATAAAACCTTTTATGATGGAGTGTGCTCATGCCCCCCCCCCTCTCTCTCTCTCTCTCTCTCTCTCTCTCTCTCTCTCTCTCTCTCTCTCTCTCCGTATCTAAGTTTAGCCCTAAATCTTTCATCTGGCCATTTGTATTTCAATTTATATGATGCTGTTTTCCCCCTCGCTCAATTCATAAAGAATATCTGTCAAAGAGAAACAAATTCAAACCCACAAGAGGATAACATCGTATTTAGTAACTTTAAGGTAGTCTCTCACATAAGAGACGTCTCCAAGATTCCCGTTAATCAGTCGAATCAGTCTCGGAGACACTCTCCGCGATTGGAATGATCTCGTAGAGATATGAACGTGTTCTATTTTCCCGCCACTCATGAGACGTCGTGGAGACTCGAACTAGTCGCAAACGCGTCTCATAGGCAAGTAGGATACTGCCTTTAGAAGCTTTTAGTCATGCCTACAACCTCACTGACGCAAAGAGAGAAGGAAAGAGTCGACATGATATTGTCGAAAAAAGAGAGAGACAGAGAGAGAGAGAAAGAAAGAGAATATAGTTGAGATTGAAATTGAGTTGGAAAGAAGAGTGTGAGAGAAAAAGAGAATAAAATGAACAAAATCATAAATAAATGATGAAATCCGCTCGCCAAAAATTGTTAAAAAGGGAATAAAGATTACATGAGAGAAAGTTTCTATTGATAAAAATAGAGGAACAAATCAAGCTTAAATAAAAAAAAAATAATAAAAAAATATATATACATTTATATTCAAAACACATGAAATTCGATAATAAGAAATTATGCCATTTACATCCCTTTCTAATTGTATTATAAACAAAATCCTCTTACGGAAAGGGGAGGGCACTCGCATTTACACCAAGCCTGCCTATAGCCACTAAAATTTTAAATAAATATGAATACATTTAAAAAAGAATGTGGGAGTAATCAACCCCTCTATTTCAAAATCAAATCAAAATCAAACCACCTCCCCATCCACTCTCTCGCCAACTTCCTCCTTTTCTTCCTTCACCTTCTATTCTCATATTCAACATACCCTTGTTATGTTCTTCCCCCCCTTTTTTTTACTCATGAATCATCTTTTCTCCCTCCCATCGTTATTCACTTTACATTATCATTTTGTAAAATAATATGTATATATGCGTAGAATTTATATTTGAATAGCACAACATAAAATAATGGAATTGCTATGCGTTGTATTTTTTTCACTTTATAGGGGCATGTAATCTACAAGCCATGCTTTTTAACATGTCTCTTATTCTGTTTTTTCTTCAAATATGCAACAAGATATTTATGCCTAAGATTGTGCTTTAAATTTCAATTAATTTTGTAATACGTTGTTTTTAAGATTATGTTTATATGATTGTTATGTTATTTTGTTGTGTTTTTTTTCCTGAAAGAACGGAATTAATAAATACTGAATTGAATTGAATTGAAGGTTATTAGCTTAATCACTGCCATTAAAAAAAAAATTAAAAAAAAAAAAAAAAAAAAAATCAGCTTTCATAATTATGAGTGCACTTTGCCCTTCACTGGTAAATGTCGCGCAGGGATCTTAGGCATGGTAGAGCATTTTTGGATGGGAGGGGGGGGGTGTGAACACGCAAAACAAAAACATAATTAGGGAGCCTTTTTTGCGGGGTGGGGTTGCGTTTTGCTGAAGAAAAAATTGGGGGAGGGGGCTCCGCGGCCCCTGCAACATAATAACTAAAGTTAGTAGGCCTACTAAATACGTATTTAGTAGGCCTACTAACTTTACTCACCCTTCGAGAATACCGGCCATTACTATTAAACAATGTATTGTCATAACCACGCATCCCCCCTCTAACATGTCTAACAATGAAGAATTGCGTTCAGGGGGGCATTTCATCAAAGGACTTGTCGGATATTTTTTCCGACAATTTTGCTCTTAGCCAATCAGATGCAAGCATTTCAGTAGCTTATAACAGTTTGTCGGATAAAACGTCCGACAAGTACTTTGATAAAATGACCCCCTGCTCTTCCGATTATGAATACCTCATCCCCCACTTACAAAAGAAAGGAATTCGTGTCTACGCCCGTGGTCATAACTGATATTCAAAAGCTTTTTTTTTTTTTTTTTTTTTTTTTTTTTTTTTTTTTTTTTTTTCGGGGGGGGGGTAGTTTCTTGATCCTTATATCAATCTATTTACTTAACAAATTGACCCCTATTATATTTATAATCACACACAGTTATCGTCAACGAGCAAATTATACAGTCTGTGTAAAAAAAAAATGGTACAGTCGAAAAAAATTTATTTAGGTGTGAAATTGTTTTAAATGATGTGTGTACGTGGTACCAAAATAAAGCCAAAAGATCTTCCCTGCTGATGCGGTTTGTTCTGTATAATTTGCTTTCGTAAAACAAAAGTTATGCTAAATTTTGTGCGACGAGGAACAAATCAAAATTGAGCATTTAATGGCCATTATGTGAAACCTATACACAAAGGCATGGGACGGCGTGCGAAAAATGGATTTTTCTTGATTGTAGAAAACTAGTCATATCTCAAAAACTACAACACCAAATTTGATGAAAAAAATTGTAGAAGAAAGTCTGATTTTCCTGCTTTACAAAAATATCAAACAATACCAGGTTGTGATTAATCTTCATACTATAAAAAAAAATGTTTTTCACTTGTACCATTTTATTTGACACAGACTGTATACTGGACTCAAATAACGGCCCAAGTGCTAATTTGGGCGCAAAAGAGGGTGGCATCTCCCATTTCCCAGGAAACATGTACAAAACGAGGAAATGACCCTCATATGTATACTTTTCATGTTTTCAGCCCCCCCCCCACCTTCTACATACACACTTTCTGCTTGTAGGCCCCCGCACTTTCAAAAACCGTCCACAGCCCCTGTAATTAACTATTAATCAGCATCAACAAACACCTGAAGAATCACATTGAACTCAATTTTGAAGAGGGTACTTATAAAATTGCTGCCTCACTATAGGCTCGATCACCACCGGCCGCGGCCGCGGATACAAGAATATTAAATGGACACTTCGGTGGTCAGTGGTGGATCCAGGATTTCATAACAATGGGGGAAGAAATTGGAATTTCAGATATTTTTTAAAAATCGATTTTCCCTTCACGCCGGGCGAAAGGTCTTCACCCATTGGGGTAGGGGTAAGTCGTGACTGGGGTCAGGCATCCATCAGAATGGATCCACGTCTGGGTGCAGTCCCACGACCATGCGATGCAATAGAAAAGTGAAGGGGTCACTGTCAAACTCGGGTGTGCCGAACACGAAGGCACTTAATTATAATGCTAACATTCAAAGTATAAACGCAATTTGTTTGTCAACATTCAGTACAATCTCGTAGTACGCAGTTGGTATAATATTTATTAAGGGCACGTGACTCTCCTGTGCTCCCACCGGACTGTTCTACCTGATACTGACCTGATGACCTCACAGTACTGAACGTTGCTGAAAGTACGTCACGTATGTTCGTCCTCGGATTTTGGTGGGCAAAGTGGGTGGAGCTAGTTGTTATGGGCAACGAAGCGTTCGTTAACTTCTTTTCATGATTTTCTCATGATGTAAAATGAGTCTGACTGCATTATTCTAAAATCCACTGAAATACTCAAAAACTGGCAAAACGGTGAATATACACCTCTCCTTTTGATATTGATGTATCAAATAAACCAATTCATCAAACAATTGGGAGATTTTTTATTCAGTTTTATGCATTTTGAAAGCACCATCAAAATGATCATCAAAATATAGAAATTATGTAAGGTTTTGTAAAGTTTTACTTTTTCAATATCTGGTATTTTTTTAATAGTTTGAAAATGTTATGACAATGAAATTAGAAGTTTTCTTAACTGATGCCGTTGTTT
>CALNVZ010003428.1:32732863-32751008 GCA_940671915.1 Paracentrotus lividus
TGAAGCCATGATAGCTTTTAATTTAGTTATTAATTAACTTTGAAATTGGTCACACACGTGACCCACGGGTCACGTGTGTGACCAACTATGCATGGGCATGCCTTAAAAAAAGGGACCGGGCTATTCGGCCATTCTCTGAAAAGTGAACCTTTTGGGGACAAATAAATTTTTGCTTTTTGATTTTTACCTGCATATTCAAATAGAGCAATGTCTGAAGTTTCATGAACTGATGTTTTTTCGTGAATTTTGCAATTGTTCATGCTCATTTGTATAAATTAACATAAATGATAATTAAATGGAAAAACGGTAAATAAAATATCTTTTTTTTTCCAGCCCTGACTGGAATGGATATGCTGACTTCCTTACTTGGATTACTGTCATTATATTATTATTTACCTCTATTCCTTTTAATCGAACTCCCAAAAATAATGTTGTTAAATTGATTATATTAAGATAATCAACCCTGGAAATTAATTGCCCTCAAAATGTCACACACAAGTAACCAGAAAACACAAAAAGTTTACGCCCCGTCTTAACCATGGCTCTGGTATTATTATGATTATTTCTTCAAAGTCAGATTTAATGTACCTTGCATTTCACTAAATAGAATCCATGACAAGTTTTAATTTGATTATTAATTAGCACACAAATTGGTCACACACGTGACCCGTTGGGTGGGGGCGGTCATAAATTCTGAATATTTTCACTTTCATTGGCTAAAATTAATTTATTTTAGCATTGTTATGCTTCAAAATGGTTCTGCAATAATTTTTGCGAAAAAACAACAACAAAAAAAAAAAAAAAAAAAAAAAAAAAAAAAAAAAAAAAAAAAAAAGGTCGAAAAAACAAGGAAATACGTAAGAAATTCAAAAAACAATGAAATACACAAGGAATTTAGTTCGATATCAATTTTTTTTTCCAAGTACAATTGTTAGGAATCCTATAAAGATTATGCAAACTCAAAATTAGCATTCCAGAAGCTGTAGTTTGTCAATTAGAACAAAAATTATGACTTCATGCAATGCGTAAATTAGCATAATTAATTCATAGAAAATAAATTATAATTATTATGGGAAAATTAACAGTGCTTTCTTGTAGTTATATCACACACTACCAACGTGCAAAGTTTCGGCGCGCTCGCGCGATCAACAGCCAAGATATTATAGGGGGCATAATGCCCCCCCCCCCTCCCTACGCGCCCCTATCCCAGTCTTGACAGCTACCAAAACACCCCATTGACTGACTAGGGTTGAGTTCATAAAATTTGTTACCACAGCGGATATAGTAATTGCTCAAAATGTACATTTATTGCATAGTACATTATATATTCATTTTTCTGTACAATTTGCCATAGGTCACACACGTGACCCACTAAAATGTCACACACGTGACCCGACATCGCGATATAAAATAATAGATAAAAAAAGAAATTTCAGAGATGACTCCTATCCAGTGGTATTTTTTGGTTAACAGGTCCATAATGCATATCTCACAGCAATAAGAACATTTCATCATTTTAAAACTCACAGAAATTTCAAAATGAAATTGAACTTTCAAAATCATGCCGTTCTATGAAGTCACACACGTGACCCACTTCTTTTGACCTCTGACCTTTAACATGCATATTGTAAATATAAAAAATATCTACAAATGATAGCCAACAAAATATATTAGCATGATATAAACATTAAATCAGTATATTTTTAAAATTGTTAGAGTTATAGGCCAATTTAAAGTCAAGATTTTGCATAATTTCGGTCACACACGTGACCAGAATGGTCCTAATATCGTCGGCTTGGAGCCAGAAGGGCGCTATTGCAGATCAAGGATGTTCCGTTTGAGCCATAAGGGCGCTATTACCATTGACTTTGTAGCAGTAATAGCGCCCTTCTGGCTCTCAACGGAACATCTATAAGATGCAATAACACCCTTATGGCTCCCAACAGACGATATGAAGAAAGAGTATGAAATCAAAATATATAATGAAACAAAACATTGTTATAACGTCATTGCCCTGGAGAGGAATGGAGAGACAGGGGTGATGCGTTCATCTCGATCTCTCTCCATCTTATGGCCTATACCCGAAGTATTGATTGTTTATCAGAATCTATATGTGGGATATGGTGATGAATATAATTCATCATATTTAGTTATAAGTACAAACGCTATGACCATTCCTTTCAAAAATTTACTTTGGATACATAATTTCTTTTGCAATTATAAAATCATGCGTTAGCACACCATATATCATACATGGTGAAAATGACTTCGTTTTGCATTAAATAGATAGCTTTAAAATGAAATAGAAAATACAAATAAGTACAAATTAGCTCTTGTTACATTAAATGTGAAATTGAATATCACCATTGTGAAATAGGGGAATTTGTACGTCTTTGATTGAATAAAGTACCTTTTGGTCGCTTGTTCCACATTAAGCTGAATCCTAAAGTGCGATATTGAAATGCCAGTTTAAGCACAGGCCAAAAAATGAGCTAAATTGAATGCTCCGCACATGTAATTGAGTGAATGGGGATGAAATGGCCGGGAAAACCTATATTAAACCCAAAGGCCCGTATTCTGATCTGAAGACTTGAATCTTGTATGAAGTTAAACGATAACATTGCCACAATAGAACCGCAGAAATACAAAAGACAGGCAGCGCGAAAAAAAGAGAAAATCTTCAAAGACAAGTTGTAGGGGAGACCGGGACAATTGTAACACGGGGCAATTGTAACAGGGGCTCCCATCCCTAGCAGAAACACGCTACAAACTTAAAATTTCTACAGAGCATGCGCATTTCATCGCTCCTCATGCTGTTTGTGTATAGCAGATTTACGGTTCGTGGAACTTTCTACAGCAGAAAAATCGTTTTTTTAGTAGGAAAGTAATATTTCACATTACCCAGTTGTTTTCTTTCGGACAAATATGGAATGAGCTACGGCTGTGCTTTTTATATATTTAGAAATAATGTTCTTAGGCCATATTTTGCTAACGTTTCAACGATTGAATACCTTAAGCTAATATAGAAAAAAATATCTCCAATATGGTCGCCCACCACAATGGGCAATAGTAACAATGCCGTTTAGGAAATACTTTTCCCGTGCCTAGCCCCGGGACAATTCAGCGCGCTGTCATCGCCCGTACAGAGCACGTAAACTTCTGCAATAATCCCTTGCCATGTATAAAACAAGTGGAAAAATATAATGCAACTTAATTAAAGCATGTCATGTTTGATAATAATTAGCTGATGTGGTTAATGTTGTTTAAATCTTGGATCTGTCAAGTGCATAGCTTTGATAAAGAAAGCAAAATGTTAAAAATGTCATGTGCTACAATTGCCCCGTACGTCTGTTACAATTGCCCCTGGTTTAGGGGCAATTGTAACACTCGACCTCGTGTTTTGAAATGATAATGGCTTCAAAATGATAGTTTTACTTAACCCAAACCTATTCATTATGTCGAGCTAAGATATCCAAATTTCGTTTTACTTGGTTTTAAGCAAGTATTTTGTTATAATAAAGTTGATAAGTCAAATTTTGAAAAAAAGTGTTACAATTGTCCCCGGTCTCCCCTACATTTCTTCTGCTTCGGCACGATTCTAAGACGATGTATTTACCGGAAATCCATTAAAATGAATGACGCAACGATCTATTAACTGTATAGTGCCATTGAAACTTGCAGTAGGGGAGACCGGGGACAATTGTAACACTTTTTTTCCAAATTTGACTTATCAACTTTATTTAACTAAATACTTGCTTAAAACCAAGTAAAACGTTTTGGATATCTTAGCTCGATATGTAACACATGAAATTGTAACATTTTGCTTTTCTTTATCAAAGCTATGCACTTGACAGATCCAAGATTTAAACAACATTAACCACATTAGCTAATTATTATAATACATGACAATGCTTGACTCAAGTTAAATTATATTTTCCATTTGTTGTTATATACATGGCATGGGATTATTGTAGAAGTTTACGTGCTCTGTACGGGCGATGACAGCGCGCTGAATTGTTTTTTGTTCGAACAACCCCCCCCCCCCCCCCCCCCCGCTGGCGAGCAGGGTCCGCTTGACCAAAAAAAAAAAAAAAAAAAAAATGAAAACCCCCACTTTTTAGAAGGAATGCTGCAGATGCTTGAATAGAAACGCAATAAATTAAGCCTTGCTTTCAGTAGCCCTACATGTAAAATCTTTCGCTCGCGCTTCGCGATCGCAACTCTTTTTACTTATATCACGTTTTTCAGAAGAAATTACAACGCAATTGAATCATTTCAAAGGCATGTTTTCGTTTGTATTTGTGTTCTATTTTATATCTTTAAATGATGGTATCTTCATTTTTTGAAGAATAAATAAGGCCTAGTTGAAAATGTGCATGATTTACGCTACTTTATTCAGGTCATTATGAGGAAAATGAAGGCCGCCATGCGTGTACGTATTCACTCACGAGCTATACAACTTGAAAAATAAACAAAAAACAAGGCAGGTCCGTAGACAATTTTTCATTCAAGCTTTGCTGCACATGTTTAGATAATTTAATCTTAGTAAGAAAATACTATATGTTTTCCCGGCCAAATTCATTGTTTCGTCAATCAATTGCAAATTACAGGCATTTATATATTGAAAAAACGCTGATGCATCGAAATGTTGCCAGTCGAAATCGTATTCAATCATAAAAAATAACGATTGTTGTGATCGATTTCGTATTTGCGCTTTCTACTTCACACAATAAGCATATACATTCGGCAATAACTTTTCAAATTCTTCTTCATCCTGTCGACATTTCATTCCGTATACTCAACTTCGCACTAATTTGAATGCAAAAATAATGAAATTAAATGCCTATATCCGAATTTGAACTTTGCAACCATTACTTTGTGTGCCTAAAAATGAATTTGAGAGCATGAACACGAAATTGTTTGACTAAAGTCAGTCTGACGCATCAAACACACGAATTTGAATACACATTAAATGAAAACGGATGATAAATGTATGAAATTGGCCGGGAAAACCTATATTTATTTCTCGCTACATAAATTATGCCAATCTGGGCCGGGGGGGGGGGGGTCACTCACCACATGATGTGCTACGCATGCCAGGCGCGGATCCAAGAAAATCGAACTGAATGCATTTCGGGGGCCCAACTGTCTGGGGACAAAAGCGGCTCTATTATGTTTACGCATGGGCCCGGTAAGTTCATTGTATGACTCCGGTCAGCGTCCGCTACTAGCATGCGGTCCCTAAAAAAGCATCGAAAAAGGCCTGTTTTCAGCCATTCGGCGGCGTCGACGCTTTCCTTACATGCCTTAAAATAGGGGTGTTTTTTTTTTGTTTTTTTTTCAATCGCCATTTTAAAAAAAATAGGGATGTTCGGAGGTGATCATCAGCTTGGGATAATTAGAAACAAAGTAATATTGGGAAAGATGTGTGAAAATAACACTACCTCCAGTTAGCGCTTCACCCAAGGATTACTACCTATCAGGGGCCGCGGAGAGTTTTTGAAAGTGGAGGGGCTGAACGGAAGTGGGGGGGGGGGGGCTGAACAGGCGAAAATTCACAAATTCATGTTCATCTTTGCGGTTTGTACACGGTTGCAGAAAAAAGTGGGGTGGGGGGGAGCTGCCCATTCATTGATACTTGACGCCCAGACGAAGTGATGACTAGTATATGGGTATTTTTTTAGCTCACGCATCGCCCTCGCATTCGTTAAAAGGGAAGTGGTCATCAGCTTCTAAAGGAATCAAAATAAAAATGATATAAGCAAGTGTGTCTAATAGGCCTACCTTCAGATCATTACAAGCCAAAATTTTCGGCTCGCACTTCTCGCTTGCAGAGCACTTCTAGGAAAGTCAATTGACTGAGCCATGATTGATTCCTATTTTAACGTTTAAGAAAATGGAAATAATGTTATACAGATTTTCCGCTCGCGCTTCGCGCTCGCAAATTCATTTTTGCTAAAAGAGAGCTAAGAAGTGATTGTCACATTTGTGAAGGATTTAAAAAAAAAAAAAAAAAACAGGGATAATGAGCGTAAAAATAGACAATATAGGCCAAATTTTCGGCTCGCGCTTTGCGCTCTCAAAGTTCTTTCACGAAAGCCCTCGGAATGATTCCTATCATAACGTCCAAAATTGAATTGAGTGATAATGTGATATAAATTTTCCGCTCGTGCTTCACGCTCTTAATTAATTTTTGCTAAAAGGGATGTGACCGTATTAACAAAAAAAAAAAAAAATTAAGAGGGAAAATGTGCGTAAAATTATACTGCCATGGCACACTATAAAGAAAAATTGTCGGCTTGCGTTTCGCGCTCGAAAAAATTCCTTGAAAAGGTCCACTTTTTCAGATTTTGAACCCCCCCCCCCCGTAAAAATCCTAGTTATGGGCCTGAAGCACAATGGGATTGTTCTTCCCTGAATAGATAATTATGGAATTCTCATCGGCTATTTTGCAGCAGTCGATTTTCTTATTTTAAACTCCATGGCGCTGGCTCATAAATCTCAGGAAAATGTCTGTTTTGTTGATAAATATGCAATCAATAATAATAATAATAATAACATATTCTTATATAGCGCCCTTCCAAATAAATTGCTCAAGGCGCTTCACATAAAAAAGACAAAGTAAGAAAGGTGACTTGCTCTCCAAGTTGACATATCAATCAATCAAATAATTATGGAATGTTTAATAATGCAACTTTATTTTTGCGAAATTTGGACAACTTTCAGCTTCAAGGTAACGAGAAATTGACAAATTAGCTACCTAAAGCAAAAAAAAAAAACTTGCAAAGCCATATCAAATTATAAACCACCTTTGCCCCTAGTTTAAAATTCTTTACAAATGTTTGTACATATCCAGTCTGCTGTCTTAACTTAAGACGCTATCGCAGACTGGATTTGTATTTTTATACGCACGCTTCACTGATTCTTCATAGAGAAAGGTGCAAACCAGCGTGGCATTCTCGTTTCAAAATTTCGTTTTAAAAATTTCAGTGCTATAGCACAACTCTGCTAGTCAGTGGATCAGAATATGGGCCAATGTCCCGTATTATGAACCGAAGACTGAGTTTGTACGACGATGAAGGTTTAACACAATGGGATCACACAATAGCATCGCACCAGGAAGTTGTCCTATGACAGCTTCCTGATCGCGCAAATACAAAGCGATTTCTAAACCTTCTGCACAAACTCAAATTGAAAAGTGCGATTTTAAAAACGAAGGTCTAGGATTACTAAAACAAAGATCTAGGATTAAACTGGAAATCTATTAAATTTATGTATAAATTAGAACCAGTAGTGACAACTCGAAAAAAAATACGATTTAAAACGAAGGTCAATGATTTCTAGAACGAGCGTCTAGGATTAAACAGGAAATCTATCAGATTTATGTATAAATCGGAAGCTGTAGCAACAATAATATATTTTGTTAGTAGTCCTTTGTTGTGAATGCCGAGTGTCATAACATAACAAATGAATTAAAGCACTGTGACATACGAAATCAGGTCATAATGTCGAACCCAGCCCAGTGGCCCGTATATTGTGAACCAAAGACTGAGTTTGTATTAAGATGAAGTTTGTGCTGAAGGCGTTACACAATAGAATCACCGAACAAATACAAAAGTGTTTTCTAAACCGCCTGCATAAACTCAAACTCCAACAAAAAGTACCATTTTAAAACGAAGGTCTAGGATTAAACGAGAAATCTTTTCAATTTATGTATAAATTAAAATATCTTTTGCCAGTAGCACCTTGCCGTGAATACCGAGTGTCATTGATTATTCAGTAGTCATTGTGGGCCTACCCTTTTCATCCGGAAATATGGGAAAGACAATGGTATTGGAAGGTTAGAGATTAAAATTAATGACTTTGAAAATATGTGAAAAACCTCCCAATAATTCTTGACACATGTGATGCTATTACGGGGATTCAAGTTTAAACTGACTTTGAATTTGCGAGAGTTCCTAAATGATATAACTCATATGGCTTATATGACAAACACTTCAACTGCTGTAAATATGAATATTTTTAAAGTAAATATTCGGGTTCAATGTCCAGTAGGCCTACGCGGAAACATATTAGCACAAGTCCCCAGTGTTTAGTGAGCATCTACGCCGGCTCAAAGGGCGAAGCATTTTAGGGCATGCAGAAAAAAATAATAAAAACAAAACAAATAAATTAAAGGGAATGGATGAAAATTTTTACTTCTATACTCAAGGAAGGGGGGGGTAGAAATAAGATTCCAGAACATTTCTCATACCTAAAAGTGTGTCTTTGTCGTTGGACATAGAAAATGCTAGCATGAATGGGTACTTGTCCAAAGGAACTTTTTTCTCCCTTCAAAGTTTTGAAACTGAGGAAAACTCAACCGATGATATAACTGCGCTTTTTCGCTAGTTACGATTCTATTTCGTAACTAAAAAATAAGCAGCAATACGATTTTTTTTTAACGGTTTAGAAATTAAAACAATCGACCAATCTTTTTTTTTTTTTTTTTTTTTTCGCCCACGACTTTTTTTTTTTTTTTGTCCCTGGCACATGCGTGCATGGTTACTTTTTTTCCCTCAAACTGAATCAAAGTCCACGCGTCGGCGCAGCAGAAACGATTGCTGGAATATTAGTGAATTATGGACTTACAATCAATCTAGTCGAGTTCAAGGCTCTTGGTCTTTTTTATTTTCCAAGATGTTTGTCAGACATAGCAACAACTAATGTATACAAATTGGATTCCAAAAAGTAGTTCATTGTTTAATAACTGGGTAGTTCGCATACCTCATAACTTTGTAAATTAATGACCTGTTAGATATATTATAAAACCGGCCTATATGCGTGTGTGACCTTGAGGTATAAAATATTAGGGTACATGCAGGTTATATGGGCCCCTAAGCTCATTTGCCTAATTGCATTAAAATTACAAAATGAACAAACAGTCTAATCTTTGTTTATATGAATCAAGAACTACTGTCTAACTTTTATTGCTGAAGGAAAACAATTATCACACCAACCCCCCCCCCCCCCCAGTCTGCAATATTCAACTGTTGACGTCATCACCAAAGTGGCCCATATTACCTGCATGTGCAGGTAATATGGGCACATGAAGAGGTCATTTCCAAAAGGTACTACATCCATATTTGTGAATTCCGGAGAAAAACACGTTTTTTTAATTTTTCAATTGATAGGAGTGTCTGTTTTGGATATAAACTTTACAGATTGTTCTCTACTCTATGATGCTAAAGGGAAACCAGTCAAACAAAAATCTAGGTCTGCAAGTTTTCTCTGTAAACGAATTTTTAATTTTGTTGTTCTGATGGAGATGTAGTACTTGGAAACGAAATGTCTCAGAGTATGTAAATTGCCATTGTACTCAGCAATTTTTCGTTCAAAAAGGAACATTTTTGTACTAATTCATCTTGCTTTAAAAGATGCCATGTTTTAAAAAAAAAAAAAAAAACGTTGAATTGAGTAAATAAAATTTCAAATTTTCACTAGTGCTCTAGCGAACTTAGCCAACCTCGCACTATTTACATGCAATAAAAACAAATACATGGGACTACATACAAGTGGATGTAGCACCTTTTGGAAACGAACTGAAATGGATGTAGTACCTTTTGGAAATGATATAATTTTTTAAATTAATTTTTTTTCACCCGTCCCATTGAAAATTCATGTTTCTGTTAGTAACAGTGGATAGAGGTGCTAAAAATGAGTAGATTAATATTTAAAAAAATGAATTTTGATGGAAAATGGATGTGGTTCCTTTTGGAAATGAGCTCTTCACATGTGTTTTAATGTATTTTAAAAAAAACTGCAATGACTCTACTATGTCTGGAATTTGCTTAAAATGTTGAAAATCATTAACTCTAAGATATCATTTGAAATTATAAGACCCTTCAGTAAATACTTTGACTATATATATATATATATATAGGCCTATATATATATCATTGTCTTGTATTTTGTATAGTAATTCTTTTTTAATATTATTTAAATATTATTTTCATTATACAAATCAATATAGGATTACAATAAGTTATTTATATTAATTATATACTGTGAATATACCTCAAAAATCGTAGCAAAGAGATTGATGCCCCATCCCAATACTACGTACAAGAATCATTTCCGCCATTTCGGACGGCCCATATTACCTGCACTAATGCTGCTATGTCAGGTAAGCATTCAATGACACATTGCACACCTTCACTACAACAAATTGACCTGTATGCCCTAGTATGATCAAATTAAACTATAAGCTTACTAAATATACGAACGATTGAGGTTAACCCGTCAAACACTCTTTCACCATCACATTCTGTGAAATATCAAATTTTACATCAGGGTAAAAAAATGCCGTAAGTTTTACCTACCTTGTTGGTTTTCAGCAATTTACTCAAAGAAATGTCGGCATCAGATGCTCTCACGACGTAGCACGACGATAGATTTTCGTATACAGTTTATATGAACAACATTATGGTGCTCACAGCGGTGACCGGTCACCGGTCACCGGTCGACGGTCACGACATGATTTGCTTCAGGTGGCCCATATTACCTGCAGGCCCATATTACCTGCATGTACCCTACGTCCAATTTTGTGATATAGTCTATTTTTGTCGTTTATCACCAGTGACGATCTCAGAGGCTAGTGGTGGAATGATCAACGGTTTCTTCCTGCAAGCTCGTCGTACGGATAATGTTGTTGTGGGAACTTTCAGGGAACCTCTCCCGAATGGTGCAAAGATCAGGCAATGCACGGAAGGTGTTGATGATAGCGTCACTCATACTAATCCTACAGGCAAATCTGGACTGACCTTCACGTGGCGTGCTCCATCCCCTGGAAATGGAAATATCACGTTTGTGTGAGTTGACCATCCTTATCCTGTTCTGAAAAAAAAAACAAGTCAGTTAGTCTCAATATGCCATTTTCGCTTTCCAATGTGTACCATACTATGTGATTATGTGATTGCATTATACAGTCTGTGTCAAATAAAATGGTACAAGTGGAAAACATTTTTTTATAGTATGAAGATTAATCACAGCCTGCTATTTTTTGGTATTTTCATAAAGCAGGAAGATCAGACTTTCACCTGCACATTTGCTGTTGTAATTTTTGAAATATTACTAGTTTTCTACAATCAAGAAAAATCCATTTTTCGCACGCCGTCCCATGCCTTTGTGTGTAGGTTTCGCATAATGGCCATGAAGTGCTCAATTTCGATTTGTTCCTCGTCGCACAAAATTTAGCATAACTTTTGTTCTACAAAAGCAAATTATGTAACAGAACAAAGAGCATCAGCAAGGAAAATCTTCTGGCTTTATTTTGGTACCACATACACACATTATTTGAAAATATTTCACACCTAAATAATTTTTTTCCGACTGTACCATTTTTTTTTACACAGACTGTATACACAATGCCTAAAAATTAGACAGGTCGATACCGCATGTATAATTATAATATATATATTTTCTCGTATAATTTAATATAGATATTTATATAATTTTTGATATAATTTAATGTAGGCCTACATATATATATTTTTTTCATAGCACTTCATTTTACTCTAGATGTTATGAGTGAAATTCCTTAATGTTTCACATAATTAATTGAAAGTTTTCATGCGGAACACATTCCATGTTCGCAATCCAAAACGTATTATGTAGACATTGATTGAGTAACTTTATGGATGAAAATCACTTCATATAATAAGACAAATTGTTGTATTTTACTATCTGTTTGTTATGCAAAATGCATTTTGGTTTAAAGGTAGCAAGGATTCTGTCCACTCCCCCTTTGATTACATTTCATTCCATTTCTTTCAGTGGCGCCGTTGCAATCGACCATGATAATTTTTACGGAGGAATGACGTCTGCGGTTATTGCGGAAGGTGGAAGTAAGTATTGTAGAAAATATATGATACTTAGATAATTTGAATTCTTAATTTCACTTCATAGTTTAACCATAGCAAAAATTAAGTTGTCGCATAGGCTAAATATTCATGAAGCTATTGTTTTTTAGCATGATGAGTAAAATGAAATGTTTCCTGAGTGAAATCGACGCCTTTGATGATATATCTCCTCTTTTTCTTTCTTTTTTTCTTCACAGCTGTTAAGCTCTCTTCTGGTTTGGAATTGCTCCTTGTGTCTCTCTTCATCACAATTCGACAGTGCCTAGGGTAGAGGACAACGCATATAATCTTTCATTAAAGGAGGAAAATTTGATGGTACAATATTAAATGAGTTCATGTTCTTCTGTATATTTAAAGAATACGATTGTGAACTTTGTGACGTAAAGGATGTTTCGAAACGCTTTTTGGTGGGTTTATTTTCTCCGCGCGCATTCGTATTATAGAATTTAACTGGTACATAACTGAAAAATAAACTTTGTCAATCGACAATATAAATTTCGTCATTAATGTGGTTTATTAACAAATTAATAAATTGTTCATTGCAAAGATTTGTCATTATGATTTGTCATGCACCATAACATGGACGAATTTTAATTTGTCATGAAAAAGTGGTCCTAATTTGACAAAACCTTTTTCAAAGTTTGGTCATGCAACATTTTTAAATCCTCATTCTTCATTTTTATCAATTTTGTTTTTTCTTCATCAATACTTGTCACTTGCATTTTGACGGTTAACTTTGTCGAGTAACAGTCAGTAGAAAAACACACCTTGTAATAAACAAACAATACAGATAGTTAATATTTTTGTCAGTTTTAATAGACCTCGAAATTCCCTGAGGAAAACAGATTCAAACATACATTCAAATCCAGTCTACACTTGCCAGCTCAGCCTTCGCTCGCCAGCTAATATCACCGGCGACCGGCGAGTGATCGAAGACCGCCTGATTATTGTGCGGGGTTTCCCAAAACTGTCTTCAGGAGCTAAATTTGTTCATGCATTTTGCCTCAACAAAGTGATTTGTCTTTTCAGCAAGTAATTTGTATTATAATTCGTTAATGAGGCCGACCTTAAAATCGTCATTCTACATTTGACACTACGCAGAGAGGATTGTCCAATTACGGTTGCGAAGAGTCGTAACGCAAAAAATCAGTCATGCGCCATTTGTTTTTGGTTAAAACCCAGTTTAAACTTTGTAATAGTGCATCGATCAATTTTGTTTAGTATACTACCATTGAGTTTGTCATTTCACAGTTATATCGCCAAAACAAATAATATTTTAACGCCCGATTGACGAATTAATCTGGCCTTGTGACAAAGTTATCTTTTCAAGTGTATGACTTCTAGGAACAAAAAAAACAGAAGCGAAGGCTCAATGCCCATGTATCGTGAAAGGTGAAAAAGTATCGGCCAGCCCCGCCCCCCCCCCCATTCAGGCGGGCATACACGTATGCTCGTTCCGGATTCTTAGAGATACCCCTATCCCAGGCTTTCCTTCTTTTTTTTTGGCGGGGGGGGGGAGCAAAATTACCCCCATTTCACAGGATTTCTGACCATATTCGGTACCCTATTTCATCGATGATTTCTCCTCGAAGAATTGAAAACTACCCCTAATTAAAAAATGAAAAAAGTTTGGGGTGAAAATGCTAAAAGACACGTATTTCGATAAAAAAAAAATTCGTGATTTTCCCCCTACCCGCCGAGCCCCTATAATACACCCCTTTCCTGAGAAATCCGGAACGAGTACACGTTTATGGTTGACCACCTGAGGGGGTGGGGGGTATATTTCTTTGCGTCTCAATTTTCACAACCATATATTCCATTTACATGATATATTATGAGATAATACCCGTCATACTGCAAAAAGACATAATCATGACGTTACCTTCTATTTCAACAAGTTCAAAATAATACTGTAGTTAGGAAGATCGAAGATTAGTTAAGACGGTTCAGGCCTATTTGATTTTATATGTTGTATATATTATGAGAAGATGATCAACTGTGATCAAACTAAAATTAGTTTTAGTTCGTATTATGTTATAATGTAGAGCACAAATGGAGACCTTAAAGCATTATAATATACAGTGTGTCCCACAAAAGAAATGCTAATGGCACTTTAGATGGGTATAATATTAAGATTACATAATTATATTATTTAAATCTTTACACCCGTAAAATGCAAGTCGTTTTCTACAACTGCAAGTCGTTTTCTACAACTGCATACAATTTTATGTGATATGGTTTCCTGATATGGTTTCCTGATGTGTAATGACAAAATGCTCATATCTTTGTGATTCTTGGACCATATGACATAAAATTTCATCCAGTTGTGGAAAATGACTTGTAGTTTACGGGTGTAAAGATATAAACAATATAATTTCGTAATTTTAATATTATACCCATCTAAAGTGCCATTAGCACTTTTTTGTGGGACACACTGTATAATGTGAAACCAGCATTATTTTACGGGGAATCATGATGCTCTATCCTATATGATTGTATGACTGATATTCCTAAATTAAAAATGCTATACGCACAAAAGTCCTATTAAAATGTAAGCCTATATTCCCAACTTAAAGACATAATGAATTCTTCAATATTTATCTCTGATAAACAATCATCTTAATTAAAATAATAAAGATAATAATTAAACATAGTCCATAATAAAAAAAAAAACAGCAAAGATAATCGGGAAAATTCTGATAAAGTTTGATGGTTAGAATATTCAACTTTATTTGAAATAGTATTTTTCCATGTGCTTTACAAAAAGTAAGTCGTATGCAAGCAATCACTAAACATGTAAGGTAGCAAGTTATTGGGTATTTTCAAACTTTGTGTATCAAGCAATACCGTTTATCCTCCTAAAAACATTCATTAATATAAACGAGGCAATCTTATGATGGGGTTCTTACGGCATTTTGAAAACAGTTCATTCCCTAATTTGTTCCAGCACCCTTCATTACACCTTCGTCATTATATTCGCACAAAACCATCTTGCCAAGTTGTGTTGATGTTCAATTCGGCAAGCTTATTGCACGATTCAGTGCTTTCAAGGGTAAATTATCGTGGAGCTTTGTTGCTAGAAAATGACGGTATTTAATATGATATTGATATTTCAAAAAGAGTATCATGATGAATGACATTGAAAGAGGGTGTATTTTTTTTTAATAATACTGCTTAATCATTATCATATATTTCCTGTATTTTCCTACAGTGAACTGGATATAATTGCAACACAATCAATATTCTGCTATATAAATGATCATATTTATTATCGAAATTGCCAGGAAGTTGCTGCACGAAATGTAATGTAAATACCTTTGCGTTTGATTGAGAAATATATTGCTGACTGAGAAATAATGCCTTTTTTTTTTGGGGGGGGATCGGTTTAACTTTACTGACGTCATCAACTTTCCTGTTTAATATAATCTATGTATTTAAGCAGTTGTATTTTAGCAATGCACATTTTTTTTTTCTTTTTGACATCATTTTTAATCATCTATAAAAACAGCAAACTTTGTTAAAATCAGTGGCAGATCCAGGATTTCAGGATAGGGAGGGGGCGCCGAAATTTCTGATTTTAGCATGTAGTCAATGAGTGGTTTTCAAACTGTAGGGGGCGCGTGTCCCATGCGCCCGCCTGGATCCGCCACTGTTAGCATGCAATAGAAAAGAAGAATCACACTAAAATAAATACACCAAAGTCGAATGTACACTATGTGTGGTTCTTTTCCTTTTTCTTTCTCACATTCTGTCTAATTATTCTCGTTGTTACTATTTCAAACTTAATGTTATTTTTGAAAGTTTAGATTACATTTCTGTCTTATTAGTTAGTAGTGAGGGAGAGAGAGAGAGAGAGTGAGAGAGAGAGAGAGAGAGAGAGAGAGAGAGAGAGAGAGAGAGAGAGGGCGTACACTGTACATATTATTTGAGCAACAAAAAGAACTACTGGGAGTCGATCGCTGACTGGCACCAAAAGAAATAAATTCATCACATCGTCTTACTTCTTTGTTTCGTCGAGAATTTGACCTTCCTTGGAAAACACATCAAACAATCAAAGTTGGTGTTATATACATAATTATGATCAAACCGTATCCTGATTTGCGAAAAGACTGCTGTTTACATTATTTATGTCTATATCAATAATAGGTCGGGTCAACAATGGTCAATACAAACTAATTCCAGGTAGATTGAAACCATAAGGACTGAGTTCATTTCTAACTGCCGCTGTAACACATGACCAGATAAGAAAACGTAAATATAAGAATCTATGGTTCTATTGTATCTCATGCTGCATTATGGTCCATGCGAGCGGGGCACCCCAAAATTAAGAGTGCCCCTTTTTACAAAAGAACTATATTTTGAAGAAAAATAGCAGAATTAATTTTCTAAACACACTCAATTTGTTGGCATAATAAAGAGTATTAAAACGATTGTGCTGTTTAAAAATCAGATGAAATCTGAAATCGATAAAAATTAAAGTTTTAGTAAACAAGTGCATTTTTTTAAAAATAATTTTAAAATGACAAAGTTGTATAAATCATTGATGTTTGTAATTTTCTTTTAAAAAGATATACAGAGGCCTACATGTGCAAGATGCAGTTTTAAAAAGTAATAAAAGAGAATAGTATCTTATTCCAACAAACAATTATGATACCCTAATATCAGGAACACAATATACACAAAAATCAATAATTTGTCCAGTGACGGAGAAGAAACCCATACCGCACGTCTGAACCTTTATGTGCTTGTTTTGAACAGACCAAACCATGCACCAGAAGGCTGGTTGTCATGTGCCGTTTTTTTTTTTTTTTTTTTTTTTTTTTTTTTTTTTTTTTTTTTTTTTTTTTTTTTTTTGCTGCTGCTTTTGTTTGTCTGCTATCTGCCAGCACACATTATCGGCCTTTCTTTATGCTGTACAGTGCGTCCCACAAAAAAATGCTAATGGCACTTTAGATGGGTATAATATTAAAATTACAAAACGATATTGTTTACAACTCTACACCCGTAAACTACCATTCGTTTTCGACCACTGGATGAAATTTTATGTGATATGGTCTCAGAATCCCAAAGATATGAGCATTTTGTCATTAAACATCGGGAAACCTCTCCATCCAAGTTTGTATTGGGTAGTACCGGATGTGTCGAATAAAAGAAACCCAAGTTTGATCATTAATACTTTAAAAAATATTTAAGTAGTATTTATGAAATTTATATCACTGTAAAGTGCAAACCATTACCATTCTAGTGATATGTCCCTCAGCTCACCAATATTATGCATCGCTGAACCTCATTGTTCTGAAAAGTCTTGCAAAATTGTGAGTGCTTCACTTTCACGCTCATTGATGATCAAAGTTGGGATTCCTCTTAGTATTTTGAATAACGCATCTCAAGGAGCACGAAAGTGAACGCTCACAATTTTGCAAGACTTTTTCAGAACAATGGGGTTCAGCGATGCGTGGTGTTGGTGAACTGAAAGACATATCATTAAAATGGTAATGAGTTGTAATTTACAGTGATATAAACCTCATAATCACCACTGAAATATTTTGCAAATTATTAATAATCAAACTTGGGTTTCTTTTATTCGATATACCCGGTACTACTGAATACAAACTTGGAGGGAGAGGTTTCCTGATGTGTGATGACAAAATGCTCATATCTTTGTGATTATTTGACCATATCACATAAAATTTCATCCATTTGCAGGAAATGAATTTTAATTTACGGGTGTAGAGTTATAATCAATATAATATTGTTATTTTAATATTATACCCATCTAAAGTACCATTAGCATTTTTTTTTGTGGGACTCACTGTATATGTTCAGGTATGGCATTCTTCCATGTAACTTGACAAGTTGTTCATTTTTTTTGTGTGTGTATTGCGTTCATTACTTTAGGTTATAAGGACTCTTTATCGAAAAAAAAAATACTGCTCTCTTCTTTTTACAGCGTATTGTAGGTTGCGTGTCGTAAGAAGAAAATGCATTTGTGCAGGCCTCCTAAAAATTTCAAAATATCGTTCTGGTTTCAAAATAGCACAGAAGTGAAAACAATTTAATACTCGTTATCATGACAACAATTTTAGGGGAGACCGGGTATGGACGTTACAAAATTCACATTTTGGGCCAGATAATTCTAATGAAAGTACTCACGCACTACAGCTTAATTAATGAAGACATTTTTTGTAACAACCTACCCCGTATACGGGGTAAGTTGTTACACCATACGGGGTAGATTGTTACAG
>CALNVZ010003428.1:32769183-32792771 GCA_940671915.1 Paracentrotus lividus
ATCTTGTTCCGCCCACTAGGCGTGAAAGCATCGGAATTTGTGTAATAAAATCAAAGTACTCCCCGAAAAGAATTGTTATTCAAATCAAGTAAGAATTGGATGTATCTACGTACGGGGCTTTTCCAGTCTCCACGTGCTCACTGAAGCCATGAATGTTTGAATTACAATGGCATAGGTCATTTGACAGTGCCCAAAGAATATAAATAAAACCCAAAATAAATTGTTATGAGATGCTTTCTAGGTGCATAAAGAATTACTACAATGACTCGTTGTTATTCTAAATGCCTATTTTTGTTTGGTTGATTGATGGTTCATTCAACCTGTGAATGGTGGATATTGGTTGCATACACTTCCCAAAACAGAATTCCCTCACATTTGATCCAGTTATACAATGGTAAAGTAAAAATCGCAGTTGGGGCAATTTTTGCCTGCATGCTCACCCAACCGTGAAAAATTTACCCAAATTTTCGTTTCCGTATGTTGGGAAAGCACGTTGATACACTCTTTTTATTATGACTGTAAATTGTTTTTAAAATCTGAAAGATGGCGTCCGATTCCATTGAATCAAAGTTGTGTTTTAGGCTTGTGAACTTCAAAAAATGACATTTTTGCATTCAACAATAATCACTGAGCATGACTTAATGATTCCTAAAAATTCGGTCCTTATGGTAGCTAATTAAATTCCCTACGTGGACATTATAATTAGAATTTTAAATTCCTCCTGGTTAAAAATTATTGATATCTGAAATAGGGGTTATTTTTTTGTTGTGTTGTGTTATTAAAAGAAACTAATTCAGAATTGGAATGTCACTAACATAACAAATAAAGTAATAACTTAACCATGACAAACAATACTTTCAATAAACTATTAAATTTTATAGGGCATCTACAGTGTTAAATCCTATTGGAAATCCAGTAAAGTCTGCTTTTAGATGGATTTAGATTGGAGACACTCCACTCTAAGTGCCATTCCACAAATGGGCCCAGGGTTTCTGAGTGCATGCAATTCATATAACATATTTGTATTTATTATATATTACACAATTTTTAAGAGTTTCAAAGCGTTTTTTAAAGGTTTTCTAGACGGGTCTTGAAACGTTTTGCGACATTTCAAGATTTTTAAGACTTGTTTAAAAGAACGTTTAGAACGTTCCAAACGTTTTTTAACAGTTTTTCTGCATGTTCTAATCAACGTTCATCAATATATTAAACGTTTTCAAAAGGTTTTTTTAACTCCGATTCTTCCAAACGGTTCTTAAAGGTTTTATCGTTCTTTTGTATTAAACGTTTTTAAAACGTCTAAAACCTACCAACCATTTGATGTCCATCAAACGTTTCACAAAAACGGTCCAAAAAAACAACCTGAAACGTTTTAAAAGCGTTTTAAAAAACGTCCATTTTGTGAGTTGGGAAATCCCATAATTACAAATCGCTCATTAGAACCATTGTATTGCTTCCTACAATATCAATCTGCGTTATATTACTCTCAGGCATCATCGAGAAAGGAAAAAACGCCCGTGATCTTTAAAATATTGGATTACGCGTAATATATTCTGTGTCTAGTGGGAATTTACATCAATTTGTGCGGTGGGAAGTAGATTTACGGTACCGAAAAATGAATAAATACATTAAATTACGGTGCAGCAGTTCCGGAAACTTTACTACACTGAAAACCTAACCCGTCCGTCAATGGACCGATAGCTTTTTAAAGCTAGTCGGTCAAGACGGACCTAGTTTTAAAGCTAGGTCTTCATGTTAGTTCCGTTTCAGACAGACTAGCATACAACTGAATCCTACAACTCTCACTGACGGACGGAGCCTTTTTAAAGCTCGTCTGTCAAGCTTGATGCTTCGTCCGTCGACGTTGAACCGACCAGGGACCAATAAAAGTAGCTGGGTGGAGCCGTCTAGTCAAGCTTGATGCTCGTCCGTCGACTGGAGCCGACCTAGAAATAAAGTAGCTGGTGGAGCCAGTTAACCCATTAAAATGACTGACTAGCTTTTGATACAATAGTTGCAATGTCGTTTCATGTACCTTCCCTTTTTATTCTGTTTTCCGAACATAATAAACTTGATACATTCATTGAAACAAGGTTGTTTTGACTTGACAATGAAAGCTTACTAGACATAACATCTATCAGACAAGTATGGCAATTCACGGTACCGTTAGATTCCACTATTTGTTCTCCATTCTTCAGTTACAGTTGCTAATGAATACCTGAACTATAGAACTCAAGAACCCGGATTTTCTTACAGATTGCTGGTGATGCCCGGCTTAGCAACAACAGTGAATAGAAGTTGGATACAATCAACATTCTCAAACAAAGGTTGTTTCTGGCATTGACAATCTTTGAGAAGCAATACGATAAGCCGAAATAACCATCAATCATGACAAAAAAGAATTAGTATGCCATGCACGAGTAGGTTAGAACATTGTCACATTCCGGCCTTTAATTACAGCTAATTGAAATCTTCTTACTATAGAAACCTATGAAACGTCTATTATTATAGATGCTGTAAATTGCCCGGCTTAGCAAACAGCATGAATAGAAGGTGGTACAATAATGATGAATAACATTGCGCCATTGCGAAAGGAACATCACTATAAGTAGCATTTATCTGTATGTGAATTCCAATTTATAGGCAAACAGTACAGACGCGCACTTGATTATACCCCGTAAAGCTTAAGATTTTGATTATAATGGCGATCTCCTTCCTGTGACATGATGTGTGAGTACTCTTTGAATTCCTTATGTTTCGTTCCCAGATAGGAGTTATTTTTTCACATAGATTATCTATAATCACCAACGCGAAAAATTATGTCTGCCAATCAATTTGTAAATTGTGATGTATTTACAATGATAACATTAAATTATTAAAATTAAAATTAATTCATAATAAACAGAGGCGCCACTTTCTGTTTAGATTACTAGTATCTGAAAGAAAAATATATTAATTAGAGCACGACTTTGGGATCTGCAGTGGCTCTAAAGGACAAGTGTATACGCCGAAAATGGCAAAAGCAGGGGCCACAAAAAAAAGTCTATGATGATGCAAGCTAGGCGGCCCCGTGCCCCGTGCCCCCCATTATTTGTAACTAATTGTGCGCCTCCATGCATTAATTCCTGTCTTGTGATTTATATCATCATAATATTTTATTTTTCATTTATTTTTTTTTTGCTCAAATTTCTTGTGACAAAATGCATGTTTAATCGGTTATTTTATAATGTCTTCTAATATTTCAGATTTGACGTCTCTGACAAGCTGGCTGAAGCCATATCTAACTTCGTGCCGTCATGCAGTCTGCAAGACGGCGCAGAAAATCGCGGCAGAAAAGCGCGACGGACTAGCTGATCACCATGACCGACTAGCTGTAAAGCTAGTCCTGCCTCAAAAGACTCGTCATCTGTGCATCACTACGACTAGCTTTTTATGCTAGTCGTCAAACTAGTCGGTCACCGGACGAGCTTTAAAATTATCTGTCGTGCCGACTAGCTTTAAAGCTAGTCTGTCATGACGACTAGCTTTCCTGGAAAAGCTAGTCCGTCGTGACCGACGAGCATTAAAACTTAGTCCGTCTTGACGGGACTAACTTGGACGGACTAGCTTTCAAGCTAAGTCCGCTAGGCGGACGAGTTTTAAAGCTTAGTCGTAATAAACCGGGTTGTGTTAAGGAAAGCTAGTCCCGTCGTGACCGACTAGTTTTAAGTAGTCAGTTGGGCATCACTTACGACTAGCTTTAAGCTAGTCGCGTCTACCGTTTAGTTTTCAGTAGACCGCCTACAGTCAGTTTTTTTTTTACAGTGTGTTGTATTGTGCGTTCTTTTATATTCATCCGCAATATGACTCTTCTTTACAGAAACTTTACCGATGTGGACATGACAGCCATTCTGAAATTAAAAGACAAAATGGTAGCACTGGTAGTAGTGGGAGGACCATAGTATACTTCTTTAGGAGTTTTTTTTTAATTGAAATTCTTGCAGGCCCACAAATTAGAAACAATTAAACTATCAGAATATGACTTCACTGAAACCTAAACGGGTAGACCGACTAGCTTAACTAGTTTCGTCAGTGATTCAATTCAGTTCAATTCAATTCATTCAATTCAAATTTATTCAACCATAAAAAGCAAATAACATATTTACAAGAAATAAAACAAACTTTTATACATGACATTTCATAGGTTGCGTAAAATGTTTGGACCAAAGTGAAGCAATGAGGCTTATAAGTCAGTGGCCCAATATACAAAATACATTTCATTACAGAACAAAATAGAAACATAAATGCCAGAAAATAGCTTAAACCTTAACCATTAGACTCACAGACACAAAACAGACAGACAGTCAGACACACACACACACACACACACACACAATCATACAACCCTACATTATTTTCTTAAGCCATCTATTAAATAATTTTGACATTGTTGTGTAATTGTGGAAGTATTACATTCTTTCATAGAAATTGATAATTGATTCATTTTTTATAACCAAGTGATGTAAATTTAATTAGCGAAGAAGTAAGCCTATACTTTAGGTTGGATGAAAATGGTCTTTTTTTGCCGAGTTGCATACGAATGAACATTAATTAATAGTAAATATCCTCAGAACCATTTCAGAATAATTTTATGCTTTATGGTAGTAACATGAAAATTAAAGTATTTGAAGTAATCAAATCTTTTAAAGGCAAAGTTTGGTATTTATAAAAAGGGGTTACTTGCCACTTGTGTGATGTGACTTTGTTATTAAACGAATACATTTTTCTGTAAAAACTATATAGCTTTTTAAATGTGATAAAGTATTACCCTAAGTATCAATTACAATAATGTAGATGAGGCAGACAAGGCTATGTGATCGCCCAGACTGACTAGGTTTAAAGCTAGTCAGTCACGCACGACTAGCTTTCCTCAAGACCAACCCGCTATTACGTACTAGCTTAAAAGCTCTTTCGTCTCTACGGACTAGCTTTCAAGCTAGCCATCAGGTTAGTCCGTCACGACGGACTAGCTTTCCAGAAAGTTCTAATTGATCATGGTAGACTAGCTTCACAAGCTATTCGGTCACGACGACTTAGTTTTAAAGCTAAGTCGTCAGTGACCGCAAGTTTGAGGAGTAGAATTAAGGCGAGTCGTAGTGATGCCCAGGACTTACGAGCTTTTGAGCAGCGAACTAGATTACAGCTAGTCCGTCAGGGTGTAACACTGAGTCCGTTCGCGATAGGTTTGTCTTTGACTGACTAGCTGAATATGGCTTACACATGGCTTCGTCAGGACGTCAAATCTGAAATTTAGAAGACAGTTCATTTAGAGACAATTAATCTTAAAGAAAAGTGACCATAAACTTTCAATTCATTTTCATAATTAATGAGGATTGTTATGATAATTGTAAAGCACACACATTTATTCATTAATTTGGCAAGCACGAAAATTGTGTTCCTGTTATACAAAATTAATCTATGTTGCAAATATAATTAGGTAACGAGTGTTCATGAAATTAACCGTAACTTACATTAGCCATTTAAAAAACGAGTACTCACATGAAGCGAGACCGTTATATGATTCAAAACTACTATCTATACGCGGGACGGTTACACGGTGTATATCGCTCTGCATTTCTTTCGGTTCTACACCGTAATAACATTTCGCAATCAGATAATGCACCATAGTAGATCATTCCTTTTCGCAATGCGCATGTATTCAGTGATGGACTCTTATTCTTAGTTGCTGATGAATGCCCTGCTTAGCAACAATGTGAATGAAAGTTACTACGAATGCCCGGCTTGCAAAACAACAGTAATGAGAAGGTGGATCATTCAATGTTGTTGCTAAGCCGGGCGTACCACAGCACATCTATTAGAATTAGACGAGCTTCTTGTGTTACTTTCGAGGTATTTATTCATAGCCCTGTAATTAAATACATGAACGACAATATCAAGAAATCGATACTCGTCCCCTATAGATACTATGTTGTTATGTAGATAATAAACTTTCAGATTGGGTGAAGCCAAAACAACCTTTGATTAAATAAATAATACACATGATTCTGCTGGGAAACAAATGAATGGAGTAGTGCGTATGATTTACACGCCACCTGATTACAATACAGACGATAATGGAATTGCTCTAAAATTAATACAGGCTTACACAAAGGCATTAAAAAGACACGACCAATTAATTGTTGGCGGTACTCACAGTCTACTATTAAATATTAAAAGAGGGATTTTAAGTATTCATATCAAATTTATTTTTCAACTTGACGCTTATAAATACTTTACTTAATAGGTACAACGTTTGCATATATATATATCACTACTTCAATAACCTTGAATAACTTTCAATAGAATAATTGGAAAACGGACATTGCAAATGTGTATGAATATCAAAACTAGTCCGTGTAACCTAATAGGTAAAATTCTCGTCCGTCTACATCTTTTAGTGCAAGCTCGTCAGTCGACTCCGACAGACGGAGTATTAAGCTTGACGGACGAGCTTTTAAAAGCTTCGTCCGTGCAGGTGAGAGATTTAGATTTCTCAGTTATAACTAGTCCGTCGAGACGGACTTAACATGACGGACTAGATTTAAAAATAGTCCGTCTGAACCGACTAGCTTTAAAGCTACCCTTACAAAAATGTCTTGTGTATTTTCCTATGGTATTCTTGAAGATGTCCTGTGTATTCATATGGTATTTCTAAATGTCTTGTGGTATTCCTATCGGTATTTCTATGGTACAATAAAATACCATAGGAGTACCATAGGAATACCACACAGGAAAAGTACCATAAAATACCATACAAGCAGTGCTGTGGATTTGGCACAAATACCATAGTATTGGTATTCTGTATGGGTTTTTGGCACAAATACCATATGTATGGCATTTCTGTATGTTTGTTGGCACAAAACAATTATGGTATTTCTTGTATGTTTTTGGCACAAATACCCATATGTATGGTATTGCTGTATGTTTTTTTGCACAAGATACATATTCTATGTATGTGCTCTATGGTTTTGGCACAAATACCATATGTAGGTATTGGTGTAGGTTTTCTGGCACAAATACCATATTGTATGGATTTATCTGTATGTTTTTTGCACCCAACTAACCTATATGTATTGGTAATTGACTGTATGGTTTTTTTGGCACAAATACCATATGATATGGTAATTGCTGTATGCGTTTTTGGCACAAATTACCATGGTACTTGCTGTATGTTTAGCACGAATACCACATGTATGGTATTTCTTGTATGTTTCTTGGCACAAAACCATATGTATAGTATTGCTGTATGTTTTTTGGCACAACCAATACCATATGTATGGTTTGCTGAGTTTTTTTTGCACAAATACCATATAGTATGGTATTTGCTCTATGGTTTTTTGCACATTAGTACCATATGTATGGTATTTCTGTAAATGTTTTTTTGCACCAAATACCATATGTAACGTATTGCTGTTATGGTTTTTTTCTTGTTGGCCACAAAAATACCATATGGTATGTATTGCCTGTATGGTTTTTGGCACAAATACATATGTATGTTTCTTGCAACAAAATCCATATGTATGGTTTCTTTGTACACAATACCATATGTATGGTATTGTTGTATGGTTTTTTGGCACAAATACCATTATGTTATGGATTGCTGTATGGTTTTAGCACGAATACCACCAGTATGCGTATTTCTGTATGGTTCTGCCACAAATACATATGTATAGTATTGCTGTATGTTTTGGCACAAATACCATATGTATGGTATTGCAGTATGTTTTTTTTGCACAATACCATATGTATGCGTATCTGCTCTTATGGTTTTTTGGCACAAATAGCATAATGTATGGTATTTCCTGTAATGGTTTTTTTTTTGGCACAAATACCATATGTATGGTATTGCTGCTATGGTTTTTTTGGCACAAATACCATATGTATGGTATTGCTGTATGGTTTTGGCACAAATACCATATGTATGGTTTTGCACAAATACCATTGTATGGGTTCTTGGCCCAAATACTCATATGTATGGTTTCTTTGCACCAATACCAATGTATGTATGCTGTATGGTTTTTGGCACGAATACCTATGTATGGTATTCTGTATGGTTTCTGGCACAAATACCATATGTATAGTATTGCGTATGTTTTTTGCACAAATACCATATGTATGTATTGCTGTATGTTTTTTTGGCACAAATACCATATGTATGGTATTGTATCGTTGGCAATTAATACCATATGTATGGTATTGCTGCTATGGTTTTTTGCACAAAACCAATGGTTGGTATTGCTGTATTGGTTGGCACAATGCCATATGTATGGTATTGCTGTATTTTTTTTTTTACACCATTTTCCATATCCTCATGTATTGCTGTATGATTTTTGGCACAAATACCACATGTATCTGGCACAAATACCGCAATGTTATTGGCCATACATATACATCTCCCGTGAATACATTATTGTCCCGGTTCTCCCCTACCATCAGGGGCTGCGATTTCATGTGATGACGGTCAGGGGTTGGGGGAAAACGGAACCCGGAATGGGACTTATTATAGACTCGAACGAGAATAAGGCTTCCTTAAATTTAGTATACCCAAAATTCAAAATAGAATCGGATCTATTTCACATAATTTATTATGCAGGAAACTAATGACAATTGTAAGAATATAAGTTGGAACAAATTAAGAACATATCCACAAAATACGACCTGAAGACATAGTTAAATCGTTGAATATTGTATTTGTTATTTGTCTTGTGAGCGCGAAGCGCGAGCAAAAAATTTTGCTTATAATACATTAATCATTGTATTCACTAGCTGATAATCACTCATCACATGAAATCGCAGCCCCTGATGGTAGGGGAGACCGGGACAATAATTGTAACACGGGGCGATTGTAACAGAGGCTCCAATACATGCGGTATTTGTGCCATACATGTGGTATTTGTGCCAAAAATCATACAGCAATACCATACATATGGAAAATGTGTAAAAAAAAAAAAATACAGCAATACCATACATATGGCATTTGTGCCAAAAAACCATACAGCAATACCATACATATGGTATTTGTGCCAAAAAACCATACAGCAATACCATACATATGGTATTATTGCCAAAAAGCCATACAGAAATACCATACATATGGTATTTGTGCCAAAAAAAACATACAGCAATACCATACATATGGTATTTGTGCCAAGAAACCATCACGAAATAACCATACATAGGTATTCGTGCCAAAAACCATACACAAATACCATACATATGGTATTGTGCAAAAAACCATACATATTGTATTTGGCCAAGAAACCATACATATGGTATTTGAGCCAAGAAAACCATACATATGGTATTGTGCCAAAAACCATACAGCAATACCATACATATGTATTGTGCCAAAAAACCATACAACAATACCATACATATGCTATTTGTGCAAAAAAAAACATACAAAAATACCAATACATATGTATTTTGCCCAAAAACCATAGAGCAATACCATACATATGGTATTGTGCAAAAAAAACATACTGCAATACCATACATAGATTTGTGCCAAAAAAACATACAGCAAATACAACATATATTTTGCCAAGAAACCATACAGAATACCATACATGTGTATTCGTGCCTAAAACCATACAGCAATACCATACATAATGGTATTTGTGCCAAAAAACCATACAACAATACCATACATATGGTATTACAAAGAAACCATACATATGATTCCAAGAAACCAGACACCTATGATTTGTCCAAAAAACCATACAGCAATACCATACATATGGTATTTGTGCAAAAAAAACATACAGAAATACCATACATATGGTATTTGTGCCAAAAAACCATAGAGCAATACCATACATATGGTATTTGTGCAAAAAAAAATACAGCAATACCATACATATGGTATTTGTGCCAAAAAACATACAGCAATACTATACATATGGTATTTGTGCCAAGAAACCATACAGAAATACCATACATGTGGTATTCGTGCCTAAAACCATACAGCAATACCATGGTATTTGTGCCAAAAACCATACAGCAATACCATACATATGGTATTTGTGCCAAAAAAACCATACAGCAATACCATACATATGGTATTTGTGCCAAAAAAACATACAGAAATACCATACATATGGTATTTGTGCCAGAAAACCATACACCAATACCATACATATGGTATTTGTGCCAAAAAACCATAGAGCAATACCATACATATGGTATTTGTGCAAAAAAAAAAACATACAGCAATACCATACATATGGTATTTGTGCCAAAAAACCATACAGAAATACCATACATATGGTTTTTGTGCCAACAAACCATACAGAAATGCCATACATATGGTATTTGTGCCAAAAACCATACAGGAATACCATACATATGGTATTTGTGCCAAATACCACAGCACTGCTGTATGGTATTCTTATGGTACTTTTTTCCTGTGTGGTATTTCCCTATGGTACTTCTATGGTATTTTATTGTACCATAGAAATACCATAGGAATACCACAGGACATTTAGAAATACCATATGAATACCACAGGACATTCAGAAATACCATAGGAATACCACAGGACATTTTTGTAAGGGTAGCTTTAAAGCTAGTCGGTCAAGACGGACTAGTTTTAAATCTAGTCCGTCATGTTAGTCCGTCTCGACGGACTAGCTTATAACTGAATCTAAATCTCTCAACCTGACGGACGAGCTTTAAAGCTCGTCCGTCAAGCTTAATACTCGTCTGTCGAGTCGACTGACGAGCTCACTAAAAGTATGTAGACGGACGAGCTTTACCTATTAGGTTAACGGACTAGCTTTTGATATTCATACACATTTGCAATGTCGTTTTCAATTATTCATGAAAGTTATTCAAAGGTTATTGAAGTAGTGATATATATAATAATGCAAACGTTGTACCTATTAAGTTAAAGTATTTATAACGCAAGTTTGAAAATAAATTTGATATGAAATTACTTAAAATCCCTCTTTAATATTTAATAGTACTGTGAGTACCGCCAACAATTATTGGTCGTGTCTTTTCTCTTTTGTGTAGCCTATTATTTAGAGCAATTCCATTATCGTCTGTATTGTAAATCAGGTGCGTGTAAATATACGCACCTACTCCATTCATTCTGTTTCCCAGCAGAATCAGTGTGTATTATTTTTAATCAAAGGTTGTTTTGGCTTCACAATCTGAAAGTTTATTTCTACATAACAACAAGTAATCTATAGGGACGAGTATCGATTCTTGATATTGTCGTTCATTATTTAATTACAGGCTATAATCAAATACCTCGAACCCAAGAATCTCGTCTATTCTAATAGATTGCTGATGGACGCCCGGCTTAGCAACAACATTGAATGATCCACCTTTCATTCACTGTTGTTGCTAAGCCGGGCATTCGTAGTAACCTTTCATTCACAGTTGTTGCTAAGCAGGGCATTCATCAGCAATCTACAAGAATAGAGTCCATCCACTGAATAACATGCGCATTGCGAAAAGGAAATGATCTATTATGTGCATTATCTGATTGCGAATTTATTACGTGTAAACCGAAAAGATGCAGATGCGATATACACCGTGTAACAGTCCCGCTGTATAGAATAGTAGATTTTGATCATGGTAACGGTCTCCTTCATGTGAGTACTCGTTTTTAAATGCTAATTAAGTTACGGTTAATTTCATGAACATCGTTAGCCTATTATTTGCACATAGATTAATTTTGTATAACACGCGAAACAAATTTTGTCTTGCCAAATTAATGAATAAATGTGTGTGCTTTACAATTATCATAACAATCTCATTAAATTATGAAAATTGAATTGAAGTTTATGTGTCACTTTTCTTTTAGATTAATTGTATCTAAATGAACTGTCTTCTAAAATTTCAGATTTGACGTCTCTGACAAGCCTGTGAAGCCATATTAAGCTAGTCAGTCAAGACAAACCTATCGCGACGGACTAGTTGTTACACCCTGACGGACTAGCTGTAAATCTAGTCCTGCTCAAAAGCTCGTCAGTCTGGGCATCACTACGACTCGCTTTAATTCTACTCCGTCAAACTTGTCGGTCACGACGGACTAGCTTTAAAACTAGTCCGTCGTGACCGAATAGCTGTGAAGCTAGTCTACCATGATCAATTAGCTTTCTGGAAAGCTAGTCCGTCGTGACGGACTAACTTGATGGGCTAGCTTGAAAGCTAGTCCGTAGAGACGAAAGAGCTTTAAAGCTAGTCCGTAATAGCCGGGTTGTCTTGAAGGAAAGCTAGTCCGTCGTGACTGACTAGCTTTAAACCTAGTCAGTCTGGGCATCACAATAGCCTTGTCTTGCCTCATCTACATTATTGTAATTATATTTAGGGTAATACTTATAAATCACATTTAAAAAGCTATATATTTTACAGAAAAAATGTATTCGTTTAATAACAAAGTCACATCCACAAAGTGCAAGTAAACCCCTTTTTATAAATACGCAAACTTTGCCTTTAAAAGATTTGATTACTTCAAATACTTTAATTTTCATGTACTCCATAAAGCATAAAATTATTCCTGAAAGGTTCTGTAGGATATTTACTATTAATTAAAATGTTCATTCGTATGCAACTCGGCAAAAAGACCATTTTCACCAACCTAAAGTAAGGCTTACTTCTTCGCTAAATTAATTTACAGTCACTGGTATAAAAAATGGAATCAATTATCAATTTCTATGAAAGAATGTAATACTATCCACAATTACACAACAATGTCAAAATTATTTAATAGATGGCTTAAGAAAATAATGGTAGGGTTGTATGATTGTGTGTGTGTGTGTGTGTGTGTGTGTCTGACTGTCTGTCTGTCTTTGTGTCTGTGAGTCTATGCGTTAGGTTAAGCTATTTTCTGCATTTATGTTTCTATTTTGTTCTGTAATGAAATGTATTTTTGTATATTGGGCCACTGACTTATAAGCTCATTGCTTCACTTTGGTCCAAACCATATTACGCACCTATGTAAAATGTCATGTATAATAATTTGTTTATTTCTTTGTAATATGTTATTTTGCTTTTTATGGTTGAATAAATTTGAATTGAATTGAATTGAATTGAACTGAATTGAATCACTACGACTAGCTTTAAAGCTAGTCGGTCTACCCGTTTAGGTTTTCAGTGAAGTCATATTCTGATAGTTTAATTGTTTCTAATTTGTGGGCCTGCAAGATTTCAATTAAAAAAAAACTCACTAAGAAGTATAATATGGTCTCCCACTACTACCAGTGGGCTACCATTTTGTCTTTTAATTATCAGAATGGCTGTCATGTCCCAATGGTAAAGTTTCTGTAAAGAAGATCATTTGCGATGAATATAATAAGAACGCAAATACAAACACACTGTAAAAAAAAAACTGACTGTAGGCGTCTACTGAAAACCTAAACGGGTAGACCGACTAGCTTTAAAGCTAGTCGTAGTGATGCCCAGACTGACTAGCTTTAAAACTAGTCGGTCACGACGGACTAGCTTTCCTTTAACACAACCCGGTTATTACGGACTAGCTTTAAAACTCGTCCGTCTCTACGGACTAGCTTGAAAGCTAGTCCGTCAAGTTAGTCCGTCAAGACGGACTAGTTTTAATGCTCGTCGGTCACGACGGACTAGCTTTCCAGAAAGCTAGTCGGTCATGACAGACTAGCTTTAAAGCTAGTCGGCCACGACAGACTAATTTTAAAGCTCGTCCGTCGTGACCGACTAGTTTGACGAACTAGCATAAAAGCTAGTCGTAGTGATGCCCAGACTGACGAGCTTTTGAGCAGGACTAGCTTTACAGCTAGTCGGTCATGGTGTCAAAGCTAGTCCGTCGCGCTTTTCTGCCGCGATTTTCTTGCGGCTGTCTTGACAGACTAGCATGACGGACGAGGTTAATATGGCTTCACCAGCTTGTCAGAGACGTCAAATCTGAAATATTAGAAGACATTATAAAGATACGATTAAAAACATGCATTTTGTCACAAGAATTTGAGCAAAAAAAAAATAAATGAAAAATAAAATATTATGATGATATAAATCACAAGACAGGAATTAATGCAGGAGGCACAATTAGTTACAAATAATGGGGGCACGGGGCACGGGGCCCGCCATAGCTTGCATCATCATGACTTTTTTTTGTAGGCCTACCTGCTTTTGCATTTTCGGCGTATACACTTGTCCTTTAGAGCCACTGCAGAATCCCAAAGTCGTGCCTCTAATTAAATATATTTTCTTTCAGATACAAGTAATCTAAAAGAAAAGTGGCGCCTCTGTTTATTATTAGAATTAAATTTTAATTTTAATAATTTAATGTTATCATTGTAAATACACACAATTTACAAATTGATTTGGCAAGACATAATTTTTCGCGTTGGTGATTATAGAATAATCTATGTGAAAAAATAACTCTATCTGGGAACTGAAACATAAGGAATTAAAAAAGAGTACTCACACAATCATGTCACAGGAAGGAGATCGCCATTATAATCAAAATCTTAAGCTTTACGGGGTATATCAAGTGCGCGTCTGTACTGTTTGCCTATTAAATGGAATTCACATACAGATAATGCTACTAATAGTGATGTCCTTTTCGCAATGCGCATGTTATTCAATCAATTATTGTACCACCTTCTATTCACTGCTGTTGCTAAGCCGGGCATTTACCAGCAATCTATAATAATAGACGGTTCATGGGTTCTATAGTAACGAAGTATTCAATTAGCCTGTAATTAAAGAATGGAACAATGTTTCTAACCTACTCGTGCATGGCATACTAGTCATGATTGATGTTATTTCGGCTATCGTATTGCTCTCAGATTGTCAAGCCAAAACAACCTTTGTTTGAGAATGTTGATTGTATCCAACTTCTATTCACTGTTGTTGCTAAGCCGGGCATTCACCAGCAATCTGTAAGAAAATACCGGGTTCTTGAGTTCTATAGTAACAAGGTATTCAATTAGCCTGTAACTGAAGAATGGAGAACAATATTTGGAATCTACCGGTACTCGTGAATTGCATACTTGTCATGATAGATGTTATGTCTCGTAAGCTTTCAGATTGTCAAGTCAAAACAACCTTTGTTTCAGAATGTATCAACTTGATTATGTTCGGAAACAGAATAAATAGGGAAGGTACATTGAAACGACATTGCAACTATTTGTATCAAAAGCTAGTCAGTCATTTTAATGGGTTAACTGGCTCCACCCAGCTACTTTTATTGTCCTAGTCGGTCACGTCGACGGACGAGCATCAAGCTTGACAGACGAGCTCCACCCAGCTACTTTTATTGTCCTGGTCGGTCACGTCGACGGACGAGCATCAAGCTTGACAGACGAGCTTTAAAGCTCGTCCGTCAAGTTGAGAGATGTAGATTCAGTTGTATGCTAGTCTGTCTCGACGGACTAACATGACAGACTAGCTTTAAAACTAGTCCGTCTTGACCGACTAGCTTTAAAGCTAGTCGGTCCATTGACGGACGAGGTTAGGTTTTCAGTGTAGTAAATTTCCGGAACCTGCTGCACCGTAATTTAATGTAATTTTATTTCATTTTTCGGTACGTAATCTACTTCCACCCACAAATTGATGTAAATTCCCACTAGACACAGAAATATACCGTAAAACCAATATTTTAACAAGATCACGGGCGTTTTTTCCTTTCTCGATGATGCCTGAGAGTAATATAGCAGATTGACATTGTAGGAAGCAATACAATTGTTCTAATGAGCGATTTGTAATATGGGATTTCCCAACTCACAAATGGACGTTTTTTAAAACGCTTTTAAAACGTTTCAGGTTGTTTTTTGGACGTTTTGTGAAAACGTTTGATGGACATCAAAATGTGGTAGGTTTTAGACGTTTTAAAAACGTTTATAAAAAGAACCAATAAAAAAACCTTTAAAAACCGTTTGGAAGATCGAGACGTAAAAAAAACCTTTTGAAAACGTTTTAAATATATTGATGACGTTGTTAGAACATGCAGAAAACCTTTAAAAAACGTTTGGAACGTTCTTAAAACGTTTTTAAAAAGTCTTTAAAAATCTTGAAATGTACGAAAAACGTTTCAAGAACGTCTAGAAAACCTTTAAAAAAACCTTTGGAAACCTCTTAAAAACTTGTGTAAATAATATAATAAATACAAATATGTTATATGATTCATGCACCTCAAACCCTGGGCCACCATTTGTGGAATGGCACTTAAGAGTGGAGTGTCTCCAATCTAAATCATGCTTAAAAGCAGACTTTACTGGATTTCAATAGGATTTAACACTGTATGATGCTCTATAAAATTTATAGTTTATTGAAAGTATTGTTTGTCATGGTTAGTTATTACTTTATTTGTTATGTTAGTACCTTCCAATTCTGAATTAGTTTTCTTTATAAACACAACACAAACAAAAAAAAAACCCTATTTCAGATATCAATAATTTTTAAACCAGGAGGAATTTAAAAATTCTAATTATATGTCCACGTAGGGAATTTAATTAGCTACCATAGGACCGAATTTTAGGAAAAATCATTAAGTCATGCTTCAGTGATTATTGGTTGAATGCAAAAATGTCATTTTTTGAAGTTCACAAGCCTAAAATCACAACTTTGATTCAATGGAATCGGACCCATTTTCAGATTTTAAACAATTTACAGTCAGAGTGTATGCAAAACGTGCTTCCCAACATACGGAAACGAAATTTGGGTCAAATTTCACGGTTGGGTGAGCATGCAGCAAAAATTGCCCAAACTGCGATTTTTACTTCTTTACCATTGTATACTGGATCAAATGTGAGGGAATTCCTGTTTTGGAAGTGTATGCAACCAATATCCATCCATTCACGGTTGAATGAACCCATCAATCAACCAAAAAATAGGCCATTTTAGAATAACAAAGAGTCATTGTAGTAATTTTATGCACTAGAAAGCATCTCAATAACATTATTTGGGTTTTATTTATATTCTTTGGGCACGTGTCAATGATCCTATGCCATTTATTCAAAAATTCATGCTTCAGTGAGCACGTGAGACTGGAAAAGCCCACGTACGGACTAAAATTCAAATTCTTACTTTGATTGAATAAAACAATTCTTTTCGGGGAGTACTTTTGATTTTATTTACACAAAAATCCCGATGTTTCACGCCTCAGTGGGCACAAGATACAAGAAAATCATGAAAATGAGAAGAAAGTTTGGGGCTTCGTCATGGTTCAGTAACTTTTCAAATACGTAATTTGAGTCAAGATCATGTTGGTTGGAGATCAGTTGAAGCTGTGTGCCAAGTTTCGTGACATAACTCACGGTCAAATTAACAATAATCATCAATGAAATTGGCTGAATTTCACGTATGTCAGGTATTGATTTCCTCCTTCATTGACTTTATGTACAGAGGTTTAACAAAAGTTTAACAAAAGTGAAATTTGGCATATTTTAATTGTCAGTTTTTGTCCATTTGACTGTGAATTATTGTATAAAACTTTGCACATAGCTTCAACTCGTCTCAAACTAACATGTTCGTTACTAAAATTACGTATTCGAAAAGTCACTGAACCGTGACGAAGCCTGAAACTTTCTTCTCATTTTCATGATTTTCTTGTATCTTGTGCCCACTGAGGCGTGAAACATCGGGATTTCTATGAAAATAAAGTCAAACGTACTCCCCAACAAGAATTGTTATATTCAATCAAAGTAAGAATTCGAATTTTAGTCCTTACGTGAGAAAAGGGCTTTTCTAGCCTCACGTGCTCACTGAAGCATGAATTTTTGAATAAATGCCATAGGATCATTGACACGTGCCCAAAGAATATAAATAAAACCCAAATAATGTTATTGAGATGCTTTCTTGTGCATAAAATTACTACAATGACTCTTTGTTATTCTAAAATGGCCTATTTTTTGGTTGATTGATGGGTTCATTCAACAGTGAATGGATGGATATTGGTGGCATACACTTCCAAAACAGGAATTCCCTCACATTTGATCGATTTTACCATGGCAAAGAAGTAAAAATCACAGTTTGGGCAATTTTTGCTGCATGCTCACTCAACCGTGAAATTTGACGCAAATTTCGTTTCCGTATGTTAGGAAGCACGTTTTGCATACATTCTGACATGTAAATTGTTTAAAATCTGACAATGTTTCCGATATCATTGAATTAAAGTTGTGATTTTAGGCTTGTGAACTTCAAAAAATGAAATTTTTGCATTCAACCATTAATCACTGAAGCATGATTTGATGATTTTTCCTAAAATTCGGTCCTATGGTAGCTAATTCAATTCCCTACATGGACATATAACTAGATTTTTAAAATTCCGTCTGGTTCAAAAATTATTGATATTTGAAATAGGGGGAACTTTCTTTTTGTTTTGAGTTTATTTATGTGTGTTTCAGAACAATATTACAATAAAATGAAACACCAAAGAATTAATTTATTACTGTTAAATGGAAATAGTTTCAATAAACACGTTTAGTTTGATATATCTAACATATTATATGCTAATCACCTTCTCATTTGCATAAGGTCCCATTTGGACGTATAAAAAACGTTCGTGAAACGTTTAATAGAATAATTCTCATTATGAGGTTCAATTAAAACGTCTTGTGAACGTTTTGATTAAATCGTTACATTTTGTAAAGTTCTGAAAATGTTCTGTGTTTTTTGGGATGACGTCATCGATCAATCCTGGACGCGTATCATCGTATATGAAATGATTTGAAATTACCGGTAAAAAAATTGAGTATGTAAACCCATTAAAAATATGTTATTTTTATATATTTTATATATTTTCTTTAAATTTCTTTATTTTTATTTTATTTATATATTTTTTATTTTTTATTTTTATTTATTATTTTTTTTGGGGGGGGCGGGGGGTTATGAATCGTGTACACATATATAATGAAACAAACAAATCTCGCTTTCAATATAGAAATTGCCTATAGTATTTTTGTGATCTGTGTTTTTATTTGTTTTTATTTAGTTGCACGTAGAAAACATAATGATCACTTCTGGTATTTGTTTTTAAAAATTCTAAGTTGATCGATTTATTGAACTGGACGTATATAAAACGTTCTGTAAATGTTATGTGCAAAACGTCCACAAACGTTTTGTAAAGGTCCTATATCAAACGTTCGGTAAACGTCCTATACCAAAAGTTTTGGAAACGTCCTACACAAAACGTTTAATTTTGTAGCGTCCGAAAAACGTTTTTTAAACATTCTCAAAACACCTTAACTTTGACATAAATGAAAAGTCCAAACTTTAACATTATATAAACGTTTTAAAAACCTTCATTTAAGACGAAGACGTACATGACCTAATAAAACGTTTTGAAAATGTTTTGAAAACGTTCTGTGTTTGCTGGGTTATTCTTTTTATTGCGTATATTATCTATATATTCACCTCCTGAAATTTTTTTTTTTTCTTGTTAGCCGTGACGGGAGAACCAATGACCACTTCCAACGGTAAGTCTTCATATATACAGTGGTTGCCAAAATTATTGGAACACCAAGCATATTTAAATGATTTTAGTAATTTTCATTCAGTTGACCATTTAAATACCTATAAAATAGTTGGAATGTCTCCGAATATCATCATTATGCTTTAAAAACTAAATAACAAAGCCATGCGTTGGGAAGTCGCCCTTTTTTATGTTACACCACCAACTGAAAAATCTAAACATCTTGCCCTTTTCAGGATCAAAATGTCATAACGTTAAAGATTTTAAGCCTCTCCTTACAAAAGTATGTACATGTATATTCTGAAAGAAAATTTCCTGAGAATGCCACAAATGGCATTCATAACAACACAGGTTGAAGTAGTTACATCTTATGTGGAGATTTTTTAATTATTTTTGAAGGCGCCAAATTTTTAATTCATTGTCCCTATTTAAGTCCCCCGTTCCAATGACCCTTAATATTTCAACATATTTGAATTGCTCATAAACTTTCCTTTAAAAAAATATACATTTACAAGGAGTGTCTTCATTAAATGAAAAAATAGTCTTAACCTTCAGTGGCATGGTTATTTGGTCATCTCACCCCCAAGGGTGTGGCGAATCCACCCTCCCCATTTGACCAAATTTTCTGAAACTTAGCATGTATCAGAGATACATTAGAATAAATAAGCCTGCTAAGTTTCATATTTCTACCTTAAATACTTTTTGAGCAATCGGCATATGTAATTGGCATTTTACTTTTTTGCATTTGGAACTACATGTTCAATACACAAGTCTATGGGGAAACCAAAAGCGCATAGCGCAACTATTTTTTAATGCTGCGCATTACCAGATGGTCAGACTATATAAATTTGGTATCAACATATACGTAAGACCCCATGCTAAAAAGTAATGAAAGCTCATGGCACACAAAGATATCTTTAATCCCATAGACAATTTTGAAAACGTTCTGTGTTTGCTGGGTTATTCTTTTTATTGCGTATATTATCTATATATTCACCTCCTGAAATTTTTTTTTTCTTGTTAGCCGTGACGGGAGAACCAATGACCACTTCCAACGGTAAGTCTTCATATATACAGTGGTGGCCAAAACTATTAGAACCCCAAGCATATTTAAATGATTTTAGTAATTTTCATTCAGTTGACCATTTAAATACCTATAAAATAGTTGGAATGTCTCCGAATATCAGCATTATGCTTTAAAAACTAAATAACAAAGCCATGCGTTGGACGTCGCCCTTTTTTTTACGTTACACCACCAACTGAAAAATCTAAACATCTTGCCCTTTTCAGGATCAAAATGTCATAACGTTAAAGATGTTAAGCCTCTCCTTACAAAAGTATGTACATGTATATTCTGAAAGAAAATTTCCTGAGAATGCACAAAATGGCATTCATAACAACACAGGTTGAAGTAGTTACATCTTATGTGAGGATTTTTTATATTATTTTTGAAGGGCCCCAAATTTTTAATTCATTGTCCCTATTTGAGTCCCCCGTTCCAATGACCCTTAATATTTCAACATATTTGAATTGCTCATAAACTTTCCTTTAAAAAAATATACATTTACAAGGAGTGTCTTCATTAAATGAAAAAATAGTCTTAACCTTAAGTGGGCATGGTTATTTGGTCATCTCACCCCCAAGGGTGTGGGCGAATCCACCCTCCCCATTTGACCAAATTTTCTGAAACTTAGCATGTATCAGAGATACATTAGAATAAATAAGCCTGCTAAGTTTCATATTTCTACCTTAAATACTTTTGAGCAATCGGCATATGTAATTGGCATTTTACTTTTTTGCATTTGGACTACATGTTCAATACACAAGTCTATGGGGAAACCAAAAGCGCATAGCGCAACTATTTTTAATGCTGCGCATTACCAGATGGTCGAGACTATATAAATTTGGTATCAACATATACGTAAGACCCCATGCTAAAAAGTAATGAAAGCTCATGGCACACAAAAGATATCTTTAATCCATAGACAATGTGAAGGTTCAGGTTGTTCTAATAATTTTGGCCACCACTGTACAGTGTGTTCCTAAAAAAAGGTAATCGAAGTTCGAAGTCATTTCAAAAGTATATGGTTTATTTTTGTGATTTGTTTACTAAAATACTAAGTAACTATCAGCTTCAATTTGAGACATTGCTTACGTCCAAACTGTAATGGGTCACAGAGTTATGGTCCTTTGAAGGTGATAGGTACAAAACCATTTTTTCCAAGTTTTTCGTTTAGGGTATGAAACAACTTTTATAAATTTTTGGTTACATAGTTTTGAGGGGTTTTGTCACACAAGTGTCAATGTAGATCAATCTCATTTGTAAAAGGACCTATCTCAATGGCAACAAGAGGGGTTCGCAATTAAGAGTCTCTTGAGTCGCGGGAGACGTCGTGGTGACGTCTGTGAGACTTCAGGGCGTCGAGGGAAAATGGAACAAAAGTCAAACATGTTCAATCTTTTAATAGACTTCTTTAAGACGCCAGCAAATAAAAATTATTAGCCTGTTGGATTTCTTTTAATCGTTAGCAAGTTCCGACAACGTCTCTGCGACGTCGTGGATACTTAAGGGACGTCGCGGCAACCCCGCAAAGACATCACAGAGACTTGCTCGCGTATTAGTGGAGTGGTGTGGTCGAGTGGATAAGTCGACGGACTTACGATCACAAGGTACGCTGTTCGAATCCCGTCCATACACTGAAAACCTAACGGGTAGACCGACTAGCTTTAAAGCTAGTCGTAGTGATGCCCAGACTGACTAGCTTTAAAGCTAGTCGGTCACAGACGGACTAGTTTTCCTTCAACATAACCCGGCTTTACGGACTAGCTTTAAAACTCGTCCGTCTCTACGGACTAGCTTGAAAGCTAGTCCGTCTTGAGGGACTAACTGAAAATGCTCGTCGGTCAACGACGGACTAATTTTAAAGCTCGTCCGTCGTGACCGACTAGTTTGACGGACTAGCCTAAAAGCTAGTCGTAGTGATGCCAGACTGACGAGCTTTTGAGCAGGACTAGCTTTACAGCTAGTCGGTCATGGTGTTAAAGCTAGTCCGTCGCGCTTTTCTGCCGCGATGTTCTCGCTGCTGTCTTGACAGACTAGCATGACGGACGAGGTTAATATGGCTTCACCACTGGTCAGAGACGTCAAATCCTGAAATATTAGAAGACATTATAAAGATACGATTAAAAACATGCATTTTGTCACGAGAATTTGAGCAAAAAATAAATTAATAAAAAAAAAGATAAATATAATAAAATAAACATTTTATTATGATGATATAAATCAGAAACAGGAATTAATACAGGTGGCACAATTAGTTAACATTATGGCAATTATCAAATAAGGCGGGCACGGGGCCCAGGAGTCGCCGCCATGGCTTGCATCATCATGACTTTTTGTTGTAGGCCTACCTGCTTTTGCATTTTCGGCGTATACACTTGTCCTTGAGAGCCACTTCAGAATCCCCAAGTCGCGCCTCTAATCCAATATTCTTTTTTTTTTTCATATACAAGTAATTCTAAAAAGAAAAGTGGCGCCTATATTTATTATTAGAATTAAATTTCAATTTTCATAATTTAATGTGATCGTTACTATCGTTGTAAATACACACAATTTAAAATGATTTGGCAATACATAATTTTTCGCGTTGGTGATTATATATAATCTATGTGAAAAAAATAACGCTATCTGTGAACTGAAACATAAGGAATTAAAAAAAAGAGTACTCACACATTCATGTCACAGGAAGGAGATCGCCATTATAATCAAAATCTTAAGCTTTACGGGGTATATCAGTGTTGCGTCTGTACAGTTTGCTCATTAAATGGAATTCACATACAGATAATGCAACTAATACATGTAATAGTGATGTCCTTTTCGCAATGCGCATGTTATTCAATCAATACCACTTTCTATTCACTGCTTGTGTCTAAGCCAGGCATTCACCAGCATCTATAAGAATAGACGGTTCATGGGTTCTATATAGTAACGAAGTATTCAATTAGCTTGTAATTAAAGGCGTGGTCCACTGGCTCTTTAGGATTGATTTGCGTATGAATTGCGGATTGGTTTGTTTTGTTTTGTGTTTTTTGTTTCGGATGGAACGAAATTTGTATATCGCAACTCATATGCGCAATTATATCCTGC
>CALNVZ010003428.1:32799322-32867810 GCA_940671915.1 Paracentrotus lividus
ACCGACTAGTTTGACGGACTGCCTAAAAGCTGTCGTTTGATGCCCAGACTGACGAGCTTTGGCAGGACTAGCGTTTACAGTAGTCGTTACTGGGTGAAAAGCTAGTCGTCGCGCTTTTCTGCGCGAGTTCTCGCTGCATGTCTTGAAGGACTGCGGGACGGACAGGTTATTATGGCTTTCACCACCTGGTCCTTGTCAAAGCGTCGAATTCCTTAGAAAGGCATCTATAAAGCCAACGAAATATAAAACCACCAATGGTCTCAATTTATAGAACCGTTCACGAGCATTTCTTTGCCATCCCAATTGAACTTAATAAAAATACTTAAGTGACACTTTAACTAATAAAAATTTGTTGTGAGTGATGTGATGTTATAAATCAGAAACATGGAGCAATTAATACGGAGCGTGACTATACTCAAACAAGTATTAGGCGCATATATACAAGTAAATAGGAGCGGCACGTGGCGCGAGATTCCGCAGAGGGGGAGTGCCCCGCAATGGCTTGCCATACGATATGAGCTTTTTGTTGTGGGACGCTAATGCATGTTCTCGATTTCCTGGAGCGCAGGTATTGGCGACACTTGAATACCTGAGAGCGTTCACTTCAGATATCGCACCAAACGACAGCTAGTTGCACGAAGCTCCTCCAAGGTCATCATTCTATTCTCTGGTTTACTTTAACAAGTAGCTCAAAGAAAAAGTGGCCGCGGTTTAACTTTATTATTCGAATTAAAATTTCAACATTTCATTAAAGTTTAAGCTGTTATGCCGTTAGGCTATCGTTGTAAATACACGAATTTAGATATGATTTGGAATACTAATTTCCTCGGCGTTGGTGGTTATATATAATCTATGTGAAAAAGATACGCTATCTGTGAATAAAATAGAGACACTTAAAGCAAAAAAGAGTACTCACACATTCATGTCACTACGGAGAGGAGATCGCCAATTATAATCAAATATCTTAGTGGTGTAACGGCTTAGAAGTATATCAGTGATAGTGCTGTACCAGTTGCCATAAGCGACTATTACTCACATAGAGTCGAATAATGCCAAATTTAGATACAGTGTATAGGTTGAGTGTCTTTCGCAATGGTGTATCGTATATTCAATACGAATACCGAGCTTCTCATTCAGTCTGCTGCGTTTGCTAGGAGCAATCCTCAACCAGCTAGGAATTCTATAAGCAGAGGCTTCATGAGGTCTCGATTATCGTATAACGCACGTTATATAAAGTTTAGCTCTGATAATTGTTAAATGGCGTCAGGTCCACACTGGCTCTATAGGAGGATGATTCTTAGCGTTAATGAAGATTGCGAACTCTACGTTGATTTGATTTTATTAGTCTTGATTTTGTTGCTTAAAGAGCACGGTTAATAAGATAACGAATGACTTTGTCACAATCAAGATAATAAGTTCATGCTGTCAATTAATCCACTTACGTCAGTGTGTATGGCAGCAATTAAGAACAGAATGAAGCCATAACTACTCTTCTAACTGATCGCCGGCTCGACTACGTGAATGGCATACGTTGTCACCGAGAATTGACTGCTTAAATGATGTTAGTTCGACAATCAGTATATCTTCTTGATTGTTCAAGCACAAACAAGACACGTAATGTTAGCTCAGGCTTTGTCTGTACCGAATTCGTGAATTCACTGTTGTTGCTCGCAGCCAGCGGAAAGTTCAGGAGCCAGGCGAATTGCTAAGATATGAATAAGCCCGTCGTTTCATAGCAATTAATCCTCTACTAACATAATCCTTGAGTTAACACTTGAGCATGAATTGAGATAGTAGGATATGGACCAAAATTTTACAAGGCTTCCAGCGACCACTCAGGTTGAGACGTGGCCAACTACTTGTAGCTGATAGATTATTATGCTCGAGTAAGTTTCATGTCAACGCCCGCTCAAAAACCACTCATTCGGGTTCAGCAATGTATACAAACATTTGGTTTATTATCGCTCAGGAAACAGTACCTCGGCAGGATAGAAGAGAGTCCATGTGACGACAAGACTTTTGGACACATCAATATGAGGAATGTATAACACAGAAAGCCGTCTCACGTGTGTCATTTAAGGTGATGGGAAAGACTTATACATTCCCACCTACATTTTCTCTCTTGACATCGCTAAGTTCAGGATCTGTAGCAGATGACAAGATGACTACGAGCAACTAACTGTCTATGTGAGACACAATGAGAGCTTGAAATCAGCCGTCGAGTGCCGTCAATCGTGAAAGGGATGTACGAATTCATTTCTCATCGTCATCAGTGCTAATGCATGCCGTCATCAGAGGCCAGACAACATTAAGCTAGCATATCCGAGTTCCATGTACGGATCTCAAAGTTAAGGTTATTCATAAATTACTTTCAGTCTCGCCAGTCGTGCTTCTGGCACTTCTAAGTCGATACAAAAACCCTGCGAAAAATTTTTGACCCAGTATGACAATGTAGCGTGCAAAGAAATGTCAACCAGGTAACCAATAGAGAAAGCATTCCTTCAAGCAAGCTCAGAGCGACTATTGCGGGCTGTAGCACCATTCGGTTCAGGCCTTTCGGTTATTAAACGTATAGAGCAAAAATATGTATCAAAGCGTTTAGAAACAATTCTAAGGTGAGAATATGTGAGTTGAAGGCGGCAACTACTGACAGAAATTGACCAAGTATTTCCATTCCAGTTAGATAATTATTGATTATTAATTAAGGACTCACCATGAAATAAGATTGACAGGTTTGATCTCACTGTGAACATTTGGAATTGTTGCATCGAAGAACTTCTTGACAGAGGATCAAGAAGAACGTCGCGGCGACTGACTACTATCGCGCTTCAGTAACTCGAGTAGCTATGTAGACAGTCGCACGCTCGGGTTTGGTTAACTGAGGACGATTTTGCTTACGACAGATCACCAAGTAGTAAGTATTTGATAGAATAATTTAATAGGACGAGTGAACTCCACCAAGCGAGGTATAGTAGAGGCCCAAAGCTTCGTGGGCAGAGAATCTCTGCTGACTGAGATCATCTATCAGCCTGGAGGCCCGCTACGTGCATATGAGGTCGCCCAGCATTAGTATCAGCAATTATTAGTTTGAATAGAAAGTAGCCAGCATCTACACTTCTTCTATAACTACATCTAAACATTTATAAAGTACAGAACAAACAGATCTAGGACGTATCTTTATACTTTCGTTTCATTAGCGATGTAACCTCTTATCTTTAGATGTGATCAGTTATGAAACAGCACAAGAAATCGATATAACATGAATTCCATAGTTCTTGATGGAAATGGGTAGTATTTTATTCTATTACAATGTTGATTACGAATGTATTTTTTTTATTGTCCTTTTATTGGTTCATACAGCCTAATTTTTAATAAATTGCTACTAAACCAATCTAGTGTGTAACTTGTCTAAGATAACTACTATGACTGACATTTGACCTGTCATCATTTCAATATAATTCTATAAAATAGAAGGAGGCTATTTATCTTATTTCTGTTTAATAGAATTCTATTACCATGATGAGCTAAATTTTCGTAACAGCTAATAGTTGACGCACAACAAAATTGCTACTGTATCGAAGTTAAGAATCTCCTTGTATTCCCATGACTACGGTCCATTAGGAAAAGGCCAAAATAACATGCGAGTAGCTTTAGCGGAGTCAAACAAGTATAGAAATACTTGATACGATAATGGTTCCCATATTTTGGCACTTATTAATATGTATTTTGCCTACTAACAGCCATCGCTAGCAATCAGTTCTCGAGTTACATTTACAATACCGTGCGAGTGTTATGTTGCTCGTTATTCTCTCATTCACTGGGTCACTAATTGATTTGAATTTGTTCTACTCAATTTTGACGTCTGACTTTGTTATCTGAAGGTCATAATCTTCTAATCTGTATCAGTAAAAGAATAATATACATCTATTCTTTTGTACAAGCTCATCATCTTTTATATGTAACATTCATGTAGATAGTTAAATACGTTCTCGCGTATAAAGAGTCTAATGATCTATTTAGAATCAAGATCAAGAACTATTTATATACGACTAGTAATGTTTAGTAGTCTATTACTTGTAAGCGGTGTTTCTATTGCATTAACTGTATGAATAATATATTGATTCTATGAAACACGATGCAAAATTGATATACTTATTACCTATATTCGTAGAATATAGTGCTTATGCCTGCAGAGTCGGAGACCAAAGTATTCAATGATTACATCAAAAGTGTATACCATTCAAACTCTCACACTGATTTTTCTAAGAATTATTCAGGCTCCAATGATTTACACCGAGATTACTAGACCCAGCCGAGTTAATGGCACATTCTAAACTACTACTTTCGCTGCATTGTAAGTGGGTGTGATCCTCATATATTTAAGGCCTTATGTTCAAGAAAATTAGAGTTTCGTTAGCGTTTGTCGTGTCTATTTTTGCTTAATATGCAAATTAAAATAATTGTCTTATATTTATCGGTGAATCTAATGATGACTACCATTTGCTGTAAAGCGACCCTCCTCTGTCGGATAGTCCCTTATGGCTCGTCGAAGTGGCTAGCCCAGACGTTACACCAGGTCGTTCTTATTCGTAAACTGCTGGATATCTCTCCCATATAGTTTTTGCATCACTAATAGTTTCAACTACTGCGTACCTCGTTAAGCTATCAACCAACCAGACGACTCGTCTGCCAACCAGCTCTTTGAAATATATAAATCGTAACACCGCTCTGCAAATGACTTCACTCTGAGCTACAATATTTGAGTCGAGTTGAGATAGGTCGTCTCTGACAAATAGTAAGTGGTTGAGCGTACGTCTCATCACTTAGTAACATTTTGATGATTGACCTCATAAGACATCACTCACACTCAACAACTTCTGAACCACACATAATCAATCCTTACTACGATATGTTGTGTTCTATACTCACAATGAAACCCTTGCAAAACATCTCGGAAAAGAAATATGTCTAATGTTTCTATCACTGTTGGAGTGAAACTTGAAATCCCGCCTAGGTCACCTCTTTATTTTCATACAAGAGGACTCACTAACTAGTCAACCTCATTAACCGGTGTCTAGAACCGTAACATCAACTGTTACTCAATCATGACAAGGCTGACGCGCACGTGGAGATGAGCTATCATGGTTAACTGCGTGTATTCATAATTGAACGTAATCGCACGTAGCAATAATATGCAGCAGCGATCACTTTATCATGGTGATCTGGTCGTTTATGTAACTTGCGACTTACCTTATTTTTAGGTAACAACAGTGTTCTATAAAATAAATCTGTTGATTATTCGTGCTTGACTGATTTCCGGCGTTACTATGGAACACTTGGTCATGCTAGATTACTCAACAAAGTCGACTAATACGCTAGTAGACTATACATGTCGCATTGCCATGACCAATCAGAAGAGCATGACTTCACACTGTTCACATAGTTCACTGTTGATACTGAACTTGTGTAACTTAGCAGATGATCTCTATCTCTATCGTTGTTAAGCTCAAATATGTAGCGCACCATTATGACCTATCCTCTCTTCAACCAGTCGCGTTAGATAATTTAATGTCCAACGCGAGACAGTGTGCAAAAGCCCTCCTAGGTCAAACAAATTTCTACTTATCAATCACTTTGCATCGTATGAACTGTTCTTAATCCCCTAGTCATCCTTTATGGTGTAAATACATCCAACCTGAACTCTGACCACTCCTTCCCTAGTCTTTACTCTCACATGCTATTATTACTATAAAAAATGGCCGCTTATCCTCGCCCCTCCAGTCTCGCCCAAGCCCTCTTCTGCACTAACACAAACTATATTTTTTCAATGGATGCCGTCACTAGACAAACCGCTTGCTCTCACGGTAATGGTAAAGATTATATGAACCGCAGCATATACGTCAATCAGCTTACTCCTGCTCACCGCACCACCCCCACTTCCCACGACCGCTCTCATTGTCTATTTGTGTATTTTCATTCTTTGCCATTTGATATTTACGAATATAGTGCATCTTTCATTATAAAAGACTATATTAAGCCTTTAATTAGTATTTCGATAGTTTTTGTTTCTCTCTCTGCGTGTCCATTATTACGTCGTTTTTATTTGACACCATATCAATTATAAATTCCTTTAAGTTATTTGAATATGATTTGTCAATCGAACCAAATGGTAACGAGGAAAGGGGAAAAATTTCTTGGCTGGAACTCTCTTTGGATTGTTGCTTTTAATACCAAAGCATTCTCATGTTCCTACTCCTTGAATTTTTTATGTGGAAATTAGATTTTATCCGGTTAGATTCGCTTTGTGTTTATTGTTATCTCTTCTCAAACTTTCATGACTTGAGCGTAAACCGGTATGTCTTTTTCCGTGAAAAAGGGTTCAAAATTACAAGAAATAATCTCTTTGGTGTCTAAAAGTCGAAATGGCTGTAGTTCTATTTTACAATTCAAGTATCATTACTTACTGATCAGCGCTAAACTCCTTTCGGACTTGAAGTATTGCTTACTTCTTATATCAAGTCAAGTTCTTTATGTTATATTCTTTAGTGGCTATTTCCTGATCGGCTCTCTCCTCCAACGATTTAAATGCTATGCCAGTATTGCCATCATTCAGTCGTGACATAAAGAGTGAATACAATAAAATTTATGGACGTCGATACATATAAATGACATCAAAATGTATGGTGTGTAAATAAGCAGCGACGTGCATCAGTCAATTCTCCTAAGAAAATCTATCCAATCCTGTCATTCAAGTCATCGATCAATATAATAATCAATCCGATCATCAAGACAAACGATCCAAAACTCTAGCATAATGAATCAGATAAAATCAAGCCAATCACAACCAAAATCCCGTTTTGTATTGGGTGATCAATTCTCATTTATTATTTTCTGAAGCTTTGAAAGGACATATTCAATGTCCAAAAGATAACGCTTAAACATGTGAAGAAAATGGCATGAAACAATTCAATGTGATATAATAGCTTTTAGCATGAATTTTGATAGCAAATTCGAAATAATGGCAATAGGATATCGAGAAGCGGTTAAGTAAGCTGATGCTCATGATAGTAGCAAAAGTCTCTAATGATCGTATTGTCTGCATATTTTCTATCCATTGTTGATGCGCAAGCCTATTTTTTGAGCCCCCGACAAAAACGTTTCTGTGTGCGCTCAAGCATAAACAAACTTATCATTTAAATGGCATTTGAAAGATAAGACTTCAAGCATCTATTACAATCAAAATAGAACAATAATATTTGAAACGAAAATTTGACAAGACTTTTCAAACTGTCCCGTTTTTATATGATACACCCTGATATTCTCGTCCTGAAATGTTATTTCTTTTTCTTTCTTTTTTCTTTCTTGTTAGGCAGAGACGGAAAAAGAGAAACGAAGCGATGGATATACGTACCGACTAACAGCCAACTTGACGCTTCATTCCCCCCCCCCCCCGTGTATAGAATGGTCCCGTGACATAAATTATTTGTATTATTAACATCGAACTACAAATAAACTACGAATTTCAACTTGTGCCATGGAATTGAAACAGATTGTTATTAAATGAATATTCATGTGGAGGAGGGTGTGGACATCTATACACAACAAAAAAGTAAGTCCCCCTTAATCAAAATTGGGGTATATAATTTTTATTACAAGAGAATTTTGTGGCGTGGATCTTGGATGTACAGTGGCTGGTCAGGGTACTTTATGAACTCAGAAGCTTCCACATGTTGTAAAGTCGAACTAAGTTTCTGAAATTCTGATTTACTTAGTACATGCAGTGCATGATTAGCATAGTCTAAATATAGTCTCAGATTGTCTGTTCTAATCATTTACAAATGCGTTGAGATATTGCTATTATAATTATCTAATTCACATCAGAATATTACAGATGAGCAAATTCAAACCTTAAACATGGCAATAGATCTCGGAGCCAGAAGTGTGTTGTAATATAATTTCTAACAATTCCAATAGGGTGACTCTTCTGTCGAGAATTTAAAATTTCACAACGGTTCGCGTCGACTTGAGACCGATGGTAACGTGGTAACGAGAATATGTCTAATCAACATTTGCTATCTTTTGTGTTACCAACTTATAATAGAGTGATGTAACTTGAACACAGCTATTACTCTGCATCTTTAATGCGGCGGACATTATAGCTACATCTAGGAAAGGCGTTTGTCGCCTAAAATATTCCGATCATATTTGACTGGTTTATTTTATGAACACTTATGCAAAAACAAAAAAGAATATTTTTAAATTCTGTTTATGTTAAGTATTGTATCCTTTTTGTGTATTATTGATCAATTGAAATCTTTTATCATGCGGACGAGCAACTTCATCTCTTGTTTATATGCTATGTGTACAAATGACCCTTTATTTACAAATATGGCATATGAGCAATTTTATGACAAAAAAAAGCTCACGCTCTTCAATGAACACTACTACGTTGAAAACGCTCATTATTTGTCGTTTGAATGGCGCATACTAAAAATTCAACTGTTACTTATAGCGTATTAATGTGTCACAGGATCCCTTCTTGTAATTTTTCATTTTCTTCGAATGTGAAGATATTCGGAGCGTAGAGCTAACTTAATCAGCTAGATTATGGGTTCAGGGTGAGAGAGAAATACTTAAGAAAGTATGTGACCTGTCACTTTTGTGTGCGAAATTAACGTTCAAGTCTAGCTTCATAGATAAATGCATACCCTCGCTTGGCTTTACTCAGATATCATGCGCAATCTACCTCACACGATTTAAATGTCACATCCTAACTCAAAGTTTGAGCATTAACAATTAATTTCCCTTAAGACGCGTCATATTATTTCTTGAGGTCGGTCGTGAAACGTCAAACGAAATTACATATCATAGAGTTTGGCTGTAGATTGATCATCAAAGTGCCAGCGGTCGGAGCGTTTTAAACCGCCTCTGAATTCTCGCAAAGTACTATCGGCCAGACGATCTACTTAATATGTCTACAATTCTACATACTTCGTCTATAACAGGCAAGTCCTGCTCTATTGCGGAGAAAGCGAAAATTCTCGCAACAGCGCAATCTTTGACAGGTCTCGCAATGCGTCGAATATTTCTCCAATTCTAATCACTAGTGCCGTACTACGAAATGGAGTCGGCCGTGCTTCGTACGCAACTGTCTTACTGTGACATAGTGCTCACTATTCGGTAAATCGTATGTCAGTCGATATCGTATCTCGAGGATCATTGAGTTCCATGGGACCATGCAAATAAATTAAATTGACTTCTTATTCATTTCATTCTGTATAAGATGAGATAGGCTTCAGACCGACTGGGAAATAACATATCTTTTACAAGCGAATTTGGGGTTTATAAACATCTATATTGTTTGCTCAGTTAGATAATTCGTAGTTATTCTTTCTCTCGCTCACATCTTGAGATTGATTTGAACAGTCCTATATACTACTAAATTGACAATATATAGTGAATCTTGTCAACTCTTGCAGTGAAGATCGCCGTCCTTCACATCCGCACAGCATCTAATGCATTTGTATTTATGCTGTATTTATTGATTCCATATCGGGTGAAGAAATTCTTTAGTCGTTACTCAGTGTTCAAAGGATAGCTGGAAGCGATCGTTTTTTTTAACCACAGATCTCGATAATTGTAATGCCCTATTTGGAAGGTGAGAATTCAGGCTTTTAAAAACTGCTTGATCATTTAATGGGTGTGTATATTAATTTTATGCTTATATTCGCGGACTAGTGACTAAATTGCCATAGCGTCAATGAGTAGATGAATTATAAGTCGGTCAGCGCATTCACTTGCCGTCTTGTACTAGGAATATATCTTACTAGGATTTCTGAAATATGACAACAAGAGTGACGGACGGCTTGTTTTTCTCCTTTGTGCATAAGTTTCGTCCTATTTTTGAAACTATTCAGATCTTAGACGTGACTTATACTTCAGGTTGAATACATTTCCCGTTTGAATACTGGTAGTTAGTCGCCTAATCAGATAACAATGTAAAAACTATGTCAGACAATACAATAAGTCTAGCTTGGTCGCCCGTTCATCTGGGCCTTGATTGCGGTCATGAGTGATGCGCTATCTCTCCCCTAAGTTTATCACCAACTCGCACTAATAATGCTCCTACATTATTCTAGCTTAGATCGTTAGTCGAAGTATCAATTAATAGTTGCACGTACGTTCCCCTCCTCAAATAATGTGTGCCAAGTTTCCTAGATGACGACAAATCTCTTTATGGTCTCGATATGTTGGATGGTTAACTAAACAGTATTATTCAGGATGAATATTAACTAGACATTCTCGCACGTAATTGTGCGAATGATTATATTTACAATTTGTCAATATTCCTTACTTTCTATGACTATTGTGATTACATAGATATTCAATGCGCGATTATACGACAAAATAAAAACTCGTGCAGATGATCACGATCACTGATCTTTTTACTAAGTAACTGCGGTATGCTAGAAGACAACATGAAGTCAGTCTTTCCTGCTCCTAGTAGCTTATATAGCAACTCAATCAGAATCTACTACTATCGGTCGAAGATAAATGACCGATAAATACGATAGCGAAGTACTAACGCCGGTGTATTATAAACACATTAAACGTGCCACTCGATCTTTTACTCATTAAAGTCACTCATTGAGCTGTATCCTATAAGATGTTGCTGCACTTACGTTTCTCATGAAATGAGTATGCACAATGGTGAGTGGTTGTCACAAAATCTAGTGGATACGAAGCAATGAGGTTGGATGTGTAATACTTTTCTGAATGCCAGATGTGTTTCATAAATGTTGGATTTATTGGTTACATTTTTTCGACTAAATCTAGTTTTGGGTTATAAAACATTATGAAATATCGATTTAATTTGTGCTGCACTCAATCCCATGACAAAATAGAGATGAACCTATTTCGTATCGATTGTTGATCATCACTAGCGAGGTTCTAGTGTTGCAGTGGTTTTGATGAAAGGGATGTTTCCAAAATACGCATTTTTGAGGATGCATTGTTGACACAAGACCACCCAAACAATCTCTAGATAGCAATGGAGTTAAATGCGAGAAACATACCTGATATATAGAACTTGGATATAAATGATTCTTATTAGACCGCTGAAACTAGTGTCCGCTTAGTAGTCTTTGTGGAATGAGACTGATCATCTTTATCTTTCTAACTATGCTTCAATCTGCTGCGAATGTCTTCGAGGGTGATACTCTATATGTTCATTTTTTCACAGATACTAGATATTCTTACCATTATATAGGTTGGACCGAAAAAATACCATTGTTACCTTGTTCCCTACTATATAATGTTGCTCAAATAAATACACTATATCTTTGTTACAAAATTACATTCATATTAGTATTTTAGTGCAAGGAGAGACTTACTCACTATACTATTGTTTTTCATGTTATAATTTTAGCTATATGAAAGTAACGAGAAGTGTGATAAGCTTTTGTAATATAACAATAAAGTAAATTTATTGGAACTGTCGGTAGAGGAGATCTTTTGTACTATTTATTCTCAATAATGTCATGTCTATTTTTAAAAGGTATAAAAGATGACGAAAAAATAGGAATTTTTTAACCAACATGTTTGTATAATCTGCACGCAATGCTGCGACAAGCAGAGTAGACGAACATCGTAGTGTTATTAATACCAAATATGAAATATACAAAGTACATTATATTGATTCAAAGTATAAACTTGGAAGATTACGCAGCTCATGTTTAATCAGCTGCTGGGGATTTTTGTGCCGGTGCTTACCTATGGTACGCGCAAACGCCTGCATTATTGGCGCTAATACTAGATTGCCACCGGTAATCCACGATTGTGACATTGATTATACTGGGTCGTAATTATTCCTAATGAATACTCCGATTAATGTTTCGTATACATCAATAAAAAACTGATTGTGGTTGACAATGCACAAAAGACACAGTAGTAGTATATTTTAACGAGTGTCAAAATCTTTAGACAGTAAGTCCAATTCTTGAAGTTAGACTTAGGCTGGCACTAGACCCAATATACATTCCTATAGTCTCTATTTTTTATAGGTATGACCAAAATTCGATGATTCTTTCTATAAAATAGTCAATGGTGTTGTTTTCTCCACAAGATACCTTATTTGAACCTAGGTGCCAGTCACGTGTCCACACGGAACCAATAACAATTTTTGCAGTTGATAGTTATTACTGTTTACATTGGCGAATTTTCCGGTATGCTTTTTAACAAATTATCAATACAACTACTCAGAATATAGCCAAATCTATATAACACCAAGGCCTTTCACTTATGTCGATAAGAACCATAGAAAGGCATTATCAGGCTGTATTAACGATTGGGGGTAATCCCAACGTTGTGGCACTATTCATGTTTTGGAAGTTTTGTGCCTGTTGCCACTTAAGCTGCCGGTAACAACATGATCATTCTTTTAGAATTGTCAATCGTGGACTGGTGGATATAGTCTTCGAAATAGGCTACGCACGATCATCTCAGTTTTTTTCGCAACATTATGGTTTTCACCCGCTTTCATTTGGTGCCTTGCAGCAATTTAAACATAGGTTATACGGGATTTTCGAAGAGAAACACAACCATTACAATATTGACTCATCTGCGAACCAAATTGTGTCATTTGGGTTCCAAATGAATAATTATAATCACATATACTGTTGAACAGCTTAATACCGGTCTATTACAACATTCCCACACACGCGCTCCTTTCACCACCCACAACACCTTTGCTATTACACACACACACGGATCATCACACCCCGAAAACACTCCGCTTCCACTTTTAGTACCTCAAAAGGACACCTACTCTTAACATGCATCAAACCACGGCACTACTCCACACATAACGTGAACAATTCACAATATAACATTTCCCGAATTGATAGCTTATTTTCTTACCGATATGTACCCAAATCTCACCTATGTTGCGAAGTTGGAGTAATTCGCCTATTACAGAGCTGCTCTATTGTGTATTATTGTGATTTGTGCAGGGTGTTGTTATAGTGTAATGAGGTTTGTTTTCTGTTTGAGGTGTGTAGTTGTGTAGAGTTTTGTATCATCTTGGTGTGTGTGCTGATTGTATTATACTTGATGTGTGATGAGATACTGGAATGTCCTGCTTTTTGTTCGTGTTGTATGTGGTAGAATGTAGGCTGTGTGATATCATTGTTGTGATGTCGTGTGATTTTATAAAAAATTTGTTTGGAGATAACACACTCGCTCGGATGGAGGAGATATTGTGGCGGTTGAACTCGATAGTTGTTCAGGGTAGTGGGCTCCTCGATTATGTGGTATTGTAGAATATGTTGCAATGGCGGTAATTTGTCTAAAGTGCGTCTGCAAATAATAATATTGCATTATAATCTTTTTCATCTCACGACTCTAGACACTGCGGAGATGGTTTTCCAAGTGGATGACGTGCACTAAAGATCACAGAATGTCATAAGGATGGATATATTGCTAGGATGGATGTCTCTTTCCCAACTACTAATGTAATGATAACCCGGGATGATGAAATATTTCCTTATTTTCACAAGACAATTCAAATAATGAATGTTGGACGTCAATTTCTTATTTGTTCTAACCATAAATCTTGTGGCTTAATAAATTGGAGGAAGGATATTATTCGAAGTCCTTTACTCTGATTTTTTTTTTATTTGTTTTCAATTTTATTTTTCACCGCTTGCACAATTTTGGTTCCATATGATTTTCAATAAACTGCCAAAATAACGTCTCAAAATACTATTGCGCCATGTCTCAATAATTACAGCAATTTACTAAAATGTGTTAAACGGTAAAAACACTTTGTTCTGAAATTACATTTGGGATTGACATACACGTAAAGAGTCGACTCCATAAATTGTGACGGTCCAGTAAATTCAGAGTCCTGTGACCATATAAGTGTTGACGAAAACTTAGTCGTACTCGTCTCACCGTGACCATGTTTTCAGATCATCGATACCTGACTCCTCATCGAACAAAAAAGCTTGAAACTTTTAACTCAGGGGCAATAACTAGGCTTAATATTAGTTCTTGACAAATGTACTTTTGTGATATATACTAGGTGCCCTTTTCCTAAACATCATGACCTCCGCTGAACAAACAAGTTGGACACAAGCAAATGCAACATGTTTATATGGCTCAAGAGTAGATGACAATTGTGAGTGCTGCGGGCCCGAGAATGATAAATGACACATCAATCCATGTATTAAAACTAAAAGGTTAAGTTACAAATAAGGCTTTATTACATGAGAAAGCGGAATTGGTGAAAAAAGAAAACCATTCTTTCCGAGGAAACTTTCCTATTCTCTAGATTTTTGTTTTTGCAATATACTTTTCCATATCGTAGTTACATTTTCTTAGCATGATACTATTCAAAGGCCAAATAGTCTCCACACTTTGATGTATATATTTCTCTTCTTATGACCACCATTATAGCACTTAAAGTCTATTGTTTTTTCGTCCTTGAAACCCAAATAGTTATATTTCGTTTGTAATTTTGTATTATAAACACAACACCAAAAGAAAGTTCCCCCTATTTCAGATATCAATAATTTTTAACCAGATGGAATTAAAATAATTATTATATGTCAATAGGGAAATTATATTTAGCCAAGTGAGGCGGACATTATTATGATCGGAAAGAATCATCAATTCATGTTTCAGGGTGTAATGGCTTGAATGCAAAAATGTCTTTTATGAAGTTCGCAAGCCTAAAATGGCACTTTATCAATGATAACCGATCCCTTTTCGTTTTAAATTTTACACGTCAGAATGTATGCAACACGTGGCTTCCTAAGTACGCGAAACGAAATTTGCGTCAATTTTTAGCGGGTTGAGTAAGCATGCAGCAAAAATTGCCCAAAACTGCCAATTTCACTTCTTTGCATGGTTAATTTATATCAATATGAGGGAATGTTTGGATGTTTATACAACAATATCAATTCATTCACGGTTTGAATTGAACCCTCCAAACAACAAACAACCTCAAAATAGGCATTTTTTAGTTACGAAAATGCATTCCAGTAATTTAATGCACTAGAAGATCTCCAATAACATTTTGGTGGTATTTGTATTGTTTTTGTTTGGCACATGTTCAATGTATCCCTATGGCATTTATTTACAAATTCAATCTTTCAATTAGCACGTGAGACTGGAAAGCCTTTTCTCACATATGGAACTAAAATTCATTATTATTATTTTATTGATAAACAATTCTTTTCGGGGATACTTTTGATTTTATTTACAAAAATCCCGCGTGTTCACGCCTCAGTGGGCACAAGATACAAGAAATATCATGAAGAATTAGAAGAAAGTTTGGGGCTTCGTCTAGTCGTTCAGTTTTCTGAATACGTAATTTTAATACAAGATCAGTGTTAAGCTAGAGATCAGTTTGAAGCTGGTGCCAAGTTTCGTGACATAACTCACAGGTAGAATTAAACAATATATCTTGTATATTGCCGAATTTCACATTTGTCAAGTATTGATATTCTCCTCCAGTGACTTTATGTACAAGGCTTCACAAAGTTTAAAAGTGAAATTAGCATATTTAATGGTCAGTTTTTGTCGAATTACTGTGAATTATTTTTTGAAACTTTGCACATAGCTGCAACTGTCTCTAACTAACATGATTTTATTCAAATATTAGTTTCTGCAAGTCACTGAACTGAACGAAGTCCGCAACTTTCTTCTTATTTTCATTGATTTTCTTGTATACTTGTGTCCACTGAGGCTTCGTGAACATCGTGGGCAGTTTTTATCGAATTATTGGACAATAGAACTCCAGGTACCTTCTGCCCAAAAATGAATTGATATTTTATATCAATCACAGCAGTAAGAATTGAATATCTATTCTATACGTCGAGGATATGGCGTTTCTTTTCTCAAGTTCTTACGTGCTCAACTAACGTCAACGAAATTTGTAAATAATAATATCCAAACTACATTTTTCCACAATGTCAAACGTGCCAAGGAACATATAAAAACTTCGACCTCCAAACCATTAAACTAGTATTAAGATGACTTTTGTCTAATGATAAAAATCTACGTGATGCCAAATGCATTTCTCTAATGTGCTAACACCACTAATTCATAGACTATGTCCTCTCTCGCGCATTTCGTTGGAATAACTTCCTATCCTAACTACACCAACTAATTAGGGTTCTAATCTCATACACGTGCATGATATGGATATTGATTCCTGCAACACTTAAATTATCTTCCAAAACAGTTAATTTGCAGTCATATTTCAATCGGTTTAACCATGCACAGATCGCAAGTAAAATGTGCTGGATTTGTGTCAACTTATTGCCGTCTGAACTACTCATCACAAACCGCGACATATTGTACGCATATAACTCTATTTGCCGTGATAGCATTAATCGTGTTGCATAATCTTTGACCGTGATAATTTATGTTGTTCAATCGTTGAGAAATGGGTTGCCAGACGGTATCCATTGAATCCACACAAGTTTGCAATTATAGGCCTTGGCGACTTCTATTAGAATGACAATCTTTTGCAATTCGACCAAACTTGCTCACTGAAGCAATGATCTTGTATAGCATTTTCTCTAAAATAGTTCAAGTCCCTGTAGTTAATTGTACATTCTTTTCGTATAATCCACATGGAACTATAATACAGATTTGTTTAAATCCTCATGAACTGGTGATTGTTAAAGAAATAATTGCTCTCGAAAATAAGGGGACGGACTTGACAATTTTGTGTGTCTGTGTATTATAATATTCTTTCACTAGTGAAATAGTGACACCTGTTGTCAGAAGGTCAGTTAGTTGTTAGTCCTCCAATCACCGACAACCGAGCAATAAGTCTATACTCCGCATTAATTTATAACAATGGAACTTGTCCAGTCTGGCATTTACTAGTTTTTTCGGGCCCTGACGTGATATCTTGAAGCGTGTCTCCATCACCAGTTCCCTGGGAACCGTATTAGAACTAAATCAAGTAACTGGTTTGTCGCTCTTCAATGCTCGATTTTTGTGTCTATTCCGTTAAACCGGATCTAAAGTGTAGGATTAATCATTGATTCTTTATGATCAATTTTGCTTTAAGATTTATGCTCTATATGTCTTTGTGGCTTTAGTCTGAGGGAGGGGTGGAATTCAAAAAGTGAGATCTGCGTAAAAAAATAGAATAAATATGAAATCAATGATTGTTTTCCCATAACTTCGTAAACTGTATTACACGTTCGTTGTAGAAAAAACCAAAAGAGGAAGAATCAACCAGAGTAGTTACGAACGTAACCACCTGCTTATTATAATATTATTCCTATGGCATAATTCTTGTGTTCTAACAGACTTATAGACATAAGGTTGTAACGTTTATCTAATTATTCATATTATGATTTATTTTTTGGCGGATGGCGATAATCTACGAAATAAATATTTGGGATGATTTTTAGACTAGTATTTCTCTATGTTGTAAAACAATCAGAAAGAAGAAAAATCAGTTTTTTTTAACCAATATCGACGGTTATGAGTTTTACCACGTTCCCTAGAGAAGATAGTGAATCCACGGAGTTAACACTTTAAAACATTGATTTCAGCATAAAAAACAATAAGAACCCTAACAATTCAGACGTGTTTTATCGTGGGTTGCCTAGGATGTTCATCGGGGGGACATTGGTCTGGCCGGGCAGGAAAGATAACAAAAAAGGGCCCAAACATGCAGGGAAAGAATTGCGAAAATCGGCATATAATGTCCATGTAGTCGTGGGCTTGACAACAGTATTTAATTTTGTCTTTACTCCGGATTATAGTCGAGTGGTAACGCGCAGAAGTTGACTGGTGGTAACAGTAAAATCGAGTGGTCCGCAGATGATAGCCAGGCTTGGTCTCTATAAGAAATGTCAGACAACAAACAACTTCAAAGATAATATTCATAGTCTGGAGCTTAACAATGATTGTTCCTTAGCAGAGCGCTAAAAAGCATATCGAACATTTGAGTGAAAAAAGGCAACAGTTGTATAGTTATCGGTAGGCTAATAATGTTTATAAAAAAGAAAACACAATAATTCAACAAGCTCCCCATTGACTACACCTCATAACCATACGTCCTACTTGGTAAGTATTTGTAACTTTTCTAAAAACTACCTACGTGCATTTGAATGATGCTGTAAAAAGAAGGGAGTTATATCTTATTCTGATAAAGAATTATGATGAGCTAAATTCAGGAACGCAATATAGACAAAAATTTGCAACGTATCGAAGAAGAATCCCATACCCGTACGTGTATTAGGAAAGGCCGATAACATGCGATAGCTTTTAGCAGACAAAACAAGTATCGAAAACTTGTACGTAATGTTCCGCATTTTTGGCACTTTTGTTTGCCTACTCACAGCCATCGCATACAATCAGCTTTTCATAATACACGTGCGGGTATTGTGTTATTCTCAGTCACGGGGCAAATTGTTGAATTTTGTCTATATTGCGTTCCTGACTTTATCTAATCATAATTCTTTATCGGAATTAGATATAACTCTATTCTTTTTACAGCATCATTAACATGCACGTAGGTAGTTTTTAGAAAAGTTACAAACATCAATGTTTTATGCAACTATTTATTAAAAAAATATTGAAAAAAGGGAAAAAAATATTTTCGTAAAAAAGTGAGAAAAAAACATGTCGTCATTAAAACTCTCACTGTTTTCGATTTCAGTATGATTTCAAAATAGCACAAGCGTTAAGACAATTTAATACTCTTTATTTTGACATCAAATTAAGTGTGTTTAGAAAATGACTTTTGCTATCTTTATTAAAAATAATTTTTTTGTAAAATGGGCACTCATTTTGGACGCCCCCCTCTGTGGAGACCTTATGCAGCAGAGATGCACTGCCAGACGTCGGGTTTAGTAAATGTGGGATTCCTCCCCATATATTCCAATACTTTACTACTGGTACCTCGTTAAGCTAACCCAAACCGAGCTGGCTGCCTGACTAATAATCGATAACCCATGTCATTGCCAGTGAGATAGGTCCTTTGACAAATGAGATTGCATTTCATTGAAAATTTGTGTGACAAAACCCCCAAAACTATGAAACCAAAATTTTATAAAAAGTTGGTTTCATACCCTAAAAACGAAAAATGTGTTTTTGTACCTATCACCTTCAAAGGACCCTAACTCTGTGACCTATTACAGTTTGGACGTAAGCAATGTCTCAAATGAAAGCTGATGAGTTACTTAGTATTTTAGTGAACGAATCACACAAATAAACAACATACTTTTGAAATGACTGGCCTTTGAACTTCGATTACCTTTTTTTAGGAACACACTGTATATATTTTTTTTCGTGTTGATTGTTCCGTGACATAAATTATTTGGTATTATAAACATCGATATAACTAAGAATAACAACATGCCATGGAATCGAAGCAGATGTTATTAAATGATATTCATGTGAGGTATTAACATCTATTTTTTATGTTAGCGAAATGTGATATATTATCTATACAGTGCGTATCAATAAAAACGGGACAGTTTTGAAAAGTCTGTCAAAATTTTATTTCAAATCATGATGTCTATATTTTTATGTTAATAGATGCTCTGAAGTCTTATCTTTCAAATGCAATTTTAAAAAATGAGTTCCGTTCATGCTTGAGTACACACAGAACATTTTTGTCAGGAGCTCAAAAAACGGCTTGCGCACAAATGGAAAAATTGAAAATTACGATCATCAGACTTCTTGCTAATCAGCAGTCTTTTTCTATTTTTTTTCTTTATCTTTGCCATTTTTTTTACGAATTATGATTTGAAATTCATTTACAAAGCTATTTAATACTTTAATTGTTTTGTTTGTTTTGTTTTTTCGTTTTAATACGTCTTTTTTAACCTAAAAATTCCTTTTAAAATTTTTTGTTTGTCAATCCACAAGAAAGGGAATTTGGTTGGTTGTTTAATTGTTTATTTGATTGATATATTGATTGCTTTGTTTATTTGTTTCGTTCATGCTTGAGCGAACACGGTAAGTTTTTTTCGGAGGTTCAAAAAAAAAATAACTTTGGTTAAAGTCAAAGGGTATTATTTATTCAGTATCATTATTCTGAATCAGGTACTCCCATTCGGATTGATTGTTACTTTTCACTAATCAATGATTATGTTATTCTTTTGAGTCAATTTCCTATGATTCTTCCAACGATTTAATCAATCATTTCAACAATCAATCAAAAAGTAATCGATCAATTGATCAATCATAAAAGAAACAAATGAATTAATCAAACGATCAATCATTCAAAATCTACCAATCCTTCATTCAATCAATCGATCAATTAATAAATCAATCCATCAATCAAACAAACGAACAAACAAAGCAATCAATGAATCAAATAATCAACCAACCAACCAAATCCCGTTGTCTTGGGTAGACAAATTTATTTATTTTTTTTTAAGTTTGAAGGAATATTCAATGCCAAAAGATAACATGTTAACATGTGAAAAAAGCAAAAACAATTCAATTGAATAAATAGCTTTTTAAATGAATTTTGATAGCATAATTCGAAAATAATGGCAAAGATAATGAAAGGGTTAAGAGTAAGTCTGCTGATTAGCAAAAAGTCTAATGATCGTATTTCTCATTTTCTTCCATTTTGTGCGCAAGCCTTTTTTTGAGCCCCCGACAAAAACGTTCTGTGTGCGCTCAAGCATAAACAAAACTTATCATTTTAAATGGCATTTGAAAGATAAGACTTCAGAGCATCTATTACAATCAAAATATAGACATAATAATTTGAAACGAAAATTTGACAGACTTTTCAAAACTGTCCCGTTTTTATTGATACACCCTGTATATTCTCGTCCTGAAATGTTATTTTCTTTTTCTTTCTTTTTTCTTTCTTGTTAGCAGAGACGGAAAAAACAACCATGATATCGACCACTGCCAACGGTAAGGCTTCATTCCCCCCCCCCCCCCGTGTAGATTGGTCCGTGACATAAATTATTTGTATTATTAACATCGACTACAAATAAACTACGAATTTCAACTTGCCATGGAATTGAAACAGTTGTTATTAAATGATATTCATGTGAGGAGGTGTGGACATCTATACACAACAAAAAAGTAAGTCCCCCCTTAATCAAAATTGGTATAACTTTTTAAACAAGAGAAATTTTACTAATTTTATTACATGTGCTTGTAGGTAATTTTATCAGCTTCCATTTTAGTGAATATTTCTGAAATTCGTTAAGTCATGCTTCAATGAGCATAGTCAAAAGGCAAAAATGTCACTTTTCTAAAGTCACAAGGTTAGTTTCATAAATTTAATTCAATAATATCGGAACAAATTCAAACTTTTCAACAGAAGATGTGTTCAGAAGGCTTGTTGTAATTAATTTCTAACACATCAAATGACTTTTGGATTAAATTTCACGGTTGGATGAGCATGAGGTAAAATTTGCAAAACTGCATTTTTTACACATTTTTACTTTGAAAAATTATTGATTATGGGGGAATTTGCAATCTGGAAGAGTGTTTTAAACAATATCAATCAATTCACGGTTGAATGAACACTTAATAAAAACAAAAAAGAATATTTTTAAATTTGTTAGGAAAGTATTGTTCCCTTTTGTGTAATGAAAATCATTTTATCAACAATATTTTGTTATATGTATGTCAAATAAATTTTTTCAAATCATGCTATGGCATTTTATCAAAAAGTCACGCTTCAATGAACACGTGATACGTGAAAAGCCATTTTGTCGTTTGTGGACTAAAAATCAATTGCTTACTTTGGATAATTGTCACAGACCTTCTTGGATAGTTCATTCGATGTGAGTTTCACGAAAATTTCAGTGTTTTATGCTTCAGTGAGCAGAAGATATTAAGAAAATATGGAAATAAGAAGAAATTTCAGAGCTTTAGCCCTACCCCGTGCCTTATCAGATCATATCAATTCTACTCCACGTGAAATGTAAATCTAACATATGACATTAAATCTTAACATAAAGACGCGTCCATTATTTGAGGAGGGGAAACGCAACATTACATTCATGAGTTTGGTGGAAATACATGCAGCTCAGCGGCGCAGCAAATTATACGGCTCTACATTAATGTCAACAAAACCCGCGCTAACGGCGGGAAGCGACCGATTGACAGCTGCATGCAATTATTACTTAGCGTACAAAAACTCGTCTAAGAAAACTTCCTTGTCGGTAAAATCGTATTGTCAGTCGATCCGTTCGAGGAAATTAGTCATGGACATGAAATAAATAATTGAACTTTTATCATAGTTTTCGTAGGTAGATGCTTCAGACCAGATTGGGGAAAAAGACATTTTGTCAAGCCTATAACACCATTGTGCTAAAGTTGTAATCAGAATCTTTATGTCACATAGATTGATGTTCCTAACGATTATTGACATAAATAGTGATCTTGTCACATCTTGCGAAGACGCCGTCCACATGCGATATGCATGTGATATGCGGAAATATTGAACCATCGAGTAAAGATTCGTTTGTGATAATGTTCAAAGTGACAGGACTTTTTTTTAACCAATCGAAATGAATGCACCATATTTGGAAAGCTGAGAATTCAAGCTTTTAAAAACTGCTTGATCATTAAGGTGTAATATAATTATGCGTAATCGAGGAAGATGACTATGCAGCGTATGAGCTATTTTGAGAGCAAAATTGGCCATATTGTACAGGAATATGATCTTACTAGGATTTCGAATTGACACAAGTGACAGGACTTTTTTTCCCCTTTGCAATAAGTTACTCCTATTTTTGAAACATTCAGACTCTTAGCGTACTTATTCAAGTTGATCATTTCTTTGAAAAGGTAGTTGCTCGCCATAATCAAGAAAACAAAGTGAAAAAACTGTGCAAAATACAAAAAGTCTATGGCCGCGTTCGCTTTGCGTAGAGTGATAGCGCCCTCTTCCCCTTAAGTTTACAACTAGAATTGATATGCTCAATTTAGCGTTTGTTCCTGTTAGTTAGTACCAATATGAAGTTGTGTGCCAAGTTTCGTGAAAAAACTCTCAGTAGGATTAACAAAAATTATCAATGAAATTAAGCCGAATTTCAATTTTGTTGACATTTTGATTTTCTGTCCATTGACATTGTGTACAATTTCGAGGCAAAAACAAACCCTGAATCAACATCCTGGAACTTTTTAACAAAAAGGTGTTGAGCAATGACATTTTGCAGTTATGTTTGTACACTCATCGACTAACTTATATGCGAATATGAGATAAAACCGTAGCGTAACGCATGAATAAACACACATTAAAGGCAAATTTGTCATGACAAAAGTCATATAAGTCACCTTTAAAGTGTGCTCACTCGTCTATGACATGACGAATATGGCTCATGTTCTCACAAAATGTGTCGATCAGGTTGATGATAATATCTGATGGCAATTTTTTCAATAAAATTGTTGGATTTTTACCATTTTTAGAGGTATAAACATAATTCTTAAAATTGTGCTCACTCATCCATGAAAAATAGTGCAATGTATCGGGATTGGTGTTGGATGGTCAAATTTTGGATGATAAAACCACCCAAACAATTCAACACAAGGTAAACAGAAAATGTTAGAAAATTGTTATTTTTACAGACCCACAAATGACCCTTGTGACTTTTGAAAATGTCCATTTTTTCTTTAAACGTTGATCACTCATGCATGTCTCAGGGGATCGATGTCATTTTTTCACAGAAGGTACTCAATAAGTGTAGAAAAACCCCGTCCCAATTATTTTGCTCAAAACAATCCTGTTCAAAAGTTACATCATTTTGATTAGGGGGGACTTACCTTTTTTGTTGTGTATATTTTGTATGCTAGCGGAATGTGATAGCTTTTGATAAAACTAAATAATGATGACGGCGATCAGAATGTTGACTTCTATCAATGATATTTAAAAAAAAAAAGAAGAATAAAAGGATTTAACAAAGTGTTCTAAGCAGTGGGCGATTGACAAAACGTTATAGATCCAAATGAAAACAAAATAGAATTAAGTAAACTGAAGATTTCAGAATCATTTCTGCTGGTATACCTAGTACCGATTTACATGATTATACGCTCGTATATAATATGAACCCGAAATGTCGATCAAAATCATAAAAATGTTGGTTTGACAATGCACAAAAGACTGCACTTGTAATCGAGAGCAATGCCAATATTTGAATTAACGTAGACCAATACACCTATTTTTTTTTTTTATGACAAATCATGATTCATAAAAACGTCAAATGATGTGTTTCCACAGAGATTTTGAAATGGTCTCAGTCGTGTCCACACGGAAAAAAATATGCATGTAGTTTTTACGTTACATTGAATTTCGGTATGCGTTAAAAAAAATACTACTCAGACATTTGCCAATTATATACAAAGGCCTATTATGTCGAAAGACCAAAAAATACAATAGGCTATATTACAGATTGGGTGCAAAAATTCCCATCATTTTGAAGTTATCCTGTGAAAAGCATGAACATTTGATCATGGTAATGATGATATGTCTTGGTAGAGTCAATCAATTGTTGGTACCCTTTTCATTTGGATCCTTGCAAGCATAACATAGTAGCAGGCAATTTTCAGAAGAAGATAAAAGCTCATCTGCGCCAAATGGATGGATGAAGATTATAAACAAACGTTGACAGAATAGGTGTACACACATCCACACACACCCTCTCACAACACACACACATATACACACACACACGCACACACCCAAACACACCTATCTTTCCTCAGACACACGAACATCATCACACACGCACCCCACACATAAGTAAACAATTCACAATAACATTTCCCAATTGATGTTTTGTTTACCAAGACCATCACTGAATGTTTGCGACGTAGTAATTCCCTAACAACTGTTTGTGATTGTGATTGAGGGTGTGTGTATGTGTATGGGTGTGTCTGTTGAGGGTGTGTTTGTTGAGGGTTTGTGTGTGTGTGTGTGTTTACTTGTGTGGATGAGATATGGTTTGTGCTTGTGTGTGTGTATGTGTGTGTGTGTGTGTGTGTGTGTGTGTGTGTGGAGGAGGTATGTGGGTGTGTATGTTGAGGGTGTGGGTGTGTATGTGGTTTGTGTATGTATGGGTGTGTATCTATGTGCGTGCATATATATTGATTATTCTTCACTCAGCTACTTGGCACAGGCAGGTGTTTTTCAGTGATGCGTGCAAAGATCCAAATGATAAGGGTATATATGCTAGGAGGATGTCTCTACCAAGATATGTCATGAAACCCATGATTAAATTTTCCTTATTTTCACAAGACAATTTCAAAATGATGGGACATTTTTATTGCCTAAATCTGTATATTGGAGGAAGGACATTTAAATGTCCTTCCTCTGATTTTTTTTTTTTTTTTTTTCAATTTATTTTCCCCTTCCAAAGGGTTCCTTTATTTCATAACTGCAAATAACAGTTCAAAATTACATGGCCAATAAATAATAAGCAATATAATTGTGAAAGAAAACATCTGAATACATTTTTGAATACACGTAAAGAGCTCGACTCCAAAATTGACGCCAAATCCACCTGTGATCATGGTGATGAAAACAGTGTTAGTGATACCTGACCATGTTTCAGACAGATACCTGTCTGTGAACAAAAGTTGAAACTTAAATCCAGAGAGCAATTTTTCGAAAATGTACTTTTAAATATGGCTTTCCAATAGACATCTGAACAAAGTTTGGCAAGCAAATGCCTTTTTCTCAGAAGTGACAAAAGTGGATCTAGCGCCCCGTGTAATGAAACTCTTTATGTATAAACATAAATAATTTCATATAAGCTATTAATGAAAAGCAATTGGTAAAAAGAAACCATTTCTTCGAGAACTTCATTTCTCTAAGATTTGTTTTTGCAATATACTTTTCCATATCGTAGTTACATTTTCTTAGCTGAGACTATAACAGGCAAATAGTCTCCACACTTTGATGTATATATTTCTCTTCTTATGACCACCATTATACAGCTTAAAGCATTGTTATTTCGTCCTTGAAACCCAAATAGTTTATTTTCGTTTGTAATTTTGATATATAAACACAACACAAAAAGAAAGTTCCCCCTATTTCAGATATCAATAATTTTTTAACCAGATGGAATTTAAAAAATGTAATTATATGTCCAAGTAGGGAATTTAATTAGCCACAATGGGAGCGAATTTTAGGAAAAATCATCAATTCATGCTTCAGTGGGTAATGGTTGAATGCAAAAATGTCATTTTATGAAGTTCGCAAGCCTAAAATGGCAACTTTGATTCAATGATAACGGACCCATTTTCAGATTTTAAACATTTTACACGTCAGAATGTATGCAACACGTGCTTCCCAATATACGGAAACGAAATTTGCGTCAAATTTTACGGTTGAGTAAGCATGCAGCAAAAATTGCCCAAACTGCGATTTTCACTTCTTTGCCATGGTATAATTGATCAAATATGAGGGAATGTTTTGGAAGTGTATACAACCAATATCAATTCATTCACGGTTGAATGAACCCATCAAACAACAAAACCCTCAAAATAGGCCATTTTAGAATTACGAAAATGCATTGCAGTAATTTAATGCACTAGAAAGAATCTCAATAACATTTTTTGGGGTTGTATTTATATTGTTTGGGCACATGTCAATGATCCTATGGCATTTATTTACAAATTCATGCTTCAGTTAGCACGTGAGACTGGAAAAGCCCTTTTCTCACATATGGACTAAAATTCAAATTATTACTTTAATTGAATATAACAATTCTTTTCGGGGAATACTTTTGATTTTATTTACACAAAAATCCCGATGTTTCACGCCTCAGTGGGCACAAGATACAAGAAAATCATGAAAATTAGAAGAAAGTTTGGGGCTTCGTCATGGTTCAGTGACTTTTCGAATACGTAATTTGAATCAAGATCATGTTAGCTAGAGATCAGTTGAAGCTGTGTGCCAAGTTTCGTGACATAACTCACAGTAGAATTAACAATAATCATCATTGTAATTTGCCGAATTTCACATTTGTCAGGTATTGATTTCATCCTCCAGTGACTTTATGTACAGAGGCTTCACAAAAGTTTAACAAAAGTGAAATTTAGCATATTTTAATGGTCAGTTTTTGTCGAATTGACTGTGAATTATTTTTTGAAACTTTGCACATAGCTGCAACTGGTCTCTAACTAACATGATCTTTATTCAAATTACGTATTTGAAAAGTCACTGAACCATGACGAAGTCCGAAACTTTCTTCTTATTTTCATGATTTTCTTGTATCTTGTGTCCACTGAGGCGTGAAACATCGGGATTTTTATGAAAATAGAATCAAAGGTACTCCCCAAAATGAATTGTTATATTCAATCAAAGTAAGAATTTGAATTTTATTCCATACGTGAGAAAAGGGCTTTTCCAGTCTCACGTGCTCACTGAAGCATGAATTTGTAAATAAATGCCATAGTATCACTGTCACGTGCCAAAAGAATATAAATACAACCCAAAAAATGTTATTAAGATGCTTTCTAATGAATAAAATTACTGCAATGCATTTTCTTAATTCTAAAATGACCTTATTTTTGGTTGTTGGATGGGTTCATTCAACCGTGAATGAATGGATATTGGTTGCATATACTTCCAAAACAGGAATTCCATCATATTTAATCGATTATACCATGACAAAGGAGTAAAAATGGCAGTTTGGGCAATTTTTGCTGCATACTCACTCAACCGCGAAATTTGACGCAAATTTCTTTTCCGTATATTGGGAAGCACGTGTTGCATACATTTTGACGTGTAAAATGTTTAAAATCTGAAAATGGGTCCGTTGTCATTGAATCAAAGTTGCAATTTTAGGCTTGCGAACTTCAAAAAATGACATTTTTGCATTCAACCATTGCTCACTGAAGCATGACTTGATGATTTTTCCTAAAATTCGTTCCCATTGTAGTTAATTAAATTCCCTATACATGGACATATAATTAGATTTGTTAAATTCCTCCTGGTTAAAGAATTATTGACATCTGAAATAGGGGGAACTTTCTTTTTGTGTTGTGTTTATATTCTTTACATATACACTGTTGGTCAGAAAGGTTGGATATTTTTTTCCTCCTCCACCAACATCTGTTTACTCCGGCTTTAATTTAATAAAATGAATTGTCCCCGCTTACACTTTTCGGGACCCTGGCTATATCTTGGACGTTCCCCCAACCATTCCCGGGAACGAAAAATTAAAAAAAAGGTTTGTCAGCCCCCACAATGCCCATTTTTGCCTAATTCCGTGAAACGCGTCTAAAGTGTAAGGTTAATATTGTTCTTTATGTCAAATTAAGATTTAATGTTATAGGCTTTTGGCTTTTGTCTAGGGGAGGGGTTGAAGTCAAAAGTGAGATTGGTAAAAAAAAAAAATGAAATATTTTATCCTAACTTTATGGTAAAAACAAAGGAAATAAAAAACAACCGTAAACCCCTGATTATTATAATTTTTCCACAAATTTTGTGTTCTACCCTTATTGACAAGGTTGTAACTTTAATCTATATTTCATTATGATTTATTTTTGGCGGAGATTCTACAATACATATTTTGGATGATAGAAATTTCCATGTTGTAAAAATGAAGAAAATCAGTTTTTAACCAATATCGAAATAAACTTTGACCCTTCCCCTAGACAAGATATGAAATCCGTTAACTTTAAAACTTGATTTAGCATAAAAAACAATAACAACCCTACACTTCAGACGTGTTTCGTGGGCGTAGGATTGAGGGGGGGGACTTGGTCTGCCGGGATAACAAAAAGGGGCCCCAAAATGACGAAAAATTGCGAAAATGGGCATCGTGGGGGCTGACAAAGTTATTTAATTTGTCTTTCTCCGGGAATAGTCGGGGGAACGTCCGAGATATAGCCAGGGTTTCGATAAGTGGGAGCGGGGACAAACAACTTCAAGAAATTATAGTCGGAGCAAAATGATGTTGCTGGAGCGCTAAAAAAAATATCCAACCTTTATGGGCAACAGTGTATATTTGAGTTATATTGTGGTTAGATAACCATAATTCAAAGTTTGACCATAAACCATTTAAGTAAGGACACGTACAAAATATATGCGATATAGTTTCTTCTTAAAATCAAAATCTTAAATTGAAACCATCTCATGTTTATATCAACAGATGATTGAAATGGACTCAGATAATATTAAGAATTCCATTTCTTTTCCCCAAGGTCAAAATCGTGTTTCTATTTTGTAAGACTTTTGCACTCTTTTATGTTATCATTCAAAAATGTTTGGTAAATATATGAACACCCTTTTTCATTTTCAATATCAATTGCAATACTTCGGGAATTATACATGTAGGTTCTATTACTTTCGGTATAGTATTTTTATCAAAACCTTCCTCTGACATGTCTAATGTATAATATAAAGTATATCCATACATGATTATACCAAAGTCTCGACCGTGCGGAAGGAGTTATATCATGCGTAATTAAAATTAAATAAAAGTTCTATGTCTGGACACGGTGTATGATAGTGCAAAAATTTTAAAATCAGACAAAATTACCGACCATTAACAAAATTAAAGCTTTTATTTAAAACTTCTCTATGAGCTAAACATCTTTGTGTTTTAAGTACTAATCTTTGTTTACCTTTGTTTAATTATCATCATACCTAAATTATCTTGTGTATTCCCTCATGTGCTGCAATCAATACATTAATAACTCTAAATCATTTTAATCATATTATCCTGTAAACTACACTCTAAAAACTGAAGTGCTCTTTTTAGCACGTCAGGGGCTGAAATCAGCACTTTTTAAGAGCTTGTATAGTGACTGCGCTCAAAGTGCTGTTGAACTGCACTCCGTCCCCTGGATGAGAAGCGCTTTAATACGAGCACGTTAGACCAATTCACATCTCACGATTGCAGATCATATTGTTTCATGATGAACATTCTTCAAAGTTGCCATAATTATCTACACTGAAAACCTAAACGGGTAGACCGACTAGCTTTAAAGCTAGTCAGTCACGACGGACTAGCTTTCCTTCAACACAACCCGTCTATTACGGACTAGCTTTAAAGCTCGTGTGTCTCTACGGACTAGCTTAAAAGCTAGTCCGTCAAGTTAAGTTAGTCCGTTACGACGGACTAGTTTTAAAGCTAGTCCGTCGCGACCGACTAGTTTGACGGACTAGCATTAAAGCTAGTCGTAGTGATGCCTAGACTGACGAGCTTTTGAGCAGGACTAGCTTTACAGCTAGTCCGTCAAGGTGTAAAAACTAGTCAGTCGCGATCGATGATTTTGCTTCTGTCTTGACCGACTATATAGCATGACAGATAAGCTTAATATGGCTTCACAGGCTTGTCAGAGACGTCAAATCTGAAATTTTATAAGACAGTTCATCCAGATACAATTAATCTAAAAGAAAAGTGACACATAAATTTATGATTAGATTAAGAATACAATTTTCATAATTTAATGAGATTGTTATTATCGTTTTAAAGCACACACATTTATTCATTAATTTGGCAAGACGAATGCCCGGCTTAGCAACAATAGTGAATGAAAGTGGATCATTCACTGTTGTTGCTAAGCCGGGCATTCATCAGTAATCTATAAGAATAGACGAGATTCTTGGGTTCGAGGTATTCAATTATAGCCTTTAATTAAATAACGAACGACAATCATCAGCAATGTATAAGAATAGACGAGATTCTTGGGTTCGAGGTATTCAGTTATAGCCTGTAATTAAATAATGAACGACAATATTGAGAATCTATAGGCCTACTCGTGCCTATAGATTACTTGTTGTTATGTAGAAATAAACTTTCAGATTATCACGCCTAAACAAATTTAATTATTTAAAAATAATGTTGATCCTGTTCGGAAACAGAATAAATGGAGTAAGTGCGTGTATTTACACGCACATAATTTACAATACAGACGATAATGGAATTGCTCTAAATAATAGACTACACGAAAGAAACAAAACACAACCAATAATTGTTGGTGGTACTCACAGTACTAGTAAATATTAAAAAGGGATTTAAATAAATTTCATATCAAATCTATTGTCAAACTTTCGTTATAAATACTTTGGCAGTTTGGCTTGATAGGTACACCGTTTGCATTATCATAAATCACTACTTCAGTAACCTTGGAATAATTTTCATGAATAATTGAAAACAACATTGCAAATGTGTATGAATATCAAAAGCTAGTCCGTTAACTTTATAGGTAAACCTCGTCCGTCTATCTACTTTTAGTGAGCTCGTCCGTCAACTCGACAGCCGAATTTCAAGTTTGACGGACGAGCTTTAATGCTAGTCCGTCAGGTTGAGAGATTTAGATTCAGTTATAAGCTAGTCCGTCGAGACGGACTAACATGACGGACTAGCTTTAAAACTAGTCCGTCTTGACCGACTAGCTTTAAAGCTAGTCCGTCAATTGACGGACGAGGTTAGGTTTTCAGTGTACTATGCTTTCATAATTCAAGCAAGTTAGGGAGACCTACGTTGGTCTATTGGTAACGTCAGCGGTACTCTTCCATGTCTAGGTGAACCCGGTTCGAATCCCATACCAACATTGAACATTTTTTTGTTGATAAATTAGCACTTGGGTAAGTGCTAAAACAGCACTTCAGGTGCTGATTTAGCTCTTCAAGTGCAGACACTATACGAGCACCCATAACTTAGCATTTTAGTTCTTAGAATGCATTTACAACACACATATTATAACACACATTTTCCCAACGTTATTGTCCTTTTTTGTTTTTGTGTTTCTAGCTTTCAAGTTGTCTTCCGGGTCTGGAATTTTCCTTTTCGCCACAATCGTCAGCATGCTGCAGATCTTCGTTTAGACTGACCAATTACTCCCATTGATTGTGTGTTATTAATAGCTAGTCTTAAAATATACCTTTTGAGATAGAATATTAATAATACATTGAATGAATTATTTGTATAGGGAAACAAATATCTTTAGAGGGGAAATGTACTTGATTCAATACTTGGTAACATTGTTATTGGGGTATGAATGTATTGAGTAGTGAGTAAGTGTGTTAATATTCAAGTGGGTCTGTATTTTAAGACTACGCTTCTCAGGATATTGTATTATGGGTAGGAATCAGGGCAGAATTGAGTAGTTGAGGGTTTGAGGTGGTACTATACTATAGACTGCTTCTTCGTAATAGCTTTAATATCTGTAAAAGAAGATAAAAGAACGTAAAATAACAAAATGATGCAGAGTACGCTTCAGAGTATCAGCAAATGTTTAATTATTTTCACGTCTCTACTTAGGTGCACCCTACCTTATTTTGTTATGAATGCATCTACACTGTTCATATTTATGTGCAGTGATAGTAACCAATTTTATACCGCGAAAGACTAATAGCCATTTTTATAAATAATTCTCTTAAAATTGTTAGGCCTATGATATTTTTGCAATTATAGATATTATCAAATATTTTCATATGAAGGCTGTTATTAATTTATAGGAATGTAACGAATGCTGGATTGAAAATAAATATATTCTATTTGTAGGATAGAGTCTTGATTATACATTTTAAATTTCGGTATCTAATTGTTTATTAACGAGAAAACGAACTGTTTAATTGGTGATGCAAACAAGGACTACTTATTACTCTGTACATGGATAGTATTTGCTGTCTTTGAATTCTTCAGACAATATTTAAATAATAATTATTCAATTGCTATAACTACCCATTATTATCAACATTCTCTATAGCTCGCTTAGCAAAAACTCTTTCTGTGCTTCATCTCTATTTGCTTCATCTCTATTTCTCTCTCTCTACGGATTGATTAGTATTATATACCTTTATACCTTATATCTGAAAATCTCATTATGATTTATAAAATGTATATGTTTGTAATCCCTTTCTGAATATGATCATTCTTATAGCATACGAGCGCGAAGCGCGTTCTGAAATTTGTCTTCATAGGGACTCGAAAACAAAGAATTTATAGAAATTTAAATGTTTATTTCCATCACATTTATCTCTTGGATCGGTGGGCAAATACAAAATCTATTCAAAATGCTTAGAAAATAGAACTGTTAAGCTTTAAAAATCGAGGGGAATGATCAGGGATGATTCCCCCAGAAAAAAAATCGAGGGGGCACACCCCCCCCCCCCGCATCGCCGCCAATGGCGGAGGGGGATTAATTTTACACTCGAGTGGAATAATTAAAGCATCCCAAAGATACATATATATTTGTATATCCATAAATATTTGTATATTCTATGAATACATACAGAATACAGAATACATACAAGAGGAATTCGTTTAATCATTGTTTGGTTTTTTGTTTGCGAGCGATAGGCGCGAGCCGAAAATTTTGGTTTTTAATGACCTGAATTTGATACATTTTACGCACACTTTGCCTCTTGGTCCACAATGTATATACAGGGTGTATCAATAAAAACGGGACAGTTTTGAAAAGTCTGTCAAAATTTCGTTTAAAATTATGATGTTTATATTTTGATGTTAACAGATGCTCTGAAGTCTTATCTTTCAAATGCCATTTAAAATAATAAGTTTCGTTCATGCTTGAGCGCACACAGAACGTTTTTGTCGGGGGCTAAAAAAAAAAGGCTTGCGCACAAAATGGAAGAACACGAGAAATACGATCATCAGACTTCTTGCTAATCAGCAGACTTCCTTTTAACCTTTTCATTATTTTGGCATTTATTTTCGAATTATGCTTTCAAAATTCATTTACAAAGCTATTTATTTACTTGAATTGTTTTTGTTTTGCTTTGTTTTTTTTTTTGTTTTTTTCTCATGTTAACATGTTATCGTTTAGCACTGAATATTCCTTTAAACTAAAAAAAAAATAATAATTAAAAAAAAAATGTTGTCAACCCAAGAAAAGGGGATTTGATTGGTTGGTTGATTATTTGATTGATTGATTGCTTTGTTTGTTCGTTTGTTTGTTTGATTGATTGATTGTTTGATTGGTGGATTGATTTATTAATTGATCAATTGATTGAATGAAGGATTGATTGATTGACCATTTTGAATGATTGATCGTTTGATTAATTCATTGTTTCTTTGAATGATTGTTCAAATAATAATTGAATAAATCGTTGGAAGTATCCTAGGAAATCGACTCAAAAGACTGACATAATCATTGATCAGTGTAAAGTAACAATTAATCCAAATGGGAGTACCTGATTCAGAATAAATAATACCCTTTGAATTTAACAAATTTTTTTTTTCTTTTTTTAACCTCCGACAAAAACTTTCCGTGTTCGCTCAAGCATGAAAAAAACAAACAAAGCAATTAATCAATCAATCAATTAAACAACCAACCCAATCCCCTTTCTTGGGTTGACAAAAAAAAAAATTAAGTTTGAAGGAATATTTATTGCAAAAAGATAACATATTAAAATGAAAACAAAAACAAAACAATTAAAGTAAATACATAGCTTTGTAACTGAATTTCAAATCATAATTCGAAAAATAATGGCAAAGACAAAGAAAAAGTTCAGAGGAAGAATGCTGATTAGCAAGAAGTCGGATGATCATATTTCTCATTTTTCCATTTTGTGCGCAAGCCATTTTTTGAGCCCCCGATAAAAATGTTCTGTGTGTGCTCAAGCATGAACGAAACTTATTATTTTTAATTGCATTTAAAAGATAAGACTTCAGAGCATCTATTAACAAAGAAATATAGACATCATAATTTGAAATAAAATTTTGACAGACTTTTCAAAACTGTCCCGTTTTTATTGATACGCACTGTATATATTTTTTGTTAAGCTTTAAAAATCGAGGGGGGACGATCACCGCAGAAAAAAAAAATCGAGGGGGGTATGTCCCCCCCCCCCCCGCTCCCCGGGATCGCCACCAATGATGAATAATATCAACTTTGATGGTTTTATCAGATTTGAGTTCAATGTCTCGACAAAGCAGGGAATTAGAACGACACGACGAACTTATTTCTTAGGTGCCAGTCGGCGATCAACTCCCTTTAGTTATTTTTGCTGTTCATATATTACATGTACAATTATACGCTTTCTCTCCTCCTCATCCTCAATTTCATTCTACCTATTTCTCTCTCTCTCTCCCTCTCCTTCATTATCCTTCTCCCCTCCCTCTCTCTCTCTCTCTCCTCTATCCTTCTCCCAAGATTCCAATCATAATTCTGCAAAAGTTGCAACGAGATTGATAGCAAAGAAGGTGAAGTAAAACAAAAAGTACCACAAAGTATACTTTCGACTTCCGTGTTTTATTTTAGTGTGATTTTTTTTTTTTTATTGCATGATAACAAAGGTTGCTGTTTTTATGCGTGTTGTTAAATACATTTGTTTAAATACATAGATTATATTAAACAGAAAGGTTGATGGTGTTAATAAATTTTAATGTATCTATTAAAAAAAACAGCATTATTTTTCACTCAGCTATAAATTCCTCAAATAAACTCAAACGTATTTTCATTAAATTTCGTACAGCAACTTCCTGGCAATTCTAGACAGCGAATGTAAATAATGATCATTAATTTTATGTACTTGTGCAGCCATCATATATCATATATTATAACATCTACACTGTAGAAAAAGCAAGAAAATAATAACTACAAAATTAATATTGCAGTTTTTTTTTTTTTTAAGTTACCCCCTTTATTTGAATGTCTTTTATCATACCCATTTTGAATATCAATATATTAAATACCGTCATTTTCAAATAAAACACTTCCGTGTTTTATTTTAGTGTGATTTTTTTTTTTATTGCATGATAACAAAGGTTGCTGTTTTTATGCGTGTTGTTAAATACATTTGTTTAAATACATAGATTATATTAAACAGAAAGGTTGATGGTGTTAATAAATTTTAATGTATCTATTAAAAAAAACAGCATTATTTTTCACTCAGCTATAAATTCCTCAAATAAACTCAAACGTATTTTCATTAAATTTCGTACAGCAACTTCCTGGCAACTCTAGACAGCGAATGTAAATAATGATCATTAATTTTATGTACTTGTGCAGCCATCATATATCATATATTATAATATCTACACTGTAGAAAAAGCAAGAAAATAATAACTACAAAATTAATATTGCAGTTTTTTTTTTTAAGTTACCCCCTTTATTTGAATGTCTTTTATCATACCCATTATGAATATCAATATATTAAATACCGTTATTTTCTAGCAATAAAGTTTCACAATAATTTACCCTTGTAAGCTCCAAATCTTCCAATAAGCCGAATAGATTGCCGATTTGAACATCAACAAAACAATTTAACATGATTTTATTGTGTGACTTTAAAGGCCAAATTGTAGTAAAGGATGCTGAAACAAACTAAATCAATGCATTGTTTTTAAAATGCCGTAAGACCCAATGATAAGATTTCCTGATTAATATCTATTGATTTTTTTTTTTCAGGAGGATAAACGGTATTGTTTGTTACTCACAGTTTGAAAAATACAAAATATCTTACTACATAACACTGTCCAGTGATTGCTTGCATACGACCCATCGTTTTACTTTTTGTAAACCACATGGAATAATACTAATCTCTTATAAAAGTGAAATATTTTGACCCATCAAACTTTATCAGAATTTTTCCAATTATCTTTGCTGTTAATGAACGATGTTTAATTACTATTTCTATTATGCTGAGCTTACATTGTCTTGTTAATTTTTTAAATTAAGATGATTGTTTATTAGAGATAAATATTACAGAAATCATTACGTCTTTAAGTTGGAAATATAGGCCAACATTTTAATAGGAGTTTTGTGCGTATATCACTTTTAGTTCAGGGGTATCAGTCATACAATCGTAAAGGACGGACATCATGATTCCCCGTTAGATAATGCTGGTTTAATATTAGACAATATAATGCTTTAATGGTCTCCATTTGTGCTCTACATATGACATAATACGAATAAAAAATGATTTTGGCTGTTGATCAACTTCTCACATTATATTCAACATATGGACTTAAAGAGGCCTGAACTATTCTACGATCTTCCTAACTATAGTATTATTTTTAACTTGTTGAAATAGAAGGCGACACACGATCATTATGTTGTTGTTGTTGTTGTTGTTGTTATTGTTGTTGTCTGTTTGCAATAGGAATATCATCTCAAATATTATTCAATTTATAAAAGGAATATAATTGTGGAATTTTCGACACAAAGAAAAAATATTGAATTTCTGTTCGCTTTACCCTACCGTTTCACTTACACGATGCAATATATCGGAGCCATCGTTTTTGTTTTTGTTTTCTTCTTTCTTCTTCTTTCTTTTTTTTTTTTTTTTTTTTTTTTTTTTTTTTTTTTCTTTTTCTTTTTTCTAAACTAGTGGTCACATGGGTACCATATGAATTCTATAATACGTAAAGTATACGCGGGGAGAAAATAAACCCAGCAAAGCAGCGCTTTAAAACGTCCTTTACGTCGCAAAGTCCACAATCGTATTTCTTTAAATATACAAAAGGACATGAACTCATTGTATCAACACATTTGCCTCCTCTATGAAAGACCATGCGTCGTCCTCTACCATATAGGCACTGTTGAATTGTGAGGAGCAGAGACACGAGAAGCAATCCAAAACCAGATGAGAGCTTGGCAGCTGTTGAAAAAAATGGGGAAAACAGATATGTTTACATATATATCAAAATGATACAAAATACTATTTAATCTTTACACAAATCTTTTTGACCATCATGCCCACAAACACATTACTATTAGTTTAATAAATATCTACCTTCTGTGATCACTCCACTTTTGCAATGGTTAAAATGAAATTGAGAATTCAAAGTATCTAAATACCGTATATTTTCTAAATACTTATGCGGCGGTCACAACTCGTCGTAGGCTACGGGGCACGTGCCATCAATGTAGCCTGCGTTGCATGTGCAATGCACGCACAGGTCCTGGGTCGACTTCTGCGATTCCTGCGTTTCTGTAGTAAGGGTATTGTAAAAACTTCCTGCACATCGTACATGCATTGTACCTGCAAGGTACCTCCGCTGCACGAATTTTCTACGAAATCCATCGTAGGGAGTTGCACGTCGAAGGTACGGCGAGTTGTGACCGCCGCATTACTTTCACTACCTTCTGACATTACCGCAGACCTCATTCCTCCGTAAAAATTATAATGATCGATTGCAACGGCGCCACTGAAAGAAATGGAATAAAATGTAATTAAAGGATAAAAGAATCCTTACTACCTTTAAACCAAAACGTATTTTGCATAACAAACAGAAAGTAAAATACAACAATTGTCTTATTATATGGAGTGATTTTCATCCACATATACACTGTCCGTCATAAAGGTGGAATATTTTTTAACCCTCGAGCAACATGATTTTGTTCCAGCTTTACTTTTATATGTTTGTCTCTGCTTTTACTTTTCGGGGCTCTTGCTATGTATTGGACATTCACCCAACCCTTCCTGGGGATTTTTTTCAAAAAAAAGCTTTGTCAACCCCCATGATGCCCATTTTTGTCAGTTCTTTTTATCATTTTGGGGCCCCTTCTTCTTTACCCTGCCGATCAAGCCCCCCTCAGTCCTACCCCAGGAAATGCGGCTGAAGTGTATTGTGGTTATTATTCTTTAAGTTAAATCAAGGTTTATGGTGACAGGCTTACGTCTCTTGTCTAGGGGTGGGATTGAAATAAAAAGTTTGATCGGTGAAAATTCGGAATATTTTATTCCAACTTTATGCTGAGAGAAATAAGAATTAAAAATCAACCTAAACACCTTAATTATTATCATTTTCTCATAATTTCTTTTTTATTCTTGATGACAAGGTTGCAAAAGGTAACTATAAATTATTTTTCATTTTCATTTATGTTTTGCTGAGATAATAAAGTACATTTTTGCGAAGATAGAAATTTCCATGTTGTAATAATGAATAAAATAAATGTTGAACCCCAATCAAAATAAAATTTGACCCCTCCCCTAGACAAAACACTTGAGCCTGTAACAATAAAACAAGATTTAACTCAAAGGGCAATAACAAGACTACACCCCAGACGCGTTTCCTTGGAGTAGGACTGAGGGGTCCTTGGTGAGTCGCGTAAACAAAAAGGGGCCCGAAAATGAGGAAAAAAATGACAATAATGGGCATCATGGGGGTTGACAAAACTTTTTTGGAAAACGATCCCTGGGAAGGTTTGGGAGAATGTCCAATACATGGCAAGGGTCCCGAAAAGTAAAAGCAGAGACAAACATATTCAAGAAATTAAAGCCGGAGCAAAATCATGTTGCTAGAGCATTATAAAAATATTCCATCTTTATGACGGACAGTGTATAAAGTTCTACATACAGTTACCAATCAATGTCTACATAATACGTTTTGGATTGCGAACATGGAATGTTTTCCGCATGAAAACTTTCAATTAATTATGTAATTAAACCGGACATGTTGGCGCAATCAGTAGAGCGTCTGCCTCATGAACGGAAGGCCGTGAGTTCGATCCCCGGTCGGGTCATACCAAAGACTTTAAAGATGGGACCCTCTGCCTTCTCGCCAGGCGCTCGGCATTCGGGAATGGAGAGGGGTAATAATAACATTTCATGTTATGCTGGGCCCGCTGAAAAAGCAGTTGTAAAAAATTGAAGTGGCTACTCTGGGTAAAGAAAACAATTATATTATTATGTAAAGCATTAAGGAATTTCACTCCTAACATCTGGAGTAAAATGAAGTGCTATGAAAATAATTATATGTAGGCCAACATTAAATTATATTAAAAATTATATAAATATATATAAATATTAAATTATATGAGAATATATATATATATATTATAATTATGCATGCGGTATCGACCTGTCTAATTTTTAGGCATTATGTATATAATGCAATCACATAATCACATAGTATGGTACACATTGAAAAACGAAAATGGCATATTGATACTAACTGACTTGTTCTTTTTTTTTTCAGAACAGGATAAGGATGGTCAACTCACACAGACGAGATATTTCCATTTCCATCGGGTGGAGCACGCCATGTAAAAGTTAGTCCAGTCTTGCCATTGGGATTAGTATGGGTAACACTATCGTCAACACCTTCCGTGAATCTGCCAACCCCAGTTCGTAGCCGGTTGAGTGTTACCCACTCCCTCCGAGGCAAATTAGAACCAGCAGGAGCTTTGATGCCAAGGGGAGTAGTAATCTGCCGTGGACGAATCCTTTCTTCCCAGCTCGTTTCCCATTCCTGGATGGAACTGAACTCTGATCTGCTGAGGGCGGATGCGTGTCGGGAAAAAGGTCGGCCTGATCGAAGGCGTTGTCGACCTAGGTCCTGGGAATTTGTCGTTATTTTGTGCAAGAGGTGGTCATCATCAGCCAAGGATTTAGTTGTCAGCTTGTCTGTTAGATGCTCGCGACGTAGTCTTTGTGGCGCAATTCCAGCGAGGACTGGAAGAAGATCAGTTGGTGTTGGTCGAAGGCATCCAGTAATCAGACGCATGGTGTCATTTAGTGCACGGTCCAGCTTATTGGTGTGTGTGTGTGTGTGTGCTCCTGCACCACGCTTGAGCAGCATATTCAGCAGAGCTGTAGACCAGAGCTAGAGCACCTGTGCGAAGGGTGGATGTTGATGCACCCCATGATGTAGCGACGCAACAAGTTGTTCCTTGCTGAAACCTTTGCTCGCAGGGTTCAAGATGATGTCTGTACGTCAGCTGTCTGTCCAGTTTCACTCCAAGGTATGTTGGATGGGGGTTGTTTGGTAGAGGTGTACCATCGTGGACAACAGACATCTGTCGATTGGCTTCTTTTGTGTTGAGATGGAAGGCAGACGCTGTCGTCTTTGCAACGCTCAGTTTCAGTTTCCACATGTTGAGATAGTCTGCGAGGAGCTTCATGTCAGCTGAAAGAATTTCCTCCAGCTTAGTCCAAGTCTTATCTGTATACAGCAATGCCAGATCATCTGCATAGCCATACTGCCGTGAAGCTGTGCAAGGTAAGTCGCTGATGTAGATGCTGAAGAGCATCGGAGAAAGTACTGACCCCTGAGGCACCCCATTCCGTAGACAGCGTGGTCGGCTAGTTTGCCCATCGCTAGTCTTGGTTACGAAGCTGCGATTCGCAAGTATTGTTGCAAGGAACCGTACTAGGTGATGGTCAGGGATGACGCGGAGAAGTTTAAGTATTTAGCCGTGATGCCATACAGCATGTACAGTGTCATATGCCGCAGTGAGATGTACTAGCACGACACCTGCCTTGTTGCACTTTTCGAAGCTCTCTTCGATATCATTGGTTAGCTTGATAATCTGGTGAGCAGTACACCGACCATGACGGAAGCCTGCTTGCTCATCTGGAAGTTGGGGATCAACAACTGGATTGAGTCGGGCCAGAAGGAGCCTTTCGAGAAGCTTGAATGGTACACACAGGAGCGAGATGGGCCTGTAGCTCTTGGGATTGCCTGCAAGCTTGTTAGGTTTCAAGAGGGCGACAACAGGAGATTTCCTCCAGATCTTCGTGATATGCAGTCCAGTGAGGCAGGTTGAGTAGAATGCACATGGCCAGTCCAGGCTCTTGGGACCACAGTGCTTTAGGAATTCTAGGAAGATTTTATCAGGGCCCTGAGCTTTCCCACATTTCAGTTGGGAGAGAACTAGTGTGAGCTCAGCAGACGTGAAGGGTTTGGAGAGAAAACCATCTACGCTGGGAGCATTAAAGAGTCTTGAAGTTTCCTGCTTGACAGTACGGGCATGGTCTTTTTCCGGATTCTCCAAGTTGCCATTGGCAAGCAGCTGATGTGCGATGGAGTTCGCTGTGATAGGGCAATGCTTTGGACGGGAACTGCGGCCAGTGAGACGGTTGAGAGTCATCCAAGTCAGTCTACTTGAGTGGGTGAAGTCAATACATTGCACTGTCTCTTCCCAGCGTTCTCTCCGCTTCTTATCCAGGCAGTTTGTCATCTATGTGGCCAAGGTTGCGCTTTCTTCATGACTGTTGGCATGCATAAATACAACATAACATTCATCACACTCTTCATCCCAAGCTGGTATGTAACAGCGACGAAAGCCTCGAGGGACAGCATGCTTGGCCGAGTTGATAAGAAGTTCACAAAAGGCTGAATATGCTCTGTCCAGGTTCCCGGAAGCAGGGAGAGGGAGGGTGTCTGCCCCAGACTCAACCAGTTCTCTGAACTGATTCCAGTTGGCCTTTCTGAAGTTCCACCTCTTTACAGGTCTTGAAGAAATTGGTTTAACAGGGTTATCCGGGATGATCAGCGATGGTCTGTGCTGTGACTGCGGGAATGGACCTTTCAGGTTGACAAAGGGCAGGTCAGGATTGGATGTTGTGTTCCAACGGCTAGAGCGAAAGCTGTCAGGCTCTTTTGAGTCATACAAAAGGTGGACACCAGAAGCAGAGGCCCAATCCTCGAGAGTAGAACCATCTGGGGTAGTTGTCCGGTAACCCCATGTCGTACTCTGGCAATTAAAATCTCCAGCAATACATGCAGGGTGGTCAAATGAAGGGATGGAGTCTTCTAGTAGTCTGGTTGGAGGTGGCTTGTAGACGTTGATTACAGTCACGCCTTTAACCTGAGTAGCTGTCCATTCCAAGGCAGAATCAGGGGCGGAAGCTGCTACTGCTTTCCACTTTGCTGAGTTCCGCACAAAGGTAGCAATCCCATGGACGTCGCTTTCAGTGTGGGCTGCCAAGGTAAATCCAGGGATCTTAAGCCGTGAGTTGTCGCTCATATGGGTCTCTTGCAACAGGACAACGCTGACTTTGTTGGTCTACAGCAAGTGTTCAATTACTGATATTTTGGCCTTGGTTAGGCCCTCTACATTCAACTGCAGCAGGGAGATACCAGCCCGTACGGCATCAGCAGGGCACGTGCTCCAGGTTGGTTCCAGTCTGTTGTGGCTGATGATCCATTCTTGAAGACGAATAGGAAGAAGTTGATTGATGAAGGTACAAGAAGCTGCTTGTACTAATACTACTAAACTCTGTTCGTTGTTGTTCGCCTGACTTGCGCCAGTTGACAGGATTCACCACGAGGAGGTCGACAACTTGAATCCTAAATATTTGCTTAAAAGCCAATACGAACTAACAGTCTTGTATAGAAACACTTCAAGTCCTCAACTACTCAATTTCTGCCCTGATTCCTAACCCACAATGCAATATCCTGAACAGTGTAGTTTTATAATACAGACCATTAGAATGATAGCACACTTTTTACATATCGGGCTTATAATGCAAATTATCTATAGTTTTCAGAATTTATCAATAACTCATAAAAATGAATGCTTTGCAGTGTAACATGTTCATGGTGTCGTCTTATACTTTTCTTAACGTAGGCCTATTTCCAAAAGTTCCAAGAAAATTGAAGCAGAATGTTGTCAATTTGCATCAGATGCATGTTAGCGTTAAAAAATCTCAGTTCCTCATTTATGACGATAATAAGTCATCATGATACCCTAATTGTAACGAAATGATCCTTAATTTTTTATGCATGACACAAGCATCCCTGGATGAATGACAAATGTTCTATATACAATGATATAATATTTAAAGCTAGGCAGACTCATAAATGTTTTTCATCAAAGATGTTACAACTCAATTTGTGAACTGCTTGAAAAGTATTTTGCTCATATTTTTAAAAATAAAATTATAATGTAACATGCTATACTTCGGGGATTTTGTAAGTTAGGCCTATAGTAATAACAATGGTTTGTAATATAAACACTTATTATGTTCACAATATTAAATGATAAAAGTGTTGACCTTTCTTGCTGCTTCATTTCAGTATTAGTAAACTTTGATTAACAATACTAAATATATAAAATGCGCACATTACACCTAATTCGGGGGCCACATCTGGTCTCACGTGCTGCTTGAAACTCTCTACGAGGGATTTCGAAGAAAAATTCTACGTTTCTCGTACTTTTCGTTTCAGGTACCACACATGGGAGTTTTTTTTATAATCCCTTTCCTTCAGAAAATTAATATAGGAATCACAGAATATTCGCCCATGGCGGCTACATGCAACTTGCACATACCACAAGCTACTTTCTATGCACGTCCCAATAGCATCCGACCTGTGGTGACCACCGCATAACATTAATGTTTCCAATCCCTCTCGCAATGGAGCTACTGGCAAGGAGCCAGGATGCCAACTTTTCGATAGATGACGAATGCCAACTTTTCGACTGATGACACATGCAGAAAGATGGGAAATTGGAGGAGGAAATTCAAGGATATCTAAGGGAGAATTATATTCAGTAGATGTGATATGGGTGCTCCTTGTGTACTTTGACTGTGGAAGGGAAATTTACGAACCGGAAGAAAGACTTTCATGGGCGGATGACACCATGCAAATAAAAAAAAAGCGAATTCACCGCAAGGTCTTTTCCCTTTTTTGTAATGACAATTGACTAATCTGTTATAAAAATTTATCATGATTGTTCGACATGAATGTCAATAGAATTTTTTTTTTTTTTTTTTTCATTTCTTCCTCACTCTGTCTTTCTCTTTCTGACTTGCATTATGTCTATTGAAATGCGAAATTAATATTTAACTTCATACAATGTCAATATGCATTGTCAAGAAGGAAAATACCAGTACGTGTAATAGAAAGCCATTTGGTTCAATAAAAGTCGGACGAGCGTCACCACACCCTGTGCATTCTTTAAGCTTTCAGGCTGCAAGTTGCAGGTGATCACTCCAAATGCAACATCGCTACAGTACTTACCAGGTTAAAAGAATATCCGTAAAGAAATAGGTATTAAAATGAAGTCGGCTGGCGTACTAAGCTCTCTCGTACTTGTAGGCTTAGTCTTTGCGGCTCTGCTAACCCTCGGCGATGCCTATGATACAGGGGCTCCAGCTTCGGCTTGTGAGCAAGCTCGACCCACGCATGTTGTTGATAGCACTGCTGATCCTATTGTGCCCATAGAACCTCAAACTGGTGACAGCCCTTACAGTTTCACAGTTGAGGTTTCGGAATACAATCCTGGAGGAGACCTGGAAGGTAAGGATATATTAGCCACCTTCTTTCACATGTCGACTATGATATATTTTAGGCATGGTTTTCATATTCTGATCATCACCGATTGAAAAAAACAACAACAACGAATATTGAAGTATACGATTAATTACCACATTGTGGTAATCAATCTTCATATAACATATAAATTGTTTCCTGCATTATTTGTAATTTCTTAAAATGAATATGCTTTAAGTTAGAATTTTATTGTTCCCACAAATTCCTTCCCCTACACTTCCTATACTTTCCAAAATAAAGCTTCGTTATCTAAACCTTACAGTGACGATTGTTGGGGCCAACGATGTAGTGTTCCAGGGATTCCTGCTGCAAGCTCGTACCACACCAGGCGGTGTCACCGTGGGTACTTTCACGGCCCCTACCGATAATACTATTGGTAAGCTTCTCCAATGTACCAACGCTGGCGACACTGTCACCCACACCAATGCCGATGACAAGGCATCAGGACAAACCTTCACATGGAATAGTCCAGCTGTTGGAACCGGGGATGTCCAGTTCATGTGAGTTTCGAAAAATATGGTCATTTGGCTGGAGCTTAAGGTAGTATCTCGCGTTGTGGAGACATCTCTGGGACGTCTTCGCAACGGAAGAAATCGAATAGATATAAACAGGTCCGATTTCCCCGCGACTCATGAGACGTCAAGGAGACTCAGGAGACGCATCTCCGCGACTAGTCTCAAAATCGTCTCAAACTCGTATCATGACAAGTGAGATAACACCATTATGGTGGAATCTCATTTACCATGAGACCAGTTGGAGACTAGTAGCGGGGACGTTTTGGATAGATATCGGAGACATCACAGATACGTCTCCTCAATCTCCGCGACCTCTCATGAGTGGTGGGAAAATCGGACATGTTAATATCTGTGAGATTTTGTCGTCTTTATACCACCTCGCACACCTTGTAGGAATTAATTCCTGATAATGCTTAACGTAATAGAGTAACGTCCGAGTCGATCATTTAATTTTGTAAGGTAAGGATGAGTAACTTATAGTATTTTGTGCTTTATCATTAACAAAATAATGTCACCACATAATGCGCTTCCAAACAGTTTTCAAGAGGCATCTCACTGCGAATTATTGGCATGCGAACTTTATGTTTTAATTTGGGGCTTTGCCAGGGTTCGTCAAGGTTCCTAAAAAGTTTTTTTTTTTTTTTTTTTTTTTTTTGGGGGGGGGGGAAACATTTCCATTGTTACATTTTTAACTGCTTTGCAATTTGCAGTTTCAAGCTTTGAATATATTTCCAACTGTTTGTGAACGCTTGCAACTGTTTGCTGAAATGTAAGTCTTCGACTATGATTTCAAAAGGAAAAAAAGCTAAATCTAGAAAAGTTAGAAATTAGATTAGCTACGTTCACTTATGCGGCGGTCACTACTCGTCGTAGGATACGGGGCACGTGCCATCAACGTAGCCTGCATGTACAATGCACGCACAGGTCCTGGTCAACTTCTGCGATTCCTGCGTTTCTGTAGTAAGGGTATTGTAAAAACTTCCTGTAGGTCGTACATGCATTGTACCTGCAAGGTCCCTTCGCTGCACGAATTTTCTACGAAATCCTTCGTAGGGAGTTGCACGGTTAAGGTACGGCGAGTTGGGACCGCCGCATTAGGTTAGTCGCTCAATGAGATTTGTAGCAACTTATTTAAAGAATAAAGAGCACTTGCCATGAGACGGGTTTGAGACTAGTTTGAGACTGGTTTGAGACGGATTTGATACTACTCGCGGAGACGTCTCACAGAGATGCCAAGTTCAGAGAATGGCTGGGCGTGAGATTTTCAGCATCGTCTTTGGAAGCGTTACCATGTGTGCGCGCGCCGTACTAACTTGTACACAATGGAGGCGCGCGCGCACGCTACATATGTAACATTTAGTAAGCTATCTTGCATATGACGGTCGCCTGCATGAATACATCGCACTCGCAGTATTTGTTGCGCGACAAGACTGCCAATTTTTAGAGTTTTGAGGCCCCAAAATGGTAAAAATTTATAGTTTTTGATAGTTTCTCCATTTTGGGGGGGCGTGAGATTATTAGGGCTGGGCGGGTGGGCGGGTGATGAGGCGCTGGGGCGTGAGTCTCACGCCGAGGGCGTGAGACTTGGTAGGTCTGGTCTCAGAGACGTTCCCTGAGTCAGAGACGTCTTATGAGTCGCGAAGACGTCTCCACGATAGAAAAAAAAAATATCGGAGGCATCTACGAGTATCGGAGTCGCAGAGACCTCTCCCCGAAGTGAGATACCACTATCAGTGTTGATTTGTTTAAACATTTTCTTGTTGCTTCCTCAACAGCGGGACGGTAGCCGTAAATCATGATGTCTTCTACTCGGCAATAATGTCCGAAACGCTGACTGAAGGTGCAGGTATGTATTCAGCAAAATAAGAATGCATCGTATATGAGTGCGATTAACTATTCTAATTGTTTGGAAGGCCTCAAGGAACATAATATCACTGCCAATAGATGGTGCAAAATCTGCTCTAACGGTCTATTTCAAATACCAATATAATTCATATTACTAAATAAAAAAATTTTAAAAAAATAAAAAAAAAAACAGTTTATTTTGTAAAAGGGCAGTCCATCTGTGAGTTTAAAAAGCATATTCTGTTTAATTGTTTTCTAATTTGTTGGTCTGCAAGATTTCAATAAAAAAAAATATATATCAAGGAAGAAATATACCGTAAAACCAATATTTTATCAAGATCACGAGGGTTCATTCCTTTCTCGAAGATGCCTGAGAGTAATATAGCAGATGGACATTTTAGGAAGCAATACAATTGTTCCAATGAGCGATTTGTAATAACGGATTTTTTTTACTTTGTATTGCGTATATTATCTATATATTCACCTCCTGAAGTGTTCCTTTCTTTTTCTTTTTTCTTTTTTTTTTTTTTCTTTTTTCTTTCTTTTTAGCCGTGACGGAAGAACCTATGACCACTTCGAACGGTAAGGCTTCATTTATTTTCCCGTGTTGATTGGTCCGTGACATAAATTATTTGGTATTTTAAACGTCGATATATAAGCAACTAAGAATTTCAACTTGCCATGAAATTGAAACAGTTGCTATTAAATGATATTCATTTGAGGAGGTGTTGACATCTATTTTGTATGCTAGCGGAATGTGATAGCTTTTGATAAAACTAAATAATGATGACGGTGATGAGAATGTTGACTTCTAAAAATGATATTAAAAAAAGAAGAATAAGAGGATCTAACAAAATGTGTTCTAAGCAGTAGGCAATTGACAAAACGTTATACAGATCCAAATGAAAACAAAATAGAATTCAATAAACTGAAGATTTCTGAATGATATTTCTGTTGGTATACCTGGTACTGATTTACACTGTTATACCCTTGTTATAATATGAACCCGAAATGTCGATCAAAATCATAAAAATGTTGGTTTGACAATACACACAAAAACTGTACTTGTAATCGAGAGCAATGTCAATATTTGAATTACCGTAGACCTCTTGTGCACACAAATTTTTGTTGAATGACGAATCATGATTTTGCAAAATAAGAATTTTTTTAGAGTCACTTGGTTTTCATTAAAAAAAAAGTCAAATGATAGGTTTGCCCTGAGATTTTTAAATTGTTTTGGCCGTGTCTAGACGAAAAAAATAAACTAGCACACTATCATGATGGTGCTCATCCAGCATCTCGCAAAGAAATAAACATTTCACATAAATTAACATAAATAACTTTTTTGTCAAAATTTCAAAATTATGTGTTGTTTGGTGAACCTCATGTAGCTCTACCAGATGGAACAGAAAAAAAAAATCAAAATCGGTCTACAAAGAAGTTCAGCATTTCTTGTTGAATTTTGAAATGTGCGCATAAATTAGCATATTTAATGAGTCTCAAAATTCTATGTAGAAATTTTAAATCCCCCACCTAGTGCTATCATATAAAGCAAATAGAATTGAAATCGGACATGAAATGACAAAGAAGAAGCATTTTGAAATTGTGGACGGACAACGGACGACGGACGCCACGCCACGGCATAAGCTCATCTTCCGGCCGGATGAGCTATAAAAAAAAAAAAAAAAAAAAAAAAAAAAAAAAAAAAAAAAAAAAAATTATAGTAAGGCCTATACGTATATCGACACACCACAAAATACAATAGGCTCTACTCTATTGGGGGAAGGACATTTAAAAGTATTTCCTCCAAGGTGTAATATAAAATATATCCCTGCACAATTATTTTTAAAATCTTAATTATGCGGAACTTTAATGTATGGTCAAAGTTAAATAAAAAAATCTATGTCTGGACACGGTGTATTATTGTGCAGAAATTTATAAATCAGACAAAATTACAGACCACTATACAAAATTAAAGCTTTCTTGTGCTCTGAAGCACTTTCAGTAATCTAACAACGATTAATCATTTACAACTTCTATATAATTATGTTAAAATAATTGTGTTATAAGTGTTATAAGTGTTAATCTTTATATTCCTGGAGAGTTTATTCATATAGATCAAAAGAAAGAGATCAATATATTTGTAAAATATGAATATTATTATCATACCTTTAACAAAATATCTTGTGCTTTTACTCGCATGCTGTAATCAATACATTAAATAAAAATCAATTTAATCATGTTTTCCTGTAAACTGTAAACACTTATTATAACACACATTTTCCCAACGTTTTTGTCCCTTTTTTGTGTGTTTCTAGCATTCAAGCTGTCTTCCGGGTTTGGAATTTTCCTTTTCGCCACAATCGTCAGCATGCTGCGAATCTTCGTTTAGATTAATCCCAGCTTCATCGCCTTAAACAAAGCTTAAAGCGAAAGCGAACTGACCAACACTCCCATTGAGTGTGTTATAAATAGCTAGTCTTAAAATATACCTTTTGAATTAATTATTTGTATAGGGAAACAAATATCTTAAGAGGGGAAATGTACTAGATTCAATACTTTTAAATTAATGTATTGAGTAGTCAGGTGGTGTGTTATCATTCATGTGGGCCTATATTATAAGACTACACTTCTCAGGATGTTGAATTATGGGTAGGAAATCAGGGCAGAATTGAGTAGTTGAGGGCTTGAGGTGGTGCTATACTATAGGCTGCTTGTTCGTATTGGCTTTAAATATCTGTAAAAGAACATAAAAGAACACGATGGTATTCAGAGTACGCTAAAAAAAAATCTTAAGTTTGCACCATATTTTTAATGCAACAGTATCAGCAAACGTTTAGTTATTTTCACGTCTCTTCTATAAATTAGGTGCACCCTACTTTATTTTGTTTATGCATAATTATTTTTTTCTTGGAAATAGTTTTGCATTTCTGTAGTAAGAAAAATATGGAATAAATTGAATGCATCTACACTGTTCATATTTATGTGCAGTAATAATAACTAATTTTATACTGCGAAAGACTAATAGCAATTTTTAATAAATGATTCTCCTAAATTTGTTATGATATTCTTGCAGTTATTATAGATATTATTAAATATTTTCATATGAAGGCTATTATTCATTTATAGGAATGTAACGAATGCTGGATTGAAAATAGATATATTCTATTTGTAGGTTAGAGCCTTGATTATACATTTTAAATTTCCGGATCTAATTGTTAATAAACGAGAAAACGAACTGTTGGGTGATGCAAACAAGGACTAGTTATTACACTGTACATGGCTAGTATTTGCTGTCTTTGAATTCTTCAGACAATATGAAAATAATAGTTTTTCATATGCTATAACTACCCATTATTATCTACATTCTCTATAGCTCGCTTAACAAAAACTCTTTCTGTGCTTCATCTCTATTTTTCTCTCTCTCTCTCTACGGATTGATTGGTACCATATACCTTTATACGTTAAAAGAAACACCTGACAATAATTCAAGCGCTTTTCCTCGTTCCAAACCAAACTTCTATGTTTTTAAAATTTGAAGAGGTGTATGTGTGTGTGTGTGTGTGTGTGTGTGTGTTGTGTGTGTGAGTGTGTGTGTGAGTGTGTGTTTCTGCGTGCGTGTGACGGTGTGCGTGTGCGGAAAGAGAGAGAGAGAGAGAGAGAGAGAGAGAAGTGTGTGGTTGATGTGGCCATGCGTGAACTGTTGTTTTTCCTTATAACGGTTCAATAGCGCCATGTTTTTTGTGTATCTACTTGGGCTAACAGCAGATAGTCCCATTTCGGATTGTCTAACATCACGTGGCTTAAACCACTTGGCCTAATAACGATTTGGTTTAATTTCCCATTGGCCTAAAACATGCTTGGTCTAATTCTCACTTGGTCAAATTACCATTTGGTCTAATTGCCAATTCGTTAAATAGAGAACTATAATTGCATTTTCGTCTAATTCCAAATTAGATTTGAATTATTACCATTTTTTTACAAGAATTGACATTGACATTGACAAGAGGATATTAGACGAAATGAGAATTAGACAAATTGTAAATAGGCAAAGTGGCACTTAGACCAAACTTAATTAGACGAACTTGTTGTAAACTAAAGGAACATTTAGCAATGTGGGATGAGACCAAGCGGGTATTAGTAATAATGGGTATAGAACAATTGGCAATTAACCATGGTTATTAATGACCCAATTTTAAAATTAACCTTGATGGTCTACTCTGTAGCCTAGCAGCCCAGCCGGTCCCTCCGCCTCCCATATAAAACCCAGAAAGGCCCCTAATAGTAATGAGCTAATTCTATTAAGCACCCCGTTATACACTACATGTGCATGATTCTGTCTGTCGTTTCCTGTGTAATGCATTTAGTGTAGAATATCTGTTCTAATGAGCTATACTCCATGGTTGAATGCATCAATTCATCCCTGAACTTCAGTTGAATACCGGGCTTGTATTATATGCATACTATAAACTATAAAGCGTCGGATCACTAAGTGCATCTCGGTAATTCATCATATCGATACACCCATATAAGCGCTGATTTAAGCATTGTTATCATAAGGTGTACAATGGAATGAGGCAACTCACTTCGACTATATACACAAGTCATGATACAGCTTAAGTTGGGTTGTTGGAGATCGCTGCTTGTACACGAAAGCATCTTACCTTTCCAAATTTGGTAAAGAATAGGAAAAGCGACTATGGCAGGAAAATATATTCTGTTGTTGCAAATTTTTGTGGTCATCTTTGCTCGAACTGATGCTCATGGAAGTGGGGCTCCATCCCGAGCATGTGCTGGAGCCCAACCCATCCACACGACTGGTGGACAACCTGTGCAACCACTCACCGTGGCCGATAACGGTCCCCCGTATAGCTTTACTTTTGCAGTCAATGAATATGTTCCCGGAGAGACCTTACAAGGTAAGGATATCATATTCCTCTAAATTTCTGGCTGGATTTCCGCACAAAAAGAAAAAAACTCAGCAGATTCCACTTTTTCTATAATTACATGTACTTTTGGAGTACCGCTAGTATGGCGAGTAGAAAATTCACTGAAAAGACGAAATGGTTCTGGACTTCTGGCGAAAAATACAGTCACTGTGAAGTCAAAATTAATCCAGGGGAGACTCCAGTTAGTTGAGCCACCCCCTCTAGGCCTTCATAGGTCAAGACTATTCTAAAGCAGATTCTTAGATTTGTAGTGCTTCCATCTCTTGTTACATAATGGTACAGGGACAATACATGCTAAATTTGATACATGGATGCAGACTATAATCTTGTTAAAATCAACAAAATTCTATTTTTTGCTGGTCAAAGTGTCTTCCATAAAAAGCGACACGTGTGCTCATATTTTTGACACCTCAAAGATTTAACGGACTGTCATGCTACAGTTGAAAGGAGTATGATTGTATATAAATTTAACCATAATCATTAGATTTGTTTCTAGTAAGACTTTCACTTTCCACCACAATTGATTTAAAAAAATAGAGGTGTGGGGTTAGTTGAGCCTATGCCTGCATGGGTTAAAATTTTGCAAAGAATATTTTGGGGTTTTGTATGGCGTGTTACATGAATGAACTACATTGTATTTTGTAATAAACAGGAAAAAAAAACATATTTCGTGCCCTTAGGCTATTTATGAAGGACGTAACTGCGAAAACAGGAAATTGAAGAAATAAAATTTAATGCACCAAAAAGTAACCGCTATGTGTGCGTGTATGCATCACCAACGTGTGAGTTGGTGTGTGTCAGGGTGTGGGGAGTCTGTCTAAAAAGTGGATTTAAGCCGCATGGCCCAACTAACCTGACGCCCTTGCCTTTTTTTTTTAATTGCCTGGGCTCCAAAACAAAAAGTGCTTTTTTCAGTATATAATTTTTATAATTTGCCTAACACAATACTATTTCAATCCCAATCCCCTACAACCCAAAAAACTTTACCCATGGGCACCAGGTGACCTTGAGTAAAAAGTGGCTCATCTAACCTGAGACTCCCCAACCCAAAATGAAGCGATTCACCAAAGGTTTAAACAAAATAACCTCAAATCTACTTAAGATGTCGACATCGCATAAAAGACGTCTTTCAAACTTGTCGACAAAATTGGTACAGGGCATAAGCTATAAAGTTACCCTACAGCTATTTCCCAGTATACCACTTTCCAATATTATTTTTTATCGCAATACCAGAAAAATGATTCAAAGGTATAAAAAAAAAACATACACTCTGAAAACTGAAGTGTTCTTTTTAGCACTTCAGAGGCTGAAATCAGCACTTTTTAAGAGCTTGTATAGTGACTGCACTCGAAGTGCTGTTTTAGCACGTTCACGCGAGCTGAACTTTCAGCAAAAAATGGGCAAAAATGGCGTGACTTCATTGGGATTCGAACCTAGGTCCCATGGATGAGAAGCGCTTACGAGCACATTATAATAGACCAATTTACATCTCACGATTGCTAGCAGATCATATTGTTTTATGATGAACTTTCTTCAAAGTTGCCATATACTATTCCTTCATAATTCAAGCAAGTTAGGGAGATCTCCGTTGGACTTGGTAACGTCAGCGGTATCTTCCATGTCTAGGTGAACCCGGTTCGAAACCCATACCGACATTAAACATTTATTTGTTGATAAATTAGCACTTGGGTAAGTGCTAAAGCAGCACTTCAGGTGCTGATTTAGTACTTCAAGTGCAGTCACTATACGAGCACCTATAAATTAGCACTTCAGTTTTTACGGTGTAGAGAAAGAAAGAGAAGTTACAAATACACAGACGCAAACGGTCTGCTGTAGGCTATGCATTTGATCATTTGCCATTTACATAAGTTCTAATTCATAAACGTCATCGTCATGCTCGTTATCACCAGTGACAATCTCGGAGGCTAGTGGTGGAATGGTCAACGGTTTCTTCCTGCAAGGTCGTCGTACCGATACTGGCGCTGCTGTAGGGACTTTCATCGACCCTCTTCCTACTGGGGCACAATTCCGTCAATGTACAAATGCTGCTGATAGTGTCACCCATACCAATCCCAATGGCAAGACTGGATTAACCTTTACATGGCGTGCTCCATCCGCTGGAACAGGAGAAGTGCAGTTTGTGTAAGTTTTCGGGCAAGGTGGTGTTTTACCACATCGTTCGTAAAGTTACGAATGACTTTACAAATGCCTGGAACATGTTCTTGGCTGCTCTGGTGATCACATTCTCAATCATGCAATAACCGATGATCACCATTCGTTCGTATTGTCATGTGTAAATTTACAAATGGCATGATAAAACGGTCCCAGGAATATGTATTTATTTTCGGCTCGAAATCTTTTAAAAGAAATCAAACATACCTTTTCGTAATCATATATTCTATTTAAATACATTTTTTCGTCATAAATGGGATTTAGCAATTCATTCAAAGACTGAAATGTCTTTCTTACATCAATGTTCTCCACTGGACCATGATTTCGGGCTTAATCAACAAAATGGCGCCTCCAATAGAGGACCATAAATATTGTCAACACGTAGGATGGGGGTTGGGTGTCCGGACACTTAACAAAAATGAGCCCTTGTTTTTTGTCTCATGATTAAGCCAAACATACAGTGGTGGCCAAAATTATTAGAACACCTGAACCTACACAAAGTCTATTGGATTATCAATGCCCTAGTTCATTTGCCGAAATCAGATTAAAGATATCGTTTGTGTGACATGAGCTTTCGTGACTTGTTAGCATAGGGTCTTACTTATATTTTGATACCAAATTTATATAGTTTCGACCATCTGGTAATGCGCAGCATTAAAAATAGTTGCGCTATGCGCTTTTGGTTTCCCCATAGACTTGTGTATTAAACATGTAGTCCAAATGCAAAAAAAAAGTAAAATGCCAATTACATATGCCGATTGCTCAAAAAGTATTTGAGGTAGAAGTATGAAACTTAGCAGGCTTATTTATATTAATATACCTCAAATACCTGCCAAGTTTCAGAAAATTTGGTTAAATGGGGAGGGGTGGATTCGCCCCTCCCTTGGTGGTGAGATGACCAAAATAACCATGCCCATTGAAGGTTAAGACTTTTTTTTTCATTTAATGGAGACACTCCTTGTAAATGTAAATTTTTTTGAAGGAAATTTCATGAGCAATTAAAATATGTTTAAATATTATGTCAGAGGAAAAGGGGACTTAAATGGGGGCTCTAAATTAAACATTTGGGGCCCCTCACAAATAATTAAAAAAAACTCCCACAGAACATATTACTACTTCATCCAATCGTATTGTGAATGACATTTTTGAAATTCTCATGAAATTTCCTTTCAGAAAATGTATACTTTTGTAGGGAGAGACTTGATATTTTTAACGTTATGACACTATGATCCTGATATGGGCAAGATTTTTTTAGATTTTACAATTGGTAGCGTAACACAAAAGAGGCGATTTTGGGCGATTTGGGGGCGAGTTCCAAACGCATGATTATGTTATTTAGTTTTAAAAGTATAATAATGAGTTTTGTAGACATTCCAGTCATTTTAAAGGTATTTAAATGGTCAACTGAATGAAAACAACTAAAATCATTTAAATTTACTTGGTGTTCTAATAATTTTGGCCACCACTGTATATATGCGTTGATACTGCTTATCATCATCTTCATTGTTCTCCACAATATTTTCTAACATTTTGTGCTACAAAAAATTGCTTGTAACCCTTTTCAAATAGCTAGTTGAAATGGACTGTCCGGACTCCCCATCCGTCCTGACACCCAATAACTCGGTATGCTTAATTTTGTTTTCCTTTCTCGAACATAATTATCGAAGCTAAATCTTACCGACTAAAAAAAACGAGAATATAAAACATCTACAGAGTGTATCAATAAAAACGGGACAGTTTTGAAAAGTCTGTCGAAATTTCGTTTCAAATAATGATATCTATATTTTGATGTTAATAGATGCTCTTAGGTCTTATCTTTCAAATTCAATTTAAAATAATAAATTTCGTTCATGTTTGAGCGCACACAGAACGTTTTTGTCGGGGGCTCAAATAAAGGCTTGCACACAAAATGGAAGAAAATGAGAAATACGATCCTTAGACTTCTTGCTAATCAGCAGACTTACTTTAAACCTTTTCGTTTTCTTTGCCATTATTTTCGTATTATGCTTTAAAAATACATTAACAAAGCAATTTATTTACTTGAATTGCTTTTTGTTGTGTTTTGTTTTTTCACATGTTAGCATGTTATCTTTTAGCATTGAATATTCCTTCAAACTAAAAAAATAAATAAAAATGTTATTAACCCAAGAAAGGGGACTTGGTTGGTTGGTAGATTATTTGATTGATTGATTGCTTTGTTTGTTGGTTTGATTGTTTGATTGATTGATTGATTGATTGTTTGATGGATTGATTTATTAATTGATCGCTTAATTGAATGAAGGATTGATAGATTGACCATTTTGAATGATTGATCGTTTGATTAATTCATTCATTGTTTCTCTAAATGATTGATTGATCGATAACTTTTTTATTGATTATTTATATGGTTTATTAAATCGTTGGAACAATCATAGGAAATCGCCTTATTAGACTAACATAATCATTTATCAGTGTAAAGTAACAATCAATCCGAATGGAGTACCTGATTGAAAATAAATAATACTTTTCTTTTTTTCTTTTCTTTTTTTTGGAACCTCAGACAAAACCTTTCCGTGTTCGTTCAAGCATGAACAAAACAAACAAACAGATTCAATCAATCAATCAATTAAACAACCAACCGAATCCCCTTTCTTTGGTTGACAAAAAAGAGAAGATAGGCCTTTTTAAGTTTGAAGGAATATTTATCGCAAAAAAAAAATATTAAAATGAACAGGAAAACAAAATAATTTAAGTAAATAAAAAGCTTTGTAAATGAATTTCAAATCATAAGTCGAAAATAATGGCCAAAAAAAAGAAAAGGTTTAGAAGAAGACTGTTGATTAGCAAGAAGTCTGATGATCATATTTCTCCTTTTTTCCAATTTGTGCGCAAGCCTTTTTTTGAGCCCCCGACAAAAATGTTCTGTATTTGCTCAAGCATGAACAAAACTTTTTTTTTTTTAAATTACATTTGAAAGATAAGACTTCAGAGCATCTATTAACATAAAAATACAGACATCATGATTTGAAATAAAATTTTGACAGACTTTTCAAAACTGTCCCGTTTTTATTGCTACGCACTGTATATGAATATACACATACTATATACTATAATTCCTTAAATCCTTCAAACAGGACAAAAAATCTATAGTATTTTATTTGTATAAACTTCTAATTATATATGATTATACCTTCAATGTGTTTGGTTAATTTGGGCCTATGCAAAACAAATTTTGAAAAAAAGAAAGTTTAAAAACAAAATTAAAAGATATGAAAAATATAATAGGTCCGCTGACATTAAAGTTTCTGGATATCTCGGGAATGCACTTAAACAAACTTCGGGGGAGGACCAACTGTGCTTTTGAACTATGTAAGAAACAATTGAGCTCGATTTGATAAATGTGAAGTATGTAATATTTTGGAATTCCTTAAAAACAATTACATGACTTTATTTATTCCGGCGACAATTATTTCACCGTAGATTCCGCTCACCAATAAGTTTATCAACTGTATTTAACCCTATACCTAACCCTACAATAATATAACCTATTGTAAACGTAACCCTAACCCTACATCTTAAGCAGAATGAAGCCCGCAGCAATTCGGAGCAAACTTTGGCCAAAAACACATGACATTTTTTTTTAACAAACAATTTTGTTGAATCATAATTATTGTATTTAGCTGTGTATTGAAATGTCACGTGAAACGTGACAAAAAGTAAATAATTGGTCAATGCTATAGTCTAAAGTTCAAGGTTATATTTAATTCTTTGTAATACACAAGAATAGATTGTTTGATCATGACCATGATAGCGGGCCCCGTCATGGCTGACTTCCATTATATTTTGCTGACGTCCGGAATATTACCTTGTCATTGTGCCAGTGGCATAGGGTGGTATCTCACTTCGCTGAGACTTCTCCGCGACAGAATAGAAAATATCGTCTCCGCGACGGATAAAAATATAGAGTCGTCTCCGATATCGCAGAGACGTCTCGAGACGGCTTTGGGACTACCTTCAGATTTTTTTTTTTTTTTTAATAAATTGTTCGCGCGAGACGTCTCGGAGACGTCTCCGCGATGAGTGGAGACGTCTCTAATACTTTTTATCCGTCGTCGCGGAGACGAAATTTTCTATTCTGTCGCGGAGACGTTCTGCGAAGTAAGATACCACCATATAGTGAGCTTATTATTGGAGGGAGAAGGTGGGGGGGGGCTGCAGAGAGTTTTATTTGAAATAACCTGAAATCAAAGAAATATAAGACATTTGTTTCCTTTCGTAAGCTATGAGGAAATCATTCATTCGAGCTCAGGGTGTAAGCTGAAAATGTTCAAATGCAGCTAAACATGCAAAAATATTGTCGGCTACCTACATACCGATAATAATGTTGTATAAAATCAATAACAGAGAGCATCTCAAAATTGATATGAAGTTTGTGGAGCTTCAAGTCATCATCATTACCCAACTTTTTAGGAAAGGATTGATCATGAAGCACAAAAGAGATTACATTTTCACCAAACTCATGCACCTGGTATTACCTTTAAACATGATTCTTAATATTATAATGATATTTTTTTTTTTCTCCGTGGACAGTGGCGCTGTTGCTATAGACCATGATAATTTCTACGGTGGCTTGATGTCAGCTATGCTGCAGGAAGCCAGTTGTATGTATTTCATAATGATCATAATATCATAATTACAGTAATATGAATGCTTCATGACGCTAATGATATAATGATGATATTATTAGTAGGCCTATTATTGATGATGATAATATATTGTTGCAATCATATTTTTTTATAATTTTTTTCATTATGAAATTTAATGAACTGTAATCACAATTTAATGTTAGTCTATCAATAATGATGATAGTAAAAACGTTATTAGTAGGGGAGACCGGGTATGGACGTTACAAAATTCACATTTTGGGCCAGATAATTCTAATGAAAGAACTCACGCACTCCAAATTGGGTCCGTAGTTAGCCTATTATGTTGGCTAAAACCTGAGGCATATAAAACTTAAAAACATGTAAACACTAATTAACTACAGCTTAATTAGTGAAGACATTTTTTTGTAACAACCTACCCCATATACGGGGTAGGTTGTTACACCATACGGGGTCAATTGTTACAATATGTAAACATACGGGGTAAGTTGACAATGTGTAAATCTTTTATACCATACTTTAATTTCAACTTTCCAGTTTCTTGACATCGTTAACAGTAGATCAAGTAGAGCTCTAGAATAGACAAAAGTAATAATAGAAAAATAAAAATAGTAACACCTGAAAATTGAGACAAAATGTAATTTTACATATGTAATGTAATTGGGGTAAGTTGTTACATCAACATGGGGTAGGTTGTTGTAACAACCTACCCCACGGGTGATTTTACACACAGAAATCAACTGTAGCACAGTCATTAGGCAGAATTACAGGGCATGGCTAGGGGGTATATTAGTGACATACATGTACTATATTTACAATGCCAGACTATCATCATGTGCCTTCAGTTGTAAGAACTATTACAAATTTTATTTTTTGTCAAAAATTTACTTTGAACTGTAAAAAATGGTTTTTGTTGATTTACTTTTTAATAAAACAACGGAGAAACCTCACGACCGGCAGTTCATCACAGCTATGTGTAGGCTGTATATAGATGCCAGTTAGCACATCCTCTCTTGTTCCATCTTAGCACACTGAAAACTGTAACAACTGACCCGTGTAACTTCCATACCCGGTCTCCCCTATAGTAATAATAATATATTAACAAAATGATATCTTTATGCGTGTATCAGGGTATAGGCAAGTGCGTTGGTAAGAAAAAAAATAACCACCCTCCTCAACTAAAGGCATACAAAGTTTTTATAGGCCTAAGTTCATTTTAAAAGATTTTGTTGTGAAAATATCTAACACTAAAATTTGCCTCTTTGTATTTTTTCTAGCAATGACTATGGAACCTACGAACACCACTGGCAGCGGTAAGACATGTTTGTCATTTACTTCTACAAAAAAGGCATATGTAAACGTACGGTTTAAATGTTTACTTTTTACACTAAACTTTTAAAAAAATGTTTGTAAGAGAAAAAAAAATCCTCCTCCTCATCTATAAGCCTATTGAGTTTTGATTTTTTTTTTTTATTAAAGTTCATTTTAAGGTTTTTGTTGTGAAACTAAGAAATACTAGATTGCCTCTCCTGTTTATATTTTTTCCAGCCATGACCATGGAACCTACGAACACCACTGGCAGCGGTAAGATCGACATATTTGACATTTACTTGTACAAAGATAGAGTATGTAAACGTATATAGATAGATATTTAATTTTCAAACTAAACTTTAAAAAATGAGAATTTTGTCTTATTAATAAATTGATAACCATTTTTTGTTGTTGTTGATTGTTTAGCACCCTTGTTTCATGAAAGGGAAGTTGTGTGTTCGAGTCATATCAAAGAAGATTTATATAAATTCCATAATATGATTCTTGCAGCTGCCTTTTGGCATATGCTTGGGGAAATCATGTTATGCAGGTCAGACTGGTAGAGCAGTTGAAGTGAAGCTTGACTACCATGAAAAAGTAGACACTATTATTATCGTCGTCATGATTATTATTCTGTTGCCAATGCACAAACCTGATTTGACTTTGATGATGGAAGTCATGTTGTGTCGAAAAAAAGGGATTTTCTCCTGCATTTCCAAAGACTTGCAATAATAAACAACGTTAATCTCACAGAGTTTCATATGATTAAAAAAGACACGTAAATATCATGTATTTATGTGGCAACGCTATGAAAGGCTCCATAATGAAATCAATTATTACGTTATTTTGTTTCTATCGCAGCCGTTACTATGGAACCAATGATCACCACCGATGCCAGTAAGTCTAACAGCATATGGGCAATTCCACAGAAATCCGGACAAGGGTGCCAGAAATTCAAAATGATATTTGGTTAAAATAGTTTTGATTTTCAAAAAATATATGAGTTGAAGTTTTTAGAATCAATAAATTTTTTACCGATGGCGGCCATTTTCACCTTCTAAACAAATGCCGAAGTATTACGATAGATTTTTGATATAGAAAGGGTATATTTACAAAAAACTCATTTTCATTTTCCCAACTAAAACTTTTCTGTTCCAGATAATCTTTCACATGGATAAAGTTGTTTGAAAGACACTTTATGAAACTGTATTTCAAAAAATTTGGTTCAATTGTGACTTTGGTAAAAAACTTGAGCTTTAAATTACCCTCATTTGGGATGTAACGTCAGTTACCGAAAACATGAACTTGTTTATTTTTTTCCACAACGAAGAAAGTATCAACTATGCCAATTAAGATTTCTAATGTATGACTGCATCTCATTATTATCAATAGCAAAGCTATGGATATTCAACATACAATCAAGTCAAAATTGACAGCTGATTTGTGTAACGTCAGTTACCATGACCTAGTGTAACGTCAGTTACCATGATGCAATTATCGTTTCTACGAAAACAATTACAATTTGGACACCTGTATGTATCTGAAGTAATTACCATTGATTAAACTAATCATCTAGCGATAAAAAGACTATGTGTCAATGGTAACTTCTTCTTGTAATGTTAAGAGTTGGGGAAAAGCCATGTCATGTACATGTTCATGTAGGCCTAAGCCCCTCCAAATCTACTTTAGATTTTCAGTAATTATCTATTGATGTGATCAGGATCCATTGCTATATATTCTGTATTTGGAATATAAGCCAACAAGTTGAAATGTTATGACAAATGTAAACACAATTTTTGGTTGTATTAAAAAACTTCTCTCTGTATTTTTATAATACATAAATGAAGAAGAAAAAAGGAAAAAAAGTATGATCAAAGCTCCTACATGTATTTCTCTGCATCTGCTGTGATGTACGCAATTTTTGATAGAACAAAGCACAGAACGAACACTTTACTTTGACAGGCTTTCATTTTGATGCCAAAGACTAACAGCAATTTTCAACAAATTTCAATACCCAGCTTTGAAATTCAGCATTTTATTACTACTGATCATAACTTTGTACAAAATGAGTTAAATGGAAATTACTGTTCATACATTAAGTTTGAATCGAGGAAGAAACTGTTTAAAAGTGATTTTCAAAAGGTTGATAACAATTCACCTATTAAGAATTGTTGTGTGCTGTGAGGATTTAGAATCAACAAATGATAATAAGTGAACCCAATTCTGCCCAGATTCACATGCACTACACAAAAATACATGTGTGGGACATCCTACGTGTATTAATCTTTCAAAAAACTATTTTAGAGTTTCTGAAATCTTATTTCTTAATGCTAACATATTCCAATATTTAAGTGATGGAATAGTAGTGAGAAATAAAATTTTCAAAATATTCTGTACAAACCCTATAGGAAATGTATGTGTACAACTGTCATATTCATAGTAAAGTTTTAGCTTAATAATAGGGAAATGATTACATTACTTCTTATTTGGCCAATCTGTTGCCTAGAACATAGGTATGAAATCATATCAAACACATAATTCTCAAAAGCTAGGAAAACAAAATATTTGGATCCGATTCAAAATTGGGATGTTACATGTGTAAAGTCTATGGAAGATGTAAGGGTAACGTCAGTTACGTAACGTCAGTTACCGACATGTCTTCACAAAAGTTTCCCCAGCATAAACAAAAATTATGAAAATCTCTTCTTATTTTGCAAATCTGTTCATGAAAAACCTATGAATGATGTCATATAAGACTTATCATTATAACACATCGTGGACATGAGATATTGAGATGTGATCAAACACCCTGATTTTGCATGTCCGTTTTCTGTAACGTCAGTTACTGACACGTTTTTGCTTGGCGTTTCAATGGAAATGATGTTTGGGTGGAATTTTTTTATACAACACCTTGCTTTACACTTACTTATTTAGGTATATTAATTTGAAGAACCAGGTATTCTTATTTATGTAACTACAACACAAAGAATGAAGAAAATTCTGGTTGTGTGTAACGTCAGTTACCGTGGAATTGCCCATATGCTATGATAGTCAAGGTTGAAATGATAATGTAATACGTTCAGTTCAACGTTATTTGATACAATGTGTTGACACCAACACCCATATCCCCTCTCTCACGTACAGACACACATACCCTCTCACTCATCTCACCCCCGCACACACACACATTCTCTCTCTCTCTCTCTTTCTCTTACACACACCCTCAAGCACACATCCACTCACACAAACACACCCACGCGCACTCACACTTACAAATACACCCTCAATCACACATATCGCCCCTCTCACACACTCATGCACTTATACATACACGCCCACCCATACTTACAAATACCCTTACTTACACATATCGCCCCACACACCCATGTACTTACACATACACGCGCAACCACACTCACTATTACTCGCACACATCACACTTATACACATCACATGGGTAATGTGACTTTGGATAATGTATGTCAAAAAACATTTGCTATATCTTTTGAGCTTACACCATGCGCGTATTCGGGGGCGGGGGATGTTGCCTCGGGGCCTGGGGAGGCGCCCAAGGTGCGCAAAAATAACTGTAGGGGCGCCAAACTGACCTTAAAAGAAGGGCGCTAAATTGACCTTCGACTTAGAGGCGCCAAATTGAGCAAAAAGTATATATTTCAAAAAAAAATGAAGAAAAGACATGTTTATTCCCTCTTGACCTCCTGAAACCTTCCCCTACGGCTTATAATTGACCTTACGGAAGGCCGAAGACCGAAAAAATTCAACACCTTCCATTAATTTGTTCGTACAGCAGTTCCCTTAAGGTTTAGAGCGCTTACAGGAAAATTAATATTTATCTTAACTACATTATTATTAAGATACTGCCAACGTAAAACAATAATTAACATGCCAAATATACTCTCATAATTGTGACGGTCTCGTTGTATCTGAATTTTTAGTCAATGTAATTGGTATTTCTTTCTTTCTCATTTTGAAGTGGGGCAGGCTACGGACCCGGCTACACTGGCAAACATGGAAACAACTACTGGAAATGGTAAGATCTCATGTTCATGTAAAATACCGTAATAATAAATTTATTATTTAAAAAAGATTCTTTTTTTTTTAATAAGATATGAAACCGTCAAATAGTGAGCAAAACGTTGGTAATTAGGCCAAATTCATATCTCAGTCCAGCGTTAACGTCATGAACCATTTATTATACAACTATGATTGTGTTGTAGTAGCATTATGATGACAAATTTACATTTAAAGTATACACACGGAAGGAAAATACCACAATAATTTGCCTAATAATGGCCAAATTGCATGTTGCTAAATAGATTTTCCTTAAACCCTTTAATACGATTGACATGCTGAAAATGACTTGAATCTCTCAGAAATAGCTGGTAACGTTTTTAGTATGTTTTTGGGTTTAATCCGCCCAAAATTGACGGCCGCTCGGCGGCGGAGGAGCTCCTATCTTGTGACCGTCACACCTTGGACAGCTTCGAACAGCTAGCCAGCTTGCTCTGAGCTTGCGCGCGCAGCTTGATGCATGTGCATGTACTGTACGTACGCTGCATGTATAAACCGTTAACCCATTAGCTTTGCCACTGTACAAGCTTGATATAGCTGCTGTGTCTCGGATTAATATGGGCCTTCTTTTATCACAACTGATTGCACCATTGGACAAATCATTTAAAGGGTTGTATATCCTCTAGAATATCATGTTTGAGATATTGTTAACGATTGTGATTTTTGTAGAGATTTTAACTTTGCCGCCGATAGAATTTTTGAAGGAGTTTGGCAATCATAGGTAAAACACGAATTGCCTTGCTCATCTCTCACCGAGGGGCCGTGGAACGGTGCGGCCCGTTGATTTGCCCTTTGAACAATTCGGAGATATAATGCTTAAAAATTCCACGCTAAATTTATAGTGACTTCATTCTTAGAAAGGATTATTCTGTGTTAGAATCTTATATTGATTTTAATATGGATTGTTTTCTTAATTCTGATCCTCCAAATAAGGTTTTAGAGCAAAATATAATCATTCCACCGTCCATGACTTTCCCCAACTACTTACACGGCATTTACATACCATCATTAGTTTTTGACAAGATGGTTCATGTCACATTTCCTCAAAATTCCTTATTTTATCGAAATTCAATGGCTTGAAACACCAGAAACGTCCAATAAAAAATCAGTACATATTTGGAGAGACAGAATATTTAAGAATCAATTATGTAAGCATGATTGTTTGCAATTTTACGGTTTCTACTAAATTTTAGTTTTGCTTAATTCTTACACACGCAGCGGAATTACCAGTCCGCCAGGAGCGGATGGAATATACAGTTCGTCTCTCGTAAGACTGCTGCTTTTATCACCGAATGGCAAAATCTGTCAAAATCCATTGCAACAAGGTCGAATCTACAAAAATAATGTTATTTTCATCTGAAACATATCTGAACCATTTTGAAAAAAAGGTTCACATATACTGTAACTGAAGAACTAAGGAGCATTCCATCGAAAGTTTGGACGAATATATTATAGATAACGGAATGAAAAGATTCTCGCGGATCTGCACAAATAATATAAAGACTTACAAAACCAAATGAACAATTTCAAGATTATGATAACCTTAAATATAGATATATAGGATAACTGGTTATAATTAATTTGTCATAAAAAAAAAAACAAAAACTAAAAGTGTGATTTGAACAGTTCCATAATGAAAACAATGTCGTGCTGCAGGATAGGCCTTATTTTAATTATACTTAAATATAATGAAAAAAGAATACATTAATTGGAAAGAATAACTTAAATATATAGACAAATGATGGAGAACAGTCGGCAAGATATTATCATTTGACCAGTTAATAGTCAGGGCCTGGGGTGAAGCATGAGATAAAAGAAAGAAAGAAGTTTTGAAGAATCACAATGTGCAAATGCTACGCAATATAGCGCACAGTACAGGATACGCTGCATACAGTGGACCCACGGTACGGTTTGCCAAGGTTGTGACGTCATAATCTCGACGCCCTTGCGGGGTACCGCTGAAGCCTGAAAATGGGGGCCCTTCTTTGAAAGGTGATAACTCCTGATCTAAAAGAGATATTGACAAGGGGTTTAGATATTCTGAATCAGTAAAGATTTTCCGTTGCAGTGGTATGAGTTTGGTTGCAATCAATCAGTTTTGACTCTCCAGTTGTCTACTTTAACTAGTATCCATTTTCCTCCTTTTCAATTCTATAGCTGTCGTGGTGTCATCTGGTTTTGGAGTTCTCTTTATCGCTACGATTGCCAGCATAATTCAACTTTTTTACTAGATGGCAGTTCTCCATTCGCAATTGAATAAGAATTGATGTGCACTCATAAGTACACGCAGTTATCAGTTTTAATTATAATGATCAATCAATACTCTATAAGATCAATGTTTTGTTAATCATATAATAAATGATATAATACTGAGATATTTAGATTATGGTCAAAGATTATTTCCGCTTTGTGTTCTGAATGATTTATTTCTTTTCCCATTTATTAGAGCAACCTCATTGCAATAATAAGGGCCAATCTAAGTTTCATGAGGGGTATGAATGAATATTTTTGTTACATTATTCATATTATTAATATTAAATATTATTCATATTGAATAATTAATAATAATGTAGTTAAGATAAATATTAATTTTCCTGTAAGCGCTCTAAACCTTAAGGGAATTAACGCCCAAAATATTGATTGCATTGTATGTTGGATGCTTCAGAATGGAATATCAGAGGTATTGGCCCTAACAAGCATTAATATTCTGGTATCCCATGAAGTAAAGCCATCCAATAAAGTGATATGTCTACATGTATGATCATTATTCAGAGGGCATAAACTGTGAAAAGTATAGTAATTACATTAGGCCTGCAATACGGCACGATATTATCAGATTATGTTGCACAGTTAAAACGCCCTAATATGATAAGAGTAATTACTTTTGCACGTAGATTTGTATATTAAACAAAATATTATTTTCATGTGTTAAAAGTGCTAAACCTTTCCTCCGTGGCTAAACAGGGTTAATGTGGCAAAAGTGGCTTGAAATGATAGTTGTCGATTATTCGAATACTTGGATAATACCTCCGTTCAAATGTATGAGAAATCGTTTTCGTCTGTTAGCTCCCTATGAGTATTTGACTTCTGATCGTTTTCTGACAGATATTCATGTGGGTACTTAGTAAATATTATTTAGAAATTTTAAATAAACTATGTGGGCTTTCAAGAATTTTCTCTCTGATATAATTTATTTTTGCCTTTTCTGTAAACGTACCAATTTTACTTTATCGCTGCTCTATAATCATAACATCTAAATGTTATTTTGGTGTTGCTCCGTAGGTTAGATGTTTCGATAAGTTTATTTATCCGAGAATGGGATAGGTTCATTATTCCGAAGGTTCTTTTGATCTGAAAAATGATATAGGGTTCGGAAGTCCGGAATGAAATGGGGATCCTTATTCAGAAGATTCTTTTGTTCGAAAATGAAATACACTATAGGGCTCATAAGTCTTACGATCCCTATATCATTAATTTCGGACCATTTACTTAATAATAGATCATATTTTCATTTTAGGTGCAACGAACCTTATTTCCTGTTCGTATCAATAAACCTTCGGGATAGTGAACCCTTATTCATTTACTTTTATTTTCAGACCACCGAACCTTCGGACTGTTGCATCAAAATGCTCGGAACGAAGCTTATTTCATTTTTCATAGTTTTTTTTTCAACGGATTATGATTGCCTAAACATTTTATTTCAAGAATCCGATTGCTGACACTTTGTCAGCATTGAGCATTTTGAGATATGTGACGTCATACAAAATGGCCGCCAAATTACCCAATTTCCCTCTAAAATTGAGAAAATAGATGTTTAATATGGACATTTCAACAAAATTAGGGAGCTAAATGTTTGCATATCTCTTAGACCATTTGTAAATATTGTTTTGTTAGGTCACATGGCCATACATTACATGCTAATTTGTATATTGTCCATAGCGCCCTCAATTTTGAAGTATTAGTTTTCATGAAATATATGCGCTCCCGAAATGATAGGTTTCACCCCCCCCCCC
>CALNVZ010003428.1:32867835-32954847 GCA_940671915.1 Paracentrotus lividus
AAAAGAGAGAGATCAAAAGTTAAAGTTTTCTAAATAGAAAAAGTCATTTATAATAAGCTTAAGTTTCATTAGCCATAATTTTTATGTGATTCAAAACCATAATAAATGTTACTGAGCTCTTCCCCTGAAAATGTACAAAAAAAATCATCTGAAAAGTCACTAAAATAAATTATTTCGATCTTTGTGTTGAGCCGATTAAGATTATGCAAATTCTTTGTTGGTGAATATCAATGTTCTCTGATAGCATGACCTTGTTTATATATCTACCGATATACCTTTACAATATTGTTCTTTAATTACAACATGTGCATATGCACGAGACAAAGAAGAAAAATGAGAAACTTCATATACCTAAAATTCAGATCAAAGCAGGGGACAATTTTCCTTAACGTATACAGGTACGAGCTTTTGGAATGATTTACAATGGTATTCAAAGGAAAACATTATCAAGATTTTATCTTCGCAAACTTTTAAAGAATATTTACTCGAAGAATAAATCAATCATGAATAAAACAGGTAATTTTTGCACCTGCAGTTGAAAATTAATTTTGCAAGTTTAGGGACTATACAGGTGCGTCCCAAAAAGAACTTACACTTTTAAAATGGCCTGCCAATAAAAAAATATAATGATTTTAGGTAATTAAATTTACATGTATGGAAGCTCATTATCGCCAAATTTCATATTTGACATCAAAAAGTACGAAATAGTCATGCATGAATGAGCAGCGTTCACGTTTTGTAATGGGTATGGAAATTAGGGTGCGGAAGGAATTGCCCTACCAATTTGTATAAGGAAAAGGTCATTTGGAAGCTTATGGAAAATTGAGGATGATATGCAGAAATTACTGATCATTATGATGAGTTGGGGTTTGCTAAGTGAAATTTGTGGAATTGGGGATTACGTTTTCATGCATGAGCGAACAGGAATAGTATTTCCTAATTGTTGCATTGTTAACTTTCAAGGTATAGTTAATGGAGGTCCTTCATTGGTGTGTTAATCTCTCCCTCTTCCTTTTCTCTCCCTCCCTGCTTTCTAAGTCTCTCTCTCTCCCCTCTCTCTCTTTCTCTCGTTTGTCTTCATCCTCTCTCCCTCTCTCTTCTTTATTTCTCTTCCTGTCTCCATCCCTCTTCTCTAATCTTCTCTATTATTTGCATGGGGTTTGTTTTGACGCATGTCAATATTTATTGGTTTCTACCTCCAAATATCCTGACTACCTCCTTCCCCCGCCCACCCCCCCCCCCCCCCGCCCCGCCCCCTCCCCACCCCCCCCACCCCCCCCCCTCCCCCGCCCCCCCCCCCCCCCCCCCCCCCCGCCCCTCCCCCGCATCAACGGTCTTTTCCATTTACCGCCAAATTGGGGATGGTTGATGACAATCTATCAATCTTCAATCAATCCGTCACATAAATTAGACAATGAACACACCCAGCTTAGCAATCATGTTAATCAAACAGTGTACCAGTCTCCAAATGTTTCAACTAATGCAATCAAGCATTACATCATCTTCGTACAGTTATACTGTTATAAAGAATAAATCAAATCAACCTCAATTCGATCAACCAACCACTATCCAGTCATTTTTTGGCAATTTGGACTTGTAAGGAATATGACAGTGTAGAACACAAATTTGTGAAATTAAACATGTTCAGTCTTTACTCCTAATTCTCTAATCTTTAATTTTGTAAATGTGCTAAATTGGATGCTACAGTGCTGTTTTCTTTTCTTTCTTTCTTTTTTTTTTTTTTTTTGGGGGGGGGGGAGGGGGGTGGGCTTAAAACATCAGTGACTATGAATAATCCCTTCAAATGGATAGTAAGATCATAATAAGCTGCCCCACATTTCAATTACTGTAAGATTATCTAAACTTCTCATTGAATTAACTTAATATCCAGGTGGGATTATGTAAATTGAATCTCTAAAAAATGTTTTGTTTGAAAAAAAAGGAAACGCGCTGATGTTAGACATTCAGGTCAATACAAAGACCATGAAAACGACATCATAACTGATAAAAATCTATCCTGCATCTCACCTGTTCTGCACCCCATCCCTGACTACCACTACACCCACTGAATAAACCTTGGAAAGTTATATACAATGGTATAATAGGAATACTATTCCTGTTCACCCATGCATGAAAAATGTAAATCCCCAATTCAAACAAATTTCACTTAGCAAACCCCAACTCATCATAATATGATCAGTAATTCTGCATATCATTCCTCATTCATAAGCTGCCAATGACTTTCTTATACAAATTGGTATGGCAATTCCTGCGCACCCTAATTTCCATACCCTTTACAAAGTGAAACGCTGCTCATTCATCGCATGAGCTTATTTTCGGACTTTTTGATGTCAATTTGGGATAATGAGCTTTCAACATGTAAATTTTCATTACCTAAATCATATTACTTTACATTTTGGCAGCCATTTCAAAAGTGTATAGTTTCTTTTGGAACCACTGTATAACATTTAGTACACTATTAGATTACAAATTTTATCATAGATTATAATAACATGTTTTACCATTGCTGTACATGTATTTTATATTGTAAATACCTTCTGTTTAACCATTGTAAATATCTAAATTTTTATTCTGTAGAACATCAGGTATTCAGACTCGATTAGCATAGTCATGCTATTTTCTGATCCCCTTTTTATCCTTATATTACATCTCTGTATATCAAATGCCATGTAAAAATATGATATGTATTTTGGATGATGTTAATTGAATGGAAAAATAAGTTCAAAGTATCAAGTATCAAGTATCAAGTATCAGATAATTAAAAGCTTCAGCGCATCTAAAACGCTGCCGACCCGCTTAATTACTTAAAGCAGGAAATTTGATCATTGCCACACATCTGCTAAGAGATTTGCACTTGGTTACCTGTAAATTTTGTTTTAAAGTAGCATTTAAAGTCTATTCATAATTTGTCTCCTCTACATTTCAAAACATTTTGATTTCTCACACAGTCAATATTATCTTTAACGATCTCGACAGACCCCCCATCTTTTGAAAATTCCAAAAGATCATTTTCCAAAAAATGGTGAACAGCTATTAGTTTTGGCAGGTCCCAAAAATTTTGATGGTCTTCTCTTGAAATTCGTTCTTGTACTAACAAGTTTTCAAACATTTTAAGACATAATTGAAGACGTATATTTGCTTCTCCCTCTGATCTGTTTATACTAACTTGGAAGAGTCAACGTACACCTTTCTTACTGTTGTGTTTCTGGTTTGGTTTTTCTTTATGTGAAGCAAAACTTATTTTTGGCAAGGGCGCTATAAAAGACATATATTCTTATCTATCATTATGATTATTATTATATTAAATTACTTTAGAGGCTTGTTCTTTATTTCATGGAAACAGGAATAGTGCTATCAATTCTCTCTCAGCATGTATCATCTCCTCATTATAAGCATGTCGAAAAGATCAATTAATGTTTTAATCTGTTTCACATTGAATATTATTCAGTTATACACACCAACTAAAAAAACCTATTATTAAAACAAAAATTTGAACCATTTATAAAGGGGATTAAGGGTAACTTTCAAAAAAACAAGAGCAATAAGATCCAGATGACGTAAATTATAATTGCTCTTAATAGTAAAACAAACTACTTGAAAATTTCAGATCAAATTGGAAGTCATTTACTACCACACAACAGTGTAACATGCCACGCGAGTGAATTTTCAAACCCTCCTTTGCCAAACCTCCAGCCCGCTAGGGTCTGGGGGGGGGGAACTACGACAGGAAGTGGGGTGTTCTGAAAAGCACATGGCATTCGTTTTCCACCACGAGATGGTTTCTAAAATTTGAGTATGATAATGCATTTGATATCTATCTTCGAAGTAAGCAAGCAATTAACTTTTGTACATTTTGGACAGAGATGACCAGACTGACCTATAAGTTTATATTATGTTGATCAAATGGAGCTAAATCAAGAAATTGTGATTTGAAGATAATCATTAGATGTTACTTGCATCCATTTAGACAACAATCCTTCGCTGCTTTACATGAAAAATATTTCATGACAGGCTTATCCTTCTTTGACTGGTATGGGATTATTTTTCTACAGAAAAAAATGGGGTTACACTGTCATATTCCTTTACAAAAGTCCAAATTGCAAAAATGACTGGATAGTTGGTTGGTTGATCAATTGAGTTGATTGATTTATTCGATAACAGTATAACTGTACGAAGATGATGTAATGCTTGATTGATTAGTTGAAACATTTGGAGACTGGTACACTGTTGATTAAATGATTGCTAGCTGGGTGTTCATTGTCTAATTTATGTGACGGATTGATTGATAGATTGATAGATTGTCATCAACCATCCCAATTTGGGTAAATGTGAAAAGACCGTGATGCGAGGAGGTAGTCAGGATATTTGGAGTAGAAACCAATAAATATGACATGGTCAAAACAAACCCATGCAAATAAGAGAGATAGATAGAGAAAGAGGGAGGGAGACAGGAAGAGAAATAAAGAAGAGAGAGGGAGAGAGGGATGAAGACAAAGAGAGAGAGAGAGAGAGAGAGGGGGAGAGAGAGAGAGAGAAAGAGGGAGGGAGAGAAAAGGAAGAGGGAGAGATTAAACACACCAATGAAGGACCTCATTAAATATACCTTGGAAAGTTACAATGCAACAATAGGAAATACATATTCCTGTTCGCTCATGCATGAAAACGTAATCCCCAATTCCACAAATTTCACTTAGCAAACCCCAACTCATCATAAATGATCAGTAATTCTGCATATCATCCTCAATTCCATAAGCTCCAAATGACTTTCCTTATACAAATTGGTAGGGCAATTCCTCCGCACCCTAATTTCCATACCCATTACAAAAGTGAACGCTGCTCATTCATGCATGACTTATTTTCGGACTTTTTGATGTCATATGAAATTTGGGATAATGAGCTTTCCATACATGTAAATTTAATTACCTAAAATCATATATTTTTTTATTTGGCAGCCATTTCAAAAGTGTATAGTTCTTTTTGGGACGCACTGTATAAGTCCCTAAACTTTGCAAAATTAATTTTCAACTGCAGGTGCAAAATTACCTGTTTATTCATGATTGATTTATTCTTCGAGTAAATATTCTTTCAAAAGTTTGCGAAGATAAAATCTTGATAATGTTTTCCTTAATACCAATTGTAAATCATTCCAAAAGCTCGTACCTGTATACGTTAAGGAAAATTGTCCCTGCTTTGATCTGAATTTAGGTATATGAAGTTTCTCATTTTCTTTTTGTCTCGTGCTATGCACATGTTGTATTAAAGAACAATATCTGGTAAGTGTATATGGTAGATTATTATAAACAAGGTCATGCATCAGAGACATTGATATTCACCAACAAAGAATTTGCATAATCTAATCGGCTCAACACCAAAGATCGAATATATTTATTTTAGTGACTTTTCAGATGATTTTTTTTGTTACATTTTCAGGGGAAGAGCTCAGTTGGGAACATTTATTATGGTTTTGATCAACATGAAAAATTATGGCTAATTTGAACTTAGCTTATTATAAATTTGAATTTTCGTATGTTAGAACACTTTAACTTATTTGATAATGCACTGGCAGCTCTCTGGATTCTGGGGTCATAAGAACTGTATATTTGCAGAACTTCACAATTACACAGATCAGTGGGTCGGTCATATGACTATTAGGCTTGGGGTTAAAGCTCTTCCCCAGGTCTTCAAGGGTATTGAACATGGATAAATTAGGTGGGCAGGATATACAGCAGGTGGTTCCTGGTTTGCTCTTCGCAGCCCACACTCACACAGTGATGTCCAGTCCTCGATAAGTGTATAACCTCACGTTTTACCACATATAAAGACACTTACAGCGTCTAGTACCCTTGTTGCACTGAGAATGGTTCAGGGCATGATCACGTTTGGCCATATTAATGACTGGGACATGGAGCGGATTCCTATTGACTTATGGAGAAGCATGAGTGGCATTGTGCTAGCGTGGTACTATGGCCGGACAAGGGTAATCGCGATCTAAGTTTGTGGGCAGAGAGGCTCTCAGGGAATAGTACTATGTAGGATATGAGCGCACGCTGATATATTTTCTGTGACAGTTTCGAGTTTTTGTCTCGCTAAAGGTAGATTGTGATTGGGTATGGAGACCATCCACTATGGTCTTTTCTTATCAAAGAGGATGTTTCCTGTGGAGGGTCAAAAATGCGAAGAGAGATCGAACTATACAAGAAATCTAGTTTTGGGGTGTAATTGTTGGTCATTATGGATATATCACAAGATTGCAAGAGCAGATAAGGCAGTATGAAATCCTTCTGGGAGATTACTTTTACAATCTTGGGCGACAATCGTGACTGCGCTAGGCCATCCAAAGAGCTGTTTTTTTATTTCACCAAATTAGTTGGTAAGTAAGCAGAAAACAAATTTTGAACGGACTAGAATCAGATCCTTGATTAATTTTTGTTGCTATAATGGTTAAGTGGCATCTGTGGATTAGTCCAGCACCACACAAGATATTCATTAGTTATCTCCGTATGCGCCTTTAAATGTCGTTTTAAACTTTTAGGTGACGACATGGTGAAACCCAGGTAGAACCTGGTTCTATTTTCTGATAGCGAAGGTTCAGGACTAGCTTGGTCAGCGTCAATGTGGTTGGCCGTCTCAAAGATAATTACGGGTGAGAATCCCATAGGTTTACAGTGTCATACATGAGAGTCCTGGGATGGATCAATAAATAAGCATATTTCCGGCGTAACTGTACTCGTTCTCATCAACCCATTCCTCATGAAGATGTTGCTTGTGAGGTTCAGAGTTGCTAGTAAAGATTTTCTTGCCGGAAACCTGTCTTTTAGTAGTTTCAGGATAATGAGGAAGGTTCATTAATCAATGGGGGACAATACGATTATAGCAGATATGGTCTTTCAAAGAGTTGCATGTACATGTATGACATAGTAGGGAGATGGGCATAGTCTTATATGGCTGGATCCTTGCTCCGGTTTTAAGCAGGACAACGAGCTTTGTATTTCCTCACATGGCTTCGGAATGTATTGGTACTCATGCAATTCAGCATGTAAAGCAGCCATAAAGGCGCAAACAGGTCCAAGGTGATTGCATCTGTTCGCAAGAGAGATGCCATCCAGGCCTGCAGCATTGTTCTTCAATGGTCTTGATTATATCTGAACAACCAGGTTTTTCATTACCGAAAGGTCTTTGTTAGGTTCTGAAGGCTCTTGGAAGCATTCTTCAGCATCTTGGGAAGCTTTGCTTCCTGGAACAGTGATCAGAGTTTCCCTGACTGTCACAAGGAGCTGGTGGGCAACTTGGTCAGCAGTGACTTGTGGTCTTGGTTGGGTTTTTTGGTGTCATAATTCCCAGAATTTTGTTTTTACCAGGCTTTCTACTCTGCTGTGGGTCATATCCGTTGACTAGATCAATTCTTGCCATTTTCTTGTCGACTTTTCCTAAATGACTGTAGTAAAGGTTCTGACGACTCATATCCTCCACTCGGTACAACACGTGAAAATGCGAAAGCGGCGCACAGTGCAGTTGTACTAAACCAAGTAAAGTAGACTTTGAGTCACATGACAAGCTCTGACCTGGTGTATAAGCTTGTGCTTTAGCTTTCGTAGGGATGATGACTTTATTCGATAGGACTTTCTATGGATCATACTCTAAAGCCGTAAGGCGATTCCTAGTTATCATAGAATAGGATAGGAAAGTCTTACAATGCTACAATCATCCCAGATTCTAATGCAAACGCTTTCCCACGTTGCTTACTTAAAGTGAAACGGGCAGCGGAAGAGAACATGGTGAGGATTGTGCATAGTAACGCGTTCACTCATCTAATATAGGCCCCGATATCATGGTTGACTACGTTTATAGTGAACTAAAGGTGTGCGGATACATGCGTTTCTCACAGGATTGGCAAATGCTGAAGCATCCCGCGGTCCTAGGGTTTGTATCCGCGTCTCCATCCGTTCGCTGAGGAGAAGGAAGAGGGGAGCTTCTGCATCATGAATGGCACCAATGTGACTTGAATCTGCATCCAGTTCTCGACGAGTTTGCACGTCTCCATTGGTTTCTTAATATTCCAAGTAACATGATGGCTGTTTGAAGTCTTCAAATAGCACACATTTGATGCAGTGTTCTCCAGATACTTCATGGAGGAGGTTAAAAGTCTGAGTGGGAGGTTTATAGGCAGAGCTTACAGAGAGATTGAATTTGGGTAGTTTAGGCAACACAATCTGCCCTAAATTGGAAGAAAATGAGACCTATCATCTGAGTAGCACACATTTTTTTTTTTAATTTAAAAATAGAGGGCACTATAAACAGATATACAAATTATCTTGACATTTATGTCCTGCGATATAATAAAACAATATTTAGCACAGTTCCCAGAGACATTCAGACATTAATAAGCTGACTAAAAGTGTATTTTTACACATTTTTAGAGGAAAATTCTGTATTTTGGCGGCCATTTTGTATGACGTCACATATCTCAAAATGCTCAATGCTGACAGAGTGTCAGCAATCGGTTTCTTCATATTGAAGGTTTAGGCAATCATAATCCGTTGAAAAAAAACTATAGACGCCAAAACAAGGTACATCGAGTTGGCGGCTAGACTAGGGTGCATGTGCCGAAAGAGTCACGCCTAGCTATCCCCAATATAATTATATTTTGTTATAATAAGGGGGTGAGAAGCATTTGATTTAGAAAGATGATGTGGAACTGATCTGAAAATTTGTGTAAAAAACATATAGTTGTCCACAAAATCAACGTTTTAAAGCGACTTTGTCAATCAGGTCATTCAAAATTCCGCTGCCGGGATGGTGACAAGAACGAAAAGACACGAATCAATATCTCCGGTCTTGAGGTTCTTGCATTGGTTACCTGTTAAATTCTGCATTTCTTTTATGATTCTTTTACTCATGTACCTTTATACCAACAATATGGCTCCATTATATCTTTCTGAATTACTTAAAAAATATCAACCCTACGATCATTACAAAAGAATATGTATGTTGTTCCGTTGGCAAAAAAAAAAAATTATGGTAAACGAAGTTTTGAATATGCTGACCCAGAGTTGTGGAATAATATTCCAGAAAATGTAAGGAATGAAGAAACAGACGGAAAATTCAAGTCTTCTCTGAAGACTTATCTTTTTAATTGTTAGTCATGGTTTTTGATCCCTTCTGCTTTCTCTTTGTCTCTTCCTCTTTTTCATGAACGCGCATTGAGACCTTTATCAAAGGTATAATGCGCTATATAAGCATTGCTATATTATTATTATTATTATTATCTAAGGATCCCCATAAAAAGTTCAACCAGACTTTTCAAACTTCCATTACACACAAAAAATAAGAACTAGTTTCCATGAGTAAAACCCGTTTGCTACTCTTGGAGGCGAGTGCTTTTATTCGTATATCACGTATTTTTACTTCAGAATCTGTGTTTCTGTTAAAAGTACACACCCGCTCTTCCAGAATATGTAAAGTTACTAAGGGATACTCAAGAAAAAAAAAATTATTGAGTAGGGATACTCAAGAAAAAAAAATTATGAAGTATATATACTCAATAATTTTTTTTTCTTGAGTATCCCTTAGTAACTTTACATGTCAATTACGTAAAACAATTGTGCAAGTGAGTTTCTCTTCAACTTGGTACGGCTTGGTGGATGATCGGGTAAAAATACTAACAATCGAGTAAAGTGAGAATTGCTGAGAAATTCTATATAGCCTGTAATTCACTAGATGAGTAAACTACGACACGTCTTCGTACGTCTCAAGTCCCGTGAAAGTCTTTGAGAGTAATTTTACTGGCTATGCGGTACTTTTACACGTTGCGCCCGGTACGCCTACTCGGATCACGAGTACGGACATCGAGACTGCACACGAGGTATGTTTTACGCGTACGTACGTACTTGTATAGCGGAACCATAGGCCCGAATTCACAAACGTGGTTTAGTTAGTCCATGGTCTAAATCAGGTGGTTTGTGAATACCAAAATTTAGACCATGGTCTAAATCCGTGGTTTAAACAATTGATTTAGACCATGGACTAACTAAACCACGTTTGTGAATTCGGGCCCTAGAGTTACACTCTGTGAGCGGAACGGAGAGCGGAGAGCCTGCATGCTCTTATTGTCTTTGGGTGAGTCCTATTCCTTTTTGTTTGTTTGTTTGCCTGTTTTTATAATGATATTTGGAATGTTCCGATGATATACATCGTCTGATTACACTAACAGCTAGATTACCATGCCTGGATTTCCCATTACTTTGTCAGTCATGTACACAGTTTGAGTAATTTGATGCATTGATGTGAGTATTGCAATGTATTGGTTTGTGTGAATTGATGCACTGAAGTGAGTAATGCAGTGTATTGGTTTGAGTGAATTGATGCACTGATGTGTATATCATCGGAACATTCCAAATATTATAAAAACAGGCAAACAAACAAACAAAAAGGAATATGACTCACCTAGTGAGTAACGCTTTACATACTCAGAGAGTCAGTAAGTAAAGTTTGCACAAACTCATCACAAGCTAGTTGATGAGTTTGTGCAACCTTTACTTACTGACTCTCTGAGTATGTAAAGCGTAAAGTTTGCACAAACTCATCACAAGCTAGTTGATGAGTTTGTGCAACCTTTACTTACTGACTCTCTGAGTATGTAAAGCGTTACTCACTAGATTAGTTTGTGCAATGTACTCAAAACAATTAGTTATGTTACTCAATAAAAGGAGTTAATTAAATAAACTCATTTTGGTGTGTCACTATATTGTCAAATTAAAAATACTCGATTAGGTGCGTTTTCAAAGTAGCTTTATTGAGTGAAAGCACTCATGGATGTGTGTCACTATATTGTCAAAAATACTTGGATATTTGAGTGTGATCACTGCATATATGCAAGTTCTCATATTTTGTGTGTACCCTTTTAAAATTATTTTGAAACCCCATTTTATTAAACTTATTTTACAATGATCCTCTCGATTTTACTCTTTCCTATTTTAAGAGTGGTTCTGTCCTTGGGTTAGATACCCGTTTACTGACTTATAATGATTTACCTACTATGTAGCCCCTATATATATATATATATACATGATTTCTGGTTTTACATCTGTTGAAAAACTGACTAGAGCACTAGAGAGGATACGGTTCCTGAATATTGTTGGCCAAATTATATGCATAGAGGGCCCTGTTTCCGAATGACAAAGTTCACGGATCAAGTGTTTCCACGTAAAAGGGATGCACAATTAGGGATTACTATAAGTATGTATTTACTTCTTTTTTTTGGGGGGGGCACGGTCGACCACTTGGATGTTTTCAGCCTGTATATAGGCCTTGGACCTACATGATTTTTCAAGCCCTTATTTCCCCAATACTATTAGGCCAGTAGCGCAGTGGCAGATCCAGGCGGGGGCGCAGGGGACGCCCCCTATAATTTGAAACCGTTCAATGACATGTTAGAATCTAAAAATTTCGGCGGCGCACCCCTATCGGGCCTGGCGCCCCCTCCCCCCTATCCTGAAATCATGGATCCGCCACTGGGTAGGCATATTAAGCTGTGTAATGCTCCAAATTTCGAGGCTGTAGTTAATGTTCAGATTTTTGTAGGGTCTATATTCCAAGACAAATAGGCAAACGTCAAATGTGGTAAAAGCCTATTGGTCGTGAGGCGCCTATATAGTTGTTGGCCTAAATGATTCATGATAGGCCTGAATAGATATTAAATAAACATATAGACTCATAATTCAAATTTCATCAATCTAAGGGGATAGGAAACATAGGTGTATTTTCGATCGGGTCAGGGGGGGTTAATTAAAACAAAAACAAAAACAAAAACCCCCCAAAAAACAAAAAAAAAGTATATTACGATTTTAACGGGTTGCGCATATGCACAAATATATGGGGTATACACTCATTATGTTTTGCCCTAGCAGACGCTTTTTACCCGTTTCAACGCGAAGCCCGGTCACCAAGGTTGATCCTTGGTACACACAGGCCATTAACGTGCAGTCTATTGAAACACGTCCGTGGCTTTCATTTTTACAAAACAAGAGAAAGTGCATATATATCCCCACGTCCAATCAAACGGATTTTTATATTTTCAGTTAGACCAAGTCATTACCAACAATATGGTATGCGAAATGGCCCTATAAATCTTCTTGTTTGACCTCAAGACTCAATTTCGTGGGGTGATGTACGACCCAGATCAAGGAAATTTCTCTTCTTTCAATGGGAACGAACTTACTGAACTTACTGAAGGGCCGCACATTCCATCTTGGTAGTGTACCGAAGTGGATTGTAGTGCGGCAAGGGTGAGGGGGGCTATTCGCCCTTAGTAACCCAAAAATGACTGTATTTCTGTTTTAAAACTGTTTAGTGATGGTGTCTGCACTGCTGAGGGAGGGAGATTGTTCCAGTCTTGGATGACCCTTTCTCAGTCTCTCTTCATGTGTAAGGTGTCTAATGCAAGAAACAGTCTTGGTAGTCCGTCTCTGCACTCCTTCCAACAGTTTGATGTCTTTCTAGAGGTGGGGTCTCCATGCTTGGATACAGTAGTCAAGGTGGGGTCTGATCAACGACTTATAGAGTTGTGTGATTATTTCAGGACTCCTATATCGAAACGAGCGTTTGACCATCCCAAGTGTTTGGTTTGCTTTCTTTGTTGCTACTGCACACTGCTTTGCCACTTTTAAGTCATCTGTTATCCACACCCCAAGATCTTTTTTCTTCTGTTGTACACCTGAGTATTTGTCCGTTCATTTGGTATTCATGTTTGGGGTTATTATGACCAATATGCATCACAAAACACTTGTCGATATTGAATTTCATTCTCCATGTGTCTGACCACTCTATAAGTTTGTTCAAGTCTTCTTGCAATCTCTGTATGTCTTGGTCATCAGCGACTGGGTTGGACAGCTTAGCGTCGTCTGCAAACTTGCTGACTATACGTCCTCTAGGTCATTCATAAATATTAGGAAGCACAGAGGGCCTAGGACCGAACCTTGAACAACAGAACTTCGTACTTCACTTTCCTCTGACTTTGCTCCTTGCACAACAACACTCTGTGTTCTGTTTGTTAACCAGGCTTGGATCCATGCAAGTACTTGTCCTTCGATTCCATGTGCTTTCAATTTCTCTAGTAGCCTTATGTGGGGGACTTTATCAAAAGCTTTAGCTAGGTCAAGATAGATAACGTCGACTGGCAAACCACTGGCTGCATAAAAATAACATGTCCATATGCAAGATGAGGTTAGTATGACCATATCAATTCTAGTTATAAACTTAAGAGGAAGAGGGCGCTATCACTCTACGCAAAGCGAACGCTGCCATAGACATTTTGTATTTTGCACAGTTTTTTCACTTTGTTTTCTTGATTATGGCGAGCAACTACCTTTTCAAAGAAATGATCAACTTGATAACGCATAATTATATTACAGCTTACTGATCAAGCAGTTTTTAAAAGCTTGAATTCTCAGCTTTCCAAAGATGGTACATTCATTTCGATTGGTTAAGAAAAAGTCCTGTCACTTTGAACATTATCACAATAGAATCTTTACTCGATGGGTCGATATTTCCGCATATCACACGCATATCGCATGTGGACGGCTTCTTCGCAAGAGGTGACAACATCACTACTTATATCAATAATCGTTTGGAACATAAATCTATGTGAAATAAAGATTGTGATTACAACTTCATCACAATAATGTTATAAGCTTGCCCAAATGTGTATTTCCTCCTTCTGGTCTGGAGAATCTATTAACTAACAACATCATGATAAAAGTTCATCAATTTCTTTCATCTCCACGTACGAGTAGATTGCTGAACCGAACGGATCGACAATACCATTCCAGCTGCAGGGAAGTCTTCTTAAGCGAGTTTTTGTGAGCTAATTTATTATTGCAGCCAGCTGTATAGATTTCTGCGCTTCTCAGCCGTATTTCCAACGTCACTTCGTTGCGTCTGGCCTTTTAGATAATGGACGCGCCTTGTTTAATTACGATTTAATGCCGCACATTGGTATACGTTAACTTTACATTTTACATAGAGTAGAATTGATATGTTCCTTTCAAGAATCCATGCTGTGTGTCTTTGATGAGCCGATACTTCTCGAGATGGTCGTTAATGTGATTACGGATAATCTTTTCAAGTGTCTTGCATACTTATGTTAAGCTGATTGGGCGGTAATTTTCTGCCTGAGATCTGTCTCCCTTTTTGAAAATCGGCGTTATGTTTGCTGTCCTCCATATCTCCGGCACATTACTTTCTTCAAGAGATGAATTGAATATCAAGGCAAGCGGTTTCGAAAGTTCCTGTGCTAATTCTTTTAAGAGTTTTGGTGCTATATCATCTGGGCCGGCCGCCTTTGACGGATCCAGCTCTTGCAGGTGTTTTTCTACCTCTTCTGGTGTCACTGTGATATCTGAGAGTTTTGATTCATCCCCAAACTGAAAAACATCCCTTGCAGGTGGTGGGTTGCCAAACTCTTCTGTGAGTACTGAAGTAAAGAATTTATTGAGTTCCTCTGCTGTCTCTTTTCCTGGTGGTATGATGTCACCATTCTCATACTTCAGAGGGCCAATGGCATCTTTGACTTTCCTCTTCGACCTTGTGTAAGAATAGAAGCTCTTGAGTTTTTGCTTTATATCATTGGCAACCTTCTTCTCAAAGTTGAATTTAGCTTCCCGAATTTTTTTTCTTAGCTGCTTTTTCACATGACTTGTAAAACTGGTGGTCCTTTTCGCTTCCAGACACTTTATACTTTGTCCATGCTTTTCTCTTTTTCCTGATTGCTTTCATTGTAGCACGAGTCATCCATTTAGCTTTTGTTTGGTTAGTTCTCTTTTTTGTAGGTACATATTTATCGACTAGGATGCATAGTTCATCATGTAATATCAGTGGCGGATCTAGGGGGGCAAGGGGGGCACGTGCCCCGGGCAGAGCTTCAGGGGGGCGCAAAAAAGGGAAAAGGAAAAAAAAAAAAAAGAAGAAGAAAAAGAAAGGAAAGGAGAAGGAGAGGAAGAAAAAGGAGATCGTTGATCCACAGTGAATATTGGGGTCATGTTTCCTCCCATTATTAATTTTGGCGCCTCCTACATAGCACCACTAAGTTTAACTTTTTTGGCGCCCAAAGTTTCTAGGAATTTTTAAGGTTTAGTATATACCTTCTATTTTAGTTTCGGGTCAATTTTGCGCCCCCTGTATAGGCCTATATTGAAGATAAAATCGGCGCCCTTAACTTCAATTTAGCGTCCTTTTATAAATGTTAAGATCAGTTGTGTGCCCCCGGTGTGTGCCCTCCTAATCCTAATTTGAAGACCAATTTGACATCCCCTGAGTTTCAATTTAATTTAGAGCCCCCTTTAAATAGTTTAAGATCAATATGACGCCTCAAATTTCAAGATCAATTTGCCCCCTCCCCCTCTAGCTTCAGAAGGTCCATGAAGGTCCCTCTAAGTAAAAGGATTTTTTTTTTTTCTGTCCATGCTTTTTCTCGCTGCCTAATTACTTTGTTCTTCATTGTCAATTGTCTTTGTTTCCGTATTTTATGACCATTCGGTATCAAGACATGTTCCTTGCAAAGTTTATTCACGGTATACAGCTCTAGAATTTTTCGCTCGCGCTTCGCGCTCGCATTATATTATATGTTTCAAAATCATTTGAGGAGGACCAACAAAAAAGGTTTAAAATTATTATTTTCCTACTAAAAAAAACGAATCCGATGCATAGGCCTACAACTCCCAAAACATTATGTGCAATAGGCCTCTTGAAACCCTGAAGGTAAGGCATTTTTTTTTTTTTTTGTACTTTCGTTGAAATCTGTATTCATGATTCTTAAATGCAAGATTTGAGTAATGCAAGAACTAAAAAAATTTCCGTTCGCGCTTCGCGCTCGCATTAAATTAAAATATTTAAGAGGAAATAAAAAATTGATAAGCTACGTGTATGTATGGACAGTAAATCATCCCCAGGTCTGGGGACATGTATATATGCCACTGGTACAATAAACTAATACAAATCGTTGAGCAAAACTGGAGTAGACAGGGGGGGGGGCGCAAAGTGAACAATAGCCCCGGGCGCACTTGACCCTAGATACGCCACTGTGTAATTTAGTCCATGCTTGTTGCGTGTTACATTCTTCTTCCCACTTAATACTATCTAATCTCTTTCTCATATGGCATCGTAGTCACCTTTATTGTAGTTCTTGGTGTATGATATTGTCTCAAGTTGCAAACTGCAAATCATATTATACTCTATGATACTGTGATCACTGTTTCCTAATTTATCGGCAACCAGTAGGTCTTCAATCATATTAGGCTCAGATGTTAGCACCAAGTCTAGTATCGAGTTACCTCTTGTTGGTGTCTTGACATGTTCAAGTTGTGTCCATAGATTTTCCTGAACGATTTCCAGAAATTGTGTTCTCCTTCCTTTGAAGATTGAAGCAACTCCCAGTTTATTTCTCTGAAGTTGAAGTCTCCCATTACCACATCTTCTTGTTTCCCAGCTTTCTCAAGATCTCTGTACATTTTGATGACATCTTCATCTGAGACGGAAGGGGTCTTGTATACTACTCCTATCAATAGTTTATCACTAGTTTTTGTTCGTTTTGTCACTTGTTCGCTTTTCTCTGTCTCAATACTACACAACTCGACCCATACTGATTCTTGGAATGTGTGGGAGCAGGAAGTAATAAGACTGCAGACTCTCATTTTTGAGACGAGATGTGCATAAATGTTTTTAAAGGCATGCTTTAAAAAAATATAACCAGGCCAAGGGTATATTCTAAAGATTATGTTTCCATCCGAATTGAGCGCAAATAACGGTTTGTTTTAAAGGCCCAGTCATATTTGTTGCTTAGAACCTCAAACTGGGAGACGTTTTCCCGTGATGAAGGGCGCGGTGCGAAGTGCGCGGCGTATTTGAGCAATATTTTGTTCATATACTAGTATGCAGCACCTTCCGCCGCCCCCCCCCCCCCCCCCTGGATCCGCGTCTGTTTTAGGCATAGCGCATCCAAACAATATCGTATATTAAATTAATTAGTGGAGTCAATCATTGACCAAATCCCTTATTTTCAAGTCAAAAAGATTAAAAATTATTCGTTTTCAAGAAATTTATGAACTTGAAATTGAAAATGTAGATCTATACGTGATCGTGAATATGGAATGCCGGGAGATCTGGGTCGATCATGTCAAGACAGGCTAGGGCTAGGCACGCCTAAATATTTCGACTAGCTCGATATCGATAATATCGATATTGCAAATAATTGTCTTGTCAAGTCAAGTCGCCTCCTGAAAACTCTAAACCAAAGTTGACTTTCAAATGGCGGAAAACGGTGCATGGGCACAATTTGTATGCATTAGTGAAGAGGATGGTCTCATTATCCCAATTACGAGTGATGAATTTTCTGTTGGTAGAGCCAAAGGTAAATAATCATTGTTTGTTTTTCGGTTTTTTTAACTTGCTGTAGTTTGACTGTACGGAACCTGAGGCCACCCCGTCCCCGAAGCGTGGGGCGTGGTAGTCGGTGGGTACCGGTACTAGTATGATTGCTGGAACATGCTGCATGCTGTGAGCTGAGCGTGGTGCCGTGGTGGGCTGGTGGCAATGCGTGAATGATGACAAACATTAAGCCTAACTTAGATTATGTTTTCGAAACATTTCACTTGAAAAGAGATAGAGTCTAGGCCTAGATCTAGTTCTTGAATTAACATTAGCCAGTAGGCCTAGCCTAGGCTAATGTTAGAATTACATCACTGATTGAGTGATTCACCAATGAATGAGTGATCTCCATTTTTCGCAAATTAGACTAACTTTTGTCTTTATTAACTTAGATTTTTCTAGAGACATGGAGGGTATGGCATACGATGCGTGCAAGAGTTGATGAGGCAACATGTTTGTCCAGGCCCATCGCCAGGGGGGGGGGGGGGGGGGGGGGTGCGGAGGGTGCGAACGCACCCCCCTTCAGACAAAAAAAAAAAGAGAGAGAGAAAAAAAGAGGGGTGCGAAAGAGGAGCAAAAAATACATTCCACGGTGGGGAGGACATTTGTTGTTTTCTTCTTTTTGCTTTATCTCAAATTCAGGTTGTATTTTGGGCTTTAAGCTTTTCTGAAATTATTATTACATTAGGGGACACAGATTAGGTTAGATTTTACCTTCAAATTTTATATCCTTATAGGAGAATCCAAACTATACATAGATTTAAGCACATGGGACTACATGCAATTTTCAAAAGTTTTTTAGACTTTGACAGAGAACTATCATTTCTTTTGCATTTTTTCCAACTGTATATTCTTCTTCTTCTCGAGTCCTTTCTCCTATTCTTCTGTTTGATTCGTAATTATACCTGATTATACTTATATATAACTTATATAGAGTAAAAGCACCAAATACCGGACACTTAAGCGTTTTTGGATTTAAAAAAAAATTTAAATCAGTGAATCATATAAAACTCATATGTATTTTGTAGTACAAATGTTCAATGATAATATTATAAAAAAAGAAATTGATAAAAAATATGATAAACAAAAATTATTTGCTTTCTAATGAAAGCTTGTTTTGTTCTAAATATCGGACGCGTGTGCTAAATCATCGGACAAATTCAACAATGCGCCGCTTCAATTTTGGCAGTTAGAATCGCACTTAAAAAAGCATGAAATAATTGCTTGATTGTTCAAACAGCAATTTATTTCTGCCTCGCAAATGCCGATTTGAAAGATAAAAAAAAAATCATAAAAGAATTGGTAAATTAATTATTTACTTACCAAAAGAACCTCTTCCGACTCTAAATATTGATGTGTTTGATGAGCTCAATGCGCTCCACTCTAAAAAAGCCAGCGCATGCGCTGTGTAAACATGCCATTTCTCATTGACTGTCCGATATTTAGCAACAGCCTATTTTTAGAAGCTAGTGGAAAATCCCGCCCCGAAGACCCCCCGCGGTAGTGAAGGCACTTTTTTTTCTGATTGAGCGACCATGCGACATCTCAGCTGTCATCTCATATTTCAAGTAAGAATCATATCTCCTGTTGGGATTTTTTTTTTTAATCATTGATCTTTTGGAGATCAAAATTAACCTGGGTCATAAGGATTTCTCGAGATCGCAACTATGGATTTTACCACTGGATTTTACCTCTGGAATATATTTTTTGGGGAGCAACCTGGCTCTACTGTGTATGCAGTGCAATAGAAGGTAAGATCATCTATCATATGCATGCAAGTCACCGTCCCATGTGGGGCCCGTTAGCTGTATGGGGGGAGTTGATCTAGATTTTGTCCGATATTTGGCAACGTCCGGTATTTGGTGGTTTTACTCTATATATTATATATAATTATACCTGGTCATTGGTCAGTGTGTGTGGACGTGAACGGACGTGCTTCTCCGGAGCTCCGTCTTTTTAACTTTTTTTAACTATTTAATTTGTGACCATTCGTCACTTTTTGGTGTTTTTTACTTCTCATCCATCTTGTTTTATATCGACATCAGTTTTTTTGTGAATTTTGTGGTGCAATTTGTGATTTTTAACAAGGAGCAGACTTCTAAACTTTTGAGAGACCCGACGAAAATTTGTGTCATCAAAGTCAACGAGTAGTGCGCGGGTAATCTCGGCGGAGCATGCCCAGCTAGCCCACGGAATCGCATCAACGTCAACAGTGCAGCACATGACATTTTTAAACTCGATTTTTAAACCTTTTTAATGCTTATGTTAGTGCAATCTTGTGCCATCCTGAATCATTGACACTCAGTGAACCACCCTCAAGGATTTTAAAATTCATATTTGTAATTTCTTAGAGAAAATCTTCACCACCTTTTTTGGCGGGAAAGTGGCGGCCATTTTGTTTTTCTTAAGGATTATGGCGACCATCTTGGATTCCTGATTGTTGTCCACTCACATCTGCCCTCTGCAATACCATCTTGTTCTGGATTCCCGCCCTCTTCCTGGGGAATTATCTACCAGCCTTATTGGTGGAACCAGAATATCTAACTTGTTACTTAATTTTGGAATCTGTATTTTTAATGATGGCTATCCTGAACCAGATTGTGGCCACCATCTTCATCTTCTGGATCACTAAAAATTTGAGCCACTTGTACATGGCAAGCCATGGTGAGCACCCTTGCATCGGCACTCTTTCAAGCAGCAGTATTACAAATACCAACTCCTTAATGGACGTCCCGTCTCTTTTAATGTCCTCAACGAATCTGAGAAACCGCTTCGGCTTACCATGCATCGAGAAAACAACCAGTGGGAGAAACAAGCAATCAGTAATATTACTATTGATAATCTTATCTGGGGACTGTGAACTTAACCCTGGCCCTATTAAACACCCGTGTGGTACGTGTAGGAGAGCAGTTGCCAAGAACCACAGAGCTGTATATTGCGACTCATGCCACCTATGGCAGCATATTGGGTGTGTGAACCTGTCAACTGAAGAATATAAAAGTCTACAGGAAAACGCGGAAAATGAAAACTGGTTCTGTCACAAATGTATAGAAAAAAATGGATGTCCAGTATGCGACAACATCGTTCTTGATGACCACCCGGCCATCTGTTGTGACCACTGCGAACGATGGTACCATACGGGCTGCATGGATATCTCCCTGGACCAGTATAAGAAGCTTCAAAAGCAAGGAGCTAATGTAACTTGGATATGTTACACTTGTGAGTTACCCAATTTTTCAGAATCTTTCTTTAACAACTCATCCTCTTTCTTGGATGCTAATCCATTCTCAGCACTCTCTGATGTATCTGATGTGGAAGATCAGAGTAATACTCACAAACCAGTTGAATCAGTTAAACAGCCTAAGGTGACAAAGCGCCAAAGAACTTAAGTTAATGATAGTAAACTGCCGCAGCCCTTAGAAGCACAAGCAGCAAGGAATTGCAGTCATTGATCCTGGCCGAGAATGTAGACATAGTACTCGGTTACTGGAGACGCACCTCGATGCACATTCCCTAATAGTACAGGTCTTCCATCAGGTATAAGCGCCTACCGAATGGACAACTGTCTTGGGCCTCCGGGGGAACAATCTTTAGCATATAGGAGTGATCTCCTCGTAGCCCACGTGACAGCATGAACGACACCGGCTCTTGGGGTAAAATCCACATCCAAGGTAAAAACCATCTTTATTGGATCCTTCTACCGAACCCAAGTTCAGTACGGAATTCACTACTAAGCTTGAGGAAACCTATCTAAATGACCTCAGGATCTAGCTCCAACCATTCATCATACTGGGGGGAGATTTCAACTTGCCTAGTATCAACTGGGACACAAACTCCTTATCATCAACTCCCCAATATGGGTCCACTATTAATCAAAATTCATGGATATAGCGGAAAGCTTCAATATGAACGCAAGTAGTTAGAACCACCAGAGAGGTAATATTCTCGACCTTTTACTCACTACACGGACCACATCAGTAATGTGGCACCATCCCGGGAATGAGTGACCACACTCGCAGTGACAGCGGAGTTCTCCATTAGCCTTAAATTCAACAAGAAAAAGCCAAGAAAATCTACTGTACAAGAAGGGGAATATTGATTCAGTCAAGGATAAAATAGGGACATAGGAGGTGATAACTACAACACTGAAATATCTGTAGAAGTCCAACTGGTGTAAACTAAGATACTATCCTAGATGCAATCGAGCAGCATATCCCTCTAAAACAGTCAGAGATGGGAAACATGTCCCATGGCTAACTTCACAAATTAAAAGAGGAAAAAAAATGCAAGGTCTTTTTAATAAAGCTAAAAAGGACTGGTAAAGAAGGTGACTGGTTAGCATTCAGGAAACTACGTAATGCCTATTAGAAGGATCTAGACCAAGACAAAACAAATACATCAGAAGCATACTCAACATGGAAAATCTTCGGAACATCACCAAAAAATCTGGTCATTTGTCTCCCATATGAGAAAGACAGGACGGGAGTCCCGCTCTGCAATCAGAAAACGGATTGGTGAGTGATAACCTTCGCAAAGCTGAGATCCTTAACAACCACTATGGCTCTGTATTCTCCAAGGATGATACGAACAGCATCCCAGTCATGCAATCTAATCCATTTCCATCATGCCTGACTATAGATCAGTGTACTGGAGTCTTAAAGTTATGAAGAACTCAATCCTCACAAAAGCTTATGGCCTGACATGATTCCTACCTATATTCTGAGGGAATGTGCAGAAGAAATAGCTCCAATTCTTTACCAGAATATTTAATCAGTCCATTAACGAAGGAACAGTACCCAAGATTGGCTAACTGCAAATGTCTGCCCAGTCACAAAAAGGAACTAGAATCAGCTCCCATCAATTATAGACCAATTTCATTAACATCGGTGGCCTGTAAAACGCTGGAGCATATCATAGCACACAACATCATGAGGCATATAGATATGTATAAGAATCTTAAAGCCTTATCAACATGGTTTTTCTTAAACATCACTCCTGTGAATCCAACTAATTAACAACCTCGGAAGAAATCATGCGTCATCTCGACCAAGTCATGGGGGGTCAGTGATGTCCTTGTCCTGGATTTTTCCAAGGCTTTCGGACCCTGGTATCACACAAGAAACTCCTATGAAACTGGACCATTATGGAGTTAGAGGGAAACACTCAACTGGTTAAACGTTTGGTTCTCAAACCGATCTCAAAAGTAGTTATAGAATGGATTTTTTCACCCTCTATCCAGTCACTTCTGGATCCCCAAGGAACCGTTCTCGGGCCACTAATGTTTTCTATTCATAAACGACATTGGAGAAATGATCGACAATTCAACGAGAATCAAGCTCTTTGCTGACGATTGCATGCTTTTTCGCCCAATCCAAGCTGAACAATACGAAGTCCAACTACAAACTGATCTTAACAAGCTAAGATCATGGGCAGAATCATGGCAGATGAATTTCAACCCTCCCAAATGTGAGTGCTTACACATAACCAGGAGCAAGACACCCAAGGTCTCACTTATAATCTCATGGGAACAGATCTGAAAACAGTTGACAAATGTCGTTATCTTGGTATCACATCTACAAATAACCTAACTGGAAAGTCACATAGACACATAACAAATGAAGCTAACTGGATCCTCGTGTTGTCAAACGTAACCTCTCTAGATGTGACCCACCGGTGAAGAGAATTGTTATCTTTGCCCTTGTCAGACAAAACTAAGAATATGTATCTACTGTATGGGATCCCCATCACTCAAATCTTATAATAAGTTAGATGGTACACGAAGAGCTGCAGGTTTATCAAAGAAGATTATCATCGCACCTCCAGTGTTACTCTATGCTTCAAGATCTGAAACTGACCCACTTGAGCAGAGAAGACGTCACTGTCGACTCACCACGCTCTACAAGCGTTACATAATAAAAGCGCAGTGGGACATTCCGCCCTATGTCGTGAAAGCTGCCCGTCCAGAGGAGATGACGACAAAAGATTCATACCTCTGCGATGTAGAACCAAGCTACCTCAATAGTTTCTGGCCACAAACCATCAAAAACTGGAACACTTTGCCTATACAAACCAAAAATATGCCGACTGTCCTAAAATTCCAAACTCCATAGAAGCAATGTAGTTCAAGTTCCACACCACACTGACACTAAGTCAAACCTGGACGTATGCTGACACCAGCGTGTCCGGTCAACTTTCTGAAGATTCTGAAGATTACATTTTAAAAAGGTCATAGTATGCATTGTATGTTATATTGATTCTTAGGGGAATCCTAATTAGACTCTAACATTAAGTATTGAACGCAGCGATCCCATTAGGCGAAAGATAGTAAGATAGCTTGGGAGGCAGGGGAAGGGGAGAAGAGGGCATTGTAGAAGGTGACTCATGGTTCTCCTCCGCTCCGCATTCGCATACTGGCCCTTCCTTCAGTGTCGATGCCCATTTCCATTAATACCTTGCAACGGCCGACTCCACCCGCAGGCGGTTCAAACAGAGCCAGAACGGCCAGGGTTCACGGGATCCTGGTGGGAGGGAACTCCTTGAGGCTGATGATGAACATTGTGGGGCGCAGACTCAATGGGTTGACCAAACGGTCTCTACCTACAGCTGTGGGGGCTCTGGTTGAGGGGCACGGTAAGAGTGGAGAAACTGTGCCTGGATCTCAACAGCTTTGTCGTTGGCAAGGCATTGAAGAGAGGGTGGAGTGGATCATTTTCTTGTTTAAGTTTCTCCTTTTGAGAGAGTGCAGACCTCCTGATGTGAGGAGGGGCGATGCCACTGAGGATGTAGAGATCGTCTACGCTTGGTCGGTTTTTAAGGCAGCCTGTCATGGCCCTACACGCGTTGTTGAGTGATGGGTCTATCTTGAAGCATGTGCTGAACCTCCACAACAGGACATGCATATTCTGCAGATGAGTAAGCAGAGGAATGGCTGTTTGTGCGGATGGTGCTTGCATCAGTGCCGCATTTTGAGTTAGCTCTGCTTCAGACTGTTCTGGCCTGACCGTCTCTTTGTTTTCAAGATGTATTCTTGTAGTGAGGAGCGATCTAGAGTGACTCCAAGGTAGACTGGGTTGAAAGTGTGCTCTATTTCCTTTACACTTGACCTTTAGTTGACGAATTGGCCTCTCTATTTTAAGATGGAAGGCGCTGATCTGCTGTCTTGGAAGGATTCGCACGAAGGTGGTTGGATTCCGTAGTATGGGACGAGACCATCCAGAGCAGATGAGAGTGTAGCTTCAATTTCCTCGAATGAGTCACACTGCGAGGGATACAGAGGGTCATCTGCGTTGTGAAGCTCCTAGTTTCTGGATGGACGGTTGGTCATTGGTGTAGATGTTGAAAGAGAGGAAGACGACTCTGGGGAAGGCCATTCTTCTGGGTGCGCATCGTACTGTGGCTCCCATTGAGCATCTAACGAAGAAGCGCCTGTTTGATAGCATTGATTGGATGAGCTTGTGAACTTCAGGTCTTTGGTCAGATCAAAGAGCTTCTTGGCTAGAATCCCGATGATTGACAGTGTCGTAAGCTGCTGATATGGTCTACAAAAGCAGCTCCTGGTGATCAGGCCCTTTCAAAACATATTCAATATCTGAGTAAGGTTGATAGTTCCAGTACAGGACTTTCCAGGTCTGAAACCGGCCTGTTCAGGGATGAGACGGTCATCCACAAAGGTGGCAATCCGATTCAGCAGAGGCGCTAAACAGCTTGTTGTACATAAGGAGATGTCTATCTTTGGACCTGTTTTCCTCTTTATAACATACTGGATTTTCTCAGATCTTGGGTTTTGTTTTGTCGAGGCAGGTGTGAGCATGTTGAGGAGCCACTTGATTGCTTCAGGGCCTAAGGGTGGTTTTTTATCTGTCACAGAAAGATCATCGAGCCCAGCTGCCCTTTGTTGTTCTTCATGGCTTTGATAGCACTACATAGCTCTAAACAAAGGGTCCTAGAGACAAGTGCCTCTTGGACAGTAGGCCGCCATAGTGGGAAGCTTTGCTCTCTTTGGGTGATGATTCAGGGTTACCCTTGCTGTTCTCTAAGAGCTGGTGGGCATTGGTTTTGCAGTCACCTCTGTTCTTGGGTTTAGGTGTGTTCGTTGCCAGGATGCGGGATGGTCCCACGCTTTCCTACTGCTGTGGGTCATGTCCGGGACTCAATGAATTCCTGCCATTTCCTCCTTCTGCATTCAGCTATGGTCTTAGTAAGCTGGTCTCCAGCTTCTATGGTATCATTGCAGAAGGGGTCTGTCTGGATTTATCTATGTACTCTCGATACTAAGGGCCTTCGAGTCGTCTGTGAGGCCTTGGGATGAAAGTTGGTACGGCAGCCACGAGGGATGTGTCGTCTCGAAGATTCCTTTAACACAATTGATGAAGGAGTCATAGTTGCTTGGAGTTGCAGGTAGGTCCTTGTGGAGGTCAAGATCTTCAGCAACTCTTTCACTTTCGCCTTTCTGAGGTTGAAACACACGGAAGGGACGGTCTAGAGTGACACAGCATTTACCCTAAGCCGCAATTGGGCGGTGTTTGAGTAATGAGGGATAGGGTCGAAAACCAGCTTTTCACACTGTTGGAATATGGCACTTGAGACAAAAGCCAAGAGTCCGGGTTTGTAAACCTCTTCGCATCTTGCACTGTTAAGATGAAGGGAGACTTAGCAATCATGGATGAGGGACAGTTGATGGGTCTGCCCACGTCTCCACGAGTTCAACCGTCATCGTGGTGGTCTGTGTAGCCGCAAGATGCACTGTGACTGTTAAAGTCACCTATTACGATGTTAATGCACTATCAGTGGCTGCGTTGGGGAAATCAAAAAGGGGTACTGTGGGAGGGTTTATACACAGAGCTCACACTTATACCTAACAGGTTGATGGAGAGGATTTCAACATCATTTGTGTCAGACAGGAAGGTGGTTATCGATTGTCAGCCCATGACGAACAAAAGATGGCACTCATATTTTCATGTGATCTTTCTAGGGCAAGGGTCATTACCACGGGATCGAGGGCGGATGGAGGAGGGACACGATGGGTTTCCTGTAGACAAAGGATATCACATGATGATCCTTGCAAGACAATCTGCTAGAAGGTCTTTTTGATGCCCGTTAAACCTTCGATGTTAGACGAGATAAATGCTCAGGGCGGTCTCCGGCCGTCCAAAAAGGACCAAGTGTTGACCCTGTCCGTCAACAATAGTAGTTTTGGAGAGGCATGAAGGTACAATGAGGAAAGGTAATCAGTAAGATAACAAAGTTAGACAGAGAGAGAGGGGGAAGGTAATGAAAGATTCGCAAACTGGAAAACAGCCTGACAGGGATCGCCGCGTGAAGGCTCTTTCTGTGACCCCCAAAACTGTATATTAAAGCTTTGGAATATTAAATCAGAACCTGAATTAACACAAAATTCAATCTGAAAGTAACAAAAAAGGTTGTGAAAATTTGAATTATATCTTGACGGAAAACTGTAACGCGAGTTACCGCGACATAAACGCTCCTGTATTTTATCTGTTCTTTTTTCGTTTACTTTGATGCAGTTGAATAGGTTCAAAATCTTCTTTCAGTTAAGTTAGGAAAAGTTATGCCAACACGGTGTAGTTTGAGGACAATTCGCCTTAACATTCATCGTGGATTTTTACCATGTTTCTTTGCGTAACCGAGTTACCGAAGTTCAAACGACCCGAGAATCCGAATGAGCCTTGACCAAATTTTTCTTTTTCAATCCATTTGGTAATTCTAGTCTCCTTAACATGTGGGCAAAAGTAACTTGTAGATGTTAGCATTTTGAAAGATAGAAGGACTTCAAAGTTGAAAGGTACCGGGTTATTTGTAACGCGGTTACCGTGGAATGGCCCATATGATCGTCGTCGGGGAGTGCGCGTGGGGGGGGGGGGGTAACTCAATCGGTGCCGATTGTTTTGACACCGGCAACCAATCAAGACTAACTGTTGCCACTAAAATTCAAAATGTGATAAGCATTATAAGGGGAATCCAAACCTGAAAAAGATGCCCAGTTAACGATTTTGATTGTTGTTTCTGTACAAACTAAGCACACCCTCTGTTTATTCTGAAGAAATGTTATAGGGCACAATATTTCAGAGGTGTGCTCTTCAAAATTTGTTGCGATCACCTCTAAATTCAAGGGGGCCGTCCAAAATTGTTGCCCTTTTTATGTCAAACAATTTTTTAAAGATAATTTTTTGATTGATATATCAAATTGCTATAAATGCGGATCATATTAAAAGAGGAATAAATTGCCTACAGACTGAAACCTATTTTGATGGCATTCAAAGAAGTAAAAATGGAAATTAGCCCAAACAAGTTAATTTTCATATTTTTTTCCAAAAAATGAATGTAATCTTAATTTATACTTGCACGTTGTCAAACTGCTTGACAAAAATTAAAATCGTAACTTTTTGAAAACTTTGAAATATATGCACTACATCTTGTGAGAACTGCAGGTTCGTAATTATCTTGACAAAAAGTAATATCATCCTAAAGTCGTGATCTTGATTTCGGCGAAAATGACATTCTGGTCAATATCTATGAAAAGCTCCGTACACGTACGTGTAATACGCTATGAGAATAAGGTTGTGTCTTATATTAACAACAATCTTTCGGATAAACCCTAACTCCATTGTATTAAATGGAATGATATTGAATCAAATGTAAGTCTATATAGAACATACGGATTTTTAGCATCGATTTTAATCCTCCAGGATCAACATAATATTTACATTAAATCAAAGAGGAAAATCCTTTACACTGATAACGAATTATGAGTCTGCACTATCCATATTATTCCTCTGAGGTGCAACACTTACTATTTCCTTCATTCTATATGAACCATACGGATTGTATTTTTCTATGCATTCGAATATTTGTATCAATTATTTAGGAATTTCTTTTTTTTTTTTTAATGATCAGTAGTTCTGGTAAAATTGATCTCGGATACCCTAAACCAATGCATCTATTTTACTTGAGCAATGAGGGAGCTCAAAAAATAAATAGATATATAAATAAAATAACAAATAACATAAGAATAACACAAGTAAATGAGGGAATCTTAAAAAAAACAGAAAGAAAGAAAGAATAATCAAAGAATATTGTTTGATCACAAGAATCTATTACAATAGGTTCACGCCCGTATTCTTGGGGGGGGGGGAGGGCACGAGCTCTAGGGGCGGCAAAATGACTAACGCCAAACCGACCTAAGTAAGGGGGACAAATTGACGCTTAACTTTGGGCGCCAAATTGATAAAAAAAAAAAAAAAACAAACAAACAAAAACAACAAAGATAATGAGAACAATAATCTTAATACCCGATAGACGGCATAAAACTACCCCTGTTGGCTGATATGCGACCTTAAGGAAGGCAGATGGCCATTTTTTTTATTTTTTTTTTATTGATTTTTAATATATATATATATTTATATATTTTTTTTTTTTTTTTGGGGGGGGTGGGCAGGGCCGGTTTGGTCCTTGATTAGTTCATCACGCAGAGTCTAAAGTAGGATCCGAGATGAATTCATTTACTGTGGCTACTCTTACTAGAAGCACATAATAAGGTGTTTTTGGAGTTGTTGTTAATTTGAGTCTGTTGTTGCACCTAGTTGGAGTGAAACGGCAACGATTTTTCTTATTATTGTTTCTGTTGCAATATTTTTAAACAAGTATTTTTTTTTTATTGCAACACCCCTCCCTGCAAAAGATAATCCTTGCCGATGTGACGTGCACAAAAATGAGGTGTACGTAACATGGTTAACCTGAAAATAGCTCCCGGCCTCACACACAAATTAAGAACTAGTTTCCATGAGTAAAACCCGTTTGCTACTCTTGGAGCAGTGCTTTTATTCGTATAACACGTATTTTTACTTCAGAATCTGTGTTTCTGTTAAAAGTACACACCCGCTCTTCCAGAACATGTAAAGTTACTAAGGGATACTCAAGAAAAAAAAAATTATTGAGTATATATACCCGTATAAATTTTTTTCTTGAGTATCCCTTAGTACTTTACATGTTCAATTACGTAAAACAATTGTGCAAGTGAGTTTCTCTTCAACTTGGTACGGCTTGGTGGATGATCGGTGAAAACACTAAAATCGAGTAAAGTGAGAATTGCTGAGGAAATTCTATATAGCCTGTAATTCACTAGATGAGTAAACTACGACACGTCTTCGTACGTCTCAAGTCTCGTGAAAGTCTTTGAGAGTAATTTTACTGGCTATGCGGTACTTTTACATGTTGCGCCCGGTACGCCTACTCGAATCACGAGTAGACATCGAGACTGCACACGAGGTATGTTCTACGCATACGTACGTACATGTATAGCGGAACCATAGCGTTACACATCTGTGAGCGGTACGGGTAGCGGAGAGCCTGCATGCTCTTAATTGTCTTTGGGTGAGTCCTATTCCTTTTTGTTTGTTTGTTTCCCTGTTTTATAATGATATTTGGAATGTTCCGATGATATACATCGTCTGTAACACTAACAACTAGATTAACATGCATGGATTTCCCATTACTTGTCACCATGTACACAGTTTTGAGTAATTTGATGCATTGATCAATGCAATGTATTGGTTTGGTGTGAATTGATGCACTGAAGTGAGTAATGCGTGTATTGGTTTGAGAGAATTGATGCACTGATGTGTATATCATCGGAACATTCCAAATTCATTTAAAAACAGGCAAACAAACAAAAAGGAATAGGACTCACCTAGTGAGTAACGCTTTACATACTCAGAGAGTCAGTAAGTAAAGTTGCACAAACTCATCACACGCAAGTTGATGAGTTTTAAACCTTTACTTACTAACTCTCTGAGTATGTAAAGCGTTATCACTAGATTAGTTTGTGCAATGTATTCAAACAATTAGTTATGTTACTTCAATAAAATGAGTTAATTAAATAAACTCATTTTGAATGTGTCACTATATTGTCAATTTAAAATACTCGATTAGGTGCGTTTTCAAAAGTAGCTTTATTGAGTGAAAGCACTCATGGATGGTGTCACTATATTGTCAAAAATACTTGGATATTTGAGTGTGATCACTCATATATGCAAGTTCTCATTTTTTGTGTGTACCCCTTTATAGAATCATGGATCTGCCACTAACAATTTCCCATTGAGCACGGATATTAAAATACTAGCACGTAATAATGCTTATAATTAAGAAATACACTTTGAAAAAAAAATAATAAGCTGCCGGAAACTGTATGAAAATGAAAGAAATTGAAAAAAACTAACTATAATAGATATATAAATAAGAGGAAATGCGGAAGCTTTTTTCTATTCTGAATTAAAAGGCGTTGTAATAAATGTGGCTACAATGGTGCAGTGTTTTGTATAGATGGGTGGTGGGAGAAGGCCGATCTGCGTATCGAATTTACTTTGTAGCCTACTATAACAGAGAGATATATTTGATTTTATTAAGTATATATTTTGATATGATATTAAAAATTTTTGAGGGTTAAACTTATTCGCTATAACATTGCAGGTACAAAAGTAATGAAAGAAATGCAATTTGATAATTCATATGTAATTATGTATATCTAGCCCTTAGAGAAAGAAAAAAAGGTGTTCTGCCTGATGCACTTAATCTTGAAAAGAAACACGTCCTCATCAGAGCAAAAATTTTGTTTAAGTATTATCAAAAGTAAATGCTTCTCCTCACCTACCCTACATACCCCTGCCTCCTGAAGCACTGGCGTAGAGCTGGGCGCTTTTTTTTGTTAGTGAGGGGGGGGGGTAATGAAAAGATCATGCCCCTAATGACTAATAAAAAAGAAATTAATCGTGATTAGGCCCGTGCCCAGGAGCATCCCATCCCCTTGGTTACAGCTCGTTGTTACAGCTCGTCTCTCTGAACACGTACTTGGATCTTTGATTACTCGAAAATGAAATAAGGTTCGTTTGCCCGAACGTTTGATGCATTATTACGAAGGTCCATTCCTCAAAAAATTAAATCGAATTCGTATGTCCGAAAATGAAATCGGGATCAGTATTCCGAAGGTTCATTCATCCAAAAATAAAATACGGTTCATTTTCCGACGGTACTTTCGTCCGAAGCTGATTAAGGGTTCATATTTGTCCAAAAATGAAATAGGGATTATAATTTTGTTTTAGACGAATGAACCATATAGTTTCTTTTCGGACAAATGACTCATATTTTATTTTAGAACCAATGCAACCCTATTTCATTTTCAGACGAGTGAACCTTCGGACTATTGAACCTTCGAAAAAACGAAACCTATTTCCATTTCGGATGCACGAACCTTCGGTCAAATAAACATTTGGAACAACGAACTCTATTCTGGTTTCGGACAAACGAACCTTCGGACAAATGAACCATCGGAACAACGAGCTGCACCCTCTTATCCCTTCTATCCTAACCAACCAATCATTTAGTCTCTGTTAGGGTGGCCACCGAACCCCATGTAAAAGGCAAATAAAAAAAAAAATCCTGGAATATCTGTCAAACTATTATAAACATAACACTCAATTTTGGAAAAGGGAATGGAATGTCTTCTCAAATTCACTCTGCACTCACGTGTATGATTGACCACCTTTGCATGTATTACAAAATCATGAAATGTGAGATTGCACAACTGTAAACAACATTTGGGAAAGTGCTAAGAACCCGTATGTTTATTTATATCAAAACAATCAAACTGATACATATTTACTTGTAAATCAATTAAATGTTATCAAGTTTTACTGTTGAAACCGGTTGATTTAGGGTTTAAAATGTGAAACGCATTTTATTTATAGAAGACACCATACCTTTTCCCATAGAGTAATACACGTTCGTGTACGGAGCTTTTTGATATTAGCAAGATTGTCGTTCTTCGGTGAAATCAAGTTCACGACTTTGGGATGCTATAACTTTTTGTTAAAATGATATACGAACCTGCATTTCTCAAAAGATGTCGTGCATATATTGGAACAATTTTCTAAATAGTTACAACTGAATATTCTTTACGCATTTTTGACAAATGCGAAGTATAAATTTTGATTACATTCAATTTTTTGAAAATATTATAAAAAATGAACTTGTTTGGGCTGAATATTCATTTTTACCTCTTTAAATTCCATCAGAGATGATTTTAGCTTGTAGGTAATTTAATCCTCTTTTATATGATCTGAAATTCGGGGCGATACGAAAGCACCTACAAATTTCATCTCCAAATTACTATTTGTCATAAAAGGGGCAACTATTTTGGACGCCCCCTTAGATTAAGAGGTGATCGCAACAAATTTCGAAGAGCACACCTCTGAAATATTGTTTCCAGTGATATTTTCTTTCGAAAAAACAAGGTGCACTTAGTTTGTACAATAACAACATTTGAACCTTCATTTTGAGGGTTGGATCTCCCCTTATTAGTATTTTGCTCTCCCGCTCCTTCTTTGGACATCAATGCAGCAGCCGACCAATATCTCCCAAATTACGTAATTTATCTCGCGCTTTGCCCTCGTAACTTTTTTTCTAAGGATGACAACATCTTCTTTTTAGAAAGAATTACTAATAAATTTGATAATTCCTCAAATTGCATTATTTCCATTTTTTTCCAAGCGCGTTCTCCTATTTGGTAATTCTATTACAAAAGATTATCATCAATTTTGGGAGATGCTTCAATCAGTTAGATGCAAAAAAAGTTTTAACTGCCCTGCATTCAGGTCATTACAACAGAAAATTTTGGGCATGCATGTACAAAAAGTTTACGCTATAAACTTTAAAAATAAAACAAACAAAAGACAATGATTAATACTTAGTTTTCGCTAATACTTAGTTTTCGCTAAGCGCTTCGCGCTCGTATGTTTTCAAAAAATTATCATCATATTCAGAAAGGAATTACAAACATTAAATTTATAGACTATTAACCAACGTGATTTTCATTCGCGCTTGGCGCTCGCATTTTATCAAAGGGCGGTGATATCAGCTCCTACAGGAATAAAAATTACGTAGGCCTACGGGGCAAAATATGTGTGAAATACAATGCCTTTATGTTGTTTATGGCAAATTTGCGGCTCGCGCTTCGCACTCGCAACCAAAAAATAACACAATTGATAAACAAAATATTCTTTTTTCAAATAGCTATAATTATGTTGAAAGCTATTGTTCACGCTTCGAGTTGGTATGCTTATAAAAGGAATTATCATTTCCCGAAAGAGACCAGTTTCATTTATATTGAATTTCACTCGCGCTTCGAGCTCGCATTTTGCTAAAAGGCGGTGATTATCAGCACGTGGGGGACTTAATAAATAAAGTCATTATAAGGCAAAATTTCTGGCTCGCGCTTCACGCTCGCAAGCCAGATAGAAGACAATGATTAAACAAAATACTCTTGACTTAATCACGTTCAGAAAGGATATACAGACATTTATTTAGACCATTATATTGCGCACAATATGTGTGAAATACAATGCCTTCATGCCATGAAGACATTGTTGATGTACATTTTAGGCTTTAAAAATGTCTTATTTTCCTCTTTCCTTTTCCTTCCCTGTTACCATGACTCTACCATTGGTTCCATACCTGATTTCTTTAACTCCATTTTAGCCATAAAAGTATTTCCATAAACTCATTCCAGTTCACATGAGTATTGGTCGCCCTTCCATTCTGTCTATTGGTTCCTTTCTTCTTATCTGGTAGATTTATAATTGTTTTGTTTGTTTCAAATTTCTTTATAGCTTGTGACCTGTCGATGCCAGATAACAAGTTCATTTCCGGAAGGCATTGCAACCTCTTTAGAAGGAACAATACCGTGTGGCTGGAGGATACAAGGTAGAAACTGTTTGAGTGAGGGGGTGGGGTAGATTCAGATCTATACCTTTGAAATGAAATATTTGTTCCTTCATTTTTAAGCCCTATGACTTCCAACAATTCATTATTTTCCATCTAGGATGTGTTTAAAAAAATTCAAGTGTCTCTAGTACAGGCAGCTCAGCATTGTAATCTTATTGCCATGTTTTCCATCTAGGATATATATATAAACCCCTAAAAAAATGTCTTGCAATTCAACTTTGAGTCCTCGTATCTTTTTTGTTAATTGTCTATAATTCATTAATTTTATACCATTGGAAAGTTCATTTATTCCTCTTTACACTGATACCCCATTTGTAAAGGTTGTGCAATGCTTGAATGCACAGTATTCCCAAATACAAATCAAAGTCAGAAGAGGAAAGTTGCCAAATGAATGGCTATTGTTGAAAGGCAGAGTTTCTATTGAGTATCAATAGAAATATTAAATGGGTCATGCATTATTCCTCAATGTTTTCACTTATTGTTTGGAAGAAGAAATGTGCCTTGCCCAAGCTTTTTGCTTGGCAGTGCTTATTTTTCATGAGTAGTCGTTTGATAAAGCTAGGATGGCGCGCTTATCAAATGTTGAGATACGGTTCAAGAACAGAGAACGATTGTGTGCTGAAATGGACAAAAAAAAAGTTTGTTTTGATACTGCTTGCTTTGTTTGTTGGAGATGGATGAAAAAGAGATAAGTAGCGAATTTGTTATGCTGGAAACTTGCAATAACCTGTATGTAACCAATACACAAGTAATGCTCAAACCACTCGCTGGTTATTAAAACAGTTCTTTTTACAAACAAATTAACAACAAATACTACCTTAAATTACCTGAAACATTATCTGACATTCAACCAAGAGTATCCAACATTGTATTGAGCGCCTAACGCACAAACCAAACAAACACAAAGAAACACAAAAACCTTTTATACAGTTAAGAACTCGATGTAAGCAATAGCCATTCATTTGGCAACTTTCCTTTACTGACTTTCATTCGAGTTTGCGAGTACTGTGCATTCAAGCATAACATAACCATCACAAATGGGGTATCAATGTGACAAGAAATAAATCAACTTTCCAATGATATCAAATTTAACCATCATAAACAATCAAATAAAAAGATATGAGGGCTCAAAGTTGAATTGCAAGACATTTTTTGAGGGGTTTACATGTATGTAACATTGATTGATAACTTTGATTTATTGCTTTATTTTACCTGATTACTAAGGAAGCAAAATGTATAATGATCTGATGATCAATCCTCACTCGTGTTGGTTTATATTTAACAGCACTAATGGCACATGGTTAAATGGAGTCAAGATTGGAAAGGGACAGGTAAATTTTGCATGGTTTTTATCTTCTACAATCTATCCACACTTGTAATGTGGGGTTTGGCATTCACTGTAATAAGAGCTGAGGGTTTGTTCTCCAGAGTGCATGCACCACCCATCAATCAGTGAATTAAAATTTGTTTTAATTGAAAACAAAATGAATGTTTAGAGAATGAGAAGTCCAAAAGAAATAAATAGATAAATAGATGGAGCCTCAGTACATTATTTTTTGTATGCCACTTTGTCATTGTCATTGTCAGTTTAGATATAGAGCCTTGATGATATTCATGTACAGGTAGTCAGGGCCTACACCTTCTCACTAATGGTGTCAACAACATACAGGCTGATACTCCAATTTCACACTAATGGTACATCTCTCAAAGTCTCTGGTGAAGTTCGAATACAGCTCAATTCATACAAAATTTCAAAGGTCAAAATGTCAATAAACTTTTAAATGAAATGCACTAATGCTGTACATACAACAACTTTTCTCAACTTAATTTACTTAATTTGAGTGTATGATTATAATTTCTTGCTTTTCTTGGAACTTTGATTGTAGAAGCAAAGGTTGTTTCACAAGGATGAAATAGCAGTGGTACAACAACAAGGCAATCAGGGAGCTAAAGGTAAGAATTGTATTTTTAAAGGGAATTTGAAAAATAGGTTCAACTTCAGTGGAATTGACTTTTGTTTTGTTTTTGTCTTTTGCACTAGATGAGGTTGATAGTTTTTGGCTAGTTTCTAACACCATCAAAAGTACAATCCTGATTACACTGTTTGTCCCTATGATCAAGAGTTGAGGTTAATGCATTACATCAAACACTAACCTACATGAACATAAAACAAAAAATCAACTACATCTGCAGTCCTTTATGTTATGTAGGCCTTTGTAGGAAATTTAAGGGAAATGTGTTATACAGTACCACAAAAACTGAGGAGCTTTCCATTGACGTACTTATTGGTTTATCATTAATTCAATAGATATTGTTTATCGCTATGAAGATCTTGCAATGCTGGAAGCTGAACAAGAAAGATTGGATAAAACGCAAGAAATGGACGATCCAGGTATCAATAAAACTTGACAAAATATGTATTAAGTATATATTAACAAATATCAGTAAACATCTTTATTTTGTGCTGCTTTGGCTTTGATTTGAAATCAGAATGCGGATGCTGAAACAGTCGATGTAACAGGTTTAGAATTAGAATAATTTGACATGTCTGAATTGGCACCCAAAGGGAAATAATAACTATTTCTCATATAACTGAACTTTCTTCAATTTCATTAATTGTTATGAAATATGGATTTCATTTTGTTAAATGTTCATATCAGGGAACTGAACTATTAACAAGGATCATGGAAATGATGGAAATTTTAACAAGTTAAATTCTTTTTGTGCTAGGCCGTGTGCTGAAATGTTCTCAAGGAGCTCGACATCAGGGCTTGAAATTTCCAATGCTTCTGATATTGTATCTACATGTAAATAATTAAGAAATTTATTAAACATTTTGAAAAGAGTTGATCCAAATTTTTATTTGTCCTTCAAAAACCATACATTTTGGGTGACAAATACTTTTATGATGGAAATTATGAAATGCATGCCATCTAATTTGTTTTTCTTTTACATGTACGTCTTTCTAACCTTAGATGAAAATACAGAAGATTATTTGTTCGAAGATTTGAGTAAAGACAAGGATGAAGAGGAATCTAGGAAGCGGAAAAAGAATGTGAGTACTGCAATGATTTCTTTTCATTGTAGTTTAATGGAAATTTTGAAATGTTTGTTGTGGTCTGGGCATTTAAGGTATAATTATTTCCTGATGAACGTGAAACAGTCTGCAGTTTAGAAAATGAAATATTTGGATGTAATGTGAATCACGCAACTAGAGCACACATTGATCATGAATTCTGGTCGGTTTTGGTGTAAAAAAAAAAAAAAGAAAGAAAAAATGTCAGAAAGGTTTTTAAAAATTCTTTCAAAGGACAACGAAGTTGCATGCATACTGAGAGAGAGCAGCTCTGCTCGCATGTGATATCACAGAATCTATATACATGTATGTAAGGTACATAATTTTAATTTCCTTCAATGTATTTTCATCAAGCTTTCACTGATATTTATATTTTTCTGCTTCCTTTTAACCAATTAAATTCCAAGGTGGATTAGCCCTTTAACATAGCACATTGCATATTTTTTTCATGAAGGATTCTGAGGATATAGATGAACCTGCTTCTAAGAGGCTAGAAGGAAATAAAGAGGAAGTGGCTGATCAGATGAAGCAAAACATTGGTAAGTGCATATTTTTTTCAGGCATGTACATGTGGGAGCAAGGTGGCTGTGGTAGACTTTCTACAGCCATGTCGAAACACAATCACAGCTGCTCTATGCAGGCTGCGAGACGTGCATAATTATGGGGGGGGGTGGGGGGGGTCGCTCAATCACCCTGGCTCTGTGAATTCTTTAGAATTACAGTGTATCTGCCACAAGCTCTTACATGTAACAGATATCTCTACAGTCAATTGTTCCAAGTGTGCCTTGAAAAAAAATGATATTTAGTTTTTCAATTTTGTTTTAATGACTGATTTTTAAGTATTTTCATGTACTACAGGGTGTATCAATAAAAACGGGACAGTTTTGAAAAGTCTGTCAAAATTTCGTTTCAAATTACTATGTCTATATTTTGATGTTAATAGATACTCTGAAGTCTTATCTTTCAAATGTTATTTAAAATATTAAGTTTCGTTCATGCTTGAGCGCACAAAGAACGTTTTTGTCGGGGGCTCAAAAAAGGCTTGCGCACAAAATGGTAGAAAATGAGGATTACGATCATCAGACTTTTTGCTAATCAGCAGACTTACTCTTAACCCTTTCATTATCTTTGCCATTGTTTTCGAATTATGCTATCAAAATTCATTTACAAAGCTATTTATTTAATTTGATTGTTTTTGTTTTGTTTTGTTTTTGTTTTTTTACATGTTAACATGTTATCTTTTAGCATTGAATATTCCTTCAAACTAAAAAAAAAAAAAATAAATAAATTGTCAACCCAAGACAAGGGGATTTGGTTGGTTGGTTGATTATTTGATTGAATGATTGCTTTGTTTGTTCGTTTGTTTGATTGATGGATTGATTTATTTATTGATCGATTGATTGAATGAAGGATTGATAGATTGACTATTTTGAATGATTGATCGTTTGATTAATTCATTTGTTTCTTTGAATGATTGATCAATTGATCGATTACTTTTTGATTGATTGTTCAAATGATTGATTAAATCGTTGGAAGAATCATTGGAAATCTACTCAAAAGACTAACATAATTATTGACCAGTGAAAAGTAACAATCAATCCGAATGGGAGTACCTGATTCAGAATAATGATTCAGAATAAATAATACCCTTTGAATTTAACCAAAGTTTTTTTTATTTATTTATTTTTTATTATTTTTTTTAAACCTCCGACAAGAACTTTCCGTGTTCGCTCAAGCATGAACAAAACAAATAAACAAAGTAATCAATCAATCAATCAATCAAGTAAACAATAAATTAAACAACCAACCAAATCCCCTTTCTTATGGGTTGACAAAAAAAAGTTTAAAGGAATATTTATTGTAAAACGATAACATATTAAAATGAAAACAAAAACAAAACAATTAAAGTAAATCAATAGCTTTATAAGTAAATTTCAAATCATAATTCGAAAAAAAATGGCAAAGATAAAGAAAAAATTAAATGAAGACTGCTGATTAGCAAGAAGTCTGATGATCGTAATTCTCAATTTTTCCATTTGTGCTCAAGCCGTTTTTTGAGCCCCCCACAAAAATGTTCTGTGTGTACTCAAGCATGAACGAAACTCATTTTTTTAAATTGCATTTGAAAGATAAGACTTCACAGCATCTATTAACATAAAAATATAGACATCATGATTTGAAACAAAATTTTGACAGACTTTTCAAAACTATCCCGTTTTTATTGATACGCACTGTAGTAGTTGACTATTATATAAATAGTGTACAATCTATCGCGCAATATACTGGATTATAAGTACGACAAATACTAAATTATCCCGAGTGCAGATTTGTTTCTCCAAGGCCGCAGGCCGAGGTGAAATAGATCTGCACGAGGGATCATAGTATTTGGAGTTCATATAGTCCAGTAATGTTGCAAGATAGAGCGTTCACTATTTATTATAGTAAATAGACCCCTAGATATTTGACCTTGCCTAATCTGGTTTTATGTTTGCCAATTCTTTGGTGCTAATTAAGCTATTGTGACGTATATTGTTGCTCAGCGTATCCATTGTTATTAACTTCTGGGCGCACCATTTTACTGTTATTACGTGCTAGCGCAACAAGGCAATCGATAGAATCGATACTCTCCCCATTCATTTAACACGGGCTTTACCCTCCAAAAACCGAAAGTGACCTAGCCAATCGTAAAGCGTATTTTTCTACCACTATTTACTATATACTTTTATATGACTGCTTTTGTATTGTTTTATTATACTCTGCATTAAATATCTTATTGCATTGCGACTACTCCTTATTGCATATTACTTTGAGCATTTTGCAGAATAGCTATACAAATGTAGTTTTTTAAGTATTGCTGATATTTCTATTTTTTCATCACTCTTCAAAGACACTCAGTACCACACAGCTGAAGGTTCTGAAGGAAAGTCCTTGGGCGATGCAAAGGATACCCTTGCGGATGATGACAACAAAGGACTCTCCAAAGTAGACCCAAACAAAGAGGATGCTGTAAATGAAGAAAGAGATGATACCGGTGGAAAGGGAGATGCAGCAGAAGAGAAAGAGGGTGGTACTAGTGAAAAAGGAGAAGAAAAAGAAAAGGAGAAGACAAAAGGAGAATCTCCGCAAGAAGAGGAGACTGATGACATCCTGGAGACACTTATATGTAGCATCTGCCAAGACATACTCCACAAGTGTATCAGGTAAAATATTCAGAATGAAATAGAAAGAGAGAGAGAGAGGGGGGGAGAGAGCGTGCGAGAGAGAGATGCAGTGAAATTTTATCTTTGGGGGAAAATGTAGGGGAAGAGAAAAAAAAAATGGTAGAAAGTACACGTTGCAAGAGGAAGAGACAATCAGAAGTATCGGTAGGTTAATTGATGAGATACTCAGGGCAGCTAAAACATATTGAGAGATTACTTAATACAGCCACCCTAAAATATTGTATCTGCTTATTTCTTTCATGTATTTCTGATTGTATGTGTTCTTCACTAGCTTCTGAGTTGATACCCCTAAAGACACTGAATGATTTTTTTTAAAAATGATAATAATTGTGTATAACTTGAGAAATATTCTTTTTGTTCTCGCTCATTTAGTCTTCAGCCATGTATGCATAGTTTCTGTGCAGGGTGTATTTCAGGATGGATGAAACACTCCAAGAGATGCCCCCAGGTGAGTCTATCTTGTCTTCTTCTACCTTAACCCTAAAAGGCCTGGGGTTTTTTGGTCCCCCTTGAGATCTCGGCAGTCGACCGCGCGATCGCGACGAAAATCGCCATGCACGTCACGCAGGACGATATCTCCACAATTGCATAGTCAAATGTTCCGAAAAATTTTTGGTATTAATTAATTATGCTAATTTATGCATAAATTTACACATTGCTCTAATTCATTAAATAAAGCTCCAAAGCTGCTAATTTTGTATTTATTAACTCTTTGTAGGATTCTGATGAAATGCACCTCAAAAAAAATTTCTGTATCAAATTTCATTTCTTATGTATTTCATTGTTTTTTTTACTTTTTGTTTTCTATTGTTTTTTCGATGAGAATTGTCGGCGACATTATCAGGATCACAAAGAACCAAAAAACTAATTGATTTGAAGTAGTAAAAGGAAAAATAATCATACATTTATGAATATTGACTTGAAATAAATTTGTATTGGATTTGTACACGAAATCACATTTTGGCAAAATTTTCGGTCTAACGAGCATGTACAAAATGTTGCATAACTTTAGAACCACGTACCCGGACGTCGCAAATTTGGTCTTAAAAGCTGCGCGAGACTTGAAAGAAAAAAGTCATGGAAAGGCATGTCGACAGCTCTATGCGTTACTGAGATCTTGCACGAAATGTCGAGGGGGGGCGGAATCCGCCCCCCAGGCCTTTTAGGGTTAAGGGCATGGTGTAGTAAGGTTACATGGAAATAAAACACTATTTGCTGTTGCTTTGAGAAGGTTTTTACATCCAAAAATTGGAGGCCGGCAGAATGCTCTACTCCTCGAGATTATCACTGTTTGTGTGGCATTCGCTTATTATTGAGTGCAATTTCGCTCAAGTTTCTGCGGATGCATACACTTACAGAGATCCAAACTCACTCTTGGTAGGACAGCATAGAAACGTACAAACAAGCAAAACATAGTCCATGCCTTTAAAGGGATTTTGAGTCTCACATCATTTTAACACCCAAAAAACCTTTTAATACCCGGCACACTACTGGTTGAAGGGGTAGAGCAATTAAATGGTTTACATCTATCCAGTCTCGGGGTTCGAATGCAATTTACCCCGAGAAACCTATCGCTCAGTCTGCCTAATTTGAATAAAGAAAACAAGTTGAGCACGCAAAGCCGCTAAAGAGGTGTCTCGGGCGAACTACGATATTTCGTCTTAAAAACCACCAAATGAAAAAAAATCAAATGATTATTGCACTAGTATGAGTCATTCTTACCTCCCATGACAATAATTATGTTTGAAATCAGTAACAAATTGTGAAACTAGGCTTTTTCGGAAGCACCAAAAAAACAAACCTGAAATCTGTAAAATAATTGATTATTTTTCATCTTTCCCACAACTGCCCAAAAACGACACTTTGATATGATACAAAGCATATCATATCGAAATACTGTACAAAATATCTTTTCATAATATGTTGTCCCAAGGTTATGTCGGGAATAGTCAGTATCAAAGTCATTGAAAAAAAAACCCTCCATCAGGTTACATTGTGGTCCCACACACTGTGTTTCGTGATGTAGGCATATTTTGACCGCGATAGCCCCACGAACCGTGATGCGTGCAATTTACTGGAAAAATATTTCACTCTTCTCCCAGACGTCCATGGCAAGAAAACGCTGATATCAAGCAAAGAAAATGACAAATGTCAAATATAGAACTAATTCATGGAAAAACTAGAACTGCAATCGTTGACATGAACGATGTGCGTGCATTGACGCTTTGACTAAAATATATCAAGGATTATGAAAATGTAAACCTATATTTTGAAATACATTGGGAAACGGAAGTAAGCTTTACATAATATACAAGATCTGTGTTTAAAACGAATACGCTTTGTGTACTACACTGCAATTTTGAAAACTTCGCTTTCCATATTAATTATTATCCGGCGTGCACATGGCTCTGTCAAATTTGCAACTATTACGCAAGCGGGTATAATGGCTCCTACAAAATTGTGATTTACTCGAAATTTTCTGTGACAACCTATATTATATTTGGTATCAATGGAAAGGCAATTTCGATGCGGTCATTGTGATGTCAATTTCAGAAGCAAATATTGAACGACAATGATGTAATGCCTTGTTACGTAATCCATTGAAAATTCGCAATTTTTTGTCCATAACTTTTTGATGATGTCATCAAACTTTACAAAATTTGGCAGATAGTTGTGAAATGTATTGATACATATGCCTGCCAAGTTTCAAGCCCCTAGATTGAATATTCCCAATTTTAGGGGGAGTCAAACTTGATTTCCTGGTATCGATAATTTTTTATTTTGTACATTTTCGAGCAATTTGGTCAATGAATCGGTATATTTTTCTTTACATTGCTGGAAAGTACATAGTCTGAGGTACCTAAATCCAAAAAAGGGTACGGTTTTAACAAGGCACAACGCAGATGCAGCCCCTTGGATATTAGCCAAATTTCGAAACTTTAGAGGGCGCTATTTGCATTTTGCGTATTTACTGAAGCGTGAAACATGTGGAGTGTGTGCATATTTATTACAATAACATGCCCTGAAAATTTGAAGCAAAATGGAATCGATTTTAAAAAGTTATAGCTATTTTTTGTGTTTTTAGTCACAATTTTTTAGTTCATAACGGAGTTGAATTTTCAAATTGGATAAAAATATGAAGATGGTTTTGAAATAAAAAGTTGTTGGATGCATATGAAAGGACAATTCATTGTCTATATAATGCACTTTGTTAGAAGTCTGTAGCATCTATAACGACATAGATATGGAGGCTGGAAGAATGGCCTTCATATGGCCGAAAATTGACAAAATGGCCGATGGACGGTCACGGATGAGTGATTTTGGAAATTGAAATGTCAGGGGATCAATAGTTGATCATGGATGACATGTCTACGAAGTTTAAACAAATTTGGATGAGTAATTAGACCTGGACAGTGATTACAAGGTTCACGTGTTAAATGAATGGCTTTTTTGGCGGAAAAAAAAAGATGGCGGAATAGGAATATGGAACGATAACATGGCATTGTCGCTGGAGCGTCAATGCAATAATTGAGGATAATAACAAAATATAGTGGTTTACTGTCCTTAAATCTTGCAGTAGGGTCATCGCAGCAGGTTCCTCATGGACAGATTGGTGAGTGTTTTTCCAAACCCGGAAGTGAGGTGCGGAAATGCGCATGCGCAAATGAGCAGTTTTTAGTTGATAGATGCAGTTTCCAGGGTTTTTTCAGCGAAATACTCAACATTTGAAGGAAGATTTAGACAAAACTACTGATTGCCCAAACACCAAAATGCACAGGAATTGAGACTGGTGTATGCTGTTTCATGTCTTTTGTTTTTGTTTTCATTTTGTCCCAGACTTGTGTCAGGAAAAAATGAAACCTCTCTCGAAAAACAGAAATATACTCGTATTTCAAAAAATACCCAACCATTTTCAATGATATTTGATGTGGTGCTTAGTATCATCATTCTTTAAGTCCTCTGGAAGTATCATGAACTTTGGTGATCAAGAAAGAGAGATATAAGCAGGTGATTTTCAGACGATTTTTGCTCTACGCTCAGCGCATGGCTTCCGTAGCCGTTACGAATTCAAAAGCTTTTACGACTTTACGAGCATATATGTGGGGTCGCCCACCAGGACAGTATCCATTGACATTATCCCAAACACCTGGGCAAAGCTTACACAATAATTCAGTGCCTTTGCAATCTATGAACAGTCTCAGCACTCAATTTGAGTTTGGTCAGATGCTCCCATAGAGACATAAGTTTTGTAAATCTTCAAACTAATTATCCGATAACCCAGGGAGTGTCGGATAAATTTATTTTGGGTGCTGAGACTTTGATCATGTGCAATCTTTCTATAAAGAGCTTTCATGAATTTTTTTTTTCTGAAAAAAAAAGAAGAAATCATCAGTACCTTCTTAACTCAATGCAGAAATCCTCATAAAAGAAACTAACACTTGAGAATTGTTAATAAATATTTATACCTGTATATTTATATATTTATTATTTATTTATTTATTCAGCACCTCAAAACACATTCATACGAGTCAGAAAATAAAATGATATTAATTTCTATACAAATAATGACAGATTATTATACAAGTGCAATTTTTGTAGCAGTCTACCCAGTGCATCAGTTATCAAGCAGGGAACAGGAATGCAAACTTTATCACTGTAACCATGATAGTCCGTCCGCCCAACCAACCAATGCACTCAGAAGACTGGTAAAAATATTATGAGGATAAAGCAATTGATAATCATAAATTATGATAAAGATAAAGAGGCATGTAAAAAAATATGCGATTCAATTCAGAATAATCTCAAATTTGAAAATTAATGTACCTGTATGAAATATGAAATGTGAAATCTTGTTAGATAATTTAATGGACTTGATGTACATAAGAATGTTCAGAGAATAAACAGATTGAAACGTTGAATTAATCAAATAATTTAAATGTAATTTCTGAATGTTTTTCAGTCACAAAAGGTACAATTATGTAACAATAAATCGTGGTGAAATAGCCATTACATTTTATGGAGGTCGTTCCGTAACATATGGAGAATGTACCATAAGACATATTTTGAAGTGATTGCTGTAAATAATGGATCATGAATGAGGATTCTTCATTTCTTTTCATAATGTTATAACCGTTCATATCCAGTTCTCTCAAAATACCAGTGATCATTTTTCACACTCTTCAATTATTCCACTATAATTTGTATAGTTGTTGTATTGTATAATATTGGCATATTGTTTGCACTACATTATATCCTAGTATAAAGACAAGATTTATAGTCATATGGCCCCCTATTTCAGCTCAACATACATGTATTGGTATCCCTTCTGTTGTATGTCAACAGATATATTATTTCTAGTACTGTATTTTAAAAATAGAGAGCTTTTCCAGCTGCCTTTCCACAGCTAACTTCAAGAAACAAGCTGCTACATGTCGCTTGGTTAGTAATCATGAAAATTCCATATGTAGGTCACCAACATTTGTGCCTCTTCTAGGGGAATAAAAATTCTTAACCGATTGACCAAATCCTTATTTTGTATTAGGTGAATAAGAGAGAAAGAGAGAGTAGAGATCTTTCACACACACAGGAAGAAAAAAAAAGCATTGCAGAACCTTACACAGGAACGGCAAGAATTACATTGTAGAACAAAAGGAATTTAGATCCGTGGAAAGATGGTAAAACTACATTAAAATATTATTCAAGTAATCTCAAAAGGTACGTGTATGTAAATGAATAAAATATCCAAAAGGCTTGAATGTTAATTATTGTCTAAATAGGTAAGTAATACCAAAATTATTAATCTCAACACCAAGCTAAAATTGAATGAAACTTATAAAATAATGCTGACAACTTCATCCTTGTTGTCCCCGCCGAACGAGTTCGAGCAGGGGACTATGAAACGGGTTCCGTACGTGTGTATGTGTGTCCGTCCGTCCGTCCGTGCGTCCGTATGTGACCAAAATCTTCAATTTGCTACTCCTTCGCCATTTTTCATCCGATTTCAATTCCGTTTGCTTTATATGATAGCACTAGGTGATAGCTGTAAAACTTCTTCACAGAATTTTGACCTTTGACCTTTGACCCTGATTTTTGACCTATAATGTTAATTGGCTACAAAATGCTACTCCTTCGCCATTTTTCATCCGATTTCGATTCTGTTTGCTTTATGTGATAGCACTAGGTGAGGACTACAAAACTTCTTCACGGAATTTTGACTTTTGACCCCTTTGACCTTTGACCTTTGACCTTGATTTTTGACCTATATTGTTAATTGGCTAAAAAATGCTACTCCTTCGCCATTTTTCATCCGATTTCGATTCCGTTTGGAATGTGTGATAGCACTAGGTGAGGACTACAAAACTTCTTTGCGGAATTTTGACTTTTGACCCCTTTGACCTTTGACCTTGATTTTTGACCTATATTGTTAACTGGCTAAAAAATGCTACTCCTTCGCCATTTTTCATCCGATTTCGATTCCGTTTGCAATATGTGATAGCACTAGGTGAGGACTACAAAACTTCTTTACGAAATTTTGACTTTTGACCCCTTTGACCTTTGACCTTGATTTTTGACCTATATTGTTAATTGGCTACAAAATGCTACTCCTTCGCCATTTTTCATCCGATTTCGATTCTGTTTGCCTTATGTGATAGCACTGATGGTGATATAATGGGAATTTTACATTATCGGCGGGGACATATATTGCGCATCGCGTAATTTACTAATCCACTTGTTTATATATCAAATTAAATATACTTTTGGTAAATGTATGATTATGCAAATGGTACTTGGCCTGTTATCATTTGAGGTCAAAAAGCTTATTGTATATATATTTCTGATTTATAGGATGATTACTTCATATTGTAAATGTTGACAATTAATATGACTTGCGCACAAATGTGTATGATTTAAATAATAATATAATAATATATTCTTTATTTATACCGCTAACAAATCTGGCTGCCAAAGGTTGCCCTAGGCACCTATCAACACACATGTATGTCCAATTTATCATCACAGGTATCTACAGTAGCTGGAGAAGGATATGAGATTCAAGAGGAAGAAATAATAATGAATTATTATTACAATGTGAGAAGAATACATTACAATTTGACTTGTTATAAATGCTACCTATCACAACAAAAATCAAATGGTCACTAAAATTTTAGTCTTTTTCATAGATCAGTGTAACTGGAATAACCTGTCTAAAATGACAATGAAAGTGAAACAGTGAAACAGAAATACATGTAGTGAATAACATCTCCCACAATGGTGTTAGACTGTCACAAGAGAAATTCCCTTTTTCTTTTTTTCTTTTTTTTTTTTGATATTAGCTATTATGTAGATCCATGCTGCCTTGAGTTTTGAAACCTTGGTCACACAGCTTTCTTCTTATTTATTGTAAAACTGCAATACACACATTAAAAGGAATTTTTATGTACACTGTAACATCATTCTAATATTAACTTAATGATTATCTTTAATTGAATTGAAATTCAATAGCAAGCAATTTTTTGTTTTGTGTTTTGATCTCCCAAAACTACTAAGTTTACCCTACATGTATCTTTAAGGCAACACAGTGAAGAAAACAAAATGAATCTATAGATAGAACTTACAAATGCGGTTACATCAAAGTTTAATTCCGACACGAAGAGCCAAATCTCGATTCCCTGCTCTTTGAATCATTTGCACACATGAAATGGAACAAGATATTGCTTGATCACAACGACGTACTCCAAGAAGGCAAATATTGTGTACTTCTGTGAAAAAACATCTGCAAATTTTAATATGTTCAGAATAAGTTGTTGTGTACACTGGTATAAAATAATGCTTAAGTCGCTATCTTTGTGAATTAATTTGTTTCAATGTATCTTGATGGCTGCTATTGTTTGAAATATCCAGTTTTGGCTCAGATTAATTGTGTAAACAATCAAGCAGTCCATGGAATTATTTTAAATGCTTTCCAATTGATAATGTACATTACATAGGGAGTGTTGAATTCTTTGGGAATCACTCATGGTTCGTTTGTCTGAAAGCAATGATATAAAGTTTATCCAAAATTTGATGGCAATAGTCTGATTTACTTATGAACTTAAATTAAAAAAAGAGGGTTCTTTAATCAAGAATTTTTCTGAAAGTCTAGTTTGATGGCTGAATTTGGGTGTATTTTATTCTGTTCAATTGATTTTTGGTCAATTATTCATTGTCTTCAATTGCCCACTAGGCTGAATTGCCATTCTAGTCTAATAGTCCAGATGGACTTCTGATATTTGCCCCTTTGTGTATACTTTTCTTGATTTTTTCAAAATAAGAATTTTGTATATGCCAAATGTAGACTAAGTTTTGGCCAAGCTGAATATTAGAAAAAGATTGAGATGTATTCTTGTTAAATGAGACTAGGAGTAAATATTTAATAAGGGTCTATCTCACTTCGCTGGAGACATCTCCGCGACGGATTAAAAGGGTATTAGAGAAGTCGTCCGAGACAAAACACTCCCGAGACGTCTCCGCACAATTGATGAGAAAAAAAAATCTAAGTAGCTCAAATCCGTCTCTGAGACGTCTTCAGAACGTCTCCTGATATTTCGGAGACGTGATTTGGAACTATTTTAGACTTTTTCCCATATAATTGTCGCGGAGAACGTCTTCGAGAGTCTCTATACTTTTTATCTGTCGCGGAGACGGATTTTTATTCTGTCGCGGAGACGTCTCCGCGAAGTGAGATAGCACCCTAAGTGGCAAATTTTAGGCCAAATGGTTATTAGTTAAATTGGTTGAAGACAAAAGGGGAATAGACATTGTTGGATGGGACCAGATGGGCAATGAACAAATTGATAAGTGGAAATTCACCGTCAACCCTCCAGTGTTCCTTAACACAAGGGTTTGCGCTGAATCGCATGATATCAATGGCCAATCAAGATAGTTGATGCATGCACTATTTGTTCAAAAGACTGGCTAGTAACCAATCAGAATGTTTATTCCAAAATAGCATTTGATGATCGCAAACCTTTGTGTTACTGGGCCCAGAACACTCACCTCCTGCTTCACAATAGCGATTGTGACGGTAGAAAAAATACAAAGCAGAGGCGAAGGCCACAAGGTTGGTGATGAACAGACTCAGTTTCCTCAGAAAGGACTTGTATTCCTAAAAGAAAAGTCATAATATTGAAATTTATTTGATTTTTTTTCTTCCCGCAAAATATATCCAGGGTTAATGTAGCCGCTACAAGCCGGGAAAAGTTGTGGAATTTTGAAAATGTAGAAAGTCATGAAAACGCATTTGTCGAAGTCATGGAACTTCATCAATTTGTATTTTCCTTTAAATGGTCCTCTTCTGAATATTTTTGTTGACCCCCCCCCCCCCTCGGAAAAGATGGTTCGAGACTAAGGGATTAAAATGTTTTCTTTCTGGTTGGGTGTGTCGATGGTCCTTTGTCACCCGGCCCTCATCCAGAGGCCTTATACAACAGTAGGTAGAGTTGGACACACCAATTTGATTATTGATATCTTTCAGTTCTGTGTTTTGCAAGGAATATAAAAAAAAAAACAATAAAATAACATATCAAATATAAAAAATTTAAGAATTAAAAAATCCAAAATTGACTTTATAGAGAGTAATAAATTTTTTGAGGATGGATGATTTGCAGTTGTTAATCTCCATACCAGGAGGGGTTTTATATTTTATCAAGATATAAACTTGAGATTATCCTAAAAATGGTGTGATATATACTAACCCCATGAGTTGGACCAACTCCATGCATGATAGCTATGCGATGAACCATGCACATGAACATCATAAACAACATGGAGCTCACTTGGAACAAGATGAAGAAGTTTTCATGTGCCTCTGCAAAGAGGAAAACACAAAATGGTTCAGTCAAGTAAGCATCAGACACAACAAAATAACACCTAATAATAGGGTCATACATGTACAGGTACAAGTACAATATTATGCCAACAGAATTTTCAAAGATATAACCTAGGATACAATTAATATTAGTTTCAAATTAACGTTCGAGAGGTATATACATGTAGAGTTAAGATGAACTTGCAGACTGAGCTGTTATTTAAGAAAAATGAATGATCTCATTTAAAAATATATGAAACTTATGAGCAAGTCATTTTATTTTATACAATATAGGCTAACACCATGTAATAAAAAAAAACGTTCTAGACAAATTTATTGGGCTGTAAATCCTGTCAGGTGTTTCAGTCAAGTTTCGCCATCATTTGCTACATACTGTGATTTTCGACTGAAGAGACACAAGTCAGACCAATGAGACCCAGGTTTTCCATCAGCTCACAGACAAGACAGAGTCTGCATAGCCATCGATAGTTGGGCTTATTGAGTGAGATGGAAGAATACATTCCATAGTGTAGGAACGTTGCTGTCAACCGTTGAGCTGTGCACAACGTCACTGATAGCCTCCACACACAGGACGATGGGGGCTCTGCAATGGCTGCACTGATGGACGGCAAGTAGTTGGCAACCTGATGATGTGACAAAGAAAATTGTTAGTTGGTACAGGATTTGATGAACAACATTTGTTTGGTGAAAATATCAGTTAACAATTGCCACTTGATATTGATGAGATAATTTGGGACCTGATGTGATTAATAAATCCACTGTTATCAAAAGCCACAGACGCCACGTTTTCAGGTTGTCCGTCTGTCAGTCCGTCAGTTCATTTGTTCATCCTGTTTGTCTATTATTGCGTTATCTTTTGACCCTAATACTCCGGGGGGTGGCTCCCCTTGACATTTTTCGTGATAAATCCGCCGAGCGAAATTTTTTGACTGTGCTGCTCAAGTCTCGTGCAACTTTTGAGACCAAATTTGGGACACCCGGGTACGCGGTTATGATATTATGAAACATTATGTAAGTGCATGTCAGACCCGAAATTGCTCAAAAACGTGATTTCATGTACAAAGTCAATACAAAACATGTTTTCAGCTTAAATTCATAAATGAGTGATTATTTGTACTTTCATTGACAACAGTTATTTATATGATGCTATGTATGGCTGAAATAATGTCGCTGATAAATTTTGTCAAAGAAAAAATAAAAATAAAAAGAACCAAAAAACAATAAAATACATAAGAATTTGATCTTAGTACCAGAATTTTTTTCATTCACAATTGTTAGGAATGCTATATTTTCAAAAAAAATTAGCATTCTAGGAGCTTTATTTAGTGACTTAGAGCAAAAAGTATGATTTCATATAAATTAGCATAATTAATTCATATAAAATAGAATTATATATGAATTTAGTGAAATGTACCTATTTCAACTGCGTAGATTATGTCATTCTCTATCATCGTGCAAATTTTCGACGCAATCGCGCAATCCGTGGCCGATGATTTTTATGCCTCTGCTACCGAAGGTGGATGTTTTGGGGTTGTACAATATACATGTAGGCCTGCATCCTGTTTTTTCGTTATCATGATATCCCAAGAATCACCAGAGTTATGAAATTCAAACTTAGTTATAGTAGGTACCATCAGAAGGAGACGATCTGAGTAGATTTTGGGGAATGGAGGTCAAAGGTGAAGGGTCACAGAGGTCAACTTATGAAATACCATGTATTGAGTTTGTTATCCCAATATGTCAAGAACCAATTGAGATATGAACTTTAAAGTTTAGGGTAGCATGCATCAAGATGATGTGAGTAGATTTTTTTGAGTATGTAGGTCAAAGGTCTCAGAAGTCAACGTGTGAAATTTCGTGTATTGAGTTTGCTTGCGCGATATCTTGTGATTGAGATACGAACTTCAAACTTAGGGTAGCACATGTTTTACCATAGGAAGTCAATCTGATTTTACATAGGTCAAAGGTCAGGGGTCACAGAGGTAAACTTATGAAATTCTGTGAAATGTTTTTTTTTATTATCATGAGAACCAATTGAGGTTAACTTCAAACATGGGCATATATCATGTATGAACTTGGGAAGAGGATCCGAATAGATTCTTGGGTATTTAGGTTAAAGTTCAAGGGCCACAGAGGTCACCCTTTGAAATAAATTGTTTTGAGGGTGGAGGCAGTCCTGAGACATGGTCATATTTTTTTTCTTTCAAAAGTGCTCCCTCAAAGGTTAAAACTACTGAATAATGCTCAGTACTCACACCACAATGCGTCTTAGTTGTCATCTCAAAGTTGAAGACAACAGCGAAGATTACACTAAGAATGAACCCCAACAACATGATCCCTGATGTGAAGTTACTCGCAGCACCCACATTTATTGACACCCCATTGCTGGGGAAACGACGGTCCACATCCATTATGGTGATGAAAATCAACAAAGTTTATATACAGATGTAAATGTTGTCTTCTAGATGCGGTCTTCAGTAAAGATCACCAATATGTAAAGATCGGGATTAGAATACAGAAGTTTATACAAGAAAATACATGTACTTCAATCTCCCTGGGAAGATATAATGTATCAATAACATACTTGTATCTTAATTCTATACACTGAGAATGATCAGCTAGATCTTTAAACAAAATCACCAATGCATCACATCAACCCTCCTCATTTCTTCCTTCGCCTATTGACATGAGTGAATAGAAATGTCTATCCATTATCCTAAATTAAACTGTAAAGCACTAAAGGCCACTTCTGATCAGTTGGTCTTATCTATTCAAAGTGTTCAGTTAGCCTTATCAATATTCAGTATAAACAACCAAATGAGTATATTGTGGTTGATGTCATATGTGCCCCCCAGAAGTGTATCTGTTCAAAGTGTTCAGTTAGCCCTATCAATATTCAATATAAACAACCAAATGAGTATATTGTTGTTGATGTAATATGTGCCCCCAGAAGTGTATCTAGATTATTGGAATGGTGTTTGTTTGTGATAAGATTAAGATTTTGATATTCTGTGTGTCTCATCAATGTACATGTACATTGTAGTTAGAAAGGGAACTACAAAACAATCAAAATAAGTAATCAGTTACATGTAGCTTTATCAGTCTTCAATATAAACAACTGAATGATTGAGTAATTTGTGGTTGACATACAATGTAATATGTGCCCCCCAAAAGTGTATCTAGATTATTGGAATGGTGTTTGTTTGTGATAAGATTTTAATATTCTGTGTAGATGATATGTGTGTCTCTTAAAGGTACATGTAGTTAGAAATTGGAACTACATATTAAACAATCTAGATATTTAAACAAATGAATAAGGAAAAATTACAGTTTTGGTGATTTTGCAATAAACTTGGCATAAATCAGCAGAACTGGTGTCTGAAACAGGTCCAGTGAAGACATTTTTGATAGGTTTTGTACATGTAGCAACAATAAAGATTAACATTGATTCATTTGTAAATAATTTTGTCTAGATATCTAAAGGTTTGAATAGTTATTTTGATTGGATAACAAAACTATGAAATGTAAAATGGCAATTTAATGCTCACATTGAGCTGTTGTAGCCAAAATATTTTGGAATGACATCCTCATGTTGTTATAAAATAGTTGGTCTTCCATGGGGCTTACAACAGAAAGCTATCTGTACACTTGGTACATCATCTAGAATAAGGAATATAATAAAGAATGTTTCCTTTAATGAAAATAAAAATGAAAATAGAAATAATGGTTTTCTATAAAGCTGGTTTGTCGGTACAACCATTTATGTACATCACAAGTTAATTAATTATCTTCGTCATTACTAAACAATTATACTCGCAATGACTTTTCAAAGCTTTGAGATAGAAGCACCATGCAGTTCATGCAAAAGAGAAAAGATGCATCACTGAAATGATGTTGGCAGACACTAAAGCATGGAATAGTATCCAATGAACGGGGTAATATTGTAGAGCGCTTTGGGCCACTACGGGAAAAGCGCATTATAATATTATCATTATTATTATTATTATTATTATTATTCATTAATGAATTTGGTAGTTTATACTACCTCAAAGTTTTGGAAAGTTCTGTGTACATGTACATAATGATAGTGATAAATAATAAGGTCCTTCATCCACTAGATATCAAATACTCTGAGTTCACTTGTGCAAATGCAATTTATCAACATTTGCATTTAATTGAAATTCTCTTTTTTTATCTGCATTCATCAGATCCGATTGGCTCTGACGATGTAATTCTTCTAAAAACTTTTAAAATTAATTTTGTTCCCAATTTTCTTGTTTTCTTTTGCAGTGTCGAAAGTATGTCAAGCGGGTAGGGCACAATTACATTGTGAACAGCCTAGTTGATGCCTATTTGAAGCAGAACCCAGGTAAGACTGAATAGAGCAGAAATACAATTTTTTTTTTTTTTTTTTTTTCTAATCCAAAGACTTTAGAATGGCCGCCTCGAAAAGGCCCCAAATACTGATATTCCGCAAACTAAGTTTATTTCAAGAAAATATGAAAAATTACACAATCCAGTAATGAATGAAAATTTAGATTTAAATGCTAACATGTTGTCAATTGCAAGAATAAGACCAATAAAGATTATATCAATTTACAGGGAAAAAATGCTCCTAATTTTTTCTCTTTTGTTCTGATCTGCAGTGTAATTTATATAATTACCTAGTATGTGAGATCAAAAGATATTCCTAAAATGCCATGCTCTATCTTCCAAATTTTATTTATTTTTCAAGATCAATATTCCAGTTGTCAAGATCAATTGAAGATATGCAACTCAATATTGAGGTGGAAAAACCTATTTAAATCATGCCAGTTGCAAAAATCGGATCTAACTGATTTACAATTAAAGGGATTTGAAATACCTGTGTACACTAGTAATTTCTTCCTTGCCATTGGCCCGTACATGTTAGTGTCACTGAATTGTTTAAATAAAACTTCTAATAATAATAAATCTTCTACATTTTATCTTATTTTCAAAATCAAAATTGATTTTATTTTAATATACAGACAAACAAAGGTCCAAAGAAGACTTGGAAGAGATGGATGCACGCAGCAATGTTCCTTTCAATATGGTAATTAATAGGCAAATTTTTATGAATACGCTGGTCTATACTTCTGGTAAATCTAAGAATTTTACCTGTCAATATTTGTGTTTATTGTGAGATGAACGATAGGTGGTGTGAGAAAAAATATAATACTTCATCAAAACATTCGCCAAAGAAAGGACTCTCACCATAAGAAATTTGCTTGAGAATATATGCATTGAGCCTAGTGATCACGTTTCTAGATGTATTCATGGTCTTGGTCTTTGATTTGCAGACATTTAATTACGATGCTGGGGATGATAATGATGAAGGTGACTATGATAGTGATGCTATTGATCAGGATGATGATCAGGATTATAGTGATGTAGATGAGGAGGTGGAAGAGGAGTCTTACGGTGCAGCTCCTTATGTTCCACCGTAAGTATACCCTTGCTGGGTCCCATGTCTTTCTCTATCCTTTCTTCTTTATTTGATATCACTAAGAATAGTATGCATTTGGCTGTAATACCTCCAGTGTTTATATGGTCAAGATAAGTGTTTAAGGTTTGTGTAGTATCAGTAGTGGACCCAGCCGTACGTCACACAGTTAAAAGTATCGACCCATGCTCAAACATAATAGAGTCGTTATTGTCCCCAGACAAATGGGCCTGCACAATCTGTAGAAATTGCTAATCTTGGATCCACGCCTAAGTATTGAGTCTTGAGTTGAAGCATGTTAATGATGAGCCTACTTGGGAGTGTCCAGTAAGTATGTTCATTCCTTACTTTATGGTGTATAAACCACACTTTTTCCCCTATTGGAAAAAGTCAAATATTGGGGAGTTGCTGCTTATTTCCAAAATTCCCAAGTATACTAGTTTATTTGACTATTTATTACAGTGCCTGTAGACAATGCCCACACTATGTCAAGCCCCTAAATAGAGATGCTGTGATGGCTATACAGGCTACACTAGACCCTTTGGCAATGTGTACTGCTGCACCAGGTATGTACATGTATATCAATTCAAGAACATGACTGTACTCAAATGAAATATTGTATACATGCACATGGTTATTTTTGCAGTAATTAGATTGTTGTGACTTCCACAAATCCCTCCTCACAAAAATCATGAAATTATCCACAAGTGACTTTCTCTATCTAGTCCAAATTCATGTAAATGTAGATTCCAATCATTTCAAATTCAATTCACAGTAAATGCTACCATTCATAGACAGTTTGTCTCACTAAAGTTATGCTATAGGGGAGACTGGGGTAATTATGGCCCCTTTGTCTTTGAGAGCTACACAGTGATAAATAAATTTTCACACATGCCTAGCTTAACTCTTCCTACTATCATATCAGAAAAATCAGCAATTTACTTCAAGATTTGTACTTAGGGGAGCCTATAATGTACGGCAATCAAAATTCTGTTCGTTGGAAAGTGGCAAGTCTGCTTTTTTATGTGGGGTGTGATATCATTAATTTAAATCATTTAAGATGAAATTTTAATTCAAACAGAAAAAATAGGAACTAACAAACACATCAGAACAACTTCCACCTGAATATCTTCAATAGCAGAGCTGTAAAGAGGGATCAAATTGAAAATGTCACTCGGGTTAATTGTGGCCCCAATGCATAAACAGTGTATAAGCGCAGATGGGGTCTTTAACTTGTATGATTATGTACATATAAATATACATTTTGCTATGATTGCAAAATTTAAACATTTTGGCTGAACCAATTATTGATTAAATCATTGTAGGTGGTTGATAAGTGTAGTAGGAATATCCAACAACATTTATTATACATTACCATAATTAATTAGCACAATATTTATTAATTCATACAGTCATGACAATAGGGGCCACAAATACCCCAACCCATGGGGTAATTATGGCGCCACAAAGTTGTTTACATAATGGTAATTAATATGCAAATGAGAAGTCACAGGTTTATACTTTCCTTCGTATGTTATAGGTATATAGACTGACTAAGTTGTATTTACATAATTTGAATATTATTGGACTTTTCATCTAATGGTAGTAATAGGAAATATGAAAAAGGTGGCCACAATAACCCCAGTCTCCCCTATACTGTATAAGCCAATATTTTTGCGTACAGATATTTTCGCGATTTCAGACTAGTTGGGGGAATTCGCGATTTTGGTGGTGATTTTATTACTATAAATAGCCTTGTATTGAAGTGAAAATTTTCGCGATGACTGACTCGCGAAATTCGCGAAAAATAACCACTTATACAGTAATATAATTTCTGGTATTGTGATAGCTGCTGGGATTGTATATGTTCATGTCGCTGCTTGTTTTAGTTTTCAATTCAAAATATGTAGTTGATAGAGAACATTAAGAGCAACGGTTGTCCATTTAAAATTTCTCCTTTTAGGTTTACCAATATTTATAGCCTACGTGTACTTGTCTTCTTTGGGTCCTAACCACACATTCCAAATAGACCTGATTATACTCGGGCTCAGTCTTCTACGGGATAATGAGTGAATGATGAATAATTATGTCTATACTTTTCGATGAACGAAATATTGCTTTTCATAATCTAGCAGTTAGTTTTGGCAGATTTAAAGATTTGTTTCTTTTTACTCAAATGTAGGTCGTTCAACTGATCAAAAACATATGAATAAAGGGCAAATTCTATATGAAATAAGAGTTTTTTATTTCTCCACAGGAAATGTTGCATCCACGTCCTCCGGAGACGGCGCTTCCACATCTTCAGGAGCCTGCTCCTCAACATCTCCATCCCCTACCAAGAAGGTCAGACTAGCTGTGGGAGGCGTACCAGTAACCATGCCAACCCCTCCACCGTACCAGTGCAATATCGACAGTATCCAACATGTAGCTTGCACCTGCTGTACAGAGGCCATGCCAAATAGAATTCCAGCTCCAGATATTCCACCTCAGAGATGTGAGTATATGGGACTGATTGCTTGTGTGTGCCGAGTTTTAATTTTGTAAAGTAGGCAATTAATGGTGGAGGTATGCTAGTAACCATGCAGACCCCTCCACCTACCAGTGCAATCTATACAGCATGTTGCTTGCACCTGCTGCACAAAGGTCATGCCAAATAAAATTCCAGCTCCTGATATTCAACCTCAGAGATGTGAGTATATGGGACTGTTTGCATGTTGCTTGCTCTCTGAGTAGTTAAAGTAGGCTTTTAATGTTTGAGGCAGTCTAGTAACTTCGCCGACTACTCAATCCCAGTACAATTTAGACCGCAATGTTAATGGTGTTTTTGAAATCAATGCTAATCCACTCATTCTATTGTTGTGTTTGATTAGGATACTGTAAAATCAGAAATTTACCTTCATATTTGGAAAGGGTGGAGGTTTCTTATTCTCAAAAATATTAGAATGTATGTGACATGATGTAGACATCAATCAATACGGTAATATTTTGCAGTTGGTGATAGTTTCATACTACGAAAATGGCCGTTGTAGACAATTTGTGAAACTTTCCGGTTTCACTGTATTGGGTTAAATGTGAGACTGCACAGTGCTGATAATTGAAAAATACTATTATTATAAAGCTCTAGATTCTTATTAAATTTTACTGCAGGTCAAGTGTGCAAAAGGAACTACTGCCACATGTACTGGGGATGCAGACAGTACAACTGTTTAGGATGTCTCAATAAGTTTAAAGGTCAGCATTCTCTTTCCCTTTTCAAACATGGGGTATATTTTTGGTAGATCTGGAAGTTATGAACCTTCAATTTTTTAATCTACTTTGAGATCGAACAAGAGATTATTTCATAAAACAATTATTTCATTTAATTGAAGAAAAAAAAAATCTAAAATTCTTAATAAATGTGCATAGTACATTGTATAACAAGGAAAATGTGTTAAATGGAAAGTCAGGGTCTGTATTTTTCTTTTTATATGGTATTATTTTACAGGCACATATGGGGAGAAAAATTTAAGAACACCATCTTTGAATATAGTTTTTTTACATATTATATTAGCCGAATCTATCTGTGAAATATTTATTCAGAATGCATCATAGTCTAAGGAAAATAATATCACTGCCAATAGAGGGCACTAGATCTGCTCTAACCATCAAATTCAAATTTTCATGTGTTTTTGTTTTTATCACTATTACTTGCAGAAATGAAGTTTAATGAGAGTGTACTCGATACCATCATCAACAGAAATAGATATGAATCCACAATATTTAAGGTGAGTTGGAGTGAGTATGACTGTCTTTTATTTGTGGTTTTCTTTAATCAACATTGAAAGATTTAAAATTTATTGTACTAGTAACACTTTAGTAGACCCTGGTCATTTAGAGGGAGGATTGTTGATCAAGTGATCATGTAGTTACAAAATCATTGAATGGCCACATGTATGTACGTCATCAAATGCATATTTTAGTTCCACATGTTTTATTGGTTCTATTTTGCTAGTGTGCTGTTTATGCACAGCAACTTATACGTCATATTGGCATAGGACAATAAATAAAGGCTAAGACAATAGATCCACACCCCAGATATTACATTAATAACAGTTCAGCTTGGAGTGTCTGATGGCACATGAACTTCATAAAATACACAAAATTTTGATATTCAAAAATTCTATGTCAACATCAGTTCTTGGTGCAGCAGTTAGTTGTGTGATGAAATGAATAATGAATACATTTTCATTTGTTCAATTGTGCTAACCTTTCAACTCATGATATATTTTCAACATTAAATTGAGTCAACATGATTAGTAAAATATTGCATGAATCCATTTTGTTCTACAAAATTTACCTACAAGTAATGTGAGCTCAGAATCACAAGGGTATTTATTTCTTTTAATACAGAATTAAGGCTAATTTTTTTTTTTACCCTCCATTCTTTCCATAGGATTTCATGATGTCTAGAGGGTTTAGCAATATTCAGCTGGTTCTTCAACAAGTTTTAAATGGATTAAATGCTAGAGACTTTGCCACACCTGGTGAGTTGGCTGGTTTTAGACTAAGTGGATAGCACGTTAATCTGTTTTAACTATTAAAGTTATTTGATTTTGTCGAGCAAAATGTCAGCCTCTCCATTCAGTAACTGTAAGATCAATGAATTGTGAAAGGAGAAAAAACTGATTAACAGGAAAGACACTCAAGACGTGCCTTACCAACAACAGATATTTGACTTTTTGTTGACTTTCTCTTCTTTTACCTTCAGAAACCCAGCTAAACAATATAACAGGAGACACTCCAATATGCTATACATGTGCATTGAGAGTGTTTCAGCAGCTGGCTTATCTCTACAGAGCACGCATTCCAAAGAATGATCTTCCAAGTAAGAAAGTCTTGTTTTTTCTTTGACCGTTTCAAAAGAAATCTGATATTGTAAATGTATGCTTCTGTATACCGGAGGATAGTGCGCTACCTTGCACTATATATCCTTTTGTGCCCTTTAACTGCTCCATTTGTAAACAGATTCTTTCAAAGTTTGGTATTGAGGTATATCTTGGTATAATCTACATGTATGTTCCTAAATCTTTTGCTGGTGCTTCCCCTAGTGCTCTACCTTTAATAATGTCAAAGGTCATACTGGCTTGTTTGAGGTAAAAAATGCTCTCAGTGTAATCACATTTTCAACAAAAAATTATGTAAAAAGTTGTTTCCACTAAAACTGACTCCTTGTAATTCTTCTTTTTATCTGATTGAACAAACAGATGTACATGTATTGCATGATAAAAATTGTCTGTAATCGTTTGTGTTATGTACACACTTTTGAACTTTTGAAATTGTGTGCTTGATTTGTAATTGCAAATTGGACTGCTGTCTGGATTTGTTGGTCTTAGTTGAGATGGCAATATTATGTATTTAATCGGATATATGTAGAGTACCGAAGTGTGATGTCATAAAGGTGGCGTTGTCATGGTAGCTGGTTCTAAACAATCTTGTGTTGAACAATAGCAATATGATTGATAGGAGTTCGATATTGAAATATTTAGAACCATTACTATAATACTAGCTTTCACGAATCCTTTTCGATGAAATACACTTACTTCATTGGGATGGATCACTAGAGAAAAGAAGCATTGTTGATGAATGGGCTTATTCCAATCAGTCTGCACTCCGAATAGAAGGACACAAAGGAAATAACAATGTACATTGTAGCTCCATCCTTCAAAAGTACTTATCTCAGAGAAGGTATAGAAGACTTAAACCAACTTTTGTTCAGCAGTCAAGGTTAAGTGAACATCACCAGCCAGCCAAGTTTTATGTGCACCATCATGGCTGCCAATATAGAATCAGATATACATGTAGTTCAACCTGGACAGTTATCTCCACTTAAATCTTCTTCTTCCAGTCTTGAAATTAGCTGAAATTTGTCCTGCCTGTTCCTTGTTATTAAATTCAACTTCAGTCAGAAAATGGATACAGCATTTTTAGTGGAACTAAGCAATGTTCCAACACAACAGAGCTGTGAGAAGTTGCTGGCTGCCACATCAGGTGCATCAGGTTAAAGACACGTGTGTGTCTACTTTATATGAACAGTTTTAATAGATTTGATAATAGATATACCGATATGTTTCTATTTATTGCAGTTCTTGTCACTGCAAGGTCTGACTGCCATTGGGGAAAGGCATGCAGAACACAGTTCAACAAGCCTCACCATGCTGCGTGAGTACAACAACATAAAGTTTTTATTTCATTTTTTATTTCCCTATCTTAGACTCTTTGGGTTAAAGTACAGTTGATTACAAGATTATTCTTCCAACGTTGTAGGATTTTGACCTGGAAATATTTGATGTTTTTCAACGCTCACATAAGGAGGTAAACTGGAGTATTGTGAAAGTTATTTTAAAGTCGAATTAGATTTTGACAGACTCACATGATTTTTGGAGGTTCGTCTGACATAGCAACTGCTAATTTGCTACTCATGTCTGCTCTCTTGTTGAAATTTCTAGCAGACATAAGAGCTGCCATAGTTTTAAATCATGACGACTGTATTGTTGAATTGTACGATGAAAATTATTTGTGCAAGAAGTTTGTCACTCGTTAGTTATTTTCCACGCTCTCTAGAAAGAGCTCGTGATGTTGAGTTTCATTAACATCATTTGTGTTCCCCCTTCAAATTTATCTGAATAGAATGCCATGTTTTACAAGCTGATGTGAAGTCGATGCCTCAAAAAGTTGATAATAATATTAATAGAAATCCACTGTTGACGTTGTCTAATTTCTTTGTTCCTCCATTTCTTTTTATTTATGTAATAAAGTATGTTATGTAAAGATTAAATGAATTGATGAATAATTGTATGGTTCTTTTCTCCCACATCTGCTTTCATTCAATAGGAATTTCAACCATGTTTGTGATCAGATTCACTACTGATGATGGTTCTAAGAAGTTTTTCTGTCAATGTTCCCAGAGTTCTTTTGGATTGCAGACCATTTGCCTCTCCATGGACCCAAAACCTACTGATTGAATGTCCAGGGTTGGAGGTGAACATAAAGTCAGGAAAAAAGAAATAAATACATGTCTTTCATCTCTATTTAATACCTAGTATTTAGAATATACTTCTGATATTGTTTTCTGAATGATATGTTAATGTTACAATTTTAAATGGGTGGTAGCAAATTTGTAGCTTTTTAAAATTCCACTTCGTCTCTGATTCAGTAATGCCTGATAGCAATATCTACATGTGTAATTTTACAGAAGTAAATAAGAATATCTCTCAAATAATTGTAAATGCTGCAATACATGAGTAAGAAAAAAATATATATCTGTTTAAATTTTGAACAAGTTTGCCTGTATCACTCTTTCTGTAAGAAACAGAGATCTACTGAAATAGGGTTATGTTTGTATCCATGATTTCACCTTCATGCAGCTGTTAATTTATTTCAAATATTGATACAACTCAGATCATGTGTAATCAATTTATTTTACTGTACATCTACTCTATACTTAATTAGAACTTAGCTCCTCCTGCACTGGTTGATGCATTGGGCAGTAAGCAGTCTGCATCTAGCTCGGTCTTTAGTAGCCTATTCAACCTTTTAAGGGTTCCCATTTTTCCAGGCTTGTAGATCCTTTTCAAAAATAACTATGGTTAAAAATGAAATTTAATTTCATGTTATGTATTACAATATGCCTAACAGCCTTAACAGTTTTATGAACACAAATGCCCAAATATAGGCTATACATGTAGCTCCTCAAGACTAAAAAGACTGATGCCGTAACTAGACTGTAAGATAATAACAATCTCTGCAATTATTGTCCTGCCCTACATGTAATTATGCGACAAGTGTGATCAGCTGGGGATAAAAAAACAGAGATAAAGCCTCAAATAAGGAAAAGCTCTAGAAAAACTGTAAGAGACTTGTGAATAACTCCTTTTTAAAATCTAATTATCTTGACTTGATGGTGCCCGCAAGCTAAAATGACTTAATATGCATTTTTTAACCAAACCAGCCAATATCAACTAGATTTGCACGCTTCGAACATTGCTCATTCTGCTCAACTCTATCCTCTAACATAGTAACCTTTTTCTCAAGTGGGTCAATGCATTTCTCCAAGTCAGATGTACGTTTCCCTCTGAAATTTTAAGGCTTCCTTGAATCCTTTCAAAGTAGCTTTGATATCCGTAATTCCCCTTCGAACAAAGTCTTCAAAACTCGAATCAATGTACGTTGTTGAAGAGAGGTAATTCCCGCTTTGCACTTTCGACAATACTCTTCACAAATGAATTTTCAGTTGGATCCTTTTCTCTTCAGATATTGTGTGCCTATTTTAATTGAATACATAGCAGATTTAATGACAGCTACATGTAAATGAAAAAACTTCATCTAGATATGGACAACACCACATGTATTGGCGCCGTACCTCCTTCGGCTAAAATAAATGTCTCCCACCTCTTGAATGCAGCAAAATACTTGCTTGTTGTACTGTCACTTTGGGCTCCAATAATTTGGTGTGCCATGATGCCCGTCAAGCTACGAAGCTTCTCAGAATGAACCCAGTCACGTTAAGTGCTCTCTGTATGGACTCCTTGATGCCTAAACCTTATTAAGGTATGTGCGCCACTTCCTGATCCTTCTCTGCACTCGGCTCTCCAGTGCCCTGCCTTTCAAAAAGAGAAGCAAGCTCCCGGCTTCTTCCCAACAAACCTTCAAAAATTGATGGCCCAATGCCGCCCCCGTTATGTTGGTGCTCATCAGTATCACCAAATAATTTTTCCTATGGTGTCTTTCAAAGGACAAAGCTTCTTGAGAATCAAATCATTTGGAGGTGTATTCATTTTCTCCTTGAACTTCTGCTTGCAGCCATAACAAGTACTTATCAAATCGACTTTTCTCAGCTACCATGGAAGGTTGGTGAGTTTAATTCAATGTGACAACTTTCTTGATGGCACCTCCTGTTGAATTATTTGCTCCTATTCTTTTGTTGCTTGTTTTCTTACCAGTACATGCCCCTTTCACACTGGGTCTGAAGAATGTTGTTGACCAGATTTACAGAGCTGGTTCGCTTTTTGTTGTTGACTCCACATACGTGTTCATCAAGCTGGCCACCTTTCTAAGCTATGGCCAGAGGATGCGAACAGAGGGCTGTGTCATAAAACTGAAAAGACCTACACCTACAGTGAAATGCTCCTGTGCCTGATGGGCTAGTCACCTTGAAGTATTGCTGTCCAGAGAAGCATATCCACTGATTATGTGCATCTGGAAAGGACACAATCTGCACTTGCAATATTAAAGCCTAAGGCTAAAGCCAAAGCAAAGAGGCAAGACCTACGTCAGTGGGTTAAAAATCACGGCTTTGCTTTATGTATTGTACTTTGTATTGACGTCATATTAAGGTCAATTCTAGGTATTTCCTTTCTTTAGAGTAAAAATCTATTGCATAATAGTTAAAACATTCCAGATTCTTCTGTATCTACATGTATATCTCCATACGCCTCTGTCTCAGATCCAGAGTCTTCATGCGATGGAATGTGAATGCACGGTTGAAAACTCGATCCTGCGTACAGAGCTAGAGGTCTCTGATTAGCGTCAGCCCCCGCCGGAGACTTCGGGGCAGTTGTCGATGCCGTTGCCGTCGGACATTTTTATGCCTCCGCGACGAAGTCTCGCCGGAGGCATTATATTTTCGGGGGGGTTTTGGGGGTCACAAGGTCAAAGGTCAAAGTTCACAGAGGTCAATAAATAGAAGAAAATAGCTTGTTCTCATGATAACTCAAGAACCGTTTGACGGATCATCTTCATTCTTGGTTCATGTGTGCATAAGGTGGTGGCAAAGATCTGATTAGATTTGGGGGTCACAAGGTCAAAAGTCAAAGGTCACAGAGGTCAATAAATAAGTGAAAATAGCTTTTTCTCACAATAACTCAGGAATTTTTTCACTAATCATCTTCATACTTGGTACATGTGTGAATACAGAGATGACGATGATCTGATCAGATTTTGGGTTCACATGGTCAAAGGTCACAGAGGTCAATAAATAGGTGAAAATAGCTTGTTCTCATGATAACTCAATAACCGTTCAATGGATCATCTTCATTCTTGGTTCATGTATGCATACTGAGGTGACAAACATCTGAGTAGATTTTGGGGTCACTAGGTCAAAGGTCAAAGGTCACAAATGTCAATAAATAGGTGAAAATAGCTCATTCTCACAATAAACCAAGACCTGTTTTACTAATTATCTTATTATTTAGTACATGTGTGCATACTGGGATGGCAATGATCAAATAAGATTTTGGGTTCACAAGGTCAAAGATCATAGAGGTCAAATAAGTTTTAAAAAGCTTGTTCTCATGATAACTCAAAAACCATTTGAAAGATCATCTTCATACTTGGTACATGTGTGCATACTGGGGTGACAATTTTAGATTTTGTGGTTACAAGGTCAAAGGTCAAGGTCAAAGGTGTCTGTGTATAAATGAAAATTAATAGATGAATGCATCATATATTTCTGATCTGGCAATGGCGGAGGCATAAATTTCGACCGTGCGCGGTCGAGGATTCATCTAGTTCCTCTCTGATGTGGGATCTCTTATCGATGGATGTGGTGGGTCTTTTAGGTCGTAGTGAAGTTCCGTAATTGTTCCAGTAGAAGTATGGAGGATCGCCTCTCGCAGATCCATTTTCGAGAATTTGGGCCGAATCGAAGTGCCTCGAGCATAACCGCGTATGTTTTTGCAAAATTATTTTATCCTTCCTCCTACAGAGCCTTGACCACCGCCGGGCAGACGATTTGTCTTTGGGAAACTTAACCCATGTATTAACACCCTTCATAAAAGGGAATTTATCGAGCCGATTTTCTCTGTCTGCACGACAAAATCATAAAGAACACTCGCATACAAAAACCATAACTAAACAAAACTCTGACAACAATGAAAAAAAATAGGGCAAATAATATGGTGTCCAAGGCTCGTCTATGCGATTTCCCTGCAACTGCAAATAGCGGAAGTGGAACTGTCAACCATTTGACATTTGACCCGTAAAATTTGGCGATAATATCAATAGTATCGAACAGTATCAATCAATTTTTGTATAGCAAATCGCCCAAATTATGAAAGGAGAAAAACTGATTAACAGGAAAGACACTCAAGACGTGCCTAACAACAACAGATATTTGACTTGTGTTTGACTTTCTCTTTCTTTTTTTTTTTAATTATACGACAAGTCTGATAAGCTTTTCTTTTTTTTTTAATTATGCGACAAGTCTGATCAGCTTTTCTTCTTTTTTTTTAATGATGCGACAAGTCTGATCAGCTTTTCTTTTTTTTTTTTAATTATGCGACAAGTCTGATCAGCTGGAAAAAAAAAACAGAGATAAAGTCTCAAATAAGGAAAAGCTGTAGAAAAACACTGTAAGAGACTTTTGAATAACCCCTTTTTAAAATCTCATTATCTTGACTTGATGGTGTCCGCAAGCTAGAATGACTTCAATATGCATTTTTTTAACCAAACCAGCCAATTTCAACTAGATTTGCACGCATAGCAAATTTTTCTCAAGTGAGTCAATGCGTTTCTCCAAGTCAGATGTACGTTTCCCTCTGAAATTTTAAGGCTTCCTCGAATCCTTTCAAAGTAGCTTTGATATCCATAATTCCCTTTCGAACAAAGTTTTCAAAACTCGAAGCAATGTACGTTGTTGAAGAGAGGTAATTCCCGCCTTGCACTTTCGACAATACTCTTCACAAATGAATTTTCAGTTGGATCCTTTTCTCCTCGGATATTGTGTGCCTATTTAATTGAATACATGACAGATTGAATGACGCTAAATGAAAAACCTTCATCTAGGTATGGACAACGCCACATGTATTGGCTCTCCTGCCTTTTAAAATTTAAATTCAATGTGACAACTTTCTTGATGGCACCTCCTGTTGAATTATTTGCTCCTGTGATTTTGTTGCTTGTTTTCTTACCAGTACATGCCCCTTTCACACTGGGTCTGAAGAATGTTGTTGACCAGATTTACAGAGCTGGTTCGCTTTTTGTTGTTGACTCCACATACGTGTTCATCAAGCTGGCCACCTTTCTAAGCTATGGCCAGAGGATGCGAACAGAGGGCTGTGTCATAAAACTGAAAAGACCTACACATACAGTGAAATGCTCCTGTGCCTGATGGGCTAGTCACCTTGAAGTATTGCTGTCCAGAGAAGCATATCCACTGATTATGTGCTTCTGGAAAGGACACAATCTGATGCTCATTTTCCAACAGAGCTTCAGCCTCTTCCCAGATGGAGCTGATGTGTGGTGGTTATATTACTAAGGGGTGTGGCAAATAGAAAGTGAGGGTGAAGGAAAGGGTAGCAATGGAGAACAAAGAACAAGGAGTTTATCGTTGTGGTCGGAATGAAGGGTTTCTGTATCGTGTAGGGTCGGTAAATAAACTGTCCCAAAGTTGGGGGTAATAAATAAAAGAGTGTTAATGGGTGGTCAGGGTTTGGAATGAAAGGTGGGACTTTAAAGGTGAAATACCTACTACATAACATCCCCTTTCTTTGTAAAATGAGGCTCCCCTCCCTTCTAGTCGAAATGGTCAGGGGGATTGTGGTTTCCTCATTTTATGTTACAGATGATGGAAAGTGAAACCAGAATATCAAATTTATTGTCCACTCGCCTCCTTTTTCTCTCACACACACACTAACTATAATTAAATTAACGGAATCTAAAGAAACAAGAAAATAACATAAATGTCATGATTAATCCAATCATAAGAACTTATAAAAAATACAACTATTTACATTAACCCGTGCAGACTTATGCACAAATCAAATTATTTGATGTGAAATCAGTTAATCGCTTAAACTTGTAAATGCGATTAACCACTAAAACATTGAATATTACAACTTATGTCTATACAACTTGCGTTGTCCAGACTAAATAAAAAGATGTATGCTATTTAATCAATTAGCATTTAATCAACATGATAATGTTGGGAAAGTTAATAGGAGCGCTCTAGGAATTGACAGTTTTTTATGCTTAAATAGGCTTATTTACTTCAGATGAAGCATCAACATAGAATTCAATTATTACTCTCAATCCTTTCCTATTGCAAAATATCTTTCCATGTATATGTTAACTTAAAGAACAAATGAACAAGTGCTTTCAAACTTGTTAAAATATCATTTTGACGAGTGTAAATTAAAACTTGTCTTGCAGGTTTACGACCTGATATGATACGTGTAACCGTTCATCAACTAACTAATCTAAGCAAAACATAGTAACAACATTGTCATATAACAATAACTGAGAAGTTAGAGAAGGTTCTAGCCGAGAGGGAGGCCAAGGAAAGATTAGCTGCAAAATTACGGAAAGTTGAGGAGGAGGATCATGAAAGTGAAAAACCATCATCAACCACCATGGGACCTCCTGGAACCCAGATATTCCCCGTCCATGACTTTGTGGAGGATGACCCCAACAGTATTCTTGAGGACCATATGTCACGAGTGTTCAATGACTGTAACAGGCACACGCCAAGAGGTTTTTCTCCTTGTTCCCGGTCGCCCGACCACAGAAGCAAAATGCCGCCCTCAATAGCCAACGTACCCCAGGTTTCGCTGCACCCAAAGCAGATTTCTTCCCACCATAGCAGACATCATATGTCCAAGTCGAAAGAACTTATTGTGCCACCCACTGTGGTGACAGTCGGTATGGCTGAAACGCCGTACATGACATATATTGAGGATTCTGGAAGGCACAAAAAGTCAGACATTTCATCAATATTGAAGACGACAGACAGTGGAATTTATGAAGGACCACTGTCGTTACCGTCAGACTCAGAGAACCCGATGAAGCGAGTTGCTGCATGGATCCGTGAAGGAGACGATCTTCAAGATCCAAGGCAACAGAATCAATCTATTCATCACAGTAGACAGAGTAGACATAGTATGCATCCTGAGCATAACGCTAGCATGACAATGCCTCAAACGTCCAAGAAGCCTGTGGTCTACAACACCTCGCGACCCCAAATGATGGAGCGAGGAGAGAGGACGCACACCCCCACCAGTAACCTGGTGAAGAGAAGTTCACCCCACCTAACGAAGCAGCCCTTCATTCAAGTGAAATACCTACTACATAAAACTATCTCACAATATTTTGACAGAACAAATTTGTACCGACTGCTCACGAGCTCATCCCATCTCATTTCTGATTGATCCACTTTGAGATCATTGCATTCATTGTTTTGGAGTCATTGGTAGTGTACTAGTACTTTCTATTTGAAATGTAAGAGGGATTTTCAAAATTGTTTAAGAAAATTCTGCCAGAGATTAAATTGTTTATGGCAGGTACAACAGTCTCTTCCATGAGTCTTATCTATTTCAGGAAGTGATCTGTTGAGACACTTAGTTCACTAAAGTCGCAATTGTTGTCAATGTAGCATGCCTTGAAATGAATGATCAGGACCCTCTGCTCTTCCACAAATTTTCTATCCGAAACTATTTTACTGAAGCAATGGGTACATCGTTGTTTCTGGATTACCTTTCATTCTACATAGGATGAAATTGTATTGTCACAATCAGTGATGACAAATGGTGCTTTGAAAGTCTGTCTGATCTGAAAACCATTGGTCTTGACTTGCTGCTGTGATGCTACTTGTACAAGTGTGAAGTTACCAACATCTAATAAAAAATTCTTCATATCAGGCAGACAGTTTTGCCCTGTAGTAGGCAACATCAACATGTCTATAATCACTCTTTTCACCCCATCTTGGAAGTGATAGGTTGACGGATTGTTCCTATCACCTTCCCCTGCGTATAATTGAGGCATATCTCTCTTATTTGATTCTTGTTATCTTTTTTTGTACTAACATGTACGTGTCACTTTTATGAGTTTTCTACTTTACTTTGACTTATCTTCCCAACTTTCCCTATTCCCTAACCTTCCCTAACCTACATTACATGTAACTGCAGATTGAATTATTATTCTTTTATCCTTGTATAAAGTGACTGTCAAATTGGAAGCATTTCAAGGTGGAGTTTCATTGAACCATATTTTCAAATTTTTTTCAAATTGCCAAAGAACTGATCCTCAGCATTTCCAATTAATTTTCGCTCCTTTCCCTTTTTTGTTCTCCATGGCAACACACGGCTTAGTCCAGAGTTCACAATTGACTCTCCTTGCAATGAGGTGGGGATTTTCAAGTCATTTCTATACAATGACAAGCATGATAATCCTACCCAGATTTACACATTTACTTCCACATATAATGTAGTGCACTTGAATGCAAAAAAAAAAATGATAAACATGATAATCCTACCCGGACCATCTACCAGTGTCTTTTTTTTTAAATCATTTAAATTCCTGTCATTTATCTGAAACCTCCTCCAAAATATAATAGACTGAGAAAAGTCTATGTCGACTGCAGACAGGAATGGGTCATCTCTGACCCTATTAGCGATTCTCTTATATTATGATTTGATTTGCAAAGCTGTCTTTGTTGGAGATTACAGGCCACTGACAGACGGTTGATTCTTGATGATCTTGATAAGCAGGTACAGAAGGCGAAGGATGAGGTTTGCTTGCGCGAACCTCATCCATCCAAATTTAGTCTTTGGAGCTGCACTGCTCTCCGCAGAATAGCGGCCTAAATATTGTCCGAAGAGTGTGTATCCTCAGGTAGATTGGTATTTCTTGACGAAATTCTGGGCACTCTTGTCATGGTCGTGGAGCTTCCCTGCAGCCATCAAAATCTCTTTGCAGATGTCTGCTGTAATCCAATGCTGCTCCCCTTCAGTCAGCTTGAGGAGGAGGAGTGCCAGATTCTTGACCTCTTGAAAACCAGAAAGGTGAAGATTGGTTGGCCTCATCAGGACGTCTTCAATGGGCGGATTGTACTTGAACCCTGCCTTCTCTCCAAGTAGTGCCATGCATGTAGCTTCATGATTGAATTTAGGGTAGGAGGAGAGTTCTGACCTGAAACAAATCTGATTCGTTTCAGCATCACTTTTATTAAAAAAAAAAAAACATAGGAAAGGGAATATGAATGTATTCTTCAACTGAAGATTTAAACACAATGATTACCTTTCCACAGGATAGACCTAATCAGCCTGTGCCATTGTCGTCACATATGTTGCCAGATCCTTTTCCATATCAGCACTCATGTATCTCTTCCTAGTGGCCCCACAGGTATGCTTTCCATTTAGTTGGCTTCTTTGGGTGGATTCTGGTATTCCACATCTTTCAGCAGCTTGGGGGATGGGCATGTCCCTGGAAACCAACCTCCTGGCCTCATCATCATTATCATCAGAGTATGATGATGATGTACATGTGTCACTTTTATGAGTTTTCTACTTTGTTTCAACTTCTCTTTACAACTTGCCCTTTTCTTGAAATAACATTTAACTGCATAGGGAAATCATTCTTAAATCAGTAACAGGCAACATCAGTATGTCTATCATCATTCTTTTCAACCCAGCTTGGAAGTGATGGGTTGAGGGATTGTTCATTTCACCTCCCCCTGTACGTACATTTGTACTTGAGGCATACCTTCCTTCTTCAAGTCTTGTTCTATTTTCTTTTTCATGCTTGCATATATGTGTCACTTATGATTTTTCTTCTTGGTTTTCATTTTTTTGACAACTTTCCCTAATCTTAACCTAACCTGTAATGCATAGTGAGAACAAATTCTCAATACAGTCCTGATTCAGTCTATTTAGGAAAAATACTTGAACCCAGCCTTTCCAAGTAGTGCCATAGCTTGATGACTGAATTTAGGGTTATCATCCAGCCATCCATAAACCATACCTTACTCCTACATCCGATTTTCCATGTTTTCAACCACTCCAGTGTCTCTTTCCATAATTTTAAATGACAAGAGCCCTCCTTCACTGGTCGTTGGCAATCACGTCTTGCTTTTGACGATCTAGAATTGAGAGAATCCAACAATTGATCAATCTTTTCACAAAATTCTCAGATAAAAAGATTTAAACTCATGTTAGTTTGCAAGTGAGCCAACACATATTTCTTGATGTTGGCCTTCACATGTTGTCTGCCAAATATGAACTTATTTATGGCCGGTACAACAGCCTCTTCGATGAGTTTGATCCATCTAAGGAAGAGGTCTCTCGGGACACAGAGTTCTCCGAAATCGCACTGGTCAAAATTCCAGGCTTTATAATGTATGAAGAGGTCCCTCGACTCTTCTACAAATTTTCTGTCAGAAGCTTATTTTATTTAAGCATTGTGTACATTCTGTGTTTCTGTATTACTTTTCGCATTAGAGATGCCCCTGCACATAATTCAGTTATATCTCTCTTATTGTTCTATTATCTTTAATGTGCTTACAATACACCTGCGTACATGTATGTGTCACTTTGATGAGTTTTCTACTTTGTTTTGACTTCTCTTCCCTATTTTACCTATTGTTGTACTTATACTTATATAAAGAATGAAATCAAATTGGGAGCATTCGAAGATGGAGTTTCTGTAAAATGTATAAGTTTTATCATATCACCAAGTAACCGATCCTCGGCATCTCTAGATTTTCCCTCCTTTCCGCTTCTAGTTCTCCATGGCAACACTTGGCTTGGTGCAGAGTTCACAATTCACTCTCCTTGCAGTGAGATGGTGATGTTCATGCCACTTTAAAGAGTTGCATCGTCCCCAGAGAGTAGAGTGTAAAAGTTGAAAAGATTTCTCAAGTTAACAAAATTGCAATCCCAAATTTTATTTTTCCAAGACATGGCGAAGAATATCCCCTGAATTGAAGAGTAAAGATAGGGGAGAGCGGGGTTATATGGAACATTTTTCACAAAAATGGCCGTAAAACAAAGCGGACCCCACTCTCCCCTATATTTAGGCTCCATAGATAGTCATTTATAGAACTGAGGCATGAGATTCACCTCAAATCCATTATGAATAAACCAGATTTTAGCCACTTACCATTTAGCTTGAAGTAGAAGACTCTGCGTCAGTATGATGTTTCACATAGATATTGAACTGATTTTTCTTTGGGAAGGTAGGCCTATAAAACCATGCTGAATTCAGTCTTGAGACTGTTTTGACAATCCCATGAATAGTATTATTCTTTTGTACTAGTCCTTTATTGTCAAACTTAGCTTTAATTATGGTAAGCCTGTCGGGTAACTCATGGACAGACGACAAAACTTGATTGAAAAGTTTTTTTTTTTCTTTCCTTGTTTGATTGTCCTTGTTGATCTGAGATTGGAGTGTATTGTCATATGTAGTTCTTTATCGATTTCCAAAAAAAAAATAGGTATTTGATATACAATGTTGGACCAATTGGCCATCTTGCAACCTTAAAAAAGTATAAGGAAAGATATCACATTAGGTTGTTTTTTGTACATTTATGAGTTGTGGTACATCATAAATACAAAAAACAACATGATTACAGAAAGTGAAAGAGTAAGAGTCACTCCAAGATTTGTTGTAAAGCGTCCTATATGTTAGGTCCCGGATCACGAAACCATGAAGCCTACGGATGGGGAGCTGATCTGATTGTCATTAAGCAAGCAATCCTTGACAATCCTTCTCATATAAAAAAGACTTCTGCCACTTAGGCTATTTGATGAAAAAAATATACCGCACATGGCTGCTTCCACTTCGAAGCCACACCCCTACTCATTACTGGCGCGCGCCCTATTGGCTGATATGGGGTCTCGCCAAATCTTTCAAAGATTCTAACTAAGCCTGTTACCAAATGTCATTCTATTTTGTCAAAATATAAAATTCTCCATTATATCTTATCTTATCACATTAACTCCTGAACATAAATCGATCTGCTCTCCGATGATGATTTTATTTTACTTTGTTAATGCCTCCAAATGGCTCTGGAGAGACCTGCGCTAAATTTGAATATCAGCCAAAAAACTTTCTCAGGCATGGAAATCTGATGGCAAAGAAAGAGCTTGCGCCCATAAATCTATACCTTTTGGGCCTGGCAGATGTAAGTAATGAAATAGTGGATAAGTGGGCTTTGATCTGGGTAGGGACCACCTCCCTCTCTTTTTACTACTTGTTTATCTACTCGTAATTGTGTACGGAAGATTGAGAGGGTTGGTTTCTGCAATAAATATTTGCGAGGGCGGTCGTCATAAATGGGGAACGTAGAGGGGTCATCGAATATTTAACGGGCAAAACGTGCATTAAACAATAGGTTCCGGGTGGAGAGCATCAAGCCAACCAATTCACGATCGCTCATGCCTTAACATCGCAATAGTTATGTATCCCTATGAGGAGGCGGCGCTGCTGGTGCCGCTCGTACGCACATACAGCATGGTCACTGGTCCATGATCACTCATAGCACACTGAGCGAGCCACTGCCAGTATACTAAGGTTCTACCACATCCGTCTGTCTGTCGCTTCTGTCTGTCATTGTGTACTGTCTGCTTTTATACCTGTTGTACCTCTACGTTGTACTATCTGTACTTCTACGTCCATCCTCTGTACCTTTCTCTACGTTCTACCTGTAGTACTTCTACGTTCGCACCCTGTACTATCTACATTCCACCCTCTGTACTTCACGTTCTACCCAGGGGCCGCGGAGTCGGGGGGGGGGGGGGCCGGCCTGGGGGGGCTGCAGCCCCCCCTCCCCTCCACTTTTTTCAGCCAACGTGACAAATGCAAAAATGAACATACATTTGTGATTTTTAGCCTGTAATTCAGCCCCCCACTTTGGTTCAGCCCTCCACTTTCAAAAATCGCCTGTCCGCGGCCCCATTGTACCCTCTATACTTCTATGTTCTACGCATCTGTACTTCTAAATCGTTCCACCTTGTTGTACCTTTCTACGTTCTAACCTCTGTACTTCTACATTCCATCCTGTTGTACTTCTACGTTCTACTCTGCATTTCTCCTTCAACGCTGTTGTACTTCTACGTTCCATCCTCTGGTACTTCTACATTTCCACCCTTGTACTTCTACGTTCTACCCTCTATACTTCGTATGTTCTATCCATCTGTACTTCTACGTTCCACCCTGTTGTACTTCTACGCTATTTTTTTTTCTCCACAACGAAGGGAACCCAGAGCACTGTTACAAAGCAGGATCGCAGCTTTGACAGGAAGATTCCACATCTTCTAACCCATCCTAAGTGGGAAGAATTTGGTGCCACAATTGGCTCCAAGGCCTAGAATCATCTTCTCCATGTTGGGCCGGCGGCATGCACAACTAAAAAAATTGTCACAGTGCAAGCATATGCATGCAGTAAGTGCGTGCGCCGTGGCCGTGCGGGCAATCATTTCATCGACTCCCGCCAAAATTCCACACTGTGATGCATTATGCATAAGACGAGAGTGAATATGTACACCCTGTTAAATATTCATAGACGCCTCTACGTTCCGCCATTTTAGACGACCCCATTTTGGAATGCCTCTGTTATGGTATCTTTGACTATGCTGTTTTCTCTTCTTTTTTTCCTTGTAATTGCTTGAAGCTTGTTTTTATAAGGCATTTTATTTTTACATCCTTTTCTTTTCACCTTTTTTTTTTTTTCCTCTGTTCTCTTTTTTTTCTTCTCTCAATAACCGCCTGTTTCATACTTTAGATTCTATTATTCCTCATGGCCTGTTCAATTACAAGTGAGACAGTAGAGCTGCCTCAGATCAAAAATACAAACTCCACGTTTGGTGGAAAAGTGAGCCAAACACACGTTCCCTGATGCTGGTCTTCACATGTCTGCCTACATGTAGTTGTAATTGTCCATGGCAGGTACTACAGTACAGCCTCTTCAATGTGTCATATCCATTTAAGAAAGAGTTCACCAAAGTCACAATGGTCAATGTGTCATGCTTTGAAATGAATGAGCAGGTACATGTACCATTGCTCTTCCACATTGGTGCTTTACTCGTTCCTCTTTTATTTGAATATTGTTCTGTAAATGTATTGTAACTTTTATGAGTTTTCCATTAGGTTGTTTCTTCTACTTTTTATGTGATGTAGTATGTCATAAATACAAAAAAATGACATGATTACAGGGACTGAAAGTGGTTACTCAAAGATTTTTTAAAGGGACCTTTTGTTAGGTCCGGGATCGCAAACCATTGAAACTGGATGGAACCCCAAACTAATTATTTTAGTCAAGCAGTCCTTGACAAGTCTGTCCAATAGATAAGCATTAATGCCATTAGATGGAAAAAAATGTATGTGTCACTTTTATGAGTTTTCTACTTTGTTTCGACTTCCATATTTCTCTTCCCATCTTTACCTATTTTTGTACTAACATTAACTGCATCTAGTTTTATTCTTACATCATTATATAGATTGACATCGAATTATGCTCGAAGAAGGAGTTTCTGTGAACCATATAAGTTTTTTTTTTTTTTTTTTTTTTTTTTTTTTTTTTTTTTTTTTTTTTTTTTTTTTTTTTTTTTTTTTGACAATTAACCGATCCTAGTCATCTCTTGATTTTCCGCTTCCTGTTCGCTACAGCAACATGGCTTTAGTGCAGAGTTCACAATTGACTCTCCTTGCAATGGAGTGGTGATTTTCAGGCCTTATGCAGTGTGGTATCATCCCCTGTGAGTTAAAAAAAAAAATCTCAATCCTTCCATCACATAGTTAGCAAAGAAGATCCCCTGAATTGAAGAATAAAGATTTGGCACAATATAGAGAACTGAGGCATGAGTATTCCCCTCTTCTAAATTGTAGCCACTCTCCATATACCTCAAGTCTCATGCCATCTCCTAGTAACACCGTGACTCCGCCTTGTGGTATTTGTAACAACGATTGGAAATATTCCAGGCATAGAGTTGTAGCCCTTCCCTTGTTTGATATGTTTGAACAGTGCTTGAGTGTGGCAATATTTGACTCTGTATCGACATAGTCCTATGATTGATACCCAGTTCATGAATACTGATGGGTTAAATCCATTAACATATACAAAAGCTGAAGAAATACACCTTTTTAATACCAGTTTTGTATGTTCTTTTCCCAAAGAATTGAATTGGATTCAATTCAATTGGATTTATTATTCAATTACATTTATTTAATATTATTTAAATTATTTAATATTCAATTAAATTCAATTAATTTGATTCAAAACTAGGAACTGTGCCCTGAGAGCTGTAATACAAGTAGCTACACTTGAAGTGCTATTGTAGTACTTAAATGCTTGCTATGTGGTCAACTAAAAATTATAACTTTGGCAAGGTAGACCATTTAGTTCTGGCAACACCGATGGACTAAATGAATATTTAGGACATTTCTTGTAGACCCTAAAAGACACCATTTGGAGAAATTCCATGCCTTTAAAATGGATGACCAAGTCCCTCTGCTCTTCTACAAATTTCCTATATAAAATTTTGTTAGATAGCAAGAGATCAGTGCTTGAACCATTTTTTTCTTATTTATTTCGCGTTGGAGGCTTACTATTTGGGTTGTTGAAAATGCTCACGAGTGGACGGTGGTCGGCGACAGCAGTGAAGTTACCAATATACACGTATAGGTGAAAGTGTAAGATCGCAAACGCGATTGACAACGCTCCCTGCTCAATTGGGGATTATCTCTGCTTTGGTTAGTAACCTTTAATGTCTCAATGTGTGACTGCTCACCATCACATCTGCTCCCTCCACAGAGACAAGTAGAGGCAAACACATCACATCATCTATGCTTCTTCGCGGGAACTTGATTATTTAACATCTTAAATGACTCCATGAGAACTTTCCTGCAGCATTCCTCACCCTTCAGAAACTTAGCAATCGGAGGTGTCACAGCATGCCCTGCAGAGTCTCCAGGGAATCTCAGAGTGACACAGGTGCTGTCTCGCACATCTCTGCCAATCCGGCCAGCCATCTGAGGGTAATCATCCCCATCTGTTGGTGTTCCATACATGATTGTTGTGTAGGTGCCTTTCACATCTATACCCATTCCGATGGTAGCAAATAATATACGTATGGTGCCCTTGGGATCCCTAAAATCCTCATTTATTGTTTGCTGCACATCAAGATTCCGTGTGATACATGTTGATCATGCGTTTGTGTGTTTCAGGAAGCTCTGCTATTAACAGAGAGAAAAGTCCAGCCACATTTTTCCTTAATCAGCAGTACACAAGGGTTCTTTCGCAGTTATGTCCCGTATCGCGTAGCTCGTCAACTAGGAACTTCATAATGACATCAATAGACCTGGACGTTGACTGAACGACAACTTGTTTAATGTTCAATTTGTCAAGGGATTCGCTTATGAGGACATAGTTATGTATCCTCAATGAATTAGATGTAGGCCCTACATGCACATTTAATCTGTTGCTCCCTCCACAGAGACAAATGGAGGCACACGCATCACAGCATCCATGCTTCTTCGAAACTTGATTATTTGACATGTTAAATGACTTCCATGAGAACTTTCCTGAGGCATTCCTCACCCTTCAGAAACTTTGCAGTTGAGGGTGTCACGGCATGCCCTATAGAGTCTCCAGAGAATTTCAGAGTGACACAGGTCCTGTCTTGCCCATCTCTGCCAATCCGGCAAGCCATCTGACGGTAATCATCCACATCTGTTGGTGTTCCATACATGATTGTTGTGTAGGTGCCTTTCACATCTATACGCATTCCATATGCGATGGTAGCAAATAATATTCGTATGGTGCCGTTTGGATCCCTAAAATCCTCAATTATTGCTTGCTGCACATCAGATTCTGTGTGATACGTGTTGATCATGCGTTTGTGTGTTTCAGGAAGCTCTGCTATTAACAGTGAGAAAAGTCCAGCCACATTTTTCCTTAATCAGCAGTACACAAGGGTTCTTTCGCAGTTATGTCCCGTATCGCGTAGCTCGTCAACTAGGAACTTCATAATGACATCAATAGACCTGGACGTTGACTAAACGACAACTTGTTTAATGTTCAGTTTATCAGGGGATTCGCTTATGAGGACATAGTTATGTATCCTCAATGAATTAGATGTAGGCCCTACATGCACATTTAATCTGTTGCTCCCTCCACAGAGACAAATGGAGGCACACGCATCACAGCATCCATGCTTCTTCGAAACTTGATTATTTGACATGTTAAATGACTTCCATGAGAACTTTCCTGAGGCATTCCTCACCCTTCAGAAACTTTGCAGTTGAGGGTGTCACGGCATGCCCTATAGAGTCTCCAGAGAATTTCAGAGTGACACAGGTCCTGTCTTGCCCATCTCTGCCAATCCGGCAAGCCATCTGAAGGTAATCATCCACATCTGTTGGTGTTCCATACATGATTGGTGTGTAGGTGCCTTTCACATCTATACCCATTCCATATGTGATGGTAGCAAATAATATACGTATGGTGCCCTTGGGATCCCTACAATCCTCAATTATTGCTTGCTGCACATCAGATTCCGTGTGATACATATTGATCATGCGTTCGTGTGTTTCAGGAAGCTCTGCTATTAACATTGAGAAAAGTCCAGCCACATTTTTCCTTAATCTGCAGTACACAAGGGTTCTTTCGCAGTTATGTCCCGTATCGTGTAGCTCGTCATCAAGGAACTTTTTTTTTTAATAGTGTGTTTTATTCAATCAAAAAAAATCAAAGTGTACAAATTATTAAGAGCATTGTAACAAAAATCACATACTAATATTTATAACAACAAATATAATAATAAGAAAAAAGACAAGAAAGTTATTTATAGAAACTTTTACATTTATCATAATAGACACAGTACCAAGAACAAAGCACAAAACAGTACTCAGTACTGTATATATCATGTTTCATCACGATGCTATCAGTCTACTTTTCCATCAAAAATTATCGAACAGCTATAAATCATATTCATCCATCAGAACTGATAGCATGTCACTGACCTTACTATAAGTATGCCGTTGTCCAAACAAATACATGTATATACATGTACATGTAGTAGCAATTTTAAACAAAACTTAATCTTGTCACATTGAAAGAACAAAAAAGAGAAAAAAACATTATCAGCAATGAGATATAAAAAAAAATAATAATAAATAAATAATAATGATAAAAGGTAAAAATAGAGTTTGGTGTTTAAAAAAAGAAAAAAGAAGAGGGTCTTGGTACAAGATAGAGTACAAAGCTTCAAATCAAACTACAGCCTTGTACAATGTGCAGCAAAAAGAGACAGCAACATGCATCCTGTTTGACGGTAAAAAGAGTTGAAGAACTTGAAATTAATGCCATATAAACCTACTAAGAATATGAATTACATACCAGTTAAAGGTAATAGACTATTGGTATCATATAACAAAATTATAGGTAAACGTTTAGATGACAGATTAAAGGGTTATAGATGCATTACGGACATGCAATTTAAAAAAAAAGGAAAAGGAAAAAAATTGTAGTACTTATAGCGAAACTCAGGTAATGTTGATAAAAAGTCAAGAGAGATGTAGTTTTCCAACGCTGCTTCTGAATTCAATACGATCTGGATAGAGGGAAAATGCTTCTTCCCCTCCTCCATCAGCTTCTTGAACTTCTCAATCTTATTTTTACGCATGGTGAGCACTCTCTTAGAATACTCATCGCTAACGAAATCTTACTTTTTGTACAGCTCCTTCTTCAACTTGTTTGTTTGGATAATTCGGGGATGCTTCTCATCTCCGTCGGTCTACTCAGGGTGTGGTGGCACCTCTCGATGTTAAAGTCTAGGGCTTTCGTTAGCCCGACAAACTCAACCAGCATGCACCTTCACACTGCGTCTGCAGTATGTTATTAACAAGATTTACAGAACTTGTTCTCTTCTTGCTGTTTATTGCACATACGTGTTCCGCCAGTTTGCTACTTTTCTTGGCAATCGCCAAGGACTGTGCGCAGAGGGCCCTGTCGTAGAATTGGAACTGAAACCCTCCGGTGCCTGAACTTGTAAGTTTGTAATGATGTTGACCAGAAAAACAAATTCACTTGTTTTTGGCATCTGGGAAAGATACTATTTTGTGCTCATTTTCAAGCAGCGCTTCTGCTTTATTCCACACATCTTGTAGTTGATGGGTGGTAAACCCCCCCCCCCCCCCACACCACATTCCTCGACCTGGATTGACAGGGGTTTTTTTTTCTAAGGGTACCGGCATCCTCCATCATTTTTCTTTGATCCTTGGAGGCCATATCTCTCCACTGCACCTGGTCTCGCTGCAGATGTTGGAATTCCTGCGTCAGCCGTGCTTCCCCCAGGCCGATCAGCCCCATCTCTAACTGGTGGTACTTCAATAGAACGAATTGGTGAAGACTCGTGGCAAGTTCGTCCCACCTCATTTTTTTTGTAATCCACTTTGCAACCATAGCATTTATTGCTTCTGCATCATTGGTAGTGTACTGTCGAGGAGGACAACCAAGACCAGCAGCTTCCCTAAAAGATTCAGCGTCAACAAGTTCTTCATAGCAAACATCAATTTGTTCTCCAAAGATTGACCTTAGTATCCTCTTGGCATTCTTCCTTATCCCCAGATCTGTCAACTTCTACTCTACATTTTTGCGCCCATGCTATATGCACAACAAATGCCTTGACTGTGCAAAACTCGCTGTTTTTTTTTCAGTCCCCGGTATAGGGCCCTTTCACCATCAGTCCTGATGAATTTAATTCATTTCTTCCCCAAGGCACTTGAAATTTGCTGGCCCATGTATAAGTATGTGTCCTGATTGCGCGTTGAATGAAGAAGAATTGGTCCAGGCATAAGCAGATTTTTCCATTCTTTGTCTTCTCAAACATAGAATGCCTAAAGGATCCTATAGTGACGTACATGGAGCCACAGTCAAAGATGCAATCGAAATTCAGTACACTTCCACCGTCACAACAGTCCTTCTTGAGATCCTGGATTTGTTGCTGAGTGTAGAGAATACAACGTGGGAGTGGACCTTTATTTGGGTTTTTATGGATTTCAAACCCTTGAACAAAATCATCTGTCACACTCATCTCCATTAACTTGTGGAAGTCTGAAGTTTTGCTTGTTTTGGCTTTACCATGATTGTAGATCATCTGTCTGTTTCTTGGCACTGATGAGAATTCTGTTTCAACTCCCCCTTGCTTTTCCAAAAATCCATTTACTGTTTTCTGTGACGATGCGGTTCCAGTAGTTTTTAGCTCATCTACAAGTTCTTTTTGGCTCTAATGTGTGGGGTTATAGAGATTTTGGAATTTTGTGGAGTAATGTTAAGAGGTCTTCTCTCCTTTTGCCACTTATATCTTATTAGCACAATGGGATGCATCTGCATGCCATCATCACATAATTCATAGATTGTTCTATGAAAACCATCTGTGCCCTTGTTTGAATAGTAGCATCTCACAAGTGTCTGCTTCTTGCAGTCATCCATATAAGCTATCTTCTGCTTGAATACATTCTTTTCATCAATTACTACAATCTCACATTTTGCAGTGCTTGGTTTCTTGAACTTTCCCAACTCATCACAGGTGATATCAGCCTTTATTTTGAGGTTTGATGTATCCACAAGAAATGAAAGTTCTTCATCACATCCAAGGGGTACGGAACTGTTCAACTCATCTTGTGGACGGGAGAGTAGGACGGATGCAACTCTAGCGCTGTCTTTGAAGAATTGGCTTTTCCTGTCAAACACCTTCCACTTTTTTGAAAGTGTGCTTGTTTCGTACACTACTTTCATCCTGCAAAAGTGATGGATTCTCCTTTCTTGAAATTGTTTTCATAGGATTCCATGACTGTAGGTTCCCTGGATAAATGAGAGAAAGAAAAACATCATTATGACCTGACATAGCTAGAAATGCAAAGTACCCAAGGGTACAGCATTATTTTTATTGAAATTTGGGGAATATTATACTGTATTTCAATTCAATCAATCAAGGGCAACGGCCACCCATAAATTGTCACAAGCAACATTTTTTCTTTACCTACACATGGTGGCCCAGTAAGGACGGACCCTCAAGGTCTTGAATTAGAAATCACTTTGAAATCTTCTGATTAGTGAATTAATATGTCGGGGAGGACTTTCCATTTTGATGCTGTGGATAGGCTACAAATCAGGCACTATTAATGTTGTAGCGAAGTGATTTTAAGCAGACACATAAATTTGCTATCATCCAGTAAATGCATACTATCACCAATTCATGACAAATAAGGTAACGTTTAAAAGGGGAATGTTTACTCTAATTGGAATGGAGGGATTATTGAATATACTATGAATATACTATGAATACTAGTGATATTACCACTTTAAAAAAAAACAAAAAAAACATGAATAGCAGTAGTTTTTGTATGATACCATATGATTTTGTTCAAATTAGTTTATTTTCAACTCTCTAGGAAACAATATTAGTGGTAGCTGAACACCTACAGATTTTATATTTTTGAAAAAGTCACCCCTCCTTTAAAACAAATTGTAGTTTAGGTTTTCCCGGTCAAGTTTAAACTATCATTGATCAATTTGACATTTCTTTCAAGCACTTTCGTCCGAAATGTGATTGCGATTAAAAATCTAAACGTTAATTCAATTGACCGATAGCTCCGCTCCATGAGGTATCGTTTAAATTGAACGAGCATAAACGAATTCGATTGCAAAGAGTTCAAAATTGACCAAGAAAACCTATATTAAATCATTGGCACAATTATTTGATTTAAGTGACAAGGATGGAATGTTTACCTGTCTTCTTCTATCATATTCATATTTCTTGACCCTTTTTTGGTTCAGACCATGTCATTTGGATGTTATTTTATGTAAATTACCATTGATGGCAAAGTTATTATAATAGTAACTCTTTATGCAACAGGGCCCAGATGAATTTTTGTTTTCACAAGGCACACTGTTCTGTGTCAAATTAGATTTCAGAAGAAGCATATAATGTACTTATCAAAAGAGGGCGCCGTAATAAACAAGGAAGTTTGGTAGAGAAAAATGGTTGGTTGAAGAATCCAGATAAATGATGGCCATACATTTAACGATACACCAGTTTACCAACATATTCAAATTTTATGCATACTTTTTCCTGGCGACATAGTAACAAAGTATTCAAACAACGTGTAATAAAAGAACGAACTACAATACATGGAATCCAGTTTGCATACATTAGTTTTTTGCTATGTCGGGCAAGCCTCTGGCAAGAACAACCTCTGTTTAAAAAGTATGTATAAAATTTGAATATGTTCATAGTAAACTGGTCTATTTGAGAAGCATCAAAGGTGGTTGATACAGACCTTTTCCCTTTATACTTTCCTTTCATTCAGGCATCAGTAGGGACATCCGTTGTAGATGCAATGAAGGAATAATTTATGACATCGTTTTGTTCTAATGATAGGTAATGGATTACATGAAATGATTTAAAAGTTGTTGTTTATGATTTGTCCTTGTTCAAATGAAGGATACAAAATTAAAGGAAACCAATCACGCACAAAATATCTTGTTCTGCATGTCTTAAGTTTCATACCAGTGCACGAATTGTAAAATTGGAACTTGTTAGATTTTGAAATATACATATACAATGTATAGTGCATGTTTAGACCTTGATTTTACAGAGCTAAAACTAATTGGGCACAATGCTTATTCTTATACTGTACTCAAATTGTTTTTTTATGTTGCTTAGTTCCTTTTAAGAACATGAGGAATGATTTAAAAGTGGTGGTTTTATAATATATTTTCTGTTAATGACAGGGAGTAGATGGGTTGAACCTGAAATGATGCCAAGTAAATTGCCTTAAGTACCTCTCAGCTTCCATTAATCATAGTTTTGTTTTGACAGTGTAAGATTGATGATGTGTGAAAGAGGGAAGCATGATTCTGACATCATAAATCTGGAATATTGGTAGGACTTTAAGGTAACAGTTTTGCTAGACAGACAAAAGTACAGTAAGACCTCAGTATAGAGTGAAATTAATTATTACTGTACATAGATGAATGTTGTCTTATTTTAATAAATGATACTGAATGCATTTTCCAATAAAGAAATTGTTTAACCCGTTGTATACTGAGAACTTTTTACGAAGCCGAATGAATCGCGATTGTCAAGCATGCTTGCAAGAAATTCTTTTCATTTAAAGGTGAAACAAAAACAGCTTTAAATAGATCAATGTCAGATGATTTAAATATAAGGTCTTTATATCTTTAAATGCAATCATAAGTGAATCAAACGGTCGACAAGAGGGATGTTCTATGTTTATTTAGCCCACGTATATGCGGGCTTTACAACGGGTTAATAGACTACAGATGAAGGTTTATTCGAAATTGTTATTGAAATTGCATGTATTTACGATATTGAAATTGTTTTGAGTACTGGTACTTAAATGTCATGATGGAAGTGCTTTTATATTGTGTTTTTTTTTATATGTATGTAATATATATGTTCATGTACGTATGATTTACATGTTTATTGATATGCTTTATATTTATGTACATGCAATATTTATGGTCAGAGAAACTGTGCCATGTTATAAATCTGAATTATATTTACATTATGAATGATATTATTGTATTGAAAACATAATAAACTATATACAAATACCTAGAAGCCACTTTCTCTTTCAGTGTAAAAATGTACATATTTATATAGGAGAAAATACTCATATTTAATTAGCAATTGATGATTTTTCACATATAAAAACTATTAAGAATTTATGGAAAAGTGTGTATGTATTGCTTTATTGTGTTGGAAATGTAGAGCATACATGTACGGTACTTCATATTTCAGTATTTCAAAATGAATGTTTGTGTCAGATTTTATGACGATTTTGAACTATCTGGGTGTGGATGGGTAGTCCTATACTGCCGCGACATGTAAATGATAATAATGTTTCATTTTCCCAGGGTAGCCACTTCAGTTTTGAAAACTGCTTTCCCAGCGGCCCTATATAACATTACATGTACCATTATCAACATTATAATCAACCGATTGCCTCATATTCAAGGGCATGAAGATATAGTTATTATAGGGGTGGTGTACTTGAAATTAAGGTGCTCTTATCTAAAAACTATTTGTTTGGCAACGCTGCCCGAAAAACCCATTGAAATGAATATTTTACACTACTAATAATCCTTCTGTACTGATTGAAAGTTCTGTCCGATTTTAAAAGGATCTCCCGATTTAACCAAGTAGCATTTGATGGCCCAATGTTATATTTACAGAGTGCCAAGGCATAGGTATTGGACTTATTTATTGCAGACTCCTTGCGGGTTATTGATCTATTTAATCATTAACGTCTTGAGTCATTAGCTGAATAAACATAACGCCCGGGTCTCCATGTATGCTATGTCTATGCAAGAAAC
>CALNVZ010003428.1:32956608-32970557 GCA_940671915.1 Paracentrotus lividus
GAATAGATGAATGTGTCATATATTTCTGATCTGGCAATGGCGGAGGCATATATTTCGACCGTGCGCGGTCGAGGATTCATCTAGTTTAAAATTTGTTCTTCTCATTTTACTTTTTCCTATAAAATTGATCTCTCCTGATCACTCCTTCATGAACATGTGGGGGGATCAAAATTGTGTGAAAATAATTCGAGAGAGAAGGAACGTGGGTAGAAAGAGACAGATAAGGAGAGAGAAAGAGAGAGAGAGAGTGGGGATACATGTAATGATTAATTTAGCTATCAATCATTAGTTCGGTAATAACTACTAATGTTTTTCAAGTGCAAATTGTTGTATGTTTCGTTTTCTTCCTGCGCATATATACCAAGTCATTCGGAAGTTACGCACATTTATTTTGCTAAATTATGAAGCATGTATATCACCTAAGAACACGTCCCAGTCGTTCGTAAAGTCATTCGTAATTTTGAGAACGACAACGTTGGTGGGTATACATGAAGTCCATCTTGCTGTTTTGTGTTATTAATTTGTAATTTAAGAGCGATTTTGATGAATCTGATTGCACCTCACCGTCTCAACCCAAATTAAGAAATATCAATCACCTTACGAGCTTAGCTTCCCTGAAACCGTCAAACGCCCCCCCCCCCTCCCTCCTATGCACGATATAAGAACTATCTCCGCTACTCGTTGCTTATCACAACTGTGTCAATACATTACGTTGCACACTGATGAAGTGTATTGTGCTTTCTTAGGATTGAATCGTCTGTCTTGAGAAGTACATACATACTGGCTTGAAACATAAGTTTAATTAGCATGATGTGCGATATATCCACTTGGACATGGAGCAATAGTGAGTCAAACTTGAGGAGCATAGTTATTTTATTTCAAGTGATAGTCGCATAATCCGATCCCGCGAATTTGTTTTATTTTTAAAACTTTATATTGTAATGTGCTGGGACGGTTCATGCCGCTGAACCAAAATGTCATTGTGAATCATTAATTAGTCTTGTTTGTGGTTGCACTTGATATCAATCGGTTTTGTTAAACGATAAAGCAGTGTTTAGCGATACGAATCTCGAGTTGAACTTTGGATTTTGGTTCAAACGGTGTTCAATTGTGGATTAACTGAAAGCAATCGAAACAGACTAAAGATCACAAACGAATTTTGCTTCGGATGTCAAAAACTGTTTAACTACATAAAGTTTCTCAGCAATATTCGAACTGAATTTATCTATTGTTTGCAACATTTGTTCTCCTCAACAATTTTAATTCTGGGGCTTTTTTCATGAATTTCTGAATACTAGTATATATCCGACAACTTTTCGTGCCAAATTTTATGAAGTTTTTTTTTTTTTTTTCCAGAAGCAGACGACATCTTGCATTCGCTCGTCTTGGCGGTTCTTTTGATTTATACTGCATGACTGTTCAAAGGACGATTGCTCGTGAATCAAAGAGGAATGTGTTTTCAAAGGTGACTTCTCTGGACAGTTTAATTGAAGGTAATATACATAAAACGTAAATTATAATCGTCTTCAAAATGTATTAGTTTTGTTACGCTGTTTTCAACCTTGTTGGTAAAATATGTGAAGGTAAAAACGTACACGGGCACATATGCAACTTATTAAGGAGTTTCTTTTTTGGGGGGCGCCGGGGGTATTCCTGACGGCGTTTGTGACGACTATATGAATGTAGCTTCTAGTTTCTGATATTAACGACAAGTAAACACATGACGAACTCTTTATTCGAACCTGGCATTGTAAGAGAAGGTAATTTTGTAATTTTGGTCAATTAGGATAAGAGTGCATTGATGCATCAACTGCAATAGAAGCATAGGAAGGCTCCTTGGCAAATATAGAGGCTATACACACTGCCATGGTACACTTGTTATACGGAAGATGCATGAATGATTGTATTGCCTGTCTATAATTTTGCATATCGATCTCAGGGTGGTACTGGGCATTTTTCGCCAATTATGCAGTGGCGGTTCGCAGAGCGGGGGAAAAAAGGCGGTGCACCCCACAGCCCCGTTTTTTTTTTAAAACCATTCGTTTAATTGCACATGTATAACATCGGAAGAGTTTCAGCTCTGCTCCGAATCCTCTCCGCTATTTTTTCAATATTTTCGGACTGCGCTCCCTTCCTCTTTCTATTTTTACACATCTACGCCAGAGAGTATCTTTGCTCTTTCTATAATAAGAAAAATATTGTGTGTTTATCAAGGTTTATGAAATGAAAAAAATCAGAGTAAATCAAGCAACAGCTGCAATATTGGAATCAGCTCTCTGCTTGTGTGTTTGTTTGGAGTATACGTAAGACACAAATAACCCATCCTTGGGCTGTTGATAGGTCAGTGAACTGGATGCATCTGAGGTGGAATTTCTCAACCTAAACGTTGCCACAAAAACGCCACTATCCACCATCATATTCGACTCTTTCCTCTTCTCTCTCTCTCTCTCTCTCTCTCTCTCTCTCTCTCTCTCTCTCTCTCATTGCTCTCTAATGTACCTACTACGGAAGAGCTTGACCGCAATAGGAAGCTAAAGTAACTTCATACGTATATCGGATTTATTTCACAGACCTTACAGAATATCTTCAGACCATCCGTTTTTGTTCATGATGTATGGATACGGCAAAATTAATGTTTTTTGTCAATCAGTTTCTTAAAAAATGGACCGATACTACTCCATGATTTGAAGCATGATTTATATTTGCAAAACGATAGGAATGAAATAGTTATTACTTTTGAAAGATTTTTTTGCGCTTTGCTATTAACTACATTATATCTGGAATAAAGTTTTTGTTGTGGAACGGTACCATGGTGAAAACAGAGGGAACAGGGAGATTGAATTTGTGCTTGGAAGGTGAATACATAATCCCGAGTGATCACATATAATATATCCGGTGTAAGTATTAACGATGCTAGTATCAAGAAAATGTAAGTTATATGATTATAATCATATTCAAATAGGTAACTGCGTTGTTGCTTTTCTTGGTTTATGTGCACTGGACATGGTATTGTCTAATGAGCCAATGCTTCACGTTACGGTATCCCCATATCAATTCCTTATCCGTTGATTGCTGTAATACGTGTTTGAGGATAGATAATATTACGTAATACTTCTTGCAGCAATTTATTTAACTTACTTCAAAATTTATTATTCATGTTATGTCGATTTATAGTGCCCCATGATATGATAATAAATTATGGGAATTTTGCATATAATGCAGATTACAGCTAGCCCCTAGCTCGGTTATACCAAATTTTATAACTCGTCGATATTTTTCCTTTGTCAATTAGGAAACATTGACAGGACTTAATAATCAGTGATTAGGTGAGGTGTGCATTTTTTATGCCGAACGTAATCCTATAATAGGTACAGGATTTCCTTTATGCGCATCAATTTCCCTTCAAAACACATGCAACCATTTAAATCTTTGGCCGTTATATTAGATATCTTGAATCTGACGTTTTGGTTCTCCGGAGCGAAGCAAAATGCTTTGTTGTTCCGTAGGAAATTGTTTTACTCAATGTTAAATGCTCAAGCCATTTTATTTATGAATTTATTATATATGTCTAGATCTCTTGTTTCGGTAGCTTGACCATTTATTGAATCCTTATTGGCTCTTTGCGGAGTAAGGCCATGTATATGTTTTTTTCAAATTTCGTTACAGACATCCTCAGTATTAGCATGGCGCTATCGGGGGGGGGGGGCTATATACTTACTTTATTATTAATGGTAAATCTTCTCTCATACAACAATATTGGACTAGTATATAGTTAATGAAACCCAAACTTATATCTGAATTAATTCACGAGTGCATATTTGTTTTACGCAAGAGCTTGAAGGTCGAGGTAAAATAGATAAAATCCAGTTATTGTATGAAAAGAGAATCCGCAATTTATATCATATTTTGGGAGGGTAAGCCTAATGAACGAGGAGCTCCTACTCCTTCCGATTCTGAACTAACCAAGTGCTGCTTAAAGGAGGATTCCAGGCTGGAGTTTATGTTTATTAAAATAGAGTAAAATATGACAAGCAGAACATAGAATATTTCATCAAAATTGAAAAAATGAAAATTTACCAAAGTTCTGAATTGTTTCCATAAAACAGTTCTTGGCTTACGCATATGCTTATTCAGCACGCTGATGATGTCACACCTTCACCATTGCCTTTGTATTCTTTTGTATGAAATAGCAATTATTAAGATTTTCTGCTCAAAGAAAATGAAAAACAGGGATGACTCCTTGTGGAATGTTTAAGGTCATAATTGATTTTACTTATTTCAATATGAGGGAGTGGAGCGGTGACATCATCAGCCTGTTAATTGAATATACATGAGACTATGCCCAGAATTGTTCGAAAAGATGTAAAACTTAAAAAAGGCATAATTTTGTTATTTTTCATCCGATTTTGATGAATTGTTTTGTGTATTGCTTGCTAAATTTTACATTATTTTTTTAAAACATTTCAATTTCAGCCTGGAGTCCTCCTTTAAAGGCATCTTATTCTTCGAAAGAAGAACTACACGCGAGTTCAAAATTCCTTACATTGTTTAAACATTAAAATAGACATGATATAATGAGTCAAATTAACATAATGGCATAAGGGCCTGGGGCCTATTCCAATCAGTCAATCATTGATATTAATCTCTTAAGATCAAGTTATCTTTTAACGAGTTACGGTCCTGTCCATTACTGAAATGACTGAGGATAATTATTTAGCATCTTGAGATGGTGCGCCGCACGTCTGTTAATTGGTGGACTCGGGATATCATCTCACACCGAGGTTACCACCGGGGGTTATCAACACATACAGGGTGTAACTTAAAAAAGGAACGCCAAATTTTCTCTTATTAATTGGTCGCTAGAAAAATGCGTTTGCTAAGATAAATTCTCCGATTCATGAATCAAAGTTACAATTCCTTCCTCCAAGGCTATAGTTTATCCTCTTTTCAGGTTAAATAACTCTCTCTCTCTCCCTCCTTCTCTCCTCTCTACCCCCCCGCACATGTGTGTGTGTGTGTGTCTGTGTCTGTGTCTGTGTCTGTGTCTGTGTCTGTTTGTGTGTGTCTATATCAAATTTAAAAAATAATTTATTTCCAAAATGTCCCCCTAATGCACGCTGAATTAAGAGCTTTTAGCAAACGGGGGCTTCAGAAACAAAACCTTAAAAGAGACAGACAAAATGTCCCCTCGTTAAAGGTTAAGGATTTGGGATTAAGGATTCTATTTTCTCTATTTTTGGTTGCAACAAAACACAAAATGTAATACCTCTTCGTTTCACATAACAGGGGGTGGTATTAATCCTTTTATAAAACTTCTCGATTACTTTTTCATTCTTTCCGAAGCATTATGTATATATCATATATACTTTTTTCTTCTCTTTTCTTTTCTGCTCCAGGAAACAACGAAACGACCAGTTTATCTGCTAACTTGGAGAGATAGGATCGTGACAGCCTGTTGGTTCGAATAGCACCTATTCTCGAAATGAACAAACACTCTCTTTTGCATGTTTGATACTAAGACAATCGCCCTCTACAGTCGTGTTGGTCATTCGGCAAAGTCTGCACATCCCTGCATTTTCTTTCGTTGTCGGACAACCCAACATCGTATAAATATAGTGCAAAAACATATCAATTTGAATGAGATTTTATTAAGCATATCTGCTTAAATGAAAAGGCATCTGAATTCGTCATCTAGAAAATCGAAATTAACAGAACGACATTCCTTTTCATGAGATATGAATCATATGAATTTGATATCAGCGGTGTCGCTTTTGAATAAAATCGGGTGACGAAAGTGAGGAGACACAAAATTCAGAATAAAATGCAAAAATCTTGAGGTTTCCTGTGGAATTTAGAGGGAAAAAAAGAACCATGATACTGCCAAGTACATCATACCCATCGTATGACATGGGTGCTGAGTATGATGAGATGCTTGGTATCAACACAACAAACAATGGAACAATTGACCTGTTCCCAACTCCGCGGTATGTCGGACGCTTCTTACAAACGGCAACCATGACCATCATCTTCGTCGCTGCGTTGCTCGGTAACATTCTCGTTATTCTCCTTTGCATGAAGAAACCCAAGGAGCTTAAGGTATCACGTCGCTTGATCCTCCATCTGGCCATCTTGAACCTGAACATGGCCATTCTTGTGCTCCCGTCTGTGATTGTATCTGCTGCAGCGCAGGGCTGGGTGTTGTCGAAGGCTTGGTGTATGGCTATGGGCTTCTTCAAGAATCTCTTCTGCGTTGCCATAATTCTCAACCTCGTGCTCATCAGCTTGGATCGTTATTTTTCGGTGGTTAAACCATTACATTATCATTCAAGCGTTACCGTCAAGTATCACGGCATCATCTTAGCTATCATATGGTTCTTGAGTACATTAGTGGCAATTCCTCCGTTGATCGGTTGGAACAGAATCACATATCATCCGAGCCGCTACATCTGCACAGGAAATTGGTCAGAGAGTGACATCAGTTATACACTCTTTATATTCCTGCTGGGGTTTGTGACACCGTTTCTTTTAATGTTGTTCGTTTATTTTACAATCTATCGCGCTGCGCGGAGACTTATGAAGCGGAAACAAGGGCGACGTCTCAGCAAGGACATGACTGATTCCGGGTCCGGATCGGCGGGAGGATCTGTCCGCATCAGTTCGAACGCGCATCATTCATCAGAGCAGAGTGCAGATAGTCACAAAAGCTCGTCATCAAAATCTAGTCGCCGTGGTAGCGGATTGTTTAGACGACGGACCAGTAAGCGTGGGAATGGTATCAACGTCACTGACGAATGGAAGATCGCGAAGACGGGTGTTATCGTGATGGCGTCTTTCGTGATCTGTTGGCTTCCTTACTATATTGTTCTCATGGTTGATGCCGCGTATGGTTTTGGAACAACTGTTCCTCTTTCAATGCCGTATGCTTGGTTTGAGTGCTTTGCTATGTGGATGGCACTGAGTAGCTGTGCCATTAATCCCTACGTCTACGTCCTGCGCAGTCCACCTATGCGCAAACAGGCAAGCAAAGCCGCCCATAACGTTCTTGATCGCTGCAGACAATGCTGTGAAGTAGATTCGCGGGAACTTCGCCGGCGCCAATCCGAAAAATCGGGGCGATATTCGTTCCTGAGAATGAGCAGCCGATTCAGCAGTCGCAAGAGACCGACTAAGAAACAAACAAAAGAGAAACACCTTGAAGCGAAGAACTCCCATGAACCTGAGGCCCAGCATATGATGCAGGAGAAACCAGATCCGAAGACGTCTTCTCAAAAGGAGGATCATGTAGATGGGGTGTTACCAGATGCCGGGATAGAGCTTGTGTCTCACAGAACGATAGAAGTCTGAAAAGTTGTTGACGAATATTAATGTACTTTTACTGCATATGTTTTCATGGTGTTATGAACAGCAGAATATATCAGCAAAGTGTTCATCCTAAGTGCGGGAGCAAAACATGAATGAACTAAAGATATTTCACCTTTGTTTTAGGGTTAAGTCTATTTTTCTGAGTGAGACTCACAATAATACCTCCAGAAAACAATGTAAAAATGTAAGTTTGTTTGGATCGATCAAAGGCTTCGGGAAGATTTTCAGGATGAAGGGGGGCTCAATAAATTGTTTCAATCATTTCTGGAGAATTTTATCTAACGCCCTCAAGTGTGGTTCCTCTGAGCAAGTTTCCCAACTTTGGGCCTCAATTATGCGAGTGCCTAGCGCGAGCTTTTTCTTATTTTTTCTGTCTCTAGTGATGTGAAATGTGACCCGTATTTTAATAAATTGTGAGATGAGATAGAAGTGGCTCAGTGATATGTGAGCCCCTCTAAAAAAGATTATAAGGGGCTCAATAATATCTGAACTGCGACAAAATTATATATAAACGGTTGAACGAACCCCATTCCCGAAGCCTATGATCATTCTGTTAAAATTAACGAAATAAGTAATCCTGTATCTATTTCATATTAATTAGTGGCGGATCCAGGATTTTAAAATAGGGGTGCAGCCCGAAATATTAAAAGATATGGGGACCGCCGAAAATTTTCGAATATCTACATGTACAGTCTATTAGGGGTTTTCAAATCATAGGTGGGCACACCGTCCCCTGCGCCCAGCCTGGATCCGCCACCAAGTTTTTTTAATATTTTTTGATTGTAAACTCATGTATATATGATTAAAAGTAAAATGATGAATTGAAGTAAATAAAAAGTTATATTACACCAAAAGCTTTTCTTTAACTGTTATCTTAGTTATCTACCCTCCATGTTCAGAAGTATTGCCATTCCGAAACAAAAGGGAATATTCTAGGACAAAGGTCCCCAAAAATCAAATTTTGGTATGTGGGTTATCCGTGGTAGAAATCACGAATCTGTTTCATATTTTACCGAAAACTCATTAAAGGTTTTGTTTATACTTTTCAGGCGCGTATCCAGGATTTCGCACCCCGGGGGCCCGACGTGAATTTGGCGCCCCTGTGTACTTTTCAAAATATGAGCGCCCCCCCCCGCCCCCCCCCCCGCCAGGCAACATAGGCTACGGCTTAAATGATGATTGAAGGAATTTGAATAATCAAATTTATTTGATTTTTTATTTTGTGTAATACTTGCCAATGGTGAGTTATATAAGAAAAGAATTTCCTAGGTAGTATGAAGTGTATTACCGCTATGTAAAATACGAATATTCTAATACGATCAATCACGAGCGCGAAGCGCGATCAGATTTTTTCCCCCTCATACTATTTACGATCAGAAAGCAAAGAATTCCTAAGCATTTAGGGGTATCAATTTTGTTATAGCTCTTCTCAGAATATCAGTGAACGGGAGATGTAATTTGTCCATCAAAACGATTTGAAAGCAAGCCATATAAAATCATGTGAAATTTGTCCATCAAGTAATGTGAAATCAAACACAAATGTTTATTGATGTTTTGTTGTTCAGAATCCTCATAATCTGGTTACAAGAAAGAAAAAATAGGCGAGCGTGAATCGCGAGCAGAAATTTGATGTATCGGAATGATCTCTGAAAACGTGACATTTTATGCATTCCTCAGGAACACAATGTAATAACTCTTTGGAAAATGAAGCGAGCGCGAAGCGCGATCAAAAATTTTGCTCTATGTAATATAGAGACCTGAAGTTTAGGATCAATTTGGCCTCCATAATTTAAACGTATGTTGCCCAGTAATTTTACATGATTATGAAAGAGAGATGAATATCTATCTATCTAGCTGCTTATATATCTATCCTACTGCTTTAATACCTCCCTAAGTTTAAGCTCAATTTGGCGCCAACTAATCATTTGGCGCCCCCTAAATGTTAGTTTGAATTGGCGCCATACATTTACGATTTAGGTGATTTGATGCCCCTGGCAAAATGCAAAAATAAATGTAACGTGTATTCAAATAAATTTAAATGTCTTGATGATTAGTATCCTATAATGCAAATTATGGTCAGAGGAAAAACACAGGCGAGAGCGGAATTTTGATATCTTTGAATGATGAGAAAACATGGCATTGCATGCGTTCCTCAGGAACACAATGTAATAACTCATTGGGAAAAGAAATGATGCGAGCGCGTAGCGCGAGCCAAAATTTTGCTATGTATATACAGACCAGGAGGAATTAAAAATTTTAGAGACCATATTTCAAATACCAAGTTGTTGCCCCTTAGTTTCAGGTAAATTCGGCACACCTCCCTAAGTTCAAAATAAAGTTGGAGCCCCTAAATTTGGCATCCCTAAGTCTCAGGTCAATTTGACGCCCCTACGTTTAAGCTCAATTTGGCGCCCCTATAAGATTTAGGTCAATTTGAAATGCAAAAATGAATGTAACGTGAAATCAAATAAATTGAAATGTTTTGATGGTTAGAATCCCATAATGTAAATTTTGGTAAGAGGAAAAACACAGGCGAGCGCGAAGCATGAACGGAAGTTTTGATGTATTCAAATGATTAGAAAACAGGACATTTCATGCTTTCCTCAGGAACACAATGTAATAATTCATTGGGGGAAAAAATGATGCGAGCGCGAAGCGCGAGCAAAAAAAGCATGAATTAAAATTTTGCTATGTATATACAGACCCGGATGCATGAATTTTGAAATTTTGCTCTATCTATATAGAGACCATATTTTAAAAACTTATTTGTTGCCCCCTTAGTTTCAGGTAAATTCGGCGCCCCTTAGTTTCAGATCAATTGGGCGCCCTATAAGTGTAAGCTCAATTTTGGCGCCCTGAATTTTAAAATCGATTTGACATCCCCTTAACTTCAATTCAGTGCCCCCATAAGTTTCAGGTCATCTTGGCGCCCGTACTTGTAAGCTAAATTTGACACCGCTAATATGTTGAACATAAATTTGAAATGCAAAAAAAAAAATATATATATATTAAAAAAAGAAGAAATAAATAAATAAAAAATGTAACGTGAAAACAAATAAATTTAAATGTTTTGACGGTTCGAATTCCATAATGTAAATTCTGGTAAAAGAAGAAAAACATAGGCGTGTGCGAATAGGGAACGGAAATTTTGATGCATTCAAATGATTAGAAAACAGGTCATTTTACGCGTTCCTCGACACAATGTAATAAATCAATGGGAAAAGATGATGCGAGCGCGAAGCGCGAGCGAAAATTTTGCTATTTATATACAAACCAGGAGGCATGGAATTTTAAAATTTTGCTATTTCTAGATAGAGACCATTTTCAAGACCCCTTCTGTTTTTTTGTTTTTTGTGTGTGTGTTTTTTGGGGCCCCTTAGTTTAAAAAAAATAGGATATAGTTGGAGCCACTAAGTTTAAGATAAATTTGGCACCCCTAAGTCTCAGGTCAAGTCGGCGCCCCTACATTTAAGCACGGGGGGGGGGGGGTAGTTGACCGGGTGTAATTGTCGCGGGGGGGGTAATTGTCCAGTACAATTGTCCTCGGGTAATTGTCCGGGGGGTAATTGTCCAAGGTGTAATTGTCCGGGGGGTAATCCGGGGGGGGGGGTTAATTGGTCATAAGGTACAATGTCCTCGGGGGGGTAATTGTCGCGGGGGCGTAATTGTCCAAGGTGTAAGTGTCGCGGGGGGTAATTGTCCAAGTGTAATTGTCCGGGGTAATTGTCCGGGGGGTAAATGTCCAGGTACAATGTCCTCGCGGGGTAATTGCCGGGGGGTATTGTCTTCGGGGGTAATTGTCCGGGGGGTAATTGTCCGCGGGGGTAATGTCCAGGGGGTAATTGTCCCGGGGGTATTGGTCCGGGGGTTAATTTTCCGGGGGGTAAATTTACTCGGGGGGTAATTGTCCGGGGGTAATTTGTCCGCGGGGGTAATTGTAAACAGGGTAATTTGTCCTAGAAACTGCAAAATAAATTAATTTCAGTCAAAAAAATAATCAGAATCTTATGACCGCCCTCCACCCAGCGGGTAACGTGTGTGACCATTTGTTGCTAATTGTATAATCAATTAAACTTGTCATGCATAATGCCAAGTTACGCATTCTTGCGTGGGAGAATCACGCATTTCGGTCCGTCTCACGATCTCCGCAGAACACCCCATTTCTCACGCAAATGACAAAAAGTAGCATATTTAAGATTTTTACCAATTTGGAGTCTCAAAACCTAAAAACGGCAGTTTTGAAGTAGTCGCGCAATCATTATTGGCAAGTCGATGTTTTCCCAGAGTCAGGCGAGTCGTATCAAGATAGCTTACTACGTGAAACGTGTGTAGCGTGCGCGCGCGCCTCTTGTGTACAAATTAACTACTGCGCGCGTTCACATGTGGTACGCGCGCGCATGCCACCGCTTTCGAACACGATGTGAATGAATCTCACTGCAATTTTTTTTTTTTGAACTTGGCATGTTGTCATGGATTCACAATGGCTAGATGACGAAAGTAACATAATCTAGCTTTGGGGAAAATAATAATAATAATACCAGAGCCAAGCTTAAGAGGGGGATAAACTTTTGTGTTTTCTGCGTCACATGCTGTAGCATTTGAGCGGCAATTAATTTCCAGGGTCTGATTATCTAATATAGCAATCAATTAACCAACTATTTTTTGGGTAGATTAAAAAGAATAGAGTAAATATTAATAATATAATGCCATTTAACCCAGTAAAGAAAGTCAGCAAATCATTCAGCTCAGGGTTAACAAAAATAATAGGTTTTCCCCGGCCAATTCTAGCATTTACAATCTGTTTTCATTACATGTGGTTTTCAATTCGTGTGTTTTGGTGCCGCAAGACTGACTTTAGTCAAACAAATTTCGTGTTATGGCTCTCAAGTTCATTCCAGGCACCCAAATTAATGATTACAAAGTTTAAATTCGCATATAGGCACTCAAGTTTCATGATTAATGCTTCAAATTAGTGCGATAGCAAGGTAAGCTCTTTAAAATACACTTTCAATTTTCGTTTCAAACATCGCATTTCGCATGATTCAACATTCCAATTCCGTTATACATGTACAGACTACTTTAATAAGGATAAGGCAATCTTGACCACTTTATCATTAAAAGTGCTTTGACTTTCATCATTATAGTGATTATCACCTCTCTTTACCCAAATTATTTTTGTATCCTGAAAATAAATAATCGCCGTTATGCTGAATCGTTGCAATTGTAAATTCGTGAAACATCATTTTTTCACCATTCGTGATCTAAATGTTTATCTTTATTTTCCCAGTCGTTATAAATGCCCCATGTTTTTTATGAGCTTCATTCTAACATCTTAGTTCACTAAATTACAAAGCAAGATAATTATGACTTTTCCAATTAATTAATATTTTCTAACATTCAAATTTGAAATACACGCTTGAGGCAATGTCAATTCTTAATCGAGTACCTTACAGTTTTAATTTTGAAATGATTCTATCAATGACTTGGTTGTCTTAACGAATTGAAATATTACGGAAATGAGATGTGCGACAGGATTAAAATGAATATGATAAAACATTGCGAAAAGATTGCTTGTTTGTGAACAAAGAATGCACAAATACGAGTCGGTCACCATAAAATGCATTAATTTGGATGAACTGATACGATTTTGAATGACGATATTCCCATGCATCAGCAATATTTAACGAATGAATGTCTCCTATCATGAAATTAAACTGACAAACAATTAAATTGACCGGGAAAACCTATATTTTATGTACCGTTTTTTTCCGTCTAATTAATCATATTATGTTTATAATTTATGCAAAATGACCATGCGAACAATTGCAAACAATCATGAAAAAAACATTAGTTCATGAAATTTAACATTGCCTATTTGAAATATGCAGCTTATAATCCAAAAGGCAAAAACTTTATTTTGTGTCACAAAAAGGTTCACTTTCAAAAATGGCCCTAATAAGGTTCTGTTTCTTATGGTGCCCTCAACACTAGAGCGTGTTTGAGTAACGTGTGTCTACGTTCAACGATTTTCACTCGAAATTTGATATGTCCAATAAACGCTCAAGACGCTCCATTTTCCCTGCCAAAATGGAATTTTTAATGAGCTCTAAACGACTGAGAAGCCGAATAAATAGCGTCAGGGGTAACCGATGACATGCGCGTGTTAGCGTCCCCTAACGATTGCTAGCGTTAGCAACGACTGCACAGCGATCCCAACTTATGTCTAAGCGGGGTTTAGACGTGTTAAAGAACGTTTAATAGGAAACCGCCAAAAACATGTGCGTATTGAGTAACGACTGCCGACGTTCGTGGAATGTTAATTGCATTTTCGCGTACGTCATGAGCGCGGACTGTCGTTCGAAAATCCGCTTGGCAAACGTCGGAAAGCGTTGCTTTCGTTGGTATGAACGCAAAGAAACGCAGAGGAACGCGAGGTCATTTTTTATTTTGAACATGTTCAAAATTTTTTGCGTGTAACAGCGTTCTTATAAGACGCCTAATGAAAGCGCTGGCATTCGCTACTTGATCGCTTAGCGTTTGGGTGAACGTTCCTTCTAGTTCGAAGTGCGTCCAAACCAAACGCAGAA
>CALNVZ010003428.1:32994765-33031565 GCA_940671915.1 Paracentrotus lividus
TCGATTTGAGAAAGCTTCAGTGTCTGTAGATGTGGGTAATAATAAAAAACAGCAGCCTGGAACTTCACAACATTCTCTTGGTCAAACGAAGGACCAAATTTGCCCTATTCGTAGTTGCTCACAACATTGTTTCAAGCCAAGAAAGCATGTGCAAGTCCACTTCCCGATCTACTTCAAACAGGTGTACGAAATCTCAGATCATCATTTGGTAAAAGTTGTAAAATTCCGTGCAATGGGACTGCGTCTCATTGCAAATTTCTTGCTTGGTGAAGGATCAACATTGGACAAGCTTGTAGGCTTTGTGAATGAAAAGTGGAAACCTGGTTTCTATCCAAGTATTTTCAAGCCTGATTTCATTCAGATGGATGCTATGATCGCCCAAGAATCCTGGCCAAAGGTGATTCCTTCTCTGGATCCGGTAAACACCCCAGCTGCTCTTTGCCACTGGAGACCATTGGCATTTCTGTTTGATTGCCTCACAGAGCAACAGCGAGAAAAGCTCTTCTTGCTGGGAGAGAAAGAACTGAAGTGTGTTCCTCATGAAGAGCCTGACGGACATGATTTTTCAGTGTCAGTAGTTGGGAGAGAGAGAAGTCCTCTATCTCACAACCCAGATTGCTCGAGTTCTGCGAAGACCAAACCAGTGGCTTCCCAAGGTTCCAGAGGGAATTTCCAATTCCCTGGTGTACAGCATCTCAATCCTGTGAAAGAAACTAATGCATCCAGTACTACTGGAGGCCGATCAAGAAAAAAATATTGCCCTATTAGGAATTGCCATTTTTTTGCTCAAAAAATAAAACAGCATGTCCTCACCCACTTGCCAAAGTACTTCAGAGAGTTACACTTATATCCAGAATCCCATTGGGACACATATGTAAAGGTAAGGGTGATGGGACTGCGCTTAATTGCAAAGTTCTTGGTAGGTGAAGGGTCAACATTGAACGAGCTTGTTGATTTTGTGAATTCAAAGGGGAAATTCAATAGTCCACACATTTCACATTCTATCAAGAATGAGATGGATGTCATGATTGCTCAGCAATCCTGGCCAAAAGTAGTGCCTTCCTTGGAACCGATAAACACTCCAGCTGCTCTTTCCCACTGGAGAGTATTGACATTTCTCTTTAATCAACTCTCTCAGCTTCAAAAGGAAATACTCTTTATGCTTGAAAAGACAGATCTTCATCAAGTTACTGACATGGCTGACAAACAGGCTCCTGAACGTGATCCTTTGCCAGAGAAAGTAGATGTCAGGAGAGAACCAGCTATGCTTCCAAAGACGCCACCAGTGTTGCTTCGAGGATTCGATGCACACTATCAGCCGGACCTACTGCATGCCAAAATGCAAGCGAAAATGCAAGCATCAGGTAATGACCAAAGTAATAAGAAAGTCATTCCTGGTAGAGAACCAAACCATATTATTCAGTTGGAAGGTGGTGTCAAGAGCTATTGTGACCCTGTGTATTTTTCAACCCCACACTTTGAGCAAATGGTCCTGGGAGGAAAGCAGGACTCTTGGAGGATAGCAGTGGGTATTCCCCCAAAGTTGGCTTTATCATACACTCCCTATCAGTGGGACTGCTTTGTTCGGCACCTGGGACATCCCAAAGTCAAAGCCATCAGTGGTATTGGGCTTGACTTTTCTGTTCCCAGGAACCAATGGAATGGCCAGGAGAATCTTGTGGAACGTCTACTGATCAGTGGGACCATGGGTCATGTTCTGGTGTTGCAATTGCAAGGTGAGACCAGGGACTATCTAGGTAATGTAATGTACCAACATGCCTTACACCTTGTGAAACAAAGGTGTTTCTCCAGTCAAAGGATACACTTGCACTGTTTCTCTGGTAGTTTCGCAGCGGTGAAGAACTGGACCCAAGCTTTTCCTGATTGTTACTTTGGAATATCAGGCCTAATCCGTACTTTCAACCGGGAACAACTACAGGCTTTGAAGGAGATCCCCAAGAATCGTCTCCTTTTGGAGACAAACTCTCCCAATGGGCACGTTCATCCTAACCAGGAATATAATACTCCTGACTTTCTTGGAGATTTGGGGAAACTGGTGGCTGATGCCATGGAGGTTTCTTTAGCTGAAGTGATGTCAGTCACTCTAGAGAATGGACTTAGACTGTATAAGTAGTTGCCCTCTATTCTTGATGAATATCTGGGCCATTTTGTACTTTCCTTTCATGAACGAGGCTTTAATACCCAAGATTGTCATTTAGAAAAAATAATGTTCCGAAATATTGCATTGCTTTATAATATCTTATTCAAGACATTATATGTACCCCTGCATTGTACCATGTGGAGAGAATAAAGGGGTAGGGGCACTGTCATTTTCATTGAACACTGTTCCACCATTAGGCAAGAAGAGTAAATTAGGTTTAAAATTGTGGGTATGCACATATATGGCTTCTGTCGAAGCTTTGCGTCAAATTTCTTGAAAATTGTAATGATTTTTGATGATTCATAATTTAAGAGCAGTTTTGGGGCTTTTACATTAACAATGTTTTTTGACAAACCACTGAAAACGAATAATGCTTGTATTAAACCTATTGGAATGGAGAATTCATTCATCTATGGGTTCAGCAGCCTAAGATTGACTGAGCCAAATGTTATGTGGCTTGGTTTATCTTGGTAAATTATTTAGAAGGGAGTTTCTGTATATGTTCTTTTATCAAAATTCAATCTTTGAGGTGGATTCTTCTTTAGAATTCTAAATCTGAATAAGTTACTCATATTGTCTAAAATACACAAAATTAATTATTATCAGTTGCTCATCCCCCCCCCCACCCTTGTGATTATATTCTAAAAATGAGCTCATATACGATGACATGAGTTTGGAATATGTAAGTGATTAGCTCTGGACAACAGAACAGTCTTGTGACCCTTGAATCAGTTCAAAATGTCTGAATAGATTCACAGAAACTTACAATTTCTACAAATACGTCATACAGTAATTCCCAAATTATGTGATTGTGATGTTTGCATGAAGGGACTACATGTAGGCCTGTCTTCATTGATGTTGATATCTTAATTTGCTCAACTTGTGGGAAAGAATTTCTATTGTTGTAATCACTATCTTTAGTTTAATTTCAAAATTTTTCTCTCCTGCAGAATGGCATATTCACGTGAACCAAGGTTGGACCCGCTTACCAGGGAAAGGGATTTGGAGGAGGGAGTGAATGGGTACGGGTGAGGAGAAGTTCAGTTGCAGCCTTGTCAAACAGACACCATGCAGGTCAAACTGTATTGCCTGCAGGTGTCATGAGCAGCAGGCAGCTAATGCAAAACAGGGACAAAGTAGAAGGAGAGAGGTTTGAGAAGCTGTAATGCGTGCAGCTAGAAGTAACCGAGGGCAGTAGCGACACCCAGAAACCCACATTTTTTGGATCCTGCAATAGTTGGAAGTCTGGGTGGTACTGAAAGATCACATCCTTTACGATCTCGACCCTCTCTTGCTGAAGTTGCAAGTTCTATGAGTCATGCACTTAGCATATATAGGGCTTTTACAGACCAACTTCCCTTGGAAGGGGATTTGGAGGAGGTGAACACTGACAGAAATACAGACCGATTAAGGACAAGTATAAGTTCGGATACTATAACATCGAATCCTGCATTCAGCAAAGTACTAGATATGTATTTGGAAGAAAGGGACAGGGTTCGAGCGAGGATAAATCCTGGTACTGAAACATCAAATCCTGCATTGAGCCGTGTGCCTGATAGGTATTTCGAAGAAAGGGACGGGGATGGGGTGCAGATAAGTTCTGGTACTGAAACATCAAATCCTGCATTCAGCAATGTACCTGATATACTTTTAGAGGAAAGGACAGGGTTGGGGCGCGGATAAGTTCTCGTACTAAAACATCAAATCCTGCATTGAGCCGTGTACCTGACATGTATTTCAAAGAAAGGGACAGGGTTGGGGCGAGGATAAGTTCTGGTACTAAAACGTCCAATCCTGCTTTGAGGCATAAACGCAGCATGTATGAGGCACATGCTGACCCATCAACCTTAGAAGGCGGATTTTTGAGGAGATGATTGATGAAGAGGAAAGTGAGTTGGTTCCAATTAGCAGAAATTCAGGTGCTTTAGTGTCAGACATCCCTCATGCAGGGTATACGTCTGCATCTGGGGCTGTCAAAAAAGGGAATAGCAGTTTTCAACCTTGGTGGTTTCGGGAAAAAAAAGGTTACTCAAAAGAGAAGGCTGAAATTGGCGAAGTGGATACAGAGCCACCAAGGAAACAACACTGTTCAGGTCTTGAAACGGGCAGGAGTAGTTCTGGTCCTGATGAAAGACTAAACGTTGTAAAATCACAACCCTCTCTTAATGATGCTGCAAGTTCTCGATTTGAGAAAGCTGTAGTGTCTTCAGTCAGTAGAGAGAGAGGTGTTCCAAATCGCAACCCAGATCGTTTGGGTAGGGCAGTGGACAATAATCGAAGCCAGCAGTCTACACCAGCACAACGTTCCCTTGCAAATAGTTCTGTGAGACCTGCAGATAAGAATAAGGCAATTGCTGTTAAGACCAAACCAGTGTCTTCCAAAGGCTCCAAGGAGACATTACGAGTACCTGGTGTACAACATCTTAACCCTGTGCCAGAAGCTAATGAGTCCCAAGGTACTAGGTCTAAGAAAAGAAGGCAGAACTGTCCTTTGAGCAGTTGCCCTTCAGCTTCTTTGCATTTAAGAAAGCATGTGCTCAACCACTTTCCATTGTACTTCAGAGATTTAAAAGAATTCCCAGAGTCCCAATGGGGCACATTCGTCAAGGTGCGTGTGAGGGCACTGCACCTTATTACAAAGTTCTTGGTAGGTGAAGGGTCTACATTGGACGAACTGGTTGATTTTGTGAATTCAGGTTGGCAAATTCGTATGTCTCATATTTCAAAGTTTCATGAGATTGAGATGGGTCTGATGATTGCCCGACAATCCTGGCCAAAGGTGGTTCCTTCCTTGGAACCAATAAACACTCCGGCTGCTCTTTGCCACTGGAGGCCATTGGCATTTCTGGTTGATCACCTGTCCAGGGACGAGCGGCAACAACTCTACTTGCTTGGAGAGAAAGAACTTCAGCATGCTACTAATGGTGCTTACAAACAGCGTGATGATCCTGATTTCTTAGTGCTTGCAGTTGGTGGTGATATAGGTGCTCCCGCTCGCAACATAGATTGTTTGGGTTCTGCAGTGGAAAACAAAGAAAAACAGCAGCCTATACCATCACAACATTCTGTTGCAAGTCCTGTAGGTCATGTAGATGGTAAGAATAAGGCAATTGCTGTCGAGACCAAACCACTGGCTTCCCTAGGTTCCAAGGGAATGTTACAAGGACCTGGTGGACAGCATCTCAACCCTGTGCTGGAAGCTAATGCATCCAGGACGACTACATGTAGGTCTCGAACAAGAAAAAAAACATGCCCTATTAGGAATTGCCGTCTTAGTGTTCATAGTATGAAAAGTCATGTGCTCTCCCACTTCCCTAAGTACTTCAAAGAGTTGCATGCATTCGAAGAATCCCATGGGGCCCTAATCATAAAGGTGAGGGTGATGGGACTGCACCTTATTGCAAAGTTCTTGGTCGGTGAAGGGTCCACACTATACAAGCTTGTTGAATTTGTAAATTCAAATTGGCAACCTTGCACTCCACATATTACACCCTTTTTCAGGAATGAGATGGATGTCATGATTACTCAACAATCCTGGCCGAAGGTAGTGCCTTCACTGGAACCAATAAACACACCAGCTGCCCTTTGCCACTGGAGAGTATTGGCATTTCTATTTAATCAACTCTCTCAACTTCAACGGGAAATACTCTTCTTGCTTGAAAAGACAGAACTTCAGCATGTTACTGAGGTTGCTAACAAACAGGCTCCTGAACCTGATCCTTTGCCTGAGAAAGTAGATGTCATGAGAGAACCAGCTATGCCTGCAAAGACGCCCCCAGTGTTGCTTCGAGGATTCGATGCATACTATCAGCCTGACCTACTACATGCCAAAATGCAAATGAAAATGCAAGCATCAGGTAATGGCCTAAGTAAGAAAGTTATTCCTGGTAGAAAACCAGACCATATGATTCAGTTGGAAGGTGGTGTCAAGAACTATTGTGACCCTGAATATTTTTCAACCCCACACTTTGAGCAAGTTGTCCTGGGAGGAAAGCCAGACTCTTGGAAGATAGCAGTGGGTATTCCTCCAAAGATGGCTTTAACATACACTCCCTATCAGTGGGACTGCCTTGTTCGACACCTGAGACATCCCAAAATCAAAGCCATCAGTGGTATTGGGCTTGACTTTACTGTTCCCAGGAACCAATGGAATGGCCAGGAGAATCTCTTGGAACGGCAACTGATCAACGGTAAGATGGGGAATATCCTGGTGTTGCACTTTCAAAGTGAGACCAGGGACCATCTAAGCAATGTAATGTACCAACATGCCTTACACCTTGTGAAACAAAAGTGCTTCCCCCGTCAAAGGATACACTTGCACTGTTTCTGTGGTAGTTCTGCAGCGGTGAAGAACTGGACCCAAGCTTTTCCTGATTGTTACTTTGGAATATCCGGCCTAATCCGTACTTTCAACCAGGAACAACTACAGGCTTTGAAAGAAATCCCCAAGAATCGTCTCCTTTTAGAGACAAACTCTCCCCATGGGCAGGTCCATCCAGACCAGGAATATAATACTCCTGACTTTCTTGGAGATTTAGGGAAACTCGTGGCGGATGCCCTTGGGGTTTCCCTGGCTGAAGTGATGTCAATCACACTTGAGAATGGGCTTCGACTGTATAAGTAGTTACTTCCTCTACTGTATTAAACCTATTGCAATGGCAACCATGTCATCAATTGGTAAATGGAACTCATGTAAGATTGACTGAGTCAGTTGAAATTTGTAATGTTGCGGGGTTTATCTTGATCCCTAGTTCAGGATGGCTGCAAGCAGCATTAATTTTCTATGTATATACAGTCTGTGTCAAATAAAATGGTACAAGTGGAAAACATTTTTTTTTTTTTGGTATGAAAATTAATCACATTCTAAATGTGTGTGATATTTCCATAAAGAAGGAAAATCAGGATTTTTCTGCATTTTTTTTCATCCCATTTGCTGCTGTAGATCTTGAGATATGACCAGTTTTCTATAATCAAGAAAAAATGTACTTTATGCATGCTTTTCTCTGGGTTTGTATTTTGCGCATGCTTTTCTATGGGTTTCGCACACAATAGCCATGAATTCAGCTCACCGAAACAATAGATGTGTGCATAGCCACACAAAATTTAGCATAACTTTGGTTTTACAAAAGCAAATTATACAAAACAAAGTGCGTCAGCAAGAATAATCATTTGGATTTAAGTTGGTACCACATTCACATATCATTTGAGAAGATTTCACACCTAATATTTTTTCCCGACTGTACCATTTTTTTTTTTTTGACACAGACTGTATATATATATATATATATATATATCTTACTAAAACGGGCCTTAAGGGGAACTGAGAAGAATAGCTCTATTCAGTCACGATTCCCCTTAGCGACTTTCTATAGGCGAAAAATTCCCCTTAACGACAATTCAATGGGGTTAGGGATAGGGTTCGGTGGGGCGATATAAAAGGAGGAAACAAAGAAATTCGCCTTAAGGACGAAAATAGGTATATATATATATATTTTTTTTTTTTTTTTTTTTTTTTAAGTTTAATCAAATTCAATATTTGAAATGAATTCCTCAACTGAGCCGAAAGTTCCCTTTTTTATCAAAATTATCAAAATGAAAGAAAATTGATTTTTATGAAACACAAAAAATAAAAGTGTTTTTCACACCCTGTTGTTAGTGAAGTTAAGAGGCTTTCGGCCTTTGTCATTTGTTTCTAAAAATGAGCTCATAAACAATAGAAATGAGTCCTTAATAAGCAATTTGTTCAGCTATGGACGAACAGTCTTGTGCCAATTGAATCTGTCCAAAATTTCTGAAGAGATTCACTCTTACAATTCATACAGATACATGTAGTTCAAATGCAAAAGGAAGCATTTTGTGTAAGGTGTTTGAGGGGACTATAATTTCTGCTCCAAGGACTTAGCCAGATTGTTCAGATGTCATTGTTGTTGATAATCAGAAGACAATTATAATAAGTTCTCAAATAGTCAAGGCTGATCAGGACAACTGATCAACATTAAAGTTCAAAATACATGAAAATGTAGAAAGTCAATTAAAGTCTATTCCTGCTAAAACTACCATGGTAGCCAGGAAACTTCTTTAAACTGAAGCACTGCTCACAAGAGCCTCAGCATTTGAATTTAAAAAATAAATAAATAAAAAAATAAGGCCTGATACAGTTTACACATGTTACAACATTTCATTAACAATATTTCATTGTTATGAAGAAAATGTCCTGGTACCAGTTGAAACAGTCATGGATAAATGTATTTAGCCAGTATCTTCAGCAGTATAATGAGATTTCATTTTAGGAAAGGTAATTGGCTTACTACCAAGCACCTCATTACAATAGGAGTGGACTGCATCATCATCATCATCATCATCACCATTTACATCAACAATGAATTGATTGAAATATAGGAACCTTGGGCAAGTTTGATAGGTCCCAGCCTCGAGCTCTTCCATGTATCGGAGGGGACTAGGTCTGTTTACAGACTGAGAAGTCTGCTCGACGAACTGAGCCGGGCTGTCCAGATGATACATTCAAGTGGGAGGTCACTCGATGGCAAAGGACCTTTCACCAACATTTTTTTAGGGGGGAGGGGCGATATTAGTGTGGTGATGTCATATACAGGATTCAGCAAAGTTACTCATGTATTGAGAATCAATGCCAAAAACGGGGTCATGTATCTTTTGTACCAGCTATTAATCATTTGAGGTCAAGTAATTTTCTCCTGGAACTATCATCCTAGACATGTTCTGGTTTTTGTAAATTACATGATTATTGGGAAATAATCTCCAGGCCATTTGAAAGTAATGAACAGGATATTGCAAGTATAGTGCATGTACAAAAGATTGCAAAATAAAATATTTGCTTTTTATTATGATTGTATAAATCACAGTATTGCAAAATTATGTCCATCTGGATTAGAGGGTTGATATATTGTTCTACACTGTGGATAGAGAGGAGTTAAAAGTTAAAGTAGTGGTATACTATCCTCCTCCTCCTTCAGACTGACACATTTACCATCAAAATGTGTGTACCCTAATATGTGCATGTATCCAGGCATGTTGAAAGAAACGGCCAAGAGATTGCTCATACTTATCCATAAGATCTCCCTCCTCCCTCTTCTAAAACTTGGTAAGCGGGTTACGCTGAGACGAATCCATACAACGAACATCAACGACCAGTCAGCAAGTGCTGAGTTTCTTCAAATCTACATGTATATGCTGATTATAAGGATTCCTGGTGCAACATTGTCGATGCCAACTGAGAAGTAAGTGTACTGAAGGCCATCTGTGGGTCTGATGTGTCGAAATTTGCTCCTGCAATATTTGCTTTGTGTTGTCTTATTATATGTAAGGTTTGGGGTTGCAATATGGTTTAGGGTTGGGGTTAGATTTAGCTATGAAGTTGGACTTTTTACGAGTGTTGGGGATTGACCGCAGAGGAATTGTTGCATGAGCATATTATGTTGTACAACCACCCTATAGTTGCAATGTAAGTATTAAGTTTTATGTTATTTATAATGGCTCATATGCTTTACACTCAAGGCAGATTCATGCACATGGTTCATAATCATTTCTTATGGTCTGCATGGCTTCCATACATTTTGTTACACCAAGATGATGATAGTGAATACAGGCATCCAGTGCAATCCATTTTGCAATAAAAAAAATTTTGCTCTGTTCTGGGCAATTTGATTGTGCCATTTAAATTTCAAACCCGCTTACTCAAAAATGCATATCCATTTCATGAATATTCTATAAGTTGTCAACAGAAAAAAGACTGAAATTTGAAATTATGCATATTTGCATTTGGTATTTCATGAGATATTTGCTCTCACCAGATCAAAAGATCCACTGCAAATTAGGATACTTAGTCCACTACCATGTTAACTATACTCAATATGAACCTTACCTATTTGAATTGCAATTATATCACATTCTCTCTCCCCCCCCCCTCCCCCTTCCCCACCCTATTTTTAAAACTTTACAGGCAGAATCTTGGAGGGAATAGGAATGGCACCTAAGACAGATCTCGAAGATGAATTGACATGCAGTATTTTGGAGGGAATAGGAATGGCACCTAAAACTGATCTCGAAGCTGACTTGACTTGTGGCCTCTTTGAGGAAATGGGCATGGTACCTAAGATGTTTTATCAGAATATAACTGATATGCAGGAGCTTGGATGGAATTGGAGTGACACCTAAGATATACATGTCTTGGAACAGAGTTACCTGGCCTTGAAGGAATAGGGGTGGCACTCGACGTGTGTGATGTTAGACCTTGGAAGGTAAGATTACCAGTATGTGGTCCATATTGAAGTATTGAAAATTGTTATAAATATATTTCTATGAATTACTTGGCACCACAAAGCTCTTTACAAACAGTTATATTGAGTCAATATTTTTATTCAGGCACAAATATTAGGGTGTGTTTTGTCTATGATGTACACTGTAATGTATTAACTCTTCACTCGTATCAATGACAAATGATATTATTCACAACAATGTGTATTATCCAAATAAAATGCTTTCTTATATACCCTGGCTTGAGACCAGGAAAAAAAAAATTGTCAAAAACGATATTCATACAAAAAATGTTTCCACCGATAGTTGCACAACATACAGTCTATTCCTGTTATAACAAGCATTGATACAACCATTTTTTTTTTATTTAATGAGGCAGATCTCCCAGTCCCACCTGCAAACAGTGCACTCAGTGTTCAGTGGCGCAAGATTTTTATTGAGGTAATAGGCTTGGTCCTGAGCACCTCGTAATTGGACATTTTATCCAACAAACTGTTATAAGCTACTAAAATGCTTGCATCTGATTGGCTGAGAGCAAATTTGTCGGATTAAACGTCTGACAAGTTTTTTCATGAAACGCCCCCCTGAAGTCTGTTATAATGGGAGTTGATTTACTGTGCGTAGTAAACATTTCAATTTAACTACTAACTTGCAATTAATTTTTTTTTTTCCTAGACGTGGAGCTGTTATATGAAGCTCGGAGAGGAAAAGAGAGAGATCAATGATGGGGAAAGACAGGTATGGCTGGTAAGATGAGGGTTGTTTGGGGGAAAAATTGGAACTTGGTGATGCAATCATCATTGTCAGTTGGTATGATAGACCTTATGCATATCAGGGTTCCCAGCCAATCAGGGAAAATTATTTTACTTGTTTCCAGTCAGGGAAAAGTCAGGGAATTTGATAATAATGCTTCAAAATCAGGGAAAAGTCAGGGAATTTTGATTGGCCCACAAATCTAAAGTTCGGTCATCAGTCAGACTAGTGTTTTATACTGCAAATAGTTTACAGCGACAACAAAGAAAGCCCACAAAACTGGAAATGGGTTTAAATAATTATCAGGGAATTTTTAGATTTCATCAGGGAGAAATCAGGGAAAAATAAGGGAATTTTGTTTTCTTGAAATGCTGGGAACCCTGGCATATGACGTCACAAATTCAAGTGCTCTCAGTCAAGGGTGTATAGGAATACGCGTAAAAGGAGTTGTCAGAGATGTGCCAGTTGCTTTCACCAACGCGTTCAAGGCAATGGCCAAAACCCCCAACAAAAGAGGGCTATGATGTCAATGCATAAGGGTCTATTCTGAATACAATTTTGGGGGAATGTGGAAACATATATTTCTGGACCTTTATTTCACATTTTATAAATGGTTGAAAACATTCATATGAAGTAAGTTAATGGCACATTGTCATTTTATGATTATGATTTGCAAAACCAAAAACAAAGTTAGCTATTTATTCTAGTATGATTTGCAAAACCAAAAACAAAGTTAGCTATTTATTCTAGTGAAGTGACGTTCCTTGATACAATACACCCCTGTTAAATAACACAGGGTTAACACAGGCATTTTCAGGTACCAATTTCAAACTCTACATGTACATGTATGTGTGTAGTATAACAAGATTTTCTTATGACAAGGTAAAATCCAGAGCAGCTCATTATACCGAGTGAGTCAAAAAAACTTTACACCTAGAAAAATGTCAATAAAAAGAAAACCAATTTATAAACCCTAAATTATTTTACATATTCTGAAAGAGTAACTCCTCCCGCATCTTCTGGTACCATTTTTGTGTGGTATGTCTTTACGCTTGGATGAACACGACGCATTGTTTGTGAACATGCAAATTTCGAATTGTGCCAGGGTGGGGATGAAATTGAAACAACAAAAGCTGACAAAAAAGCAACTCCATCATGAATAAAATAGCATAACTTTTTAACAAAAATGTCTTCCGCTTAATAACTTGGCAGGGGTGTTGTTACACATATCGACTACATTTTGTATGAAAATTAGATTGACTCGTCAAGTAATGCACGAATGAGTACACATCAAAGAGTAAATTTCCACTGACAGACCTAAAAAGGCCTCCTAATACTTTTGAAAAGAGATTATTTTGTCTTTGACGTGTGCTCACTCATGCCTGACTCTACAGATTTATCTAATTTTCATACAGAATGTAGTCAGTATGTGTAACAACACTCCTGTCAAGTTATTAAGCGGAAGACATTTTTTGTTAAAAAGTTATGCTATTTTATTCATGATGGAGTTGCTTTTTTGTCAGCTTTTGTTGTTTTAATTTCATCCCCACCCTGGCACAATTCGAAATTTGCATGTTCGCAAACAATGCGTCGTGTTCATCCAAGCGTAAAGACATGCCACACAAAAATGGTCCCAGAAGATGCGGGAGGAATTACTCTTTCAGAATATGTAAGATGATTTGGGGTTTATAAATTGGTTGTATTTTTATTGACATTTTTCTAGGTGTAAAGTTTTTTTTTACTCACTCGGTATAAGGAAGGTATGTAGTTTACTACACAAAAGTCAAATAACCTACAATTAATATTAACTTTTTTTTTTAATCTTTCACTCCCTTCCCCCATTGTATCTCTTTATATTTATCCCCCTGTATCTCTCCCCCCCCCCTACTCCACCTCATTCACTCTCCCACTTTCCTTCTTTTTTTTCTTCTTCATCTCTCCTGCTCCTCCATTTTATTTCTCTCTCCCTCTCTCCTTCCTCTTCTGTATCTCCTACTCTTTATCCCCCATCTCCTGTTCTTCCCCATTTCCTCAACAGGAAGAAGAGACAAGTCATCACAATCAACGTCTCCTTGAAGAACACTTTACGAGGGGTCATTCATCTTTGGGAACAGGCACCAATCAAGTTCTAGGATTGAGAAGCATATCAAGGATAACCACAAGAGAACAGGCTCAAATGTCCATAGTGAGGATAGGTCTGTAGTTCATAGGTACTTTCATAAAGCACATCGTTATAGGCTGGAAAGAACTTTTGAAAATGAGCCAAAATATGAAGAAGCATCAAGAAGTGAAACCAGCGGCTCACCGTTGGATGAAGTTGCATTTAGTCATAAGAGGAACTCTATGGTCTAATACTAGGGCAACGACCTTCCTAGATGGTCTCAAGTATGGACAATCTTCAAGAGGTAATACTTCTCACTTACCTTCAGATGAATCTCGAAATCTGAGGAACTCTAGATGGTCTAATACTCGGACAATAACCTTCCTAAATGTTTAAAAGTATGGACAATCTTAAAGAAGTGATACCAGTGACTTTCCTTCAGATAGCACTGGGTAGCAAATAGACTGTAGATCAAGTGAAGAAAAAAAAAGATCTTTTTCACCTGTGATAACCTCTATGTATTAATGTTCAAAAACACTGGTAGACAAATCCTAATGTTTCAAATCTAAAATCTAAAGTCTCAGCTTGGGAAAGTAATTGACTTCATATCATGTACTTAGTATTACACAGGCCACTCTGGTTGCGTATGAGATGCTTGGGGGGAAAAAGTCAATTAAAATCTTGTTATACTCAACTGAACCCATAAACATGATGGAAATTTGAACAGGGAGATTTGTATCAACATGACAAAAATTCTTTGTACCTTGGACTGTATTTCCTATCTAATATGATTCTCATAACACCTGTGATCAAATATCTCCACCTGTACATGTAAATTCTTTAGAAGCACTGTCCCTGAGATAAAAATAATAATGCTGTTTATGTTCTATTGTCTTATATTTTGAGCCAAAACAGGCACTCATCTAATATGATTCTCAAAACACCTGTGATCAAATATGCACACCTGTACATTTAAATTCTTTAGAAGCACTGTCCCTGAGATAAAATAAAATAATAATGCGTTTATGTTCTATTGTCATATATTTTGAGCCAAAGCAGGCACTCATTTAAACTGATAATATTATGTCATGTAATTAATAGTATGTATGGGAGAAGCATTGCATTCTGTGCATTCTGGGGGGGGGGAGAGAGAATAAAGATTAAGATTAGCTGTGTTCTCTCATCATACAGATAATAATGTGTTGATTCTCTTGTTTTGAGCTGAGGTGAGCATTTATTCAAATGGATATCATTATGTCATACAAACATTGTATTCTTTGCATTTTGAAAGAAAATTAATGATGCTATTGGGCGATTCCATACTGTTGTTGTTTTTGTCCGTTTGTTTTCTCTGTTATTTTTTTGTGTCCCGTACGACACACTACTATTTTCCATGTCAATTGAAAATGATGTGTAATCGGGCCAAGTTAGTGTTCGTTCTTCGGCCCCTTCTTGTACTACTTGAGGAAAAATATTCTTCATTTTCATACCCAAAAGATGTAAAATGTTGTCAAAATGTCCCGTACGACACAGCATGGAATCGCCCTATTATATTTAAATTGTCTGGACATTATAACTAGTACATCATATAATTACATGTATTAAGTTGTGTCAGTCCTTTGTTTTGAGTCAACAGAAGAGCCACTTTTTTTTAACTACCTCGTTATTTCATGCAATACAAAAATATGTTGAGGATATTCTACTGTTTTGACTTACACATATATCTTGATTAATAAATACTCAAAGCTATTTTGTGCCAGTCCTTTGTTTGAGCCAAATTAGGGACTAAAACATATTTCATCCAATGTATGGGAGAAGCAAATTGCGATACAAAAGAAAATGATAATGCTGTTCTTACCTAATAGACAAACAATACCTTTACATTTATATGTTATCTTCCATTGTTTTAAGCCAAAGCAGGCGTTGATACAAACTTAAAGGTTTATGATGTGTTATTATGTTAGATATATTATGTACATATTCAATGTTAATAACGACAAATAAAAAAATATTAAATCACAAAATGACACAGTGCCTGGTGTTTTATGGTCAAGTTTAATTTGCCGGGATGTTTGGTTTTGTTTCTTTTTTTTACTCCTCTTCGGGAGGACACTCGAATCAGAAGACAGTTGAAAATTTGTGAGTGATGGATTACAATGCTAAAATTTTCCCATAATGATCTTATCCTAGTAGGAGATCCAGGATGTCTCTGACCAAGGATTTTATCAGCCTTTGCCCAAACATAATAACCGCTATTGTCCTGTTACAGTTGGGCCGATATAATCCTTTGACAGAGGCGATGCTGGATCTGTGCTTGTTTATCATTTATTGAATTTGTAACAATTTTTTTTTTCTTTATTTTTATTTTAATATCGGATACACTTGGGGGGGGGGGGGGGGGGGGGGCTTTAGTGTAAGCGGAGGGAGAGACCTTTATACAAAGTGAGCCACGCCAGTGCTGTGCTTCACCAAGTCATTCATAAGTTGTTTACAAACGACTGGTGATCAGTTTTGTTCTAAATTGTCAAAGTATTTGATTAGTATAGCACCCACGAACATGTTCTAGTCGTTTATAAAGTCGATTGTAACATTAAGAAGGACTTGTTGAAACGCCATCCTGGTCAGTAGGTTGGTGCAAATTGCTTTGTCAGGCAAGCACGATACATGTACAAGAGAAAATGTGCCAGGTTGTCCACCAAGGTGGTCAAACTCTAAGCTTAGGAATATGCTTTAGATGATTGGTACTAATTGCAAATCTGAACATTAAGGCGCAGGGGAGGGAGTTGATGGAGAGTTTTTTGTATAGAAGGAGCAGGAAGGAAAACTAAATGAAAATGCCAAAGGTGTGTTTATTGACCCTCGACACCCCTCGTACCCAAAACCTAAACTTGCCCCTTGCCTCGGTTTACAGATGTCAACAAATGACCCTCTAGTGAAGGAAAATATAGACAATTTAATCTTGGGGAGAATGAGAGAAAATGAGGGAGCATGAAGGAGATCAGTATAATCTCAAAATGTTCCTTGGTACGACGAGGAAAAAATAAACGCTATTAACAAGAGGAATCTAATCAAATGCCACGTTTTCAGATGACTGCGCTCGAATGATTTATTTGTTTGCTACAAGTTCATTTTAAGGAGATGGCTAAGAAACACGCTCTAAAGATTATAATATTTATAATATTTAATTTAGAATGACACGAGCATGACATCTCGAATAACAATAAACATAAAAATACGATAGAGAATGATTCAGGGATCATAAAACAAAAAGCAAAGTGTAATTGTCTTCTACAATGGAAAAGTTTATATTAGTTTAAAATCCACATGATATTAAAACCTGCTACATCTATATACAATATAAAACCATAAAATGTATTCAGTACATGAGAAGCATTCACGTTGTACTTGCAATTCAATAAAGTAATGGTTTATACAATTATTCATTAGTTCAAGTTCAAGTTCAAGTTCAAGTTTATTTTCCACATTTTCATAAAAAACATTACATAGTGAAAACATACATGTTACATCTACGAGTACGAGAACAGGAAGGATATACATTTATACATATGTACATGTATCTATCTTTTTACTTCTTAGAAGTTGAAATTAGCTACTTGAACATTTAGATTTTACATAATTTGGAAACTTGTCATTTACAAGATTAAAATAATGAATGATTCTTCACTCACTAATACCAAAATATGTATGTATCAACCGCTCTACACATATGGGGAGACGATTATAGTCCATTATGTTTTATTTTTTGAGCTTTTCTTTCTAAATGTAACATTTCTACTAGATTTTCCTTCGTAAATGCGAATATGTCTCCTAAACTGTAAATGTAGGAAGAGTTTGATATTATGAAATTTTTGCTAAAAGGTTAAAAGCCTGATCCACTCGACGAAATACTGCTGTCTTAATTAAGATCCCTCATTGGTGGTGGTGGCAGGACAGTATCATATTCGACTATTTCCTCATAAATTGGGTTGAACTTATAGTCAAAGTCAGCTGCACCCTCTTCGTGTGCTTCTAGGTACTTATCGGATGAGTCTGTGCTGCGCAGACCTGTGATTATACCAGCTGGAGCAGATGGAACCATTGAGCTCTGTATACCACTCGATGAGGTGTTAGCCTTTTGCTCTGGAAGCTTATCGTCAAGACAAGATGGCCGCCATCTTTTACGAATGAGAGGCTTCCGGAGGCAGTAGAGTACGAAGATGAAGAGACCTTGGAACGAGTTTAGGATGATGAAGATCGGCTGAGCAACCTGTGACAAAAAGTTACAACCAAGTCAAATGACATAATGTTATAATGGTACGGATAAATATAAATCATACATAATACAAATAGAATATCCAAGTGGTGACGTCACAATATATAAACATAACACAAAAAGAAAGTTCCCCCTATTTCAGATATCAATAATTTTTTAACTAGGAGGAGTTGAAAAAAAAATCGAATTATATGTCCATGTAGGGAATTTAATTAGCTACCATGTGAGCGAATTTTAGGGAAAATCATCAAGTCATGCTTCAGTGATTAATGGTTGAATGCAAAAATGTCATTTTTTTAAGTTTACAAGCCTGAAACCACAACTTTGATTCAATGCTATCGGACCCATTTTCAGATTTTAAACATTTTACACGTCAGAATGTATGCAAAACGTGCTTCCCAACATACGTAAAGGGACTTTGGGTCAAATTTCATCGTTGAGTGAGCATGCAGAAAAAATTGCCAAAACTTCGATTTTTACTTCTTTGCCATGATATTTGATCAAATACAATGAAATTCCTGTTTTGGAAGTGTATGCCAACCAATATCCCTTTATTCACGCTTGAATGAACCCATTAAACAACCCCAAAATAGGAAATTTTAGAATTACGAAGAAGTATTGCAGTAATTTTAATGCACTAAAAATCATCTCAATAACATTTTTTGGTTGTGTTTATATTCTTTAGGCACGTGTCATTGATCCTATGGCATTTATTTACAAATACATGCTTCAGTGAGCACGTGAGACAGCGGGAAAGCCCTTTTTTCATGTATGGACTAAAATTCAAATTTTTACTTTGATTGAATGTAACAATTCTTTTTTGGGAGTACTTCTGATTTTATGTTCACAAATATCCCGATGTTTCACGCATTAATGTGGTCGTGTATCAGACCCAATTGAACCGATCCCTACTAAATTTGGGCTGCGCATTTCTTTTCATCAAGCTCCGAGATATGAAAGAAAAACAAGGAAATCCAATAAAAAATTTAATGACCTCAAACTTCGCTGCTCTAAGTCTCTCTGTCATCAGCATAAGCTTAGGTTATATTATGATCAGTAGTAGATGTAAACATGTTCTTCTTCTTCTTCGAGCCCTCTCACCCTCTCTCTGTCATCAGTTTAATCCAGGGTTACTATACTTTGATCATTGGTCGATGTAAATATGTTCTAATTCTTCTTTCTCCTCTCCCCTTTCTTTCTCTCTGTAATCAGTATAATGAGCTGGGATTATACAATGATCAGGGGTAGATGTGAACATGTTCTACTTCTTCAACCCAAACCTTCCCCCCCCCCCCTCTCTATCTCTCTCTCACACTCTCTCACTGCCATCACTATAACCAGGTGCAGAAAATAATTTGTTTTACTCGGGTCAGAAATCCATTTTTAAAAAAATTCCTCGGGTAGGGGGGGGGGGGCTGGCAAGGCCCAATTAATGTCTAGTTTTAAGAACTTTTTCCTAATTTTTTGGTTGATCTGCGCGTGCCACAATGTAATTTTATACATGTACTACGGTATCGGTAGTAGTCGATGTAAACATATTCTACTTATTTCTTCCTCTCTCATTCTCAATATCATTTTATATGTCATAATTTGTAGTGGTAGACAAAGATCTGAACGGCTTCCTAGTCTCCCATCCTCCTCTCTCTCTCTCTTCATGTTTCCCTCCCTCCATCCTTCCTCTCTATTCCTCTTCATTTTTAAAAAAATAACCATATTTAAAGGCATTTCGCCCATGTGCTAAACTTCTGAAGCCCACGCTAAAACTATATACAAGCGTGTCGCAAATAATCTCTAAGATTGACAAGTGCCATATGAAGATCCAAACAACTAGTGAATGCCCCGATTCAACTCTGCCACAATGACAACCACGCAAAATAATACTGTTTTAGCTAGACCAATCAGGAGCAAGATGCAGATAACGTTATCACATTATCAAGAAAAATATAAAAAATATTATCAATAACAGAGCAGTTTACCAGACTAAATCCTGGGATAAACAGAAGGTATCCAGAGACCAAAGTCTGACCCATCGAGAGCAAGATGCAGATAGCGTTACCATATTATCTATAAAAATCATTATCAAGAAGAGAGCAGTTTACCTGACTAAATCCTGGGATAAACAGAAGGTATCCAGAGACCCAGGTCAGACCCATTAAGAGCAAGATGCAGATAGCGTTCTGAACGCGCACGATGGTCTCTCGGCGTTCCTCCTTGACGTCTCTCTTCACGCGACCTGAGATGTTAGCTGATCGGATCAATTGACCTACCACCAGGATGAAGATGATGGTGTTGATGAGGAGGATGATGGAAATGGGGATTAGAAGACCGCCAATCTGAGCCCAGATTTGAAGAAAGCAACTGTTGGGGAACGATTTCAAATGTAATGGCAAAACATACTAAATTCTACACACCCAACACATGTGTGATTTATGTTATCCTGCTTAGTACTATGATACGTACACTCAACTTAGTACTCAACAAAGACTAAAATGACTGGAAATTAAAGGTTACTTTAAGTTTAATTTAAAAAAAAAAAAAAAAATCAGCCTATCTTTATTCATTGAATAAGAATCGCAGATTGTAGACCTATTTATACATTTTCATTACTAGATTATGTTTTTGTGCACATTTTTTATGAAAAAAAAAATCATTTTGAGTGCAGATTTTGATCCGTCGCATGAACGATACGATGGAGAAACATGTATTAAGATTTTAGAAGCATGTAATGGCCAATGCATTCAAATACTTTATATTGCCATGGTGTTTGGCGTATCATAATCTAGGTAAATCTTGCTACATTCTAATCTACACTCACAAATCATCCTGTGCATATTGATCTCTAGCAACACTTCCAGTAATAATCACAGTAACGGCGGGAATCCCTGCAGGAAAAGAAGATTACAGGTTACATGATAAAAAAAACACATAAATAATCACTCTTTAACACTTGAAGGTGTTTTAGTAAGTCGTTCGTAGAGTTATCAGTGAATTATGGCATGTCCTTGGGTGCCATATACTATTCACTTTACTTTGTCATTCAGCATAAAAACTGATAACGAGTCGTTCTTAAAGTCTTACATAATTTACGAACGACTTTAGTTGTGAAATACACGCCTGATATGTCAGGAACTATTGCAAAGTTTTATCAATCTAATTTTCTAGCTGTATATCCACAATGCAAATAAACATACCTTCTTTAATGGAAATTTCAATATTTTCTTTATTCATGTAAAATAAAAAACACACTTCCCAAACTCTTCTTTGGATGAGGGATTATAGATCTACGATTTTTTTTTTCCTCAAAGATTCAATATTCTCGGTGCTACATTATCGAGGGCCAAAGATTGGGGAGAGCTGCCCCAGTGAGCCCAAAGATTGACGCCCCTAGCTATCCCCGTTCGAGAGCAAATAAAAACGGTCACAATAATCACTATACCCCATGCAGCGAAGCAAGCCTTAATCATGAAGTTCGGGATGCTTGCGTTAAAGATCTTCACGATGACCAAATAGGTGCTGTACCCTTCCACACCCATCCAAGCAATGGAAGACAGAACGAAGTAGTGTATGAGAGCCGAGAGAATCCCACAAGGAATTGCTGGAACCTCGCAGTGATCTCTGATGGAATCCAGAGATATCATGGTGATGAATGTTGCGTAGAGACAGAGTAGGGTTAGGCAGAGGCAGATGAAGATCTGGTTTGTCTGTTTGGTTCTCAATTCTCTATTGAGAAATAAAACAACATATCGACGACGGGAGTCAAATATGGGTTGCAATACTTATACGACAAAATAGATACAAGGCAATCATTTCACATCCTACCTACCTACATACTTATGAAGGTTTAAACCAAATATCTGCTTTAGATCAACGATGTATATTTTTCTATTTCGGATTTAACTTTAGAAAATTTCATTACTTGCAGCTACTAGTAATACTTTTAATGCCATTTGGGGGAAACAATGGGACACCAGAATAATAAGCCTAAATGATATAAGAATAATAATCATGTATTATCAGAATAAATCAGATTTTTACAGTAATAGCTCAAATGAAATCTTCGGATACAGATCACAGCTTGTAATGGTATTTTGTATGGTCTTCCTGAAAATGAAATTCAGAAATTACAAATAATCCAAAACTCTGCGGCAAGGCTGGTATACTTGCACTCGAATTCATGATCACATTACCCCAATCTTGGAAAACTACATTGGCTTCCAATAAGACAGCGTATTGAGTTTAAGATCTTGAAATTGGTGTTTTTGTGCTTGCGTGAATTGGGCCCTGATTATTTGCAAGGATTGATCACTCAAAAACAGTCCTGCAAGAAACACACGATCACAATCAAAATCTCAGTTGGTTTCTCGCACTGTATTTAACGGTGCAAGATCTTTCCAGCAAGCTGCCGTAGAGTTATGGAATAAACTCCCAACTAACCTCAGACAAACTGATACGTTATAGAATTTTAAGAGTCTCTTGAAGACACATCTCTTATATTCCTTGAAATAACACATTTATTTATTTTATGTCAAAGTATTCTTTTTCTTATGTTGTATGTCCTATGGTTCCTTTTCTTCTTCTTTTTTTCTAAGCGCGTAGGGACTTAAATTTATTTTATGTGATATCGCTATACAAGAATGGTTCATTATAGCTTACCTGCTCGTCAAGAAGTTTGCCAAGGTAATAAGAAGGCTTAAGACAGATATACCGCATCCTATGTAGGTTAGAATCATGTAGGTTTTCAATGGTTTCTCGTCTCGATAAACGTCCTTAAAGGTGAGGGAAAAGAGATGATTTAAAATCATATCAACCAGCAACATTATTCAAATATACACGTCGACGCAATTTGCAGGTTTAGATTTTGTTTAGAATAATATTTAAGTTGCAAAATATATATTTAAAAAAAAAAATCTAGTGTGAGTTCCTACTGATTCATTTATAAAGTACTTGTTAGAATGAGCCAAATGCATATCAATCATGAGTATAACCCAATATTCATAAGCCGACTTTTTAAAACCTAAATTGACGACTTGATTGAGTAGGTGTAAACCTAAGATAGGAATCATCGAGAGCCATGTTTTGGAAATTTTGACTAAAGGTAAAACGGAAATTTACTGCTACCAACAGTCTAAATAGAAAGATGGAGTTATATTTTGTGATTTTACTTGAACGAGTCATTAATGACTGTTTCTTTCGAAATAAAATCAAGGCAAATCGCTTTTTAAAAAGTATCCAGACATGATGAAAATAAGTGCACAGGCAGAACTACCTATGCATTATTAGCCGTTGAAAAAAAAGTACTCTGGGATTGACACTTTTACTTCAATAGAAATAAGTAAATAATCAAACTTTGAAACAGACAATCGGTGGAGATTTTTTTTTATATCTCAATCAACGTTTCTGCTCTTCATAGTCTTCAGTTTATGCCTAGATAAAAAAATGGCTATGGCATTATGTGAAAAAAATCTCTGAGAAATTTACTGACCATGATGACAGCAAAGCTTGTGAGATGATTGCAAGAACAGACTACCCTCTCCTCTGCTGTATCGTTGGAGTGTTGTAATCTACCACAGCTCTCATCCGATAATCCGATACCAGAAGATGAGAGAAGAAGGCATCCGTCTTGGGACCAATCCTGCTCCATCTCGTTCCAGAATGAACACATTGGGTTAACATGCCCGTCCTAAAATATGTATACAGTCAATTCTGCATAAGTCGACCTTTTATCATGTGTATAAGTCGGATAATCACCCGAGTATTTTGTTTTAGTCCAGTGCCCTGTAACACAAAGACTTACGATTGATTAAAAGTTACGATTGATTTTTTTTCTCTGTAGTCTCATTTGGAAACCAGGTACAGTCATGGATTAGGATTTTGATATGATTAAATGTAGTGTTAAGGCTAGGGTTAGGATTAAGATCATCAACTTTGGAGCATCCTGTCCATGATGAGGCTACTGCGAAAAAATCAATCATAGCTTTTTATCAATCATAGGTCTTTGTGATACACCCCACTGATTATACAAGACATGTTATTCACCTCTCCCAAAGCGAACCGATTCTGTGGTTTCGAGAGCTTCGACTAGTGCAGAGATATCTATATATCAATTATTAAACGTATGGCATAACGAGTGTGTGGTTTACATGCAGTTGATATAAAATAGTCCCTTCACAGTTCCTTGTCCTTTTGTACATAATAAGAAATCATTTGGGGAAAAAAAATCGTTTAAAAAACTTACTTGGTATTAAGGAATCAAATCTTTATAGGAAATACAATGGATTCCTTTGAAATGTTCAGTATCCAATATCATTAGGCAGAAAACTATATTGTCAATCTATTAGTCAAACTAAGCTGATAACTGTCACAAGTTATAAAAGTTTATTTACAAAATGTTGTAATTTAATAACTCTTGCTGATATTTGCACGACAGTAGTAAAACTGTTGACACTATTAATGGGACAATTGTTCATTTATTTAAAACAATAACAGCAAGATGTGTTTTTTATTATAATATACAAATTGTTGCAATCACCATGATCGGAGTGAAAGTGAAATTGATGAACTCAGTCAAGTTGGCTATTTCTCCTTCTCCTACACTGAGGGAGATCACGGGTGTGTTGGCCGATCTATTGAAACCTTCATTGACATCGCTGACACTGCGTGAAGATCTCGAAATGAACAGGACGGGTGTCGAATAGACAAAGAAGTTGACACGGATAAAGTTGCTGCCGTTGGTCTGCGATCCTGATAACGGGGACGTTGACGAAATGGCCGATGAGATTGCTGACGGGATGTTGACTTGGGCGATGAAGTCCGACCGGGTAAGAACGATGTCGTCTTGGGTGGAATCGTAGATGGTGATGTTGGATATGTTCAGGTCTGACAAGCTGGATCCAGCCACTGATATAGTAAGACCTCGTGCGATGTCATCAATTGGTACACTTTGGACCTAATTGAATATATATATATATATATATATATTAATGTTTATTATTAAAAGAAAAAACTGCTGTATATTTAACCTACATGTTCCATTTTGACATGGCACGATTCTGTTTTTATTGAAATATAGAAAAGAAACTGAGCTTGCTTTAATTTTCTTTCTCTTTTTATATATAATTACTTAGGAGAATCAGAGAAGAATTTTGTTTCAAGGTGTTAGATTGATACTAGTGGGATAAGGTGCAATTGGTTAGTATTTGACTCAATATGGTAATGTTTGTGGAAATAGGTTTTTGGGAAGACGAAAAGGTCAACTAACCGGTTTTTAAACATTTAAGTATTTTCTGGAAATATGGTTATGCCAGACGAAAATGTCAACTAACCGGTTTTTGAACATTTAAGTATATACCTATGAAAGATAATGATGATGGAAATATATCAAAAAAAATCTTCTTAACACCTACATATTGAACTACTATCATGACTATCAAACTCACCTCTACAGCGATATTTGTCTTTTGTATGCTTAACGTTTGACCATAATCAATCGCCACATTAGTGATCTGATCCTCAAAAGCCTGAACAAACTGGCTAATGGCGCCATTTTCTTCCTCTGTGGCTTCAAGGAGTTCCGGGTCAACCTGGGCGATGTTGCTGACAATACTTGTGATGGACACTGAAACCTGTAGACAAAATACATTAAAGACAATGAAAATTACTTGTAATAATCAACTACAATATTTTCTTACTAAGGCTAGGCACGTTGTGAATTTTGTGTCCAATTATTTTTTTGGCAATTTTTTTAAAAGTTAAAACTGGTTGAGAATAGTATCTAAACAATATTAGGATGGAATTTCCATCCAGTTTATTTCAGGTCAAATATTTGAATTAGACAGTGCTTGGGTAACTTTATAGTGAGACACAATTATCATAACCATAAAAAATGAACTTCTATGGATAAGTTTTTTAATGTGACCTCTACTTCTTAAGCTATATTTAAATGATTCATTCGGCCAAAAAACTAGGGTATAATATGTATTGTTCAATACCACCTACCTCTTTACTTGTGACATTTTGTTGGACGATTTGAGATGTTATATCAGCGACAAGAGTTAGATCAACGGATGTGATCTCTTCCGTGTTGGTTGTCACGATAGATACTTGCTCAACCACTTCATCTGTGTTGACATCCACCATGTTTGCCTGACATATCGATATAAATATTACCTTTCATTATATGGAAATATTGAATGTTCATAACTATCATTGGACAACTTTGTGCTTGACGAGAGTTAGTATTTTTTAGAAATTAAAGTTAGGGTATGTATCTTGTTGAAGGGGCAGACAGCGACATTGCATGTTGGGCTGGGTTTAGTACTTTCTTTAGTATGGGGTAGACTATTCCATAGTATGAACAGGCTTTGGATTTGGTACTTTCTTTAGTATGGGGTAAATTATTCCATAGTATGAAGAGGCTTTGGAGGAGAAGGAATTAAAAAAAAGGTGTTAATAAACAAGACTAGATGTTATATAACTTGATGTGTGTTCATCTACTTCTTAAATTGTTTGGATTTTTTTGTGTTGGTAGAGGATGTTCAGTTATCAATTGTCCAAATTTGACTGCTGAGAACATAATTATATGATTTTAGGAAAGATCGACGGACCTTCAATTTAAAATGTGTGCATTAAGGATCAAAGACACAAATGGGAAATGTCGATGTAAGATAAGATTTCTGCGATTTTTAAGACCCCTTCCCCTTGCCAATTTCAGAGAATTACTTGTGCATATGTCACCTCTCAAATAATATCATCTCTGGATCTAGTATAGATTTCTGAGGACTATAATTTTGCTGGTAAATCTGTATGGGTTTCATATAAAACATTACTAGTAAAAACAGGAATAAACAAAACTTGTGAAATTTCCATGAGAATATCTGTGATATTTCGAAATGGTCCACAATTATCCACAGGCAACCACTGGCTTTGTAAAATGCCATCACCAACACATAGAGCTCGTCCAATAGGTCCACTGGCTGTAATAAGAAAAAAGTATATATAATGAAATAAAGTAGGCCTATATATATATATATATATATAAATATATATATATATATATATATATATATATATATATATATATATATATATATATATATATATATATATATATATATATATATATATATATATATATATATATATACATGCATATGCGAATCACCTTAATCACGAAGAAACAAATCATATTATATAAATTGTCATACCATAGAAACAAAAATCATTGTATCATAATAAAAGAAATACTATGCCAATGAAGCTAAATAAAGATCTTCTCTTGAGGTTGATGTAGGATTATAAAAAAAATGGTAATATGTTATATTTAATATATATATACTATGTTATATACAGTGGTGGCCAGAATTATTAGAACACCAAGCATATTTAAATGATTTTAGTAATTTTCATTCAGTTGACCATTTAAATACTCATAAAATGGTTGGAATGTTTCCGGATATCATCATTATGCTTTAAAAACTAAATAACAAAGCCATACGTTGGGAACTCGCCCCAAGTCGCCCTTCTTTATGTTACACCACCGATTAAAAAAACTAAAACATCTTGCCCTTTTCAGGATCAAAGTGTCATAACGTTAAACATTTTAAGCCTCTCCCTACAAAAGTATATATATTCTGAAAGGAAATTTCCTGAGGATGTCAAAAATGGCATTCATGATAACACAGGGTGAAGTAGTTACATCTTATGTGGAGATTTTTAAATTATTTTTTAAGGGCCCCAAATTTTTAATTAAGTGCCCCTATTTAAGTCCCCCGTTCCAATGACCCTTAATATTTCAACATATTTGAATTGTTCATGAAATTTCCTTTAAAAAAATATACATTTACAAGGAGTGTCTTTATTAAATGAAAAAATAGTCGTAACCTTTAATGGGCATGGATATTTTGGTCATCTCATCACCAAGGGTGGGGGCGAATCCACCCTCCCCATTTGACCAAATTTTCTGAAACTTAGCATGTATTTGAGGTATATTAAAATGAATAAGCCTGCTAAGTTTCATACTTTTACCTTAAATACTTTTTGAGCAATCGGCATATGTAATTGACATTTTACTTTTTTGCATTTGGACTAAATGTTTAATACAAAAGTCTATGGGGAAACCAAAAGCGCATAGCACAACTGTTTTTAATGCTGCGCATTACCAGATGGTCGAAACTATATAAATTCAGTGTCTACATATACGTAAGACCCTATGCTAAAAGGTCATGAAAGCTCATGGCACACAAAATATATCTTTAATCTGATTCGGTAAATGAACTAGGGCATTGATAATCCCATAGACTTTGTGTAGGTTCAGGTGTTCTAATAATTTTGGCCACCACTGTATTAGTCTAGATTCTACCCGTTGGTAGTTCATTTCTCTCCCCCCCCCCCCCTCTCTACATTCTCCACCACTGATCGCGATATCCCCTATCTTTCACTCCCTCCTGGGGGAAGGATAATTCGAGGGGTTGTTTCTATTTCGGGCGTAGAGGTCGATTGTGTGGTAGGGGTAGAAAAAAAAAAAAAAAAAACACATAACAGTCCTGACAAAGGACTACCACTGTATATACTCTTACAACTATTGTTACTACGGTCATTAATTCTTGAACGTTACCCTGTCATTATAATTCAATTATACTTGTTTTCAAGTTAGAAGAATTTTCCTACTTGAAATGTTTGTTACATAGTTTACATAGTTTCCCCTAACGGGGAACTTGCCGAATACAGCAGACGCGAATCTAATATAATCCCCTTCCATGTTCTACCTTGTGTAGTGTTGAAGGGACAATATCCAGTCGAATTGGCCCGCGTTCCATTTTCACCCGCTGGAAAATGGACGGTTCCAAATAGCGGCGATATCCAGGAGATGCTCGGACAAATAGCTTGAGAAAAAAAGTAAAGGCAAATTTATTATTTTAAAAATGACCACATGAAACCCCCAAAACTTTGCGAAGTGATTTTGACAACACGTGGCCGGTGACTTAGGCTGACAAGTCAAGTTTATAACAATCCCACACTTCCCTCCCCCTAAAAAAGGTTAGACAATGACGTGGGTGTGTGCCAGATCGAGGATATGATGGTGGTGATTAGGCCTATGTGGGTGTGGGTGTGCCAGATAGAAGAGACGAGGATGAGTGTTTGAGGGTATGTGTGTGTGTGTGTGTGTGTGTGTGTGTGTGTATGTGTGTACCAGTGATAGTTGATGGAGATTGGTAGGCCATGTGGGTGCGTGGCAGAAAGAGTGGGTGGGGTTGGTGAATGTGTGTGTGTGTGTGTGTGTGTGTGTGTGTGAACGTGTGCGTGTATAAGAGTATATGGGTGTGTATGCCAGCAGGACTATTTGAAGTCTGGTGATAGGACCTATACAGTGTGTTCCTAAAAAAAGAGGACCGAAGTTCAAAGGTCAGTCATTCTAAAAGTATATGGTTTATTCTTGTGATTTGTTACTAGAATAATAAGTAACTCATCAGCTTTAATTTGAGACAATTTGCTAGACGTTCTAAATGATAATGGCGTCACAGAGGTTAGGGTCCTTTGAAGCGGTATAGTACACAAAACCCGGTTTTTCTTCCAAGTTTTTTTTTGGATTTTTTGGCAAGGTACGAAACAACAAAAATTTTCTGTTAGTTTTGGTTTTTATCGTTATCTTGGAGGTATTTTTTTCACACAAGGTTCAATGAAATTCAATCTCATTTCTTCCAAAGGACCAACTGGCAATGAGACTAGGATTCACTATTATGGGCCCTCTGGAGTTCGTTCAACAGGTGACGTGAACCGGGTGACGTCTTCCTGAGAACTTCAGGGCGTCGTGAGAAAGGAGCAGCGGGGGTAAATGACACAAAAAGTTCTTGAAAAAAAAACTTGTCAATCCTGTTCGATTTCTTTTAATCGCTCAGCAGTTCCGACAATTTCTGAGAAGTCGTGGAACTTTCGTGACTATTTAGACGTCGCAGCAACCCACCCGAGTACGCGTCACCAAGAGACTTGCTTGCTGTCTGAAAGGAAGTCTACTAAAACTATTGATGTTTGACTTTGTTTGGTTTTTCTTTCGCGACTTATCTGGAGATTCAGGATCCGTCGCAGTTGACCTCTCCGAGACTCCAGAGACTCATAATTAAAACCGCCATCTCATTACCCAGGAGAAAATCCACTTTAGCAAAGAAGATGACATTTCATTGAAACTTGGTCTGAAAGAGATCCAATGACACCAATACTTAAGAAGGGTTTCGTTTCATACCCGGAAAAACCACAAACTTTGAGAGAAAAAAAAACGGGTTTTTTTGTTACCATAAACGCCTTCAAAAGACCCTAACTCTGTGACCCAATTACACTTTGGACGTCAGCAATGTCTCAAATTAAAGCTGATGAGTTACTTAATATTTTAGTAAACGAATCACAAGAATAAATCATACACTTTTGGAATGACTGACCTTTGAACTTCGGTCCTCTTTTTTTAGGAACACACTGTATAGGTGTGTGTGTGTGTGTGTGTGTGTGTGAGTGCCAGGAAGAGTAGATGAGGGTGGGTGAGTATGTAGGTGTGTAAGCGATTCGTGGGTGCATCTGTTAAAAGTTCCGTTTAACTGTTAAGTATTAATTTTTAAATCATTGCAACTGTCCCGCCCTATTGCAATATTTCTTTAATTTGGCTAAAATCAGAGTAATTAATAGGTAATGTGAAGTATTTGAAAACAAAAAAACATCACTTATGAGTGTGAGTGCGTAAGAATAAATGAAGTTTTGATGATGTGTGGGTGTGTAAACGGTAAAAGGAAAACTCTAAAATACTTAGTAGGCTATTGTAAAGTTGGGAATTCTTTGGCCGTCTCTAAAAGATGATGTAATGATTTGACAAATAAATGACCATATAAGTACAATGCTCCATATTACAGCAATTTTTTTTTAAATATGTGGATATATATCAGTGCTTCAGATTAGTTTTTTTCAAAAGTGCCATAAAGGAACAGGCGATATATACCATTGTTTCGAACGGAAAGTATAGACGAATCGAGGTAACCGTTTGTAGTATCGGCTAATTCGGCTAGAGATTGACTGATGACATCCTGAGCTTCAAAGGCAGTCATATTAGTTTCCTGGAAATATATATTCATATCAGCTATGACGCTTCCTGGTCTAAGGGCACTGCATACTACATCAAATGATAAATTCTCCAACCCGACACTGCTTTCAAGTCCCTGTCTTATCTAAAGAAGAATTATAAAAGAAGAAACAATTAATAAAAAATAACATACACCCACATCAGCAGATGAGAGATTTGAAAGACCATTTACAAAATTAACAGAACAGTTGTCGAATGTTTAGCATGATAAGCACAAAGTTAATTATCTCTCATCGAAATTTCGCGAAATGGCCGATTGGGCAAACTAATAAAAAAATGAAGTAATAAATTTGGATAAACTACTTATAATAACACCAATGAAAACAACAGTACAAGCAACTGGAGTTATAATAAGTTGATAAGTTCATCTCGTCCATAATACAATTATGACAAGATAGAAAAGCACATATTCATACAAGCAGTAGTTAAAACATCAATAATGACAATAAACATTCATATCATACCCATGGTAACACAAAAATACAAATTTCTGAAAGGATTACTATTATTAATAATACTTCCTCTTAAATTACCTTATTAGATGTTAATGTATATTCATCACGATAATAATCATATAATAATCATGATACTGGCACCAATAGTAATGATATCAATATAAATGATAATAATGGCTTACAAAGGTGCTGATATTTTTAGTTGTGTCTCGATATAAAAGAGATGTTTGATCGTATAGCTCAACTCCGTATGGGATGTCAAATCTTAGATTCAAGATTTCTATATTAGTCAGATCTGAAAAGATAAAGACAAAAATCGATAATAAAAATCTGCTCAACGTACAATTTACGAGTTCAAAAACTAAGTTATAATTGAAAAGTTTATGATATTTGCATTATACAAATACATTTTGAAATAAATTTCGAAATAACATTTGCAAAACCCTATTGCACTGCAATGGTAGAAAATTTCTCCTTTAAAAAAAACAACAGAAAATTTCTTGCATCATGTGGCTTCAAGAACACCAATAATCTTGCTGCACAATTTGCAGTAAAATTACAGAAAATTGGTATTTGGGGTTTGAAAAAAAGTTACAAATTTCCTGTAATAAAAAGACTTTCTTCCTTTTTTAAAAAAACAGACCTTTTGTGTTAAATTGCAGAAAATGTCCAGAATATACAAAGTGATTCTGTATTTTTTCCTCCTTAAAAAAACCCAGAAAAATTCTAGCCGCAGGGCTTCAAGAACACCTGTAACCTTACTATACAATTATTGTTAACACAATTTACAGTATACTTAAATAGAAAATTGGTATATTCTCGGTATATATATTTTCTGCAATTTAACAGAACAGTGCCCTGTAACACAAAGACTTACGATTGATAAAAAGTTACGATTGATTTTTTCTCGGTAGCCTCACCATGGACAGGATGCTCCAAAGTTGATGATCTTAATCCAAACCCTAGCCCTAACCCTAATCTTAATCATATCCAAATCCTAATCCATGACTGTAGACTGTAAAAAAATATTTGTATTTGTACAGCAAATCTTCTGTCAGTAGAGTCGCCATAAAAAAATGTAATTAAAAAAAAACAATTTTGTTGTAAATTTCTCCTGCAAATAATTACGTGAGAAATACAAAATATATACACCAGGAGTAACACATTTGTTCCGTTTTAACCCAATATATAAGCTATAGAACTCTAATGATTTTTTTTTTTTTCTTCTCTTTCATTAATTATTAGAGGAGAAATTTACAACAAAACTGTTGTTTTAAATTACACTTTGTATGGCGACTCTGCTGACATCACTTTTCTGTACTTTTTTTTAAAAGTGTACATTGTTTCCTAATGAGGCTACCATTGTGCAGTAAGATTACAAGTGATCTTGAAGCACTGCTGCAAGAACTTTTCTGTTTTTTTTTTTAACAGTGTGTGTTAAAATTTTTAATATGATTCGGATATTAGACCTGTTGGGAAGTATCATTCTACCTTTAATGTATACAGATGCCAGCATCGTATCCAGAATTTGACCATCTCTTCCCGTGCCTCGGCAGAAATAATATCCAATGTCACTCGGATTGACGGCCGAAAAAATGATGGTGTTAATGTCGTATGTGTTTGGCATTATGACGTCATTTTTGTACCAGTGGAAGTGTTTGAAATTGTTAAAGCCGCACACCAGTTCTACCATGGAGTGTACCTCTACAGTGTGGTTCAATGGATGAATAGACACTTCCAGGGGAACTGAATACAAACAAAGAGACAGCCTTTATATTGGATTGTATTGTATTGCTTATTATTGAAATACTTTTTTTTTTTGTTTTTTTTGTTTAAACCTGCTTTCAGCCGGAAGTCCATTACATATCATAAAATATATAAAAAAAACTAATTATAACATAAAATATACAAATACAAAAATAGCAACATAGGGAAAAATGTCAAAGGAAAAAGAATATCTCTCCATGTAATATCTTTACATAGAGCATTATCTTATCCTATAGGCCCTGCTGTTGATTTTGTTTCATTTATGGTTGGGGTACAAAGGAACAGCGCAGTGTAATACCAATCTGCTTGGAGTCCGTTCTTGTAAACATACTTGAGAAGCAGCATGAAAGCATCTTGTGAGAAACTTAACCTTCTTCTCTGTAAATTAAAAATCACTTTTTTTTGGGGGGGGGGGGTTACGGTCATTATGCAATAATTTTAGTAGACACGATGCCAACAAGATACAAACACAAAAGACAACAATAATTTGGAAAATATATTGCCAGAAACCTGCCAGTGATTAAAATAAAAATGAAATACATAAATGTTAACTTACGTAATGGCTCATCACAGTTTGTTCCTTCATAGTGCTCTTGGCATTCGCACTCATACTGTCCTGGTCCTAATGAACTACACACACCATTGATGCATGGACTAGGATCAGAACAAGGTACAGTCAAATCTGTCAAAAGAGGAAGTGTGATATATATACAAGATAAGAGGTAAGGGAAAGGATTTTAGGATACAAACCCCATAGGGGACTAACGGGACAGGAGAGTTATTTTGAATACATATGAATCGGATGTATTGCATTATCTTACAACAAAAGACCTTAAAGAAAAGAAATATCTCAATTCAACATCTTTTTTTTTTTTTTTTTTTTTTTTTTTTTTTGTACCTTTGTAAAAACAGCAACATATATGGCAAGGGGGACAACTTTCCGAGAAAAGAAGATATACAAATAATCAACTTTCCCCCTGCTTGAAATAAAAATTGTTAAGAATATATTAGCAAGTTTACAAATACATATATCATACATTAGATTATATCATCAGATAATCTTACTCATACAAGATGGAAATGAAGCAGAAAATGTCCCTGAGCTCGTGCACATAACAGATGACGATCCAGTTAGGTTATACCCAGTTGGGCAAGAGAAGGTACATTCTTGATTGTAGTTGACAGATGCGTTAGAAGGACAAGAAGAAGATACTTGCGGTTGTAACGTAGGTACGGTACAGGATGTAACTGTAGGAAGGAGTATTGTTGATAACACAATGTAAGAGCCTTATATTCATGTGAAAATCTGATAAATATGTGAAAACCTTGTAATGTTGCTTTTAAATCTTGAAAATTGGAAAGATTCAGTCTATGTACAATCATAGAGAATGTGTAAGGGATTGGGATTGTTAAATATTAGATTTTTTCAGACAAATCCCTGGAACGGACGACTAAGTCTTGTTCTTGATTGCCACTGCCATGTATTCAATTAATATAGTATATTGACATATAAGAGCATTACTGAGTATTCTTCATCTTCGTTACACTTTACAATACCTTGTTCAGTCTGGTTGTATCCTAGAGTACCAAGGAGATATATTACAGTGAGAGTACAAAGACACGTACCGTAATCTATTCTTCCACGACTTGTGCATCCACAAACACCTATCTAAAGCCTTCCTGTCACGGCTGGCATGTCATTATGTTAAAACTTCCACATAAATATTCCAAAATAGACATTAACAATTTATAGTACAATTTCTTACCCGTTATATTTATATTTCTAGTACAATAACGTGCGCAATATATGTCAAACAAAATGTGATTGATCTAAACTTACTCTGACAAGAAGGAATGGATGCCGAGAATGTCCCTGAGCTTGTACAGATAACAGATGACGATCCAACAAGGTTATAACCAATTGGACAAAAGAAGGTACATTGTTGATTGTAATTGACTGATCCACCAGATGAACACGAAGAAGATACTTGTGTTTGTAATTCAGGTACGGTGCATGTTCCAACTGAATACAAAACACAACAATTTCTAGTCGTAAACACGTGCTTTTTAAAATGTTTAATGAAAAAATTATTAAATATTTTTACTTCAGTCGCCCCTTCGCATATGGAAAATAAAGAAATAAGAATGAATTTCATATGCATTTATTTACCATCACATCTAGGAGTAGGAGACGAAAGCGTTCCATCTTCGTTACACGTCACAGTGTTTTGTCCAATCAGGTTGAAGCCGAGAGTACATGTATACTGACACGTGGTACCGTAATCTACTGATCCACTAGCAGTGCATCCAGATATCTGAAGCTCCGTCGTAAGAGCAGGAACCTCACAGGTCATGACTGCGAAAAGATGTTTTCAGAAAATAAAATGCTTCTTTAGTTATTTCCAACCGTTTACAAATATTCTTATGAAATGATATATTGTTAATTCAGAATTTGGGTCTACTTGATATCAAGATTATATGTGAACTTACTCTGACAAAAAGGAAACGATTCTGTGAATGTCCCTGAGCTTGAACACCTAATTGATGACGATCCAGTAAGGTTATAACCAGTTGGACAAGAGAAGGTACATTGATGATAATAGTTTACTGATGCACCAGATGAACATGAAGATAATACCGGTGTTTGTATCGTAGGTACTCTGCAGGTTACAACTGAAACAAAATCAAATACAAATCAAGCAGAGTATTAAGGTAGCCATCATTAAATCGACCTTAACATCACAAAATGTAAGGTTGATATCAAACTTTAATCTACCTCAGACTTAACACTAAAGAAATGCACTCTTTCCAAACAGCTACTCTATATTTTGTAGATAGCCGATTCTACAAATGCTATCATAAAGTGGCTGGAAATGAATTAAATGGATCGAGCAATATCGAATGAAATTCAAATTGTAGTCCATTTTATTTGGCTCATTTTGCGAACATGGATATAAACATACATTGACATTTACAGCAATTGCTTGTTTTACTTTCAAAATATCTGCAATTTTAAATTCAGATTTTGAAAACCGTTACTCTAAGCCTTCTCAAACAGCATACTCTCCGTCACATATCTTTATGCTTAGCCTCGTTTGTTTTCACCGTTTTGAGATAGTTAATGACTTCCATTTGCGATGGAATTTTCAGTAGTTTGTTTTTACGGTTAAAAAGATATGATTTTATTGATTTTGATCCATTTCGCAATTGTTTCTGAATTTATACTAATTCACTTTAAATTGAAATATTTTACCTTCACATCGAGGAATATCATTGGATAACATTCCATCTGCATTACACGTCACCGTATTTTGTCCAATCAGATTGTAGCCGAGGTTACATGAATACTGACACGTGCTATCATAATCTACAAATCGACCCGGTGTGCATCCAGATATCTGAAGTGCCAGCGTAAGGGACGAAACGTAACAGGTCTCAACTGGCAAAAAGGATAAATTTAACAGAATCAATATTTAAACTGAAAACACAAATTGATAAACGTTTGGCTCTGGATAAAAACATTATGTCTCTTACGAAGTAGAACATTAAAAATTGTAGACGTCTTATTGAAAGCGAAGGGTGATTTATATCATCCTGTTTTGGAAATGGACCGTATTCCTGCCCAGATAAGTGCGATTCCTTTGGGGGAATGGGTAGATCGTATAGTAGGGAGGAGTGGGAATCTTCCTAAAGATTTTGTCAGGGGGTTGGAGGTATCAGAGTTCTTAGGGAACTGGAAGAGTTAGTTGACTGGAAGATTTAAAGGGTAGGCCTACTTTATATCGGGGGGAATACTTCCAATCAGAAAATAAATGACTCTGACTAATGAAATTGTAAAATGGATGGAAAGAGTAATTGATTAAGAATTGTTTATGAAAAAA
>CALNVZ010003428.1:33032391-33060118 GCA_940671915.1 Paracentrotus lividus
TCAGGTACGGTGCATGTTCCAACTGAATACAAAAACAACAATAACCACACAGAAAATAGAAGCTGGCTCTACAACAAAAATCTCTAGTCGTAAACAGGTGCTTTTTTAACATGTTTAATGAAAAAAACTATTTAAAAAATATATATATATTTATTTCAGTGGCCCCATCACATATAGAAAATAAAGAAATAAGAATGAATTTCATGTATAATTACCATCACATCTAGGAGTTACAGGAGACGAAAGCATTCCATCTTCGTTACACGTCACAGTGTTTTGTCCAATCAAGTTGAAGCCGAGAGTACATGTATACTGACACGTGGTACCGTAATCTACTGATCCACCAGCAGTGCATCCAAATATCTGAAGCTCAGTCGTAAGAGCAGGAACATCACAGGTCATGACTGCGAAAAGATGTTTTCAGAAAATAAAATGCTTCTTCAGCTATTTCCAACCGTTTACAAACATTCTTATGAAATGACATATTGTTAATTCAGAATGTGGGTCTACTTGATATCATGATCATATGTGAACTTACTCTGACAAAAAGGAAACGATTCTGTGAATGTCCCTGAGCTTGAGCACCTAATTGATGACGATCCAGTAAGGTTATAACCAGTTGGACAAGAAAAGGTACATTGATGATAGTAGTTTACTGATGCACCAGATGAACATGAAGATAATACCGGTGTTTGTATCGTAGGTACTCTGCAGGTTACAACTGAAACAAAATCAAATACAAATCTAGCAGAATATTATGGTAGCCATCATTAAATCGACCTTAACATCACAAAATGTAAGGTTGATATCAAACTTTAATCTACCTCAGACTTAACACTAAAGAAATGCACTCTTTCCAAACAGCTACTCTATATTTTGTAGATAGCCGATTCTACAAATGCTATCATAAAGTGGCTGGAAATGAATTAAATGGATCGAGCAATATTGAATGAGATTCAAATTGTAGTCCATTTTATTTGGCTCATTTTGCGAACATGGATATAAACATACATTGACATTTACAGCAATTGCTTGTTTACTTTTAAAATATCTGCAATATTAAATTCAGATTTTGAAAACCGTTACTCTAAGGCTTCTCAAACAGCGTACTTTCCATGACATGTCTTTATGCTGAGCCTCGTTTGTTTTCACCGTTTTGAGATAGTAAATAACAATGAAATTTTCAGTAGTTTGTTTTTACGGTTAAAAAGATATGATTTTATTGATTTTGATCCATTTCGCAATTGTTTCTGAATTTATACTAATTCACTTTAAATTGAAATATTTTACCTTCACATCGAGGAATATCATTGGATAACATTCCATCTGCATTACACGTCACCGTATTTTGTCCAATCAGATTGTAGCCGAGGTTACATGAATACTGACACGTGCTATCATAATCTACAAATCGACCCGGTGTGCATCCAGATATCTGAAGTGCCAGCGTAAGGGCCGAAACGTAACAGGTCTCAACTGGCAAATAGGATAAATTTAACAGAATCAATATATAAACTGAAAACACAAATTGATAAACGTTTGGCTCTGGAGAAAAACATAATGTCTCTTAATAAATGGATTGTAGACGTCTTATGGAAAGCGAGGGTTAATTTATATCATCCTGTTTTGGAAATGGACCGTATCCCTGTCCAGATAAGTGGGATTCCTTTAGGGGAAGGGGTAGATCGTATAGTGGGGAGGAGTGGGAATCTTCCTAAAGATTTTGTCACGGGGTTTGAGGTATCAGAGTTTTTAGGGAACTGGAAGAGAGGAGAAACGTTTCCTCAAATTTCTTTTCCCTTTGCATATATATAATTCTTCCATTCAGAGTTTACAAAAAGAGTCAAATTTCAGTGGTGAATTATTGTATAATGGGAATCATAATTTAGATTTGTTTGAGTTTTGTATTTTATTTTGTATCTTAGTTGACTGGAAGATTTAAAGGGTAGGCCTACTTTATATCAGGCGCGGAGGGAATACTTCCAGTCAGAAAATAAATGACTTTGACTAATGACATTGTAAAATGGATGAAAAAAGTAATTGATAAAGAATTGTTTATGAAAAAAAAATGTAGTATGAGTATAACGTATTATTATTGATTTTTTATGATTTTTTGGAAGAAATCAAAACATGCCTAAAACAAAAACTAAAAAAAAAAATCTACTGAAAACGCTGTAAGATTAATACTATTATTAGGAATAAAAACTTACTCTGACAAGAAGGAATGGATGCCGAGAATGTCCCTGAGCTTGTACAGATAACAGATGATGATCCAACAAGGTTATAACCAATTGGACAAGAGAAGGTACATTGTTGATTGTAGTTGACTGATGCACCAGATGAACACGAAGAAGATACTTGTGTTTGCAATTCAGGTACGGTGCATGTTCCAACTGAATACAAAACAACAATAACCACACAGAAAATAAAAGCTAGCTCTACAACAATTTCTAGTCGTAAACACGTGCTTTTTAACATGTTTAATGAAAAAATTATAAAATATTTTTACTTCAGTCGCCCCATCACATATGGAAAATAAGGAAATAAGAATGAATTACATATATAATTACCATTACATCTAGGAGTAGGAGACGAAAGCATTCCATCTTCGTTACACGTCACAGTGTTTTCTCCAATCAGGTTGAAGCCGAGAGTACATGTATACTGACACGTGGTACCGTAATCTACTGATCCACCAGCAGTGCATCCAGATATCTGAAGCTCCGTCGTAAGAGCAGGAATGTCACAGGTCATTACTGCAAAACAATAAAAAAAAAATCTTCAATCTTTTCCAACTATCGATGCACGTTCTTAATTAAAATCAACTTGCCTCATCAAAGGTTTGTAAATTAGGATCAAATGATCATTTGTTCTGAAATAAAGCACTTTTTCATTCCTGTTTACACACTATTACAGATGTAAAATTTGTATTAAATCAGATCGACAGATTAGAGATATGTGACAACACTTACTCTGACAAGAAGGGAACGTTCCAGAGAACGACCCAAAGAGACTGCAGGTAACAGATGATGATCCAACGAGGTCGTAACCAGTTGGACAAGAGAAGGTACATTGTTGAAGGTAGTTTATTATTTCACCACGGGAACACGAAGAAGATACTTCTGCATGCAAATACGTTGGTACGGTACACGTTGCGACTGTAAGGGAAATAATAACCCATTATCATAACTTTTTAGCAATATAATATTATGAAATAGGAAATCATCTGAAAACGGTACGTGCATTGCTTGTGCATTGGTTTAAACACTCTGAAACTTAATCATGTAAAATCATGCTTTTTTTGTTAGTTCGTGTTTTTCTTTCATTTCATATAAACGCTATGAAAATAAATCATTAAAAAAATATCCAAGATTCACTTAGTAATCTATGTGACAACACTTACTCTGACAAGAAGGAAACGATGCTGAGAATGTCCCTGAGCTTGTACAGGTTACAGATGATGCTCCAACAAGGTTATAACCAGTTGGACAGGAGAAGGTACACTGTTGATTGTAGTTTACTGATGCACCAGATGAACACGTAGAAGATACTTGAGGTTTTAATGGAGACACGCTGCATGTCACAACTAAAAGAAATTAGAATGATCATTACCACCTGCAGTACACCTGGAAACTTGAAATATGCAATCCAATTTTGAAGGAAGAGGCACGAGTTGATCTCGTGTTAGTTGACGATGGTTTCTTCATTATACCGCCTCATCAATATATGTTCATATTTTAATTAGTTGTATTAAAGGGAAATGGTTAACCTGACGTCCGCCTTTATGCCCTTCGGAAAGAATTAAGGTAACATGCTAACCATGTTCTTTAGCCGACTCTCAGATGTCAACACAAGCATGACAGCCATGTTCTGGAGTTTGTATCAAAATAACCTTTTGAAAATAGTGGACTACCTTCATCTACATTGAAAGCATTAGGCATAAAAGTGATTGATTCTACTCTCAGTATACAGACGCCAAAAGGCATATGGAAATCCCTAAGACCTTTTCGTCGATGCTGTAGCAAAATTATAGTATGTGCTTCCATTAAGGGTACATTAATTAAAATACTTAGATGCTGCAGGACGATATCAACATGGCACTGACCGAAGCAACTTGTTCCACTACCAGTGTATCCAGTATCACAAGCACAGGTGTAAGATCCAGCGGTGTTGGTACATTGAGCATTAGCGTGACAATTGTCAGTACCAGCGGTACATTCATTTACATCTAGATGTATCATTAGTATAATAGGAAATGATAATAAATTATATTAAAGTGTAAGCATAATGGCAGATTGAAATTATAAATGTGTTCATTTGCTGACAGAAATAGTATGGAATATTTCAGTCATTTTTAAAACTAATTATTATATACAATTTCATAAAGTAAAGTAAATAATGCTGGGCTTTCTTTTTGTGTTATTATTCAGAGTCGTTTCTTATTGACAAAAAAAAAATCAAAAATTATTGTAAAAAGCTGGATGTCTAAAAGCGTTTTAATACATTTAACTACATATATACTTAGGGTAGATGTAGGGAATACCGGCCACTTAAGCTCATTTCCTTAATTAGCACATGAAAACAATAAAATCACAAAAGAAAAAGATTCTCATTGCTTAGCTACATCATTCAACTTTATTTTCCAAAAAAATTGAGTTAATCAAATATTTGTTGAGGCAGTTATATGCAAATAATGACGTCATCGTAAATTGTCCGGCATTTCCTACAGTGTAGGAAATACCGGACAGTATGTTTTTACCCTTTTTTTGTATAAAGATCTGTCTGGAAGCACTGATTTGAATGTAAACCATCAACTTATCATGTTTGTATTGATTTTTTATAACATTATTCATTTTTAGAAGATTATATGCATTTTACTACAAAATTTCAAAACACTCAGAATAACTTTATATCTCATGTAGATCATGACATATCACAATAATAATAAAGAGAAATAGACATTTCAAAATTGTCAAACAATTTAATAAATAAATATAAAACATTATGTATGCAACTTACTATTTGATCTACATGCTTAGCAACTCAACCCGGAAGTAAAACAAACAACTGTCCATGTGGTGTCCGGCATTCCCTTCACAAAAAAATGACTGACTAGCACTTTTCAACACACTGCCACCCCAATACACAGGCTTTGTACAGTGCAAACACTCCATACACGTTTGGCCCACCCTCGACACATGTCCATAATGCATGAAATAGAGGTCATGCCCCAATTCTATTTTTATACCATCACATTCTCTAAAATGTCAATTTTTACATCAGGCCATTTTTCAGGCTGCAAATTTTCCTACCTTGACAGATTGTGGTAACTTTCTCGGAGATTTCTCACTTGTTGTTGTCGAATACAGCATTCAACCTTCCCAGACAGACCACCTGAAAAATAGATGCCGGTATTTCAACTCAGTTGATCTTCTTTTGGCAGCTAGGGCTGGACATGTGGTGACCGTCCGATATTCCCTACTGTCCGGTATTCCCTACATCTACCCTACCATTACAACTTGTTCCGCTACCAGTGTATCCATTATTACAAGCACAGGTGAAAGATCCAGCGGTGTTGGTACATTGAGCATTAGCGTGACAATTGTCAGTACCAGCGGTACATTCATTTACATCTAGATGTATTTCAGTACAATATGAATGATAATAATGTATTAAAGTATAAGCATTAAAAACAATGAAAGTGTATGTGTGTGTATTTGCTGAAATAGTATGGAATATTTCAGTTATTTAACTAATTATCATTTACAATTTTATACAGTAAAGTACATAATAATGGACTTTCTTTTCGTGTTATTATTCACAGTCGTTTCTTATTGACAAAAAAAAAATATATATATATATCAAAATTTAATACAAAAAAATGTAAATCCAAAAGAGTTTTAATACATCTTATTACATCTATACTTACCATTACAACTTGTTCCACTACCAGTGTATCCAGTATTACAAGCACAGGTGAAAGATCCAGCGGTGTTGGTACATTGAGCATTAGCGTGACAATTGTCAGTACCAGCGGTACATTCATTCACATCTAAATATATTTCAGTACAATATGAATAATAATAATATATTAAAGTATAAGCATTAAAAACAATGAAAGTGTATATGTGTGTATTTGCTGAAATAGTATGGAATATTTCAGTTATTTAACTAATTATCATTTACAATTTTATACAGTAAAGTACATAATAATGGACTTTCTTTTCGTGTTATTATTCACAGTCGCTTCTTATTGACACAAAAAAATTATCAAAATTTAATACAAAAAAATGTAAATCCAAAAGAGTTTTAATACATCTTATTACATCTATACTTACCATTACAACTTGTTCCACTACCAGTGTATCCAGTATTACAAGCACAGGTGAAAGACCCAGCGGTGTTGGTACATTGAGCATTAGCATGACAATTGTCAGTACCAGCGGTACATTCATTCACATCTAGATGTATCATTAGTATAATAGGAAATGATTATAAATTATATTAAAGTATAAACATAAAGGCAGATTGAAATTATAAATGTGTTCATTTGCTGACAGAAATAGTATTGAATATTTCATTTATTTTTAAAACTAACTATTATTTACAATTTCATAAAGTAAAGTAAATAATGCTGGGCTCTCTTTTTGTGTTATTATTCAGAGTCGTTTCTTATTGACAAAAAAAAATAAAAAAAAAAATCAAAATTTATAGCAAAAAAACTGGATGTCTAAAAGCGTTTTAATACATTTAATTACATATATACTTACCATTACAACTTGTTCCGCTCCCAATGTATCCAGTATTACAAGCACAGGTGAAAGACCCAGCGGTGTTGGTACATTGAGCATTAGCATGACAATTGTCAGTACCAGCGGTACATTCATTCACATCTAGATGTATCATTAGTATAATAGGAAATGATAATAAATTATAATAAAGTATAAGCATAAAGGCAAATTGACATTGTATACGTGTACATTTGCTGACATAAATAGCATGGAATATTTCAGTTATCTTAAAAACTAATTATCATTTACAATTTCATAAAGTAAAGTATATAATGCTGGGCTTTCTTTTTGTGTTATTATTCAAAGTCGTTTCTTACTGACAGAAGAAAAAAAAAAATCAAAATTTATTGTAAAAAGCTGGATAACTGAAAGCGTTTATATACTTACCATTACAACTTGTTCCGCTACCAGTGTATCCAGTATTACAAGCACAGGTGTAAGATCCAGCGGTGTTGGTACATTGAGCATTAGCGTTACAATTGTCAGTACCAGCGGTACATTCATTCACATCTAGATGTATTTTATGTATAATCATGATAATAGGAAACAAATGATATAATAAAGTATAAACATAAAGATAGATTAAAAGTGTATCTGTGTACATTTGCTGAAATGGTATGGATTATATCGTTTTTCAAATTTATCATCACTTACAAACTGATAAAGAACATAATTCTGAGTTCTCTTTACGTTTTTTTATTCAGAGTCGTTTCTTTTCCGGTATATATTTACAATGTGAAATAGCTGGAAAATCTCAGACTTTATATTCATTTATTACATCCATATTTACCATAACAACTTGTTCCACTACCAGTGTATCCAGTATCACAAGCACAGGTGTAAGATCCAGCGGTGTTGGTACATTGAGCATTAGCGTGACAATTGTCAGTACCAGCGGTACATTCATTCACATCTAGATGTATCATTAGTGTCGAAGGAAATAAGTAACATAATAAAGTATACACATAAAGATAGATTAAAAGTGTATCAGTTTAAATTTGCTGAAATGGTGTGGTGTGGATTATATCATTTATCAAATTTATCATCATTTACAATCTCATAGAGTAAAGGACATAATTCTGAGTTTTCTTTCCGTGTTCTTATTCAGACTCATTTCTTTTACGGTATAGGGGAGACCGGGGATGGACGTTACAAAATTCACATTTTGGGCCAGATAATTGTAATGAAAGTACTCACACACTCCATTGTGGGTCTGTAGTTAGCCTATTATGTTGGCTAAAACCTGAGGCACATAGAACTTGAAAACATGTAAACACTAATTAACTACAGCTTAATTAATGAAGACAATTTTTTTGTAACAACCTACCCCGTATACGGGGTAAGTTGTTACACCATATGGGGTAAAATGTTACTATGTAAACATACGGGGCAATTTGTTACAATATCTCTTATACCATACTTTTGTTTCAACTTTCCAGTTTCTAACAGTAGATCAAGTAGAGCTCTAGAATAGACTAAAGTAATAATAGAAATATCAAAATATTAACACCAGAAAATTGAAACAAAATTACTTTACGTGTGTAATGTAATTGGGGAAGGTTGTTACATCGACATGGGGTAGGTTGTTGTAACAACCTACCCCATGGGTGATTTTACACATAAAATCAACTGTAGCAAAGCCATTAGGCAGAATTGCAGGGCATGGCTCAGGGTATGTACTATATTCACAATACCAGACTATCACCATGTGCCTTCAGTTGTAAGAACTATTACAAATTTTAATTTTTGTCAAAAGTTCACTTGGAACTGTAAAAAATGGTTTTGTTGATTTATTTTTTAATAAAACAACAGAGAAACCTCACGACCGGCAGTTCATCACAGCTATGTGTAAGCTGTATGTTCCAACTTAGCACGCTGAGAACTTTAACAACTGACCCGTGTAACTTCCATCCCCGGTCTCCCCTATATTTAATAAGTGAAATAGCTGGAAAATCTAAGACTCTATATTCATTACCATAACAACTTGTTCCGCTACCAGTGTATCCAGTATTACAAGCACAGGTGTAAGATCCAGCGGTGTTGGTACATTGAGCATTGGCGTGACAATTGTCAGTACCAGCGGTACATTCATTCACATCTAGATGTATTATTAGTGTAATGTAACAAGAAAATATATATTTTATTTCATTTCGTTCATTTCCAGTTCCAACAATCCAAATCAAATTACATATAAACATCGTACATCAATGAAACATAAAAATGCAAAATACAAGTCAATAATATTCAGTACAACAGGCATAGGGCCTAGAGAAAACCGCTTGGTCATTGAGGGGGTTGCTGAAATGCAAAACATTTTTTTAGTGGATGAAGACGAAATGTATTTATTTATTTATATATTTATTTATTTCAGTTTACGACACTATTCCGTTTTGAAAACTGCTTTCGAGGAGAGCCCTCTTTTATATGTTGATTGGGATTTTTTCATGGAAAATGGTTAATTTTTTATTTAAAAAAATGTACAACTAATAATAAAACTTTAGTGATAAAAGCCCAGCTATTGTCCCGAATAACAGTCATTATATTTAACTTTAATGTTATTTTACTTACCGACACACTGTCCTCCTTGTGAAACATAACCGGAACAACAAAAGTATTGAACTTCGGTTCTGCTTCCAACAGAGGTTATAACTAAATGTAGAAAAAGGAAAAAATTTATTGGTCAATTTATAATAGAGTTTCAATCAAAGGTGACGATGTAAAATAAATCACTGCTTTTTCAAATCCTATACCTTCACAACTTCCGATCGATAATCAAAATGGTGAAACTGGCTGATAAATACAAGCTGATCATTTTTATTTCTTTGAATTTATAATACATAAATATAAGAGCATAGATTAGGCCTACCGGCTTAGATGGGCTTCTGATCAGCATAATGTTCTTAACAAGTAAAAATACCATCTTGATTTTCAGTGGGCCTGTACAGTCTGTATAAAAATTGGGTTTTTAAATCGGGGCTCTAATTAGAGCCTCCTTAACCCTGCAACACTTATCTGTACACCCTCGTCGTGAAGACAATGAGATGTGGCCATCAAGGGAGGCCTATGTTTCTAATAAAATGGTACAATTGGAAACATTTTTTGAAGAGTAAAGATTAATCTCAAACTAGTAGTGTTTAATTTTTTTTTCCATAAAGCATAAATATCAGGCTCGCTCTCTCTCCTGCAATTTTTTTTTTTCTCTTTTGATGCTGTATAACTTGAGATATAAGTTTTCTATAATCAATAAAAATCGGGGAGGGTCCACGAGGCCGAGGGTCCACGAGGTCGATTATGGTATTTTTTTAATTTACTGCTCAAACGCCATTTTTTAAGAAAAAATAAATACATTACTGACGAAAAATAGAAATAAGGAAAATATTTAAAACTAAAGTTTCAAAATTTCACAAAGAATAAACGGATGAAAAGGTATTCAACCATGCACTACACTTTTGTAAGATTGGTAATTAAAATGATACTGGAGTATAAATCATAATATTTCCCCGATTTACTAAAGCCTTAGCAAATTAATGCCCGTTTTTATTATCCGCAATTTATAACATTTTATTTTAGGCTTCATTGGATATGCTTAGCGGAAACTTTTCTATTGACCCAGACAAACATCCTGATGAAAAAAATATTACTACTATTTATGACCTCGGCCTCGTGGGCAGATCCCTAAAGATCGATATGCCCAAATGCCATGCTTTTCTACGGCTTGTGTAAGTTCCGCACATGAAACACATACATCTTTTGAGAAAATTTCAATCCTTAATTATTTTTCCCCAGTTGTACCCCTTTTTTTATACAGTCTGTATAATATATCTGAATATCAAAACGATTATAAATAACGAGATTTCCCAGCGGCGAGTTCAAACGCAGCTCATAGAACATTATTTTGAAATAAATAATTGCGAAATGGAATTACAATACATGTTATTATTAATGGAAAAAAAATCTATCCATATTTATTATACTTTTATATTGTGATTTATAACGCGGTGTTTCGACAATTTCATTTTAATAAAGCATGGAAATATTTTGCCCTCGTCTTTGTTTGAAATTTGACAAACCAATAAAGGCAAAGCAAACATGTCTTTGCTTTCTCTCTCTCTCTCTCCCCCCCCCCTCTCTCTCTTTATAAACTTCTCAGTCATGTTCCCCTCTCTCCTTTTTAGTCCGATTAATCAAAAAATGAAAATTGACATCAAATTTAGAATTAAGATTCTATCAGGCTCTTTAACTGGAAACAGATATTAACTGGTAAATTAATAAAAACATGTAAACATTTGGCTTGCTCGCTGGGAATATTATTAAAGGGCAGGTCAAAATACTTCATTGTAAAGAGGCAATGAGGGGAATTTTGACACGACTGAAAAGACCTTGTGGTCTTTTATTGTGCACATATTTGGGGTTTCCTCGTATCGCAACATGATTAAAGACAAAAGAAAACAAAAGTCGTTTCCGATATTTTTTTTCCGTGGCGAAGACGTCTCCGAAAATTTTTTCCGTCTCCGCAACAAGTTTGAAAACCGCCTCAAATTAACCCGTCTCAAAGTAGTACAAAATCCGTCTCATTGCAAGTGCGATACAACCATTAGCTGAGATTAGAGTCCCTTTATAGACAGAGTGGCGACAACTCGTGATTTGGACACCATTTCGGGCCAATAATCTATTGAGGTTCCATGCGCCACTGCATTTTTGTCAATGTCCCGCCATTTTGGGGCCAGAAAATTGGATGTGTCATGTCGCAACTCTCTATATAGGAACTCTAGCTGAGATAAGGGTGTACCGCTTTCGACTGTCCACTACAATTAACCCAACCCCTAGTCTCAAATGCTGGATCCGCCAATAAACTTACCTCCACATGGGCAGTCAATATCTGCAGCTCTCTTGCGCCGATAACAATCTCCTGATCCAAAAAACGGTTCACATGCATAACGTGTAAAGTACACACTGCAACAAGAAAGTAAATTCGGAATTAGACCAATAAATAGCAAGTGTCATTATTGGTCGATCTGCTTCAATTCGAGAAGTAGAGTATTATCCCTCAAAGACAGAATTATTCGGTATCATTCGGATTAATTGCTCAGAGGTAGAATAATGGATTAATTAAATAATATTGACTGCCCTTGAGGGCAATATGGCATATAGTGCCTGAACTAGCATAATATTGCCCCGAGTCGAAGACGAGGGCAATATGGTGCTAGTAAGGGCACTATATGCCATATTGCCCGAAAAAAACAGTCAATATTTTTATTATTATCCTTCAACTACCTATCTCCAACATAGGACATTGAAAACACACAGTGTAGTCTACTTACCACATATCCTAGCTGTGGGGTGTAACACAAAGACTTACGATTGATTAAAAGTTACGATTGATTTTTTCTCGGCAGCCTCACCATGGACAGGATGGCCCAAAGTTCATGATCTTAATCCTAACCCTAGCCCTAACCATACTCTTAATCATATCCAAATCCTAATCCATGACTGTACCTGGTTTCTGAATGAGGCTACCGAGAAAAAATCAATCGTAAGTTTTAATCAATCGTAAGTCTTTGTGTTACACCCCACTGGTCTGGTACAACTGCTACAGTACAGTCATGTATGTTTGAATCCAAAATGTTCCACTGTCTTCATCAATATTAAAATATCAAGGAATCAATTCCCCTCGAAACATCATGCCTCGGTATAATTTGCAGAATGTGTCATTCAACGAGTCATAAAAGTTTGCTTTCTCAGGATATAACGTTACCAAAATCCGAAAAACTGATTTAAACTGGGCATTTGTCGTGGGATTTTTTTTTCTTTTCTTTGTTTCTTCAGCATTCTGAGTTGAACCATTGTGACGCAATAATGCTTGTGTGCGTATCCATTGTCTTACTACTGTTTGTAAACGCGCATCATTAAAATTACGCGTAGGACCCCCGACCAGCCGGTCAACATTGTAAAAAGGCAGCCTTACGTCAATGCGTGTTTTTTCAATGGGATTTTTTTATTCCGGTCAATATGGCCAATATACCCCATGAGCGCTTCATATATCGATATCATATCAAAACTGCGGTCGGTATGAATTTGCAATAGCCCGGTTCAGATGTCTTATAAGGGTAATAATGGGCAATGGACTGTATGTGAATTGACTGATCGATTGTGCGTTAGCAGCGTGTCTGTTGGTGTGTCTATTGGTTTGAGGGTGTGCATGTGAGTGTACCAGAAACAAAGAAGATGAGTTAATTTTATGTGGGGTGGGTGTGTATATGTGCGTGTGTGTGGAAGGGGAGTTTGTGTGTGCGAGAAAGAGCACACGAGGAGGTGTGTGTGGTGTGTGTATGTGCGTGTTCGTAAATGTATGTGAGTGTAGGTGTGCGTGGGTGTGTGTGTGTTGTGAGTGTGGTGTATATTGGTGGCATGTTTCAGAAAGTAATGAAGGTGCCTGGGTTAACGAGGGTGTATGCGTGTATGTGTGTGTGTGTGTGGTATGTTTGGATGTGATGTGTGTGTGGGTGTATGTGTGTGTGTGTATGTGTGTGTGTGTGTGTGTGTGGTGTGTATGTGTGTGAGTGTGTGTGTGTGTGTGTGTTGTGTAGTGTGGCGTCTGTTATCTGTGGGTAAGTGTGTGTATGTGGGTGTATGTTAGGGCGTATATGTAGGGGTGCAATGGCTTGTTTTACGATCCACATATCTACGATCATATTTTCAGATTTTAAAAACCGTTATTGTAACGTTTTTCAAACAGTATTCTTCTGGCCCACTCATCCCGTTAGGCGTCCCTTCCACTGATGCTCGACAGAGCGGCAGCAATTTAATCGCGCAAGGACTTAGATCTGGACTTGATGTTTTTACTGTATTAAGATCCTAAATGACTTTCATTTGCTCTGAAACTTACTTATTATGGTCCGTCTCGCACTTGTTTTGGGAAGAACCTAAACCCCTTTAATGAATAAAAACAAATGAATTCCCCTTTACTGTTCATTTATAAGTCATAGTGTGCAGTTGAACTTGTAATGTCAAACCACAGCATAGGGATGCTTTTGCGTTGCTGGCGTTATTCGCCCCCTTCATCTTCATTAGATAATGTAAACAGTGTGTGTTTGTTACAGATGTAAATCGATTTGAATATTTTGTGAAGGAAATGAATGTGATTTTCAATCAATCAAAAATCAAAGAGGTTGACATGCTTAATTGTCTACATTATAAACGAAGTAATGTGAAATTATACAGTCTGTATAAAAAAAATGGTACATTCGGGGGAAAAGAAATGTAGGTATGAATTATTTTCAAATAATGTGTGTAAGTGGTACCAAATTAAAGCCAGATTTTCCTTGCTTATGCACTTTGTTCTTTATAATTTGCTTTCGTAAAACAAAAGTTTCGTAAAAGCTAAATTTTGTGCGACGACGAACAAATAAATCGAAATTACGCACTTCTATTGTTCTGGAGCGCTGAATTCATGGCCAAAATGCAAAACCTACATAAAGGCATGGGACATCGTGCGAAAAATCGATTTTTCTCGATTGTAGAAAACTGGTCATATCTAGGACAGAATACAGCACCAAATGTGTTGAAAAAAAATCAAAAGAAAGTCTGATTGGCCTGCTTTATGAAAATACCAAACAATACCAAGTTGTGAGTAATCTTCATACGATAAAAAAAAAATGTTTGTACCACATTTATTTGACACGGACTGTATTTCAGTATAGCAATGTGCCTGTTTTCTCCATTACACAGACTCATACTTTACTAGTGTTAAGCGCATTGAAATGTTTATTTAATGCGCTATATAAATGTAAATTACTGATTATTATATTATTAGTGCACTAATTGAATAGCCAAATGCAGAGATCGAGGAGCAAAGGGATTGGATGGGGGCTTTAGCTTTTTATTTTTACCACCCCTTCATTTTTTTCAGAAAACTTGTAAATGGTTTTCAAATTTATTTTTTAGCCTGTTGAGTCCCCGCCCCATTCCCCTTTCGGTTTAGATCCTTCACTTTCAAAAAAAGGCTCCACAGCTTTTTAAATTAGACCATTAAAATCGAAAGCGGCTTGCTTGAGATTCGATCATCTGTTTATGAATAGCTTTCCACCGATGTTTTCACTCGCTTCAAAACAATAATAATTATTATTATCATTATTTGTTTGATAAATATTTTAAGAGGCTGGGTATTGTTTGGAATGAGGACCATATTTTTTTTTAATGTGACTCGCGAGGTTACGGTATCACTTAAAAAAAAAGAATAATAAACTCGATGCAAGAGATGTATATTATAACTTGTACAATAACAAGAAAACAGAATATATGTCGATTTTCTGTTTTATAATTTTATTCGGAAAACAATTATGATACCAATTAGCACAAAAGTACACAAACGTACCCCCCAAAGTATTACAATATTTCTGACAAATACGACTACAATTATTACAAACAAAACATGACGCTTTGGGTAGACTACCAATTTAATGTAATCAATATCATATTGTCTTACAGAAATGATACATAGCATTTAAATATTACCAGTCTCCTCTGAAATGAACTGTTTGACAAAATTAGGAAATTTATTGATTAAAAAAGAAAGTCTTTGTTTAAACAGAGATCTGCAGTTAAAAAGAAAGATTTTGTTTTGGAAGTCGAATTGCATTTCATTACATTTATTTTTTATTAAGTCCAAAACTGACATTAACAAACGACATTTTGTTTCTGATCGCATGAAAACAGGGCAAGAAATAAAACAATAATATATTGTATATCAAATGTTTAAAAAAGCGCAATAAAATCATAAATACATTATAACATGATTCCATAATTCAAATGCAATGCACATTGATTATTAAATTATTAATATTTTTGAGAACCCTTTCATTTTCCATTAGAATATTTACTTTTTATCACAAAAATTCAGGGCAAGAATTATAACAATGAAATAAATGTATTTCAAATAAAAAAAAATACGACGATAATGATAATTACACTATTAGTATTACATAATGCAAATTCAAAGAACATTAATTATTAAATTATATTGATATTTTGCGAGACCCTTATCTTTTACCAATTATCTCTTTCATTTTCGCTTTAATTATGTTTATAATTTGCGGTGATTATTTTTTAACAATGGATTTAATGTGCAGTCCTCCCTCAACACCAGCAATTTTACATAATTATATACATGTATTTACATAAGCACAATAATTGTCAAATAATATTATTATATTTAGGAGCCTTATTATTTTCCAATTGCCTATTTTATTTCGTAATCAACTGTGTTTATGATGTTTCATTTTTTCGTTTTATTTTTCCTCCCGCCCATTTTTCTCCTTCACTTCTTTTGTCCATCCTCCGATTACCTTTGAATAGTTTTCATTTTTTCTCTAGATATCAATTTCTGTCAATCTATCTCCCTGTCTTTCTTTCTTCCATTAGCACAGTATTCATATCAAAATAGCATGATAGCTGCAGTTGGTAGTGGTTGTTTCTGTGTTTTCGTCTTTATTACACTTTTATCAATCCCCTAACCCCCCCCCCTCTCTCTCTCTCTCTCTCTCTCTCTCTCTCTCTCTCTCTCTCTCTCTCTCTCTCGGTCTTTTTTCTTCTGTCAATCGCTCCCCATCTTCCTTATTTGAATGACCGCGTAAATACGATGAAACGGGTCCCATGTGCCCTAACAGACAAATTATAACAGTACTAGACTAGACCTCACATTTCATCTTTTGTCAAAACTAGATCAGCACAACCACAAGTCCTCAACTTCTCAAATCTGACACACTTGCAAAGGTCGTAATTCAACATTATGAGCAGTGCTGCCTATAATGTAGGCTCACTAATGCAATATACCAAATACATTCATAACACAATAATGGCATTAGCACGTTACAAAACAAGTACTTTTCTGTTCAAAACATTAGTTTCTCTATACATATAATATCGTAGGCTATTTAATGCCATGTAATTATCTCAAACGATATATTTTTAAGACTAGCCATTTATAACACACAGTCAATGAAAGTGTTGGTCAATTTGCTCTCGATTCAAGTATTAGGGGAAAAACACAAATAATGATAAATTTCTCAAATCGTCTTCACATCTCTACCAGCAAAGTCGTACCACGAACCATAGTCCTACGAGAATGGACCGAGAACGGAAAAAAAGCGCTGTCAATGCTTACAATCAGGCCATGTCTTTTGTATTCCAGGTATCGTAACAACGTACTTAATTCATCTGTTACGTATGAATTAGCCGCTATATAATAGGCTACGGATTTAATTTTATTTTATTTTATTTTATTCGTCGAGTGAACATTTATGATAGAAAAGAAAGAAATACCGACAAGGATAGCCCATGAGAGCCGAAAAGGCTTATTTACAACGGGGTCCTTTCTAGTGAAACGTAGGATATATATGACATAATGAGAACAAAGTATAATAACTAAATTATTACATACATATAATAACAGATAATAATACAAAAAGATGAACGAATCCACCAACAAAATTTTGCTAAATATTAATTCAAGCAAATTATAGTTTAACATAATTGTACTCTATAAAAACAATGATTGATTGTGACTAAGCTGTTATCTGCATGTTGTGCTAGTTTCCTGTTTTAGGTGTTGCTTTAATACACTCTTGAAATTAATAAACTTCTTAATAGCTTTAACATGATTTGGAAGAGAATTCCATCATTGGATACCATGAAAATAAAAAGTGTTTCCTATATATTCTTCACATTTAGGTAAAACGAAATTAAAATGACCATTTCTAGTTACGTGTTCATGGATATTTGAGACACGAGTGAAATTATTAGTTATATAATGATCTAAAGTATCTGAGTAGAATATTTTATGCACATGGTGCAACACTAATTGTTTAGACCTTTGATCTACATAGAGTAAACCTGCTTCTTCAAGTTCATTACTACCGACATTGTGTTCTTGGGCCTAAAATGTTAAGAAATCTTATAACCTTATTCTGAATTATTCTTAATTTTTCTTATCAGTCTTGCCCAGACTACTGAACCAAGCTGCATTGGCATAGTCAAACAGGCATTGTATTAAAGCAAAACATAGAATTCGTATTGATTTTGTATTCATACAAGCTTGGTATCTATATAAAAATTTTAAACGAGAATTAGACTTTTTAGCAATTGAGTCTACCAATCCTGTCCATGATAAATCACTTGTTAAATCTATTCTTAAGTATTTTACTGAATCTTTTCTTACAATCACCTGATTATTATAGGTTACCTTGAAATCAGGTGCATGTTTCAACTTTCCCTTTGAACAAAATAAAATGCTTTCTGTTTTCCCAACATGTAAACTGAGCTTATTGTCCGTCATCCACTCATTGCAATTTGCAAGTTCTGTACTAGTAACATTAGATGTGTAGGTTTAGTGGGTGCAGAGTCCACTTCATAATCGGGGGGTCGTGGATTCGAACCTCTGCCGCTTCATACCATAACACGTTAAAAGATGGGAGTTGCTGTTACCCTGTTTGGTGTTCAACAAGAAACTGATAGAGCAACTTCAATCTGGTGCTGGGATGTAGCTGCCAGGCCCACATCAATTGAGCAAAAAGAATTTCCGTTTTGGACAATTTGGAGCAATGCTGAATAGCCAAAATAACCAGCTGTAAGGTCGTCACTGGCAACCTTTTCTCAAGAAGATAAAAAAATATGGCCATCCCAAAATTTACAAGCCATGTTCATGCCAAGTCCAGTCTACAGTCTGTGTCAAATAAACTGGTATAAGTGAAAAACATTTTTTTATAATATGAAGATTAATCACAACTTGCTATTAATTAGTATTTTCATAAAGCAGGAAGATCAGACTTTCACCTGCAATTTTTTTCATCACATTTGGTGTTGTAATTTTTGAAATATAACCAGTTTTCTACAATCAAGAAAAATCCATTTTTCGCACGCCGTCCCTTGCCTTTGTGTATAGGTTTTGCACAATGGCCATGAAGTTCTCAATTTCGATTTGTTCCTCGTCGCACAAAATTTAGCATAACTTCTGTTTTACGAAATCAAATTATACAGAACAAAGCGCATCAGCAAGGAAATCTTTTGGCTTCATTTTAGGTACCACAAACACACATTATTTGAAAATATTTCACACCTACATAATTTTTCCGACTGTACCATTTTTTTTTTGTTTTGACACAGACTGTATAGGCCCGTAGTGAACAAAGGTAACATGAAGAATTTGCATTTCCATGTTCTAACCCTCCCCCCCCAAAAAAAAAAATAAGGGCCGACTAAAATGATCATGCAAAATTTATTGTGATCACATCCGAACCCCATACCAAATGTGAGAAAATTTGGTGTTATTTTGAAGAGATGTTGCTGCTTTTCGTAAGAGGGTTACTACTTTTTGTGAGAGAACTATTCGTTGGGAAACCTTAAAGCTCCCTAATAAGTCCGGGAGTGGCCGCTAAAAATGGTGTCGGGGCCATACGCCCATCCCCATGCTATAAGTGTTGGTTCGGCAATATTTTGGCTAATTCAAAAGCCTTGTTTATTCTTTTATTTTTGTTTTATTTTTTTTTTTTATTTATTTTTATTTATTTATTTATTTTTATTTTTATTTTTTTTTTTAATAGAGCACGGGGTACCAGAGAGTTCGAAAATCAGAAGAACCCAAGTTCTTCTGATATCAGAATATCAGAATGTCGGGAATAATGAAATTATCGGGCAAAATAGGGTTCAATACGGATCGATGCAGCTGAAATGGTTTCTCATATCTCAATATTTTGGCTTATATTATTTATATTCACTGCTCTTGTATTACGATTAACCCTCTTAATCAATGGGGAAAAGAATATCGAAATAACAGCTTCTCGATATGCCTTGTTACCAAAACCATAAACAAACGGATTGACAGCAACAACGCCATAGACAACGACGTGTATGAGAGCATAGGACAGTGGACTGACATCACTATTGAAGGACCGATAGAGTATGAAGACCACGAATGGGAGCCAGCAGACGACGAAGCTGATCACGACGACGAAGAGAAGAAGAGCAGATTTCACCTCACGTTTCCAACGTCGTCGATCGTTGAGGCCTTCGCCAGCACGGCCGTTAGAAGCGTCATTTGATCGACCGTTAGAAGTCCCGGACTGGACAACCATCTGATCAGCGACGACTCGAATATGACGACGAACAACCTGGTAGATGCGACAATATATGATGACCATGAACGGAATAGGCAAAAGCCAGTTGGCAAACACGAAAGAGACATATTTGCGATTCGGTATCACCGAACTCACTCTACAGCCATTGGTGACGTTTGAAATGTCTCCTTTGAAGCCCAATGACGTGGTAAAAGGTATGATCATAGTCACAAATGCCGAGTAAAGAAAAACGGCCACCAGGACAATACCGGTACGGAAATTTGTGACTAAGGTTGGTGCTTGCAAAGGATGGCAAATTGAAATGTAACGTTCAATTGTCAGAGCCAGAACATAGTATGTCAGTAACAAACCGCAAAAAACTGCCGTTGTCATAGCTATGATACATTCGGGGTTGTTGGTGATGATGAATATGTCGACCAATATTTGGATAGGATAACAGAAAGCAGAGCCTAACCAACCAAAGATGAACGTCGCCAGGGTGATCCAATTCGAATTGGCTCGGACTTCAGCTCGGCAGATATAGGCGATTATCATTGCGGTGTTTCCGAGTATGCCCAATATTAATACAATACTGTTTGTAGCGATTATGATTGTGGTATATGATGTCGCCATTTCATAAACTTTAAATTCTGTAATAGATTATTCTCAGAAAATTTTCTGTTAGATATTACAAAACCCTCGCCAAATCGGCGTTGTTGTGTTGACTTTTTCTCAGAACACAGCAGCTTGCAACCAAAACTTGATATAAATCAATCTGCTCATGTATCATCAATTTAAACATCTTTTCTGTTTTGGTTATGAGTGTTGAAATATACAAGTAACAATTATCAGCTCCAATCAAAACCACGTGACTGTCTCTTGTCTCATGATTGGACGAAGTTGCCTGTGTTTTTAATTGGTCACAAGGAACGTGGTGTCGCAGGCTATAAAGTAACTGTCGTCTATGATCCATTATGATGCAACTTGCACAAAGTGAAGACTAGCATAATTATTGTTCGCAGTTAATGACATATTGTTTGAGAACTCGAATTAAATTTCATTTCATTTCTTTTATCAACTGTAAAGTTGAAACTTAAAAAAAAAAAAGTTTCATTGTTTTGTTCTATTTGTGAGAAATACAGGGGAAGAAAGACGACAATAATCTAATATACATGTATGTCAAAATACAAATACAGAAAAAAATACATTATTACATGATTACATAATTACATAATTGAAAGCACAATAATTATAAAGAGATATTTTGTTTTTTTTTAAAGCCTTATTAGTTTCCAATTACCTCTTTTATTTTGCATTTAACTAATATACTTATAATTAGCTGTAATTAGTTTGTCATTATTTTTAATGTGCGGTCCTCCCATAACGCCCGCAATTTTGCATAATTACACAATTACAAAATTATATAATAATGTAATTACACAATTCAACGCAAAATTATTATCAATTAATTTTGAAATTATATGTAAGAGCCTGTTGATTTTACAATTATCCCTTTTATTTCGCATTTGATAATGTTGATAATTTTTGAATTTCTTCTTCACTCCGCTATACGTTTTTCTTGCCCATCTTTTTGTTTGTCTTTCGGTCGTTTTAATTCATTCTACTTTCTTTTATTTTCCTATTTTCTATCTCAGACATTCTATCTCCATGGGGGTTGTGCCACGAAACCGTCATAAGTCTACGTTCTCCTACAACCTATAGAGACACGTGTTGTAAAATTAATACGCCTTTCAATGGGACGTCCAAGAACTTATGCTGCAGTCACACAGACACTTACGTATAGATACGTTTGTGTTATTTTAATCTTATTTCTTCTTCTATTCTATCATTTCTTATGTATTTTTTGTTTTACTCGATGAACGAAATTATCAATATTTCCACTGCTGACTATGACGGATAGGCATCCGTGGGGGTCCGCAGAAAAGAAAATAATTTTTGGACGCAACCGGACGTAACTGAACGTAAGTGTCTGTGTGACTGTAGCATTATGCTACAGTCACACAGACACTTAGGTATAGTTACGTCCCGTTGGGTCCAAAAATGATTTTTGTTTCTGCTCTATTATTTCTGTATTTCTTTGTTTTACTGAATGAACGAAATTATCATTATTTCCACTTCTGACTATGACGGGAAGGAATCCGTGGGGATCCGCAGAAAAGAAAATCATTTTTGGACGCAACGAGATGTAACTATACGTAAGTGTCTGCGTGACTGTAGCATTAGACTCATGACGGTTTCGTGGTACGGTCCCGATTTTTCTCGCTTCAGTTATTTCGGAATCTATCCTACGATAGCCTGATAGCTTGGATTTTTCTTCGTCTTTATTGCCTTTATGTTCTCTTTTCTCTGTATCTCTCAGACTCACATTCTCTAAATCATGCCCTTTATAGTTCCCTCCCATTTGCCTCTGTTTTGCTGTCTCTTTCACCTCCTCCCTCCCTTTTCCAGGCTTTTTTTTTTTTTTTTGGGGGGCTTGTTTTAAGGCTTTGTACTTTGTAACATATTCTTACCTTTCAAACACGATTCTTACCCTTTAAACACAATAGCATAGAAATAATATTAACAATAATAATAACAATACTGATAATAATGATAATAATAATGATTATGATAAGTATAATGACAATAATAATTATAACAATCTCTTGTTAAAGTTTGTCGTACTACAATATGCAAATTTTGCATATTTTTATCTCATTTTTGGGGGCCCCTTTTTCATGTTTTTGTTTACCCGGCAGACCAAGGCACCCTCGGTCATATTTAGGGTTCTTATGGGCCTTTAAGATAATTATGGGTTTAAGGTTACAGGTTTCATTCTCATGTTTAGGGGAGGGTCGAATTAAAAGTGTTATCGGTGAAAAACTCGATTATTTCATTCCTCTTTATGTTAAAAACCAGATAAATAAGAAAAAAAAACTCCTTTTCCCCCAAATGTTGTTTCGCCCATTTTGACAAGGTTGCAAATGGTAACTAAAGTCTGATAGTTTTCTTTTCATGATAAAAATCGTGGCTGAGATTCTACAATACATTTTTTAGGGAAGATGAAAATAAATATAAATAATTCAAAATTTTGGATTCAAATCAAAATAAACTTTGACTACAAACAACACCAAATTAGTATTTAAATATCATGTAATATAAAAAAAAAAATGCTCCAACTCCATTCTAACTAAGCTTATTAAATTTCTGGGCGTTATTTCATTTATTGAAAGATTTTTTAGGTACATTATATAAATAGAGTATTTATACTTACGTCACTGTTCGGGAACACGTTCCTTCGGCTGCAAGTGATTGGCCTACTATCTGCCCAATCAGGGTGGCCATGGTTAGGATACTCAAAATTAGCTTCATAGCACCACGGGTAGGCTCAAAGCTAATCTGTAGGACAAAAAATACATACAAAGTCAAGAGCACGTTACGCCGAAACATGTTCCTTTCGTTTAGATGTTATGTTTTCTGCATATCTTTAATTTGAAGTTTTTGTTAGATGAAAACATCATTTGCAAAAAATACAAAAGTACAAAGGTAGAAAGCTAGCATAATATTAGTGAGCCTAAATTTTTTTTTTATTATTATTTTTCTTGTACCAGTCTGATTTTTAACACATTTTTGTTTTATCAACACCGATTTAACTCACTTCAAAGTCTTTTATAATCACATGATTGCAGGCACTCACCAACAATAATATCCCAAGATTGTAAATTAATTTATTTTTAAGCAAAAATAATCAGTATATACTCACAAACGTACTGCTAACTGGAATTTAATTTCTTATCTTGTCCAAATTCGAGAACATTAATGTAAGAACTTTTTCCGCATGCAACAATTTGGTAACTACTTTGCTTTAAACATGATAAAGTCCAGTATGAAATGAATAAGTACGATTTCGAGAGAGAGGGAAAGTGATTGGCCTTGGGCAAAACAAATCTCTGCATGCTTCAATGGCTTCTAAGCGTAAAAGTCCTTTGTTAATTTGTAGATATTTGTAAAGGGTCATGATGCAATGGTGCTTTTTGGAGAGAATTAAGGGGGAGTCCCTTCCCCCTTATTGTATTGTATAATGCAAACAAAGACTCACAAATACCCCTAAATAATACCTTTGTTATCGATGAGCTTTCGCTCGCAATTTTGGTTTCAATCTCTTCATTGGTGTATTTGTATCTACTTATCTGTGTATACAGTATTACTCCGCATCACTGTGATAGAAGCCTTAATCTCATGTTGATGATGAAAAGTATATTTTTATATATTTAAATTGAGAAAGAGAGAGAGAAACAGACACATAGAGAGGCAGAGAGACAGAGAGAGAGAGAGAGAGAGAGAGTTGAGAGATGAGAGAGTGAATTGTTTATGACAAAGCAATGCAATGTTTCGATGAGTTCTTTATTGATTTGAATTTATTTGTAAAGGGTCATGATGCAACAGTGCTTTTTTGACCGAACATAAGGGGAGTCCCTTTCCATGTTATAATCTTGCGTCATAATGCCAACACAGACTTACAAAAAAAAACTCAATACCCTTGTTATCAAGGAGCTACTTTCACTCGTAAAAATTGGTTCTAATCTCCAAAGAGGTGTATTTGTATCTACTTATCTACTGGGCATTATTGTGACATAAAAATCTATAGTAATAAATCACAAAACAAAATGATATATACTTATGAGAAATGGCGCATCTGACAAATAAAAAAAAGACGCTTCACTTCAGAGTTTTGGATCCGGAGTCAAATGAAATTAAGAAAAAAAAAATCAATTTCATAACATTTATCAAAACTTATTTTGACAAACGTTTCTCTTGTCACTGTTTTTAGTCGGCCCTGAGCGCAAGTAGGGTAACATAATTTATAAAATATTTTACTTTTATTAAACTGTAAAAAAACGAAGTATATTAAAATTGTGCTTCATTTGATTTATTCATATTTAAATTTGTGTCCCTGGATTGTGTATGTGTGTGTGTGTGTGAGAGAGAGAGAGAGAGACAGACAGACAGACAGACAGACCAACAGAGAGACAGACAGACATACAGACAGACAGCCGTGTCAGAGAGAGAGAGAGAGAGAGAGCTGGGGGCATTTTCATGAAATAGGACTTGTCAGACCATGGATGGAACAGGATCCTCCATGGTCAGACATTTTATCCAACAAGTCCTGTTTTTATCTGACTGTTACCATAGTAATATTAGCAAATCAAAATCAAAGATGTCAGATCTGACAGCTTGTCAGACAAGAAATGATGATGAAATGAGCCCCTGATTCCATTGGACAAAGTAATGCTATGTTTCAATGGCTTTTGACTTGAGAAAGTTTATTATTGATTAAAGGTATTTGTGAAAGTATACATGACACCATAGAAGTGTCCTTTGGACAAATTTGACAATTAAAGGGGAAGACCCTTTCCTGTATGTCAGAGTCCCTTCACAGAGAAATGTTGTATAAATACAATGCACCGTATACCATTTAAAAAAGTTGTATTGATATCTTTTTAATTAAAAGTATCATTTTCGAAGAAGGTGCGATCGGTTAATGCATAAACAGACTCTCAAAGTTATAAAAATTTTGATGAAAAGAAAAATGTATAAACTGTTTGTGCTTTCCTGACCGTCTATCCGTTCCCTGACGATTCCCCCTGAAATATCATGACACCCGCGTCCCCAACCACCGAGGTCTCCCGAGAGTCCCAATCACAAAGAGAGAACCAATGATCATATTTGGTATAAGCTTCACGGTGCGTCATAAAAGGCAAGAATTATTAATGCACCTGTAATGCTATTGTCATGGTTGTTGTTGTTCTTTTTTGTGTGTGTTTGTGTGTCCATATCAGGCGCGTATCCAGGATTTCGCACCCCGGGGGGCCCGACATGAATTTGGCGCCCCTGTGTACTTTTCAAAATATGGCGCCCCCCCTATGTATGTTGAAGGACTTTGAATAATAATTTATTTGAAGTTTTTTTTTTTTTTAATACTTGCCAATGGTGAGTTAATGGAAAAGAATTTCTAGGTATATGAGGTATTACCGCTATAGATGAAAATACGAATATTTCTAAATACGAGCGCGAAGCGCGATCAGATTTTTTTCCCCCTCTACTTTACGATCAGAAAGCAAAGAATTCTAAGCAATTAGGGGTATCAATTTTGTTTAGCTCTTCATCAGAATATCATATGAACGGGAGCTGTAATTTGTCCATCAAAACGATTTGAAAGCAAGCCATATAAAATCATGTGAAATTTGTCCATCAAGTAATGTGAAATCAAACAAATGTATATTGATGTTTTGTTGTTCAGAATCCTCATAATCTGGTTACAAGAAAGAAAAAATAGGCGAGCGTGAATCGCGAGCAGAAATTTGATGTATCGGAATGATCTCTGAAAACGTGACATTTTATGCATTCCTCAGGAACACAATATAATAACTCTTTGGAAAATGAAGCGAGCGCGAAGCGCGATCGAAAATTTTGCTCTATGTAATAGAGACCTGAAGTTTAGGATCACTTTGGCCTCCATAATTTAAGCTCAATTTGGCGCCCCCTAAGATATAGGTCAATTTGAAATGCAAAAATGAATGTAACGTGAAATCAAATAAATTGAAATGTTTTGATGGTTAGAATCCCATAATGTAAATTTTGGTAAGAGGAAAAACACAGGCCAGCGCGAAGCATGAACGGTTTTGATGTATTCAAATGATTAGAAAACAGTACATTTCATGCGTTCCTCAGGAACACAATGTAATAATTCATTGGGGGGAAAAAATGATGCGAGCGCGAAGCGCGAGCGAAAATTTTGCTACGTATATACAGACCCGGATGCATGAATTTTGAAATTTTGCTCTATCTATATAGAGACCATATTTTAAAAACCTATTTGTTGCCCCCTTAGTTTCAGGTAAATTCGCGTTAAGCTCAATTTGGCACATATCAATTCTACTCCACGTGAAATGTAAATCTAACGTATGACGTTAAATCTTAACATAAAGACGCGTCCATTATTTGAGGAGGGGAAAACGCAACATTACATTCATGAGTTTAGTGGAATGCCACACAGCTGAAAAAACAAAACCCGCGCTAACGGCGGGAAGAGCACTGATTGACAAACTGCATGCAATTATTACTTAGCGCCAAAAACTCGCCTAAGAAACTCCCTGTCGTAAAATGGAATGTCAGTCGATCCGTTCGAGGAAATTAGTCTGACATGAAATAAATAATTGAACTTTTATCATAGTTTCGTAGGTAGATGCTTCAGACCAGATTAATGGAAAAAGACATTTTGCAAAGCGCTATAACACCATTGGCTAAAGTTGTAATCAGAATCTTTATTTCACATAGATTGAGTCCTAACGATATGGATATAAATATGATCTTGTCACACTTGCGAAGACGCCGTCACATCGATAGTGCATAGTGTGCGAAATATTGACCTCGTCGAGAAAGATTCGTATTGAATGTTAAAGTGACAGGACTTTTTTTTTAAACCAACGATGATGACTGAATGGTACAGATATTGGGAAAGCTGAGAATCTAAGCTTTTTTAAAAAACTGGCCTTGATCATTAGGTGTAATATATCAATCTAATCGAGGAAGATGACTACCCAGCATATACGTACTATTTGGCAAAAATGGCCATACTTGTACAGGAATTGATGGTCTTACTAGGATTTCGAATTGACACAGTGACAGAACTTTTCTCGTTCAATAAAGGTCTATTCCTATTTTAGATGAAAAATTTCGGACTCTAAGCGTACTTATTCAAGTGATCATTTCTTTGAAAAGATGTTGCTCCGCCATAATCAAGAACATGAAAAAACTTGTGCAATA
>CALNVZ010003428.1:33066064-33108294 GCA_940671915.1 Paracentrotus lividus
GGATCCGCGCCTGTTTAGCAGCAGTTTTCAAAAATAAATAGTGATATATAAATGTGAAATATTAATAATTTGAAAGAAAATTATTTGTATATGCGAAATTATTATTATATTTAATGAAATAGTTTAATATTAAAATATGAAAAAAACATTTCTTGCAATATTTTACACATAAACTTGAAAGAGCTTCAACATGGCAGCTCCCATGTGAGCACAAAAACTTCCTACATGATTAACACTGTCAGGACGATTTGGGAATGAATTAATTTCAAATTCCATTGAGAATGGCATTAGAGATATTACCACCATCACCTAATTGGTATTTAACAAGTGCTAGTTCATGTAGTGAAGATGGTATATTAGCTTTTGCCACAAAATCGTCAGTTTTTCTGCTCGATGTGACAGCTACCCCTCCGACATTTGCGGGAAATTTGAATGGGCACACGGAGCGAGTGACGTCTGTCGCTTTCTGCCGAGCCACCGGGGAAGGAAGTACGCGGTTGTGCGCTACTGCAGGAGATGATGGATTCATCAAGATCTGGGATACCAAAGCCAAGTCTGTCTGTTTTGAGAAAAAATGCCAAGAGGTAACTTCTTTTTTCTTAGTAAGAACATGAAGAAGGGAAGATCACCCCGGAATATTTTTTTATTTGGTTTTTTAAAAAGCAGAATTTTGAAATAAGTCTCAGACTCCATAAAAAAAAAAAATTAAAAAAAATTAGTGTGGTTGCCATTGCAGGTTTGACCAAAATCCCCCCCAAAAAATTAACAAATTTATAAAATATAAAGTTTTTTTTTGTGACATCACATCATACATGTATGCGTCAAGCTGCTCTCCATTGTCCTGTCATATAAATCCCATAAATTGCTATTTTTCAGAAGAATGTTCTGTCAACAAATCTTTTTGTGAGTATTTACTATATTTAAAGGCCCCTGAGACCGTGGGGAATGGGCGTTTTTCCTGAGCTCCATCGATTCGTAGGTCCTACACAATCGACAGGCTTACGCATGGGTTGGACTACTGGAGATTAACATTCGGACAGCACGAACATGACGAAGTTGACCAAATTCAGTCAGTCAATAGGGTCAATAGCTTTGGGTTCTCGATTCCTCAACAATCCTTGGTTTATAGACTCTCAACGGGTCTCTTCGTATAAATTCAAAGAGAGGACTTTTATATTGCTCCATTTCAAAAACATAACATAGGTTAGATTTTAACTTTGGAATTCTGGTTAGTTAGTCTAGCCATGAAGGATTAACACCAGACGCATTGTCGCTGAAAATTACGCAACACACCTCAGGCTCTGCATGCGATGTTATTATTTCATCCAAGATGTGGTGATTTTCCCATGTTTTATCAATTATACGTCCCTTTAAATGCAGCATTTACACTATGTCTTGTGCTTGGTCAATTTAACATTAAACGTGGTAGGCTACCTACTTATGCCATAGGCTCGTCAAACCTTTCATCAATTATTCAATTTAAACATAAAGGTGAAAGTTTAGTTTTTGAACAAAAGGAAAATTATGAGTGATGGTGTGAAGAAAATAATGTTTTAATTCTTAATTTATGTCCCATTGCAAGCAGCTGCTCTCCCAAATTCTGTAAAGTTATGAGGGGAAAAATACTTTTTTTAAAAGGGTAAAACAAACGTAATAAAAGTAGATGTAGATGCATGTTGATTGTTGAAATGATCATACATGTAATGTGCGCATCACATGTACGCTAAAATTAAGGGAGATTAATCTAATTTCCATTGAAGCCTCTAAGATTCTGATTGTATACTGATTAAGCCAATTTTGTCTTTCAAATTATAGAATAAAATCACTTCTCTTGATTGGTCGAAGGCTAATGATGATGTAGTTGTAGCAGGAGATGAGAAAGGCTGCCTGATTTACTGGGATATCAAGAAAGATGACGTGAAGCTGCTCCGACCTGATAAAGGTTGTATCTACAGCCTAGCCTGCAGTCCTCATGACAGTAGACTAGTGGCATTAGGGTACGTATGTAATTCTTCTTATAGCGCCATATCTAGATATGACATAGGTGACAATTCTATGCCAATCCTCTCTTTTTTTGTGAGTATTACGAGTTCTAGCATTCAGTGCAGTGACTTCCCTCTCCATTCAACTATGCTCTGTCTTACTCTTTCTCTCTTTCCTTCTATCTTTCCTGTCAAAATACATCTTTCACCTCCTACTTTCTGGACACAGTCGCCAAGTGACTGGGCCTGACTCTGATTGTTGCTGAAAGTTCAGTATTTGCCTTCAGTATTGATCAAGATATTTCATATACATATGTAATACAACCACAATTTATAAAAGAGCTTCAATTTCTTTGCCACTGCACTAAACAGACACTCTCAAACTTTATGCAGTAAAGGGCACCCTTGTTTAGACGAGGTGCTTAGGACCAATCCGCTTTGCTCTGATAAAATTGTATTGTAAAGAACACAATAACATACCATACAAGTGCACGTTTAAAATGGTGTCCAGTAAAATAATTGTAATGAAATCTCATTTTATCTGTGCTTGTATTTGTAATAGTGGGTGTGTACTGTATCTCACATACATTAAGCACCCAACTCGCTGATATTGAATTGATATAAAGCTGTAAATATATCCGGGATCATCACATATCCTGGCAACTTAAAATCTAGATCAATCAACATGAAGTCAAATGATAGTGCTCAGAACCACCTGACCTTATTTATTAGATCTGAGGAAAATTTAGGCTTTTAAAAGTAATTCAGCCAATCAATGAGAGTAACCTCATGAACCAAATTTTATTAGAAATCGAACTGTGACCATTTGTATACTTTCAGATAGTCTCATTAGATGTAAAGTTCAAATTACAACAACAACAAATCATCATCTATATTTGTTTACACAGGTATAAAGATGGGAAGATTCTCATTGTTGATGCACTATCCAAGAAAGCTCCGATTGTCCAGCATCTAAGAGGTCATAATGATGAGGTCCAGTCGGTCACCTGGGCTCCATTCCTGGGAGAGGAAGCATTCCTGAAGAACAAACAAGAGGATGGAGATGAGGATTACCCAGTGCTACCTGGATGTCTTCTTGTTTCAGGTAAAGATGGAAATAAAAATGAAAATTATGGTACAGTCTACTCCCATTATAACAAATCACAAGTGTAACAAGATTTTGTTGCAACACTAACAAAGCAAGTGTTGTTAGTTTAACATCTTTCGAAAGGGATTCTCGTGAATCATTCTTTGGAGGCAAAGTTAAGGGAGTTAATTGCTAGAGCAACTTTTGATCCGTATTGTTCCTTGATAGTTCATACTGTTTTGTTTCCAGCGATGAGACAAACTATCAATTCCACAGCAGTCAGAAGATGCATGTTATCTTTCCTCAGCTTCGGAAAGAAAGCTAATCTAGATTGCCTCAGACTTGATTGTTAATTCCATCAACTGTAGCAACGATTATTATTTGGTTACTATCCTCTGCTGAGAGTCCAAGAAGTAAAAACTTTTATACTAATGTATTTAGTGGTTATTTTCGCAGTGGATTTATTTTTAGTAGTCAGTCTTCGACATCAATATGTAAAGGTCCCTTTCACACTTGTTCTTATTAATCCATACCAGGCAGTAGAGACAAGACCATTCGCATGTGGAGCACAGGTCAAGGCAAACTTCTCAAGGTCATGAACCTTCCCCCCAGGGGTGGGGGAGGTCAACGGCCAAGGGATAGAGGAGATGAAGGTGTTATGAAGTCAAGAGTTTGGGTTTCATTGTACTGGCCTCAGGATAGACCCACACAATTGATTTCAAGCTCTCATGGGTAAGTACACATTGAACTCTAATCGGTAGCTTATAACAGTAGCTTTTTTTCTCACATTTAGTAATACATGGGCATAAGTTGTGCCCTCATTGTGATGTGCTACTCTGCGTTATCCTGAGATGTTTGTCAAAAAGAGTGTACTCAACCATGCATTAATCACTGTGTTTCTCTTTTAAAGTGATTACAAACCTTAATGAGCAATACTGTTTTTCTGTGGTGGCATCGTGTAGTTCTACTGGGGAGGGTTCACAAGGCTGAAGGTCCACGAGGCCAAGGATTTTCCCACAAAGCCGAGGGTCCACAATTGATTAATCCCTATTTTTCCCTGCACTTTGGATTCATCATTCAGTTAGATATTTCTTCAATTTCATAATCTCAATTCCCTGATCTTTTTATCACTATTAGCAGCCATATCTTGAAGTAGATTTTTTTTTTAAAGCCATGTCAGGGAAATATATGTGACTTATTATTCAATGAATCTATCTATCGCTAGTGGTGATGTGATTGTATGGGATCTGAGCAAACCCAGTACACCAAGATGGGAGATTCTTGGAGGAGATACCACTCATCAGCGTTCTGTATTCAACATAAGTGGTAGGCAAGGTGACCTTGAAAGAATCATCACTACATCTATGGATAGACAGGTGAGATATTTTTTCCTTCTTTTAAAAACAACAAGGGAATATTTTACCCAAAAAAAAATTGCTTCTCGAGACTGATATATGTTGCTAAATATTTCTGACTATGATTGGTCTTTTATTTATAATAAAATATAAAATATGAAGGTGCCACCTGTGAAGGTAAATTGCCACTTGAACTAATGCCCGTTTGGTTTTATCCCACATGGTACAATTCCATTTCATCTGCAGCCCATTGATCTTTTGAACTTTTGGTCTAATTGCCACTTTAACTATTTACCTTTTTGTCTAATCCCCATTTTGTCTCATGCCAATTCCGTCTAATGTCCACTTGGTCTAACACCATTTAGTCAATTACCTGTAAAAAAACTGGTAATAGACCAAATATTCATTTGAATATAAGATGGAAATGCATGTATATAGACCAAGTAGAAATTAGTCAAAATTGTTAGTAGACGAAACGAGTTTTGAAAGCCATTTGAAAATTGGATGGAAATGCATGTATGTAGACCAAGCAAAAATTAGACTAACTGCAGGAAGTTCCATATAAACCCCTATGAGCACAAACTCCATGCATGTCAGTGTCACTATTCAAATAATTTTTTTTTTATATATAACCAATGAATGCTCTTTTTTCATTTTATTTGTCCCTCATAAAAGGTGATATGTTGGAACCTGTCTACCCTTCAGTCAGAATGGTGTCTTCCCACCATGGGTGGCTTTGTGTACAGTATCTCCCCGTCACCCCTGGACCCAGCCAGGCTTGCCATAGGTGTAGGGGATCAGATGATACGGGTCTGGAACACGGGGGCTCGAGGGAGGGTCTATGATGTCATCACGTTGTGGCAGGGCATCAAGTCTAAGGTCACAGTGGTAAGTAGGAATAGGTCATGTGATCTTTCACCTCTAAAACCAGCAATAATGAATTTCTTAATTCAATGCATTCATATTAAATTGAAATGTTTAAATCTTTCTATTGATATATACTGTATCATCTAATACGTTTTACCTGAAATTTACTCAAATATGGTTTTGGACGAGGTGGGGACATTTGCGAAAGCATATTTATGATTAATGTGATGTTTTCATTTCTATAAATAGCCATACATTTAAGTGGAACTCTTTAAGAGGACTGACTTGCAAAGTTTGTAAAAATACAAAAATTACATGAGTCATGCAGCTCCCCAACCTATCAATAAGGAGTAGGTCAAGCAGTAATGCTCATTATTAACTCTCTATACCCCGGTATTCTCCTGGAAACTTACCCTGATCGGACCCCGGTTCGAATCTTAGTTATGTCTTTTGGATGGTGAGGTGAAAGGTCTTTCTGACACTTAAATAATCATATCTGATTGACACACATTTAAATTCAATCAGCCAATCAACCAATATTGATCTTTTGGAAGATAAGTCCTGTGATTAAATGAAGTTATCCAATGAAGTCTGCTGTAACTGCATTAATTTGTTTGGTGTAGCCTTAAAGCCCAAGTATAGTTGTTGTAGAGAAAATTGCATTTTTCAAAAACTTACTCAACTTGTCCTAATATTGTCCCAATAACATATCAATATATGGGCAAGTAATATAACCATGTGCCATGCATGTCTTTTCATGATATGTTATAGTTAGCATAAACATGGGGAGATATTCATCAAAATGAGGCCATACTTCCTTCACTCTCACCCCAGAACTCTGGGCATGCCACACCACTGCTGACTGGTATGGCGTGTGGGCATTCTGTGTGTATCAGTCTGTGTATCAATAGCATATACTTTGCACACAAACCACTGCACATTGCACTCTCCCCAGTGTGATCCTGTTTAGGCACGGCCCAGAAACAAATCGATTTACACAGTTTTGTTGCTGAATTCAGGTCTTAGAGTGGATTTTATAACAAATAATTTTGAATACAGAGGTTATTTGAGGTATTAATTCATATTATTCTGCTATGGAAGTAAAACATAAAATATGTTCTCCCAAAACTATACATGAGCTTTAACACTGAACACCAAGGCTCCTTATTGTGACCTGTTGGTGCACTTGCATAAAAGTTGCAATTGAAAGCAATTAAAAAAATTAAACACAAGTCCCAAATACGCAATCCAGATTGTTCTAAAGTTAAGTTGCATTAGAGTTATGTTAAATCACAACTTTTTAAGAATGAGGGCCCAGGTCTAGTCTCCAGTTCGGGTATAAGTCTCAAGTGTTTTTAACTGTCATTTCTTGGCCTGTAATCAACACAAAACGGTTCGATTCATTTTATTCAATTCATCACTAAAATGTACAGACAGTTGTATGTGACCAAAACATACATATTTACAAGTCATTGAATCAATGTCATACTAAGCCTATATACAATGTAAGAAAATGAATTAGGGGAAACTTTGAAATAAAGCCAAGATGGCCTTGTAAACAAAGGTCCCTGTACAATAGAAGGTAAGCTGGAGGCTCTATAAAAATAAAGTGATTCAAGGAATTAAGTAAAAAACATTCAATACTGAAAAAAATACACAGAATACATGGAATATAGAGTGAAAACAGATTACAGACCCCCGCCCCATGAATTCCTCAGCAATCTGAATGTGCGTGCTATCTTTCCTCTGCTTCAGAAAGAAAGCTACATCCAGATTGCATGAGACAAGATTGTTAATCCCATCAACTTCACAACACCATTTCTAATGAGTTTTGTTGTACGGTCCCTGCCACTAAGTAGAGCAATGATCCTCCTGTCATTGCTCCAAGCAGCTTCAACATGAGGATGTCATTTAGTCAGTGATAGGAGTCTTTGATTTTTAGCAGTCAGATCTTCGACAGTCGCTCGCTTAAAGGTGGTCCTTCACGAGCATCGCTAAACCAAAACGAGGAATCAAGATGCGCTAATGTGGTCGCAGCCATTTTGTTTACGAACCATAGAGCATGACTTAATTTGCATACGGTTACACGCCAGCCAATCGCGATCGCGCTGTTAGAGCGATTCGCGATATACAAGCGTGTGTGTGTGTGGAGTGTTTGTGTGTATAAAGCACTGTATGAGTGCACGAGTTAATACCTGGGCCGAATACATTGCAGTATTCGGATCTCGAGATGTAATAGACCCTATATCATGTGTATTACGATAATATCACCTTCTCGCTTGCACGCGAATCATTGCCGATAAGAAATCGGCTCATGACTTCGGCAATCGTTCGGGTGTTCTAGCTTTCGGTTTTTGGACCACTGCGTAAGAGTCGCACATCGTTGGTATGAATGGGCAGCTTGCAGAGCTCGTTACCGCGTACGTATTTTGAACTCCCTCTACACTATGGGGAACGTACATCTTTAAGACCTTTCAACTTTCTCCGGTTCAATACTATTTCTTGACGTTTCCTATATGATTTAAACTTGAAGATGATGCCGTGGTATTTAGTGGTTGTCGTATCTTCGGTGTTGTCTGCGGCACGCTCTGGTTGAGGTTCGCTTGGCATTCCTACCCTGTGGCTTCTTTCATTCTTCCTCTCTGGGCAGCCGAAAAATCTTGAACAATTTCGACGAGAATATTGTTCTTGCACATTCATATTTTTATTGACTGCTTTTAGACATTCTGAGTGCTCATTTTCATTGACACAGTATTAAATTTGGTGTGTCCAGCTTGTCCATTTTGACAACCTACATGTATCACTTCCCATTGTCATTAATAATTCAATATAATATAAATAAATCTGAAATTTGCAGAATTTGAAATGGTCAATTATATTGGTTTGTCCCAGTATCTATGGATTACTGTTTAGTTAACTATCTCCACGACTAAAAACAGAGGTTTGAACCCGCTCCAGGGTCGAGACTGAACGAACCAATTCTTTTGACAGCTCACTCAGGAATCTAAATTAGGATGGTTCATGAGTTTGTTGTCTAAAGGAGCACCATGAAATGCAGTGGTGGTGTGTAGACTAAGCACTTTATCAATATTCAGTAAAGTATGCTTATGCCGAGTGCAAGTAAAAACTGCGTCAGTATGCTTATACTTGAGCACCATTGACATAGCGTACAGATTAAAATATAAATCCAAACAATGTGTTTGTCTTTGTACAGGTTTGCTGGCATCCGACAAGAGAGAATTCTTTGGCTTATGGAACGGACGATGGGAGAGTGGGCATCTTCAATGTTTCAGTTCATAAGTAAGTTATGCATAAATTTCATAATTTTAAATGTGATAGCATTCATTATCATGCAAAACAAATTGATAGAGAAAGTAAGAACAATCATAACTAATGCTGGTTTATAAGTTAAACACAATTTTCAAGGATACTATCATTGTGTTTATACTTGGAATTTACCCCCATTCTGTAAATGTATTTACCTCTACAGTTGTTGTATGCTGTATTGTATGCAAGGACTCGCAATGTTGTTTTTTAAAAAAAAATATTTTTATTAAATGAATGATTGGATAAAATCTGTAGATTATAAATAAATATTAACTTGATTTTGATTTGCACGAATCCATAGTCCACATGCATCAGATTTTCCATGTTATCTGTATAGAAGAAAATCATATTTTTAAATTTGACAGAAAATAATGCGGCATGAACAAGTTCAAAAAGATCAGTCAGGTGTTGTAACATGCTTGTCAATTCTCATGTTTTGACTGATTTTAAATTAAGGGAATTGACATTTCTCGAATTATTATTTCTTTACAGTAAACCTCCTCAACAGTTCTGGACATATCACAAGAAGACGATCTACTCACTTTCGTGGGGTCCACCTTGCCCTAAACTAGGTAAACTCCTCGGTAATTTTCACTCATGTATAACGAGGTGTTCAAAAAGAAGCTAATTTTTTTTTTTATTATTAAATATGAGACATATAGAAAATGTGCACATTTTTTAAATTCGGACTGTGAGAACTGGGAACACATAATATGTAACCCACTGTGGTAGCCATGTATTTGAATACTAACTTATCATGGGCAAGTCCAAGCTATTTTACAACTTTGTCCTGTGTGTTACCAACCAATAATTTGTCTTAATAAATTATGAAAAGATTCATCTCAATTATTTTTCATGTTTATGGTAAAGCATCTAAACCCTTACCTGAAACCTGTTATAGGTTCACAGGAAAGAAACATGTACCGGTACATTTTATATTAACTCATTAAGTGCCAGATTCATGATATGTAGCCTACTGTTAGGTGCTATACTCATGCTTGCTAGCCTACTATTAACTGCTTAATCCCTGCTTTGTTTCCTATCCTCCCCTGCTTCATGCATGACTGCGTACATTCGGAATAACGTTGATTGTTTATGCCAATTCTAATCCGCTTTATTCTGTGGCGGGCAAATTCTGCTTTTAATTAGCCAATTTTCTTGTCGCACAGTTTACATTCAACTTGTTTTCAGTTATATAATATGTTTGTCAACATTGTGATACCCAATAGGCCTTAGTACACAAACACACACACGATAAAAATAAATAAAAAATTATGCCCTGGAACAATTACAAGTTTAGTTAACTGCCTTCTTATTTTTGGAAATAGAATTTGGTGTGACTTCAGAAAAAAATAAGAATGTCAATATTTTAAGTACAACATTAGCTCTCTAAAGTTCTTTAAAAAGTTATGAGGAAGTATCGAGTATAACTTTTAAAATACAAGGGGAAAAAAACTTGGCAGTGGGGATATTGACCCTGGCATGTAGGGATTAGCAGTGCGGCAGAGGGGTTCAGGTGAGGTGGCACTTAAAGAGTTAATAACTTGGTAAACTGGTCTATTGTCTTTAGAGCAAATCTCATAGAACCTTTGTTTTGTGGTTGTTTTCAAGATGGCTCCCACTCACAGTCCCACCATGTATACAGCTGTGGAGGTGAAGGACTAGTCTACCAACACAACCCCGCAAAACTGGAACAGGAGAGTACCAATATCAATACTCTTATCAAGCAGACAAATAACTACCAGGTAAGGCTTACAATGATTGCTTCTGATTGGCTTGGTAAATTCAAATTGAAGATGCTAGTACTAGATGTTCCTATGTTATAGTGCAGTCACACCGGCCAGACCGACCTCAAACCAACTAACAAACAAACTGTTAGAAAGTCAAACTATCCCCTCAATTAAATCATCCCTTTGTTATATGTAGGAGAGGGAAGGAATGAATGCATTTTGAGTTAGGCTTCACCACACTCCACATAGTTAATCCAGGTGCAACATTCTTCTGTTGAAATTTTCATTTAATTGTAGTTGGTTTGAGGTCGGTCTGGCCGGTCTGACTGAACTAAAACATAGGAACATCTAGTACTAGCATCTTCAATTGTAAACTCTGAAAGTGATTTTGATGAGGCATTAAACATATCATGAGCATCTGTTTTGCAGCTGACTGCTTCGATAATATTTCTTTTTTCAATTATGGGGCAGCCAGCCGGCAGGCATCCACTTTAAACAACACAACGTGGGGGTGTTACACAAAGAGTTAAGTAGACTTAAAATCTCTCTTAACGCCTATGCACATGCTGTATAATAACGCTGATCAAATTGATAGATTTCTCAATGGCGCACATCCCCCAGCATGATTTGACCAATGAGGGGATGTGAAATATACTGCAAAACTAGGGATTTAAGTGCGATTTTTAAGTCTACTTAATTCTGTGTGAAACACCCCCCAGGATGCAACCCCTTGCATATGTGTTGTTAAAATTAAGCAGACTTTTTATTAAAAAATTGTGAGGATCAGTATTAAGATAAGTTACAAATAACAACATTGTATTTCAGTGCTCTTAATAATAGTGTAATAATATTTGATAGGTAGAGTTTAATCTCACTACAAACAAAAAAGAGGGAAATTTGAGAGAAAGGACTCAAGAAGAAGATTGCATGTTTTTAAACAACTGGCTAAATAGTCTCTCTAATTGAAAACTAGTCATTGGACAAGATCCATTAGTTTACAGTGAAACACTAAGCTAAATTTGATGTCAATCTTTTTCTATTTCTCAAGCATCTTTTACCTTCAAGATCAGACGTTGCTTGGAGATTAGACGGAAAGGCTGTTGCCATTGGAAATGAAGACGGGTAAAATAATATCTAAAATGTTTTATATCTCATTCAATCTGTTCATGATTTAAATGATGATATTTCCAAGGAAAAAAATGTATTTTTTTTTTAAATTATTATTCTTAAAATCAATATGACTCCCCCTATTTTAATTTGGTATAGTTCTGAGAAAAGGAAGGAGATCATTATGTGATGAAGTGGAGCCATCATGTTTTTAGGATGGTCATCTTTGCATCTGTCTCCCGTTGCCGTTTTCCCAGCATCTTAAAAGTCAATTCAAGATATGAATTTCAATCTCTATAATTGTATACATGTACATGTACATGTATCACCAAATGAAATCAATCTGATTTAAGTTTTGAGTACATGAATTGAAGGTCCAGTCACAGGGTTCAAAGTTTTGGCCTAGTAACCATGATGTCACAAGAACCATTTGAGATATAAACATAATACGTCAATATTGATTGCCATATGAATATGATCAGTTGATATTTAGACTTTGTATGTCAAAGGTCAAGGGTGATGTATAGGTCAATATCTGAATTTACTAAAGCAGAGTGAAGGCAAATTGAAAACGTAGTCACACTTCTCGTTATCACTAACTTTAGAGCTTACTTTGTTTGTTGGCGCTGTCTAACATCTTATCTATAAATGTTTTTGTCTTTGTAGATCAATCGAAATATTGGCCGCACCAGACCTCCGTCACCTCTGCACTATACATGTTCAGAGAAAGATCATCAATTGTCTCAGCTGGTACCCAAATTTTGATGATGATGTCCAATCAGAGCCTCTGAAATTTGAATCCCACCAATCAGAGGTGCAGGATTCTGTTGACAGCAAACCACTGGCAGAGGTAACTGAACAAGAGTCAGCAGAGGGAACTCCAAATGAAGGTCAAGATGAAGGTCATTCTGGTCACACAATAGATGCCGCAGAGGATGCAGGTCTATCCAAGGAGAATGGAGTGTCGCAACAGACTGGTAACAGTTTATCGAAGGAGACTGGTGTTCATTTTTCAGAGGAGATTAGTGTTGGTGCATCAAAACAGACTGGTACCAGTGTATCAGAGCAGACTGGTGACAGTTTATCCGAGGAGACTGGTGCTGGTTTATCAGAGCAGACTGATGCCAGGTTATCGGAGAAGACTGCTGTTGGTGTATCGGAGCAGACTGGTACCATTTCATCAGAGCAGACTGGTGTTGTTTCATCAGAGAAGACTGATGTGAACGCTGAGAGGAGTCAATCGGAGCAGAGGTTTTGGCTAGCATCTGGTTCCAATGACTATGAAGTAGAGATCTACGACTTGTCCAACGTTCTGGGTAAGGAAAAAAATAATGTTCTAGGACAACCACCCCCCCCCCTTCCGCCAAATATCTACACCTACACCTAATCTTATTCCTGGGGATAGTTGTCCTGGGAGTAAATGTAATTGTCCCGCGGGGTAGTTGTCCTGGGGGTCATTTCATCAAATGACTTGTTGGACATTTTATCCGACAAATTTGCTCTCAGCCAATCAGATGCAAGCATTTCAGTAGCTTATAACAGTTTGTCGGATAAAACGTCAGACAAGTCCTTTGATAAAACGACCCCCTGATACAACCTTCTGTAACTGCCAAGGTCACACTCAGTTTCGCATGCTTTATACTAGTGTGTCTCCCGCAGACCAAATGCGGAGAGTTGTGTAAGCGGTTGTGATCATGGCCTTAGTGTAGAAGAGGAGTGTATGTAAAAAATCATTTGGGAACATAAGGAAAATAGAAAAGCTCAATTGACTTTAATACCAAACCATCTGAAAGTGTAATATTTTCTTGTCATGGTTTTAGTTTTGGTATTAATAGTGTTGATATACTGTATACTAATTATGTTTTTGTGTTTTTCTCACCTGGTTGCAAAGGCATTAAATTGGAAATCGATTGGAAGTCGAAGCCTCATACACACTAAGAAGCACAAGCTTGTCTTTCAAATGACAATTAAGATTGAGTCATTTGCTCTCTTTAAATATATACAAATGTAATAAGGATTTACAGTTTAAATCATAATTTGTCACCCTACTTGTAAGTTCGCAAGTTGAATAATTCATAATATGGGAAGTTAGAAACAAACATTCTCTCATTGTTGTAGGTGAAAAGGGAGAGCCATTGACCGTTCCAATGACGTCCAGCTATCGGACGTTGACTGGTCATACTGGAAGGGTCACTAGTTTGACCTGGAGTCCACACAGCGATGGCCGACTGGTCTCCACATCATATGACAACTCAGTTCAGGTATGGCATCTTGTCCAGGATTATAGTTGAACTGAGAGGAAACTGACCAACACTCTCATTGACTGTGTGTTATAAATAGCTAGTCTTGACATATACCTTTTGAGATGACTATTAACAATACAGTGTATAAATCATCATCAATTTGTATCGGGAAACTAAAATGTTTGGAGGGGGAAAATAATTGTTTTGCTACTTGGTAATATAATCATCATGGTGTGAATTCATTGAGTATTGAAAAGTGTGTTATCATCCAATTGGCCTTTATTATAAGACTACACTGCTCTGAATGTTGCATTATGGGTTAGGAATTGGGGCAGACTTGAGTAGTTGATGACTTGAAGTGGTGCTACACATGTATACAAGGCTGCGAGGTCGTACTGGCTTTAAGATGATGCCTCAAATTGTACTGATTATAGGACTTGGGCGATAACCAAGTTTGCATACCTAAAGTAAAAGTGTCATTTTACTTTTATTTGTGTAACAATTAACGTGCAAGATTTGGACAGTGTTTGACAGAGGATCAGGCAAGCAAGTAGACAATTAAGTAGGCAATTGCTATTTGATTTTTAATTTTTTTTTGCTTTGTTTAGTTTGTTTTTTGAAGGGTTAAAAATTCTGAAGTTTATGTGTTGTTTATGTGCATTGCCCTATTTTTCTGTGTAATTGCCTCCCTCCCCCCCCCTCTCTCTCTCTCTCTCTCTCTCTCTCTCTCTTCTCTCTCTCTCTCTCTCTCAACAGTCCTTCTCAGGACCATTTACATGGGGAACTGTAAACCTTATCAACGTTGTCCTCATACAGGTTTAGCACAACTGTGCAATAATATCTCATTCTCACTTGACTTGTTAGATCTGGGATGTATTGAAAGGCGAGCCAGTAGCAAACTTCCGAGGTCACATGGGCCGTGTGTTCTCGTCTGTATGGTCTTGCTCTGATCCTGATATCATCATGACGGGAGGAGAAGACTTCTGTCTCTTCAAGTGGCAAGGGTCAAAGGTCAATCATGTCAAACCACCAAAGAGTAAGTTCAGGTTTCTATGTTTATATTTCAAATGTCACCTGTGCCACGTAGCATACAGATTTTTTTTTTAATTCAGATTCATTTTCACGTTATTAAATATTATCATTTCACAACCTTTTGGTTGAATTGTATGACAATTTACAAAATAAAAGGATACCACATCTTATTGACAATAAAATACTGTATAAGCCAATATTTCCGCGTACAGATATTTTCGCGATTTTTGACCAGTTGGGGAAATTCGCGGGAGCAAAATTTCGCGATTTTGGTGATGATTTCATTACCATAAGTAGCCTTGTAATGAAGTGGAAATTTTCGCGATGACTGACTCGCGAAATTCGCGAAAATAAAGTCACCGCGAAAATAACCACTTATACAGTATGCAATATGGGGAATACAGTTTCGTCATATACAAAATAGAATAAAGTACAGAATTGCATTATAATTTTTCAAACAAAAGGTACAATAAATAACATAACACAAACTTGTATAGCGCAGCTTTCATATGGATATATTCAGCTGCGCTGGCTCGGAGCTCTTTTTTTTTACTTAATTCTACATAATAATAAACCATAATATTATTTATGCTACTTCAAAAAACAAATATATAATTATACATGTACATGCTTTTAAATGGAAAATGTTTTCAAGCAATTTCAAAATTGAAAAAAAAAAGTGTTGATTGGTTCACAGAGATACTTTCATGCAACAAGTCTATACAAGGATTGTGATTGGTTACTATTGCTTAGCAATTGATCTTAATTCTTTGTGTTACTGGGCACGGATGGCTCTGAACCACTAAGTCACCAAAATTCATGTTTTGGTTGTAAAGCATTTTCTGAAGATAGAGAATCAAAGTTTTTCAAGGATACCAAAGTAGTTGAAAGAATTTTGATTATTGACAACAAAATTTGTTTGTCAATCTAGGGATAAGTGAACTGCCTTAAGTTTTCTTTTGTTTTATTATAGAAAAATGTAAAGCTTTGGATTATAATAATGATTAAAGTAGATACAATGTACAGACCTGCCAACAAAAAATCGTATTCCGTACTTTTTCTATCCTCTTTCGCTTCTTAAGGGGGTACTAAGATCTATAGATGTCTATGAATGCACATCACCATCATGCCATACTACATCGCACCTGTCTTCATAGAAAACATTTAATTGTTCAATGAATTGTCTATGTCCCTCATTTACCAGAACGAATGCCTTTGGTGCAGGGATGACACACTTGTCAAAATGTTTGGCATATTTACCTTGTTTTCTATTGAAAATAATTGAATAATAAAAGGTTTTCAGGTCGACAGGTGGATGGGGATTGACATTTTTATGATCTGAATAATTATTGACATTTAATGAGTTTGGTACCCCTTATCCAAATGAAAAAGACAAAAATACGATTTTAGGTTGGCAGTACTGAATGTACTAAAAAAAAAACAATATTGACAAAAAATCTGATGAAATTTGATTTCTTTGAATATTTTGATCATCAGGTAGCAGAAAACCTTTCAAGAGAGGTGGAAAGAAAGGCAAAAAACCCTCACAACCACAATCACACAATAACCATGATGGGTGTACTAATGGTGATGTTGTCAAAGCAATGGCATCATCAGTTGATGTCAAAGAAAAATCAAGAGAGGTATGTCAAGAAGAAAACCCTGCCAGAAAAACACTGAGCGTCAATCATAGTGTGTCCACACTGAAAACACTGTTATAATGGCCCAAATCCACACAGTCGACTCTTGTGAACACAGTGTCCGAGTCCATCGCAATGTGACGACTGTGTGGATTTGCCCATTTTCACAGTGTCGGTACTGGAAAAAGTGTGGCACAAAGTGAACACACTGTGTCAAAGTGTGTTCACATTGTGTTCACACTGTGAGACACTTTTATTTCTAGCAGGAGAGGATGATTCAATATCAATGTGGATGGCAACTAAAACCTAGGAATTAACCTTTTTGATACTGAATCCCCAAATTCTCATTGACTTAACTCTTAAAGAGCCATGCATTGTAAATGTACTACTCTGTGCCATTACGTTAATCCCCTTCGCTTGACTTCTTGTCTTTGCCACTACTGTGTATGTGCATTTATGCACAAAAACGTGTATGTTGCATGGTAGTAGATACTCAGTTATGTAAGTGTGCCACAGGGTTTTGATTTTGCTAAAACATAATGCTAATGCCTTACCGTTATTTTGTTAATAAATGTATCTGAAACCTAAACCACAGTTTAATTACAGTCATAATGATAAATGATAATTATAGAAAAGATTATCTGGTAATATAAAATGTTCACCTGATGTTTCTAAGCACTGTGTTAACTTAATTTCCTGACATAGTTGGGCTACCCTGATAAGGTATACACATCATTCAAAGAATTTCTTCCAAACTTTCTTAACAAATTTCATCACACGACAGGTTTCCATGGCAACCATAAACAATGAGATTGAGTTAGCTCCATCAGTCAGCCAATCAGGTCCCTTGAGGGGAGCAGAAGGCAACCAAGAGATAGACGATGCTAAGCTTCTCCTGGAGAGAAAGAAAAGAGAACTTTTATCTCAGGTGGAGGAGATTGAGGGAAGGATTGAAAGAGAAAAGGGATCAACATCTGCAGGTGAAGTTGACCAATCTGCTACAGATGAACAGCCTGTCGCTGAGGTATAAAATAATTTTGATTTAACATTTTAGCTCAGATGGCGAGATTACAGTCTAATTTACAGTCTAATTTGACTGACTGTTGCAACATTCTCTCAAAATTTCATCTGAAATTATTAATGGAATATGAAAATATCTTGTGCAGGTATATATCTATACTTAAAAAGAACAGTATGAGGACATATTTAACAGATTCTTTCCAAATTATTTTGGCTACACCCACTCAAGTTGAGCTTTAATGATTAGAGTTTGAATTTCACTTGCTTATACATATACAGTTGAGGCCAAAAGTTTACATACACCTGGTAAGAAAACATATAAATACTATTTTTACCACCATAAGAACATTTGGCATAATTTATTTTGATAAATATGGTTAAGTACAATGTATGGTATCGACTTTGAATTCCAAGAGCATGTTTTCATAAAAAATATCTAGAAACATATATATGGTTGATCTAATTTTAGTTTGGATAAACTCAATGGGTCAAAAGTTTACATACACTAACCAAAATTGGTGATGGAGTTCCCAATATTTTTATTCATTTTTCATTTTTTCACATCTTGGAGCTGTTAACAAGCTTTCTGTATGCTTCTCCTGAGATTATTGTCCATTCCACCAGCAAGATTGCAACCATTCAGTCCCATTTGCAGGTTTTAATTGAGCGAAAACCATTTTGAGGTCTGCCCATATTGGTTCTACAGGGATCCGGTCTAGAATGTGACAAACCCTCCATAATCTCCTCTTTTATCTGTTTTATCCACTATAAAACTAGTTTCATGAAAGTTTGGGCTTTAGTATTGACTGAAGACTCAATTTTAAGCTCCTCATTATGATGGAAGTGGACTGTATATGAAGAGATACATGTATCATGCATCACATGTTTTACCGCTTATGTCATTCAAGTCTGACCAACAGGAAACATCCTTCAGGGAGAGGAGTAATGCACTGGCGGCCATTTTAGATCGATTGGCACCTCCTCCAAAAGATGAAGAAGAGAGAGATACAGGTACAGAGAAAGCTGTCTTCAAAGATATGACGATCCCGGGAGTGAAGAAAGGTGAGATAGATCGGACCAATTACTGAAATTTAACCAGAATCAATTCTCATTTCGTTGGTGGGGTGACAAAACCTTGTGTCTCAAGACTGTCAGACGTTAAGGAGAGTGACAAAACATGACTGCGAATGCACAATATTGCCTTTCTTTGACATGATGTGGTGGCTTCATATTTGGGGTAAGAGAGCTGGGGTGTGGACAGGACATTACTTGACTGATTACATAAAAATTAACCCAAATAAGTGATTTCGACCAAAATTTGATAAATAAGGTCATGTCAACCCATCAACGATTTGACTTTTTATTTCATTTATTTTATTACCGGATAAGTCCAAAGTTTGATACATGTTCGCATGTAATTTGTAAAACAAAAACAAAATAAGAATACAAGCATGACAAGTCAAATAAACAATAATTTTTGCAAAGGAAAGAAAAAAATTATAAATTTCTAAACTAGTATGAATTAAAGCAGGTGTATAGTCCTTGGTAACAAAAAAGGAATCTGCATAAAACCGCTGAATGTCTACTTATGAGAGTTTCTGAAACACTTCCCTGGATCCTGTTACACAAAGTTTTGCGATCGATCGCAAAATAATATTAACGAATCAAGATTGTTGTTTCACAAGATTTTGGTTCTAAAGACTGATCAGCAAGCAATCAGAGTAGTTCTTTCATATTTTACAATGTATCTCCTAGACCATAGGACAACATATTTAGATAAATTTTGATACATTGGGTAAATAGTGTTGATAAATGCTCCCTATGTTTGCTTTGAAACAGGACGAAAGAAAAAATTCAAGTCTTTGTTTCCGACGAGTGGATCTCAAGATCAGCGTGGAAAAGCATTTCTTCAACAAGATTGCATCGATCTCACCAAGCTCAAACAAGGTTAGTTTATTATCATCAGATCTGGTTTAGGTGGGAAACTGCCAGAACTAAACAAAATGTACATAGAATTTTCAAAAACATGAGTAAAACTGTTTGGTAGAGAATGATGTTTAACAAGCAAAAAGTAAGGAAAAGAATAAAAAGGAATATATATGTGCTTGCCATTTACTGTATGCTGTTTGCCAATGATAGTTGATCTCTACACTTGCTATGACTGCTCGACCTCTTCAGATAATGTCATAAACCTTTTTTATTCCTCTGCCACCAAAGGTAAAGCATGTATTTTGGTTGTTGGTCCGTTTGTCCATAGGTACTTCCTTCCTTCTCGTTTGCTCATTATCGCGATATCTCAAGAGGCACTTGAGATATGAACCATAGGAAAATGATCTGATTAGATTTTGAAGTAGGTATGTCAAATGTCAAGGGTCATAGAGGTCACCATGTGAAATTCCATGTATTGAGTTTGTTATCACAATATCTTATGAACCAATTGAGATATTAACTTCAAACTGCGGTATAGTTTGTATCATAATAAGAAAATCTGATTACACTTTTGAGTATGTAGGTCAAAGGTCAATGCCACATAGGTCACCTTTTGGAATTATTTGTTTTAAGAGCAGAGGAATATAAGAGATACAGTCGCATTTGTCTTCTTCCATCTTCAAGTTACATGATTGCTTTGTTCTTTTTGTAGGTTTAGATCAGAGCAGTGACGAAGCTCTTCAGCTTGGTTTGTTTGTGGATAGAAAGATGACCTTAAAGATGATCAATGATGAAGGTAATAAGAGAACTAAATTATTCTTTCATACATTCAATAAATAATGATAATTATTCTTGATTATATACAAATTGTAGCACCTACCCGTTAATACTGTACCTCTTTATCAGAAGTCCCCAAGTACTCTGCATATCAACAAATATATATTCCTACCAAGTCCCTTTTTATCTAACCTGGGTTGAGTACAAGGATGAATTTCTTGCTTAAGGAAAGTAATGCCGGAATATGAATGTCCACGTTAACTATAAGGATATAAACTAACAAGGTCCCCAGCACCTTGTGAGATTTGGAGTGAACTCTATTTTAATCAAGTTTTATAGTGAAAGCTTTCATTTTGAATCACATTATTTTTGCAGCATATCATCACGGAGAGAGTGGTAACTCTGATCAGAAATATCAGCTGCAGTTATGGAAAGGCAACATTCTTCAGCCACTTAGGGAAGCCATCAAGAAAGGTCAACTTACTGAGTGGATGGTTGCAATGGCCCCCCTAGGTAAGGGAATATTGGAAAATGGTTTACTGAATACTGTCGTAACTATGATCAGAAATATCATTTGCAGCAATGGAAAGGTAACATTCTTCAGCGTTTTACGGAAGCCATCAAGAAAGGTTGGAATGGCCCTCTAGGTAAGTGAATATTAGTGTTACTATATACTGCGGCCAAAAATAGCAGTAAAAGCATTTCACCGCTGTCTTTTAGTGCAACATCCAGTGAATTGCTTGAAGCCCCTTACCAAAAATCATAATAACACAAAATATTAAAGAAAATATCAATACAATAATAAAGAGAATTTTGAAGATAATTTGCAATGTATGTACTTTAAAGGAAGCTCCCGAGATACAATTGATTGTTACTCTTCATGTTACAGGAAACAATTGTGACTCATTTTCATTGTTTTTATCAATTATAGCTGGACATGATGTATGGTTGCAGGCATGTGATGCATATGCAAAGCAGTTAAAATGACAAGATTCTTTTATGATTGTTTCGTTTGATTTTTATAGCTGGACATGATGAATAGTTACAGACGTGTGATGCGTACTCAAAGCAGTTAGAATGACAAGATTCTTTTATGATTGTTTTTATTTTATTTGTAGCCGGTCATGACGAATGGTTACAGACGTGTGATGCGTATGCCAAGCAGTTAGAATGACAAGATTCTTTTATGATTTTTTTTTTTTTTTTTTTTTTCTTTAGCTGCCATGACGTATGTTTTCAGACGTGTAATGCGTACGCAAAGCAGTTAAAATGACAAGATTCATTTATGATTGTTTCTTTCATTTTTATAGCTGGACATGATGTATGGTTACAGGCGTGCAATGCGTATGCAAAGCAGTTAAAATGACAAGATTCTTTTATGATCGTTTCTTTCATTTTATAGCTGGACATGATGTATGGTTAGGCCAAAAAAAAAAAATTGTTTGGTTGTCCTCGACCGCCGCCCTCTGAAAACGGCCCGACCCGACCAACCTCTTTTTTTTTTTCTTTTTTTTTTTTCACCCAAACGCCGAAAATACACAGCTCATATTTATTTGTATATATTTTCATAAAACAGTATTATAACATGTTTATTTTTCCATGCAGTCCCATTTTACATAACTCAATAAAACGTAAAAGTGATCTCAAAAATGGAAGTCATTCGTTCTTTGTTTTTCTTGTTTTTCAATGGGAAGGAAAAAAAAAAAGAAGAAAAAAAAAAAAAACCCGACCGACCGACCCGATTTTTGAAAAAAGGCATTCATTGGCAACCAAACAATTTTTTTTTTGGCCTTACAGACGTGCAATGCGTATGCAAAGCAGTAAAAAATGACAAGATTCTTTTTATGATCGTTTCTTTCATTTTTATAGCTGGACATGATGTATGGTTACAGGCGTGCAATGCGTATGCAAAGCAGTTTAAAATGACAAGATTCTTTTATGATCGTTTCTTTCATTTTTATAGCTGGACATGATGTATGGTTACAGACGTGCAATGCCTACGCCAAGCAGTTAGAATCTCATGACCAGATTCATCGTGCCGTCTCATTCTATCTCCTCAGTCATCAAGTCTACAAAGCCATTGATCTACTCAAGAAAAGCTCCATGTTCAGGTATAAAAAAATCCCATTACAATTACTTTGGTGACAATCCCTGCTGTAAATTCCATACTCAAATCAAATGACTAACTTCAACACCGGACTTAACCTACATGTATGCACTACTCTTAACCTATTGGGGGTATCTCACTTGCCCTGAGACTAAGGAGACTTACCCAAATATAAAGAGTCTGCGTGAACGCCGCACAACGGCGCTTTAAACTGGATGTACTGATCCCCTCCAATTAAGTTAATGGAAGAATAATGGGGGAGCCGTATATGCGGCACATAATCCCGCTGTGCGGCGTTCATGCAGGGGGCTGCGGCTTTTTCTTTTGGTAAGGCGCCTAACTTGCAATGTTTCCCGAGTCTTCGGGAAGTCTCATTTGCCTGAAAATGGAACATGTTCAATTCTATGGAATTTTTCCTTTTTACCAAGTCTCAGAAACATCTGCAAGTCTCCATGACTTGGAAATGTCTCCTCATGGAGGTGAGATACCACCTTAATATAATTAATTGGAAAGGTTTTATTAAGATCAAATATAGCAGCCGGAAGGCTGAATTGCATTCAATGTTCAATATAATCTTGTAAAACATATCAAACATTATAACAAACATGATACATGTATAATAAATTATTCAAATTTAATCTAAATGAAATAATACACATATAGTTCTGTAATGATGTTGTTGTTAAACAAAGGAAAGGAAGTCCAAAAATATAAGAAATAGCATGATGATTCCAGATGCGAGTGAACACAGCACTAAAAAACTCATTCCCACACCCTATAATGACCATAAACCTATATCTTACATGAAATGAAGGCCAGAGAGATTTTTGCTGGAGCAAATATTGTGTCACCTAAAGTAAAATAACTCTTTTCTTTATGTATATTTCAGGGATGCCATCACACTTGCCCAATTGAGATTACTTCCCTCTGACCCAGTTCTGGATAACCTCTATTTGACCTGGGCTAATCAACTTGAAAGCAGCAATAGCTATGAACCTGCAGCAAGATGGTGAGACAATTTACATTCAAAATATTCTCATTTGGGAAGAATAAATTATATTGTAAATTGTTTAAAAAGTACTCATATTTTTCGGTTATACATGATTGACTGGTATTCAGTTTTTGTGTTAAATGATAAAAAATGTGATTAGTATATAGCACCCAAGAACATATTTCAGTTTTTCATAATGTCATTCATAAATTTATGAACAACTTGTTAAAACACCCCCTATTGTAGATATATTGCTGCATGATTTCCAGTGAAATCATCTTTGCAGTGCTCTTTGCCCTGAGCTGTACATTGTATGTGCTTTCATGCTAAATGCAGGCATGCAAAATACATGTACTCTTTTTTTTTTTTTTTTTTTTTTTTTTTTTTTTTTTTTTTTTTTTCTTCTTCTTTTTTTTTTCTACTTCTATATCATTTTGTGATGGATGCCAAATACTGTGAATTATATTTTCCTTCTTTCCAAAACTATAATTAAGCTTCATGGACTCCTATGCGAAGTATCCAAAATATGTAATGTGTTTGTGGCCTTTTGGAAACAAAAGTTTCGCAACTCACAAAATATTTGTTATCGCTCTCTGACACCACCTATTTTGTTTGACAATGTTATTTTGTTTCAGCTACTTGGCAGTGAACCAACCCATGAATGCTATCAAGTTACTGGCTAGGAAGGGGGATGTATCAGCTCTTGGAACAGCCCTGCATGTCGCCATCTTGTCTGACTGCACAGAGGATGGACTAGTGGTATCCATAGCAACCAGATTCTTGAACCTGAGCTTACTTACTGGGCAATGGAAGCAAGCTGTTGATATCTTCTTTTTGGATAAGAAATACAAGGTAGGCACAAGCTGTTTCATTTATGACTTTCATTTGTTAGTAGAATAAGATATTTTGCCCTTAAGATATCGGCCAACTTCAAGTGTTTGGTTTTAATATCAAGAAATCTGTAAGGTGAGGTATGTGTACATGTAGTTGTAATGGTCATAACTGGTAAAACACCTCATAGCAGTATCATAGAGATGCTACTAAATGCTTAATATCGGTATGTATAATGAACAGAATGTTATTAATGTTATCGTATTGGTATTATCAGGTGCATACTGCATTGGTTCTTATCTATGAGCTTCTGGTGTGGTGTTTGATTCAAGGAGGACGTCTTCAACCAGTCCACGATATCTGCTATACAAGTACACACACTGAGATCACTCCTAACATTGAGTGGAAAGGTAAGTTTATACAGTCCACTCTCATTATAATGAGTAGATCTTTAACCAGTCCATAATATCTGCTATACCAGTACACACACTGAGATCACTCCTAACATTGAGTGGAAAGGTAAGTTTATACAGTCTACTCACATTATAATGAGTAGCTCTTTTAACCCTAATTAGACTGGGGTGTTTTGGTAGCTGTCAAGACTGGGGGGGCCATGATGGCCCCCCCCCCCCCAAGATCTCAGCCGACGATTGCGTGACCGCGCCCAAAATTTGCACGATGGTAGTGTGTCATGTAATCAACAAGGCTGCGTTGTTAATTTTCGAGAAATAATATTGATTTATTTTATATGAATTAATTATGCTAATTTATGCATGAAATCATACTTTTTGCTCTAATTGAAAAAATAAAGCTCCTAGAATGCTAATTTTGTGTATTATTATTCCTTATAGCATTTCTAACGATTGTACTAGGAAAAAATTCTAATATCGAAATCACTTTTTTATTTATGTATTTTGTTGTTTTATGAATTTCTTATGTAGTTCTTTGTTTTTCATTGTTTTTTTTGCAAAAATTATTTAACAACTATTTTTAAGCATAATAATGCTAAAATAAATTGATTTCAGCCAATGAAAGTTAAAATATTCATATCTCTATGAATAAGGTAAGAAAACTCCATTTGCATTGACTTTGTACACAAAATCACGTTTTTGAGCCGTTTTCGGTCTGACTGATATTTTTGAAAATCATGCAGCGTCGTAACTGTATGACCGATTTTCACGAAAATGGTTTTAAAAGATGCAGGAGACTTGAAAGTATAAAGTCAGCAAGCGGCGCGGTCAAAAAATTTCGCGCAGCGGAATGGTTGCGTAAAATGTCGAGGGGGGCCATGATGGCCCCCCCCCCCTGTCTTTTGAGGGTTAACCAGTCCATGATATCTACTGTACCAATACACACAATGAGATCACTCCAAGCATTCAGTGGAAAGATAAGTATATACAGTCTCAGTAGTGGATCCAGGATTTTGAAAATTTATAGTAACGCTCCAACTCTTTGAATATTAATGTCTGAAACAAAGGTGAAAAAGAAAATCTTTTGCCCAATTGATCGCAGGCCTAGCAGCCACTGAGCAGTGCCAGATTGACATTGCTCTATCCCTTTCTTGTTGAACACCGAACAGGATAGCAGCAACTCCCATTTTTAACATTTGTTGGTATGACATGGCCGGGGATCGAACCCACGACCTCCCAATTATGAGGGAGACGCTCCATCCACTGGGCCAAGGCATCCGGGGGGGGGGGCACAGCTAATGGGAATAGACTGTATCATCTACATTGCTGTATTGGAGGTATACTAAGTTTTTTAGTGCTGGTTATTGAATAATTATTTGGGCCATACATGTATGTCTTTTATACACCTATATTGATTTTGACTGTAGTATAGTAGTGGAAAAATAATGTAATCAAACTTTTAAAAACTACCACATACTATGTAGAAGAATTTCCTGTAGAAAAAATTTTAACATGATTACAGTTACTGGTAAAAATTAGTGTAACCAAGAGGAATCAGAAGGCTCTGAGGAGACAATGGATGGAAGGGGCAGGCCATTGTTAACACACAGTTGCTTGCCCCTCCGATATTTTGTCTCCGCAGAGCTATCTGGCACCTCTTGTGTAACCTCCTTGTGTATACCAGTCCACACAGATTTCTCTCATGCTTCTCTCTACACAGAGCCTAAGGATGATGGTTGTGTATGGTCCAACCCTACACTGAATGGAGGCTCTCTAGTACAGGCTATGCTAGCTACAGCAGGCGTATCATGTGATCAAACACCTGACCTGCAAAGCTTGTTGGGTGTGATGCCATATGACTTAACCAGTGATATCAATAAGGTAATGCTTGTTATATATCAGAAATGTGAGAACACTAGGTTGGTGCAAATGGGACACTGCTGCAGTGTCTTGTCACTGACCATAAGAAGCTTTTTGGTGTGAAATTATATGTTATCCCATTCCATCTTTGCCTGTATTCCATAAACTACTAAGGCATTAGCCTTTGCTTAATGTTTTATTGGGGCAGACAAAATTAGTAATTGGGATACAATTTTCTCAAGTATATTTCTCAGATTTTGTTTGTTAAGAAAATTGTAGTCCAATTACGGACTTTGCGCTCAGAAAGCATTTAATTTTTATTCTTTTACTTGCTTTTAGGAATTGTTTTTTAATGGAGTTTAATTAATAATAATATCCAGTTTTTGCTTCATTTACTTTTATTTTTCTCTATTTGAACTAAATGATTCAACCATTTAGAGATATATTCAAAGTGCTGTACCTTCTCATTATATGAATAGAAGCGCAAAAAGTCATATCGGTAATATTTCTTGTATTTCTCACATGTTTGCAGGTGTTAAGATTCGCTGCTGAGCAGATATTGCTAGGTCAATCTGAGGTCAAGATGGGTCATGTAGCTGAAGCAGTGAAGCTGTGCCATGCGTCAGGTCATCCAGCCGTAGCTATCGGTGTCCTGCAGGTTACAATGCCACAAGGTAAAACAGTGTAGTGTAATTTTCATTCCAGATGTTCATACAGCATTTATGTCTGTCATTACTAGGTTTAAAAAATCCAAAGTATTCAATTATTCAGTGACTGCTGCATTCTCATATTTTCACACTTGTATTTACTTTTTTTTCAGTCATATTTTAGAAATTAAAAGAATTTAATAGAACAAAATGTTAGTAGCGATAGGATGTTGAACTATCTATAACAGATTTTTTTTTTTTTTCTCCGCCGGAACAGTTGCATTATGGGGGAAGGTGTAGACCAGCATATATGTGTAGAGGGTCTTTGGAGTGTGGATCCCAGTTCACAATATCAAAGAGATATTTTGTTGCCCTGTTCAAATAAATGATTATAATGCTTGAAAAAAGCCATTCAAATTATTATGGCCAGAAAAGATATGGTATGTATATTGAAACAGGCAACTAATGGCAAAATTAACTATGAATGGGACTCTAAGTTGAAAAGAAACATTTCTCATGCCTTAACTAATTAAATAGGTGAGAATGCATAGGTAAATTCAAATACAGTCCACTCCCATTTTAACAAGATGCTTTGGACCAAGTTGATTATTATATAAATAGTGCATGCTCTACCATGCAACATACTAGATTTATGTGCACGACAAATACTAAATTATCCCAAGGGCACATTTATTTCACAGAGGTCAGAGCCGAGGTGAAACAGATGTGCCCGAGGGATAATTTAGTATTTGGAGTTCACATAGTCAGTAATGTTGCATTTAATAGATGCATGCAATATTTATTATAGTAAATAGACCCCTAGATCTTTGACCTTGCCTAATCTGGTTTATCTTTGCAAATGTTGCAACCTTTGGTGCTAATTAAGCTATTGTGATGTATATTGTCGCTCGCGTATCTATTGTTGTGCGCACCATTTACTGTTATTACGCGCTTGCGCAACAAGGCAAATCGATTTTACCATTCATTTAACACAGGTAAAAACCGTTCAACATAACAAAAAAGCGTTCAACATAACAAAAAAGCGTTCAACATAACAAAAGCGTTCAACATAACAAAAAGCGTTCAACATACCAGAATGTTGAACGACACGTGACACCCTTTCAACCAATCACAGCTCGTAAAATACTACCACTATTACTATCTTATTATATTGAACACATAGTTACAATCTTGAATTCTTGTTTATCTGTACTTGTTATAACTAGAGTAGACAGTACATATGTGATGTGTCATATCAAAATATACACAAGTCTCCAAGCAAAGAGTTGAGAGTCAGCAAAATAATCAATTAATAAAACACTTTTCCATTATCCTTTTCACTCATTTTTTTTTTAAAGAGCAGACATGCAGACATAAAAGATTCAGAAATCAAGTATTTTCGCAAAAATTTGATATTTTTTATTATTTTGCCTATTTCCTTGACTTTTTTTTTTACTCTTTGCCTGGCGACTTGTAACTCATTTCAATATGATGAGTCACATATCACCTCACATAAAAAAAAAACAACCAATAAGAGATCATTGTTTTCTTTCTAACAGATGAAGTATTGCCAAGCAGTGAAGCCGTACCGATGTGTCTCAAAGTACAGTGTAGACTTACACAACTCTACCACATCAGAACAAGACTTCAGGCTGCATATGAACAGCAAGAACAGAACAAAGAATCACAGAGTGTCCAAGATGGTCGGAATGGGATGCCATCGAAAGAAAAGGATGATTCCCAAGTGGCGGTCGATGCCAGCAAGGACGATGATGATGATGGAGTTTTGATGAATCCGCGTACAGAAGGTCATCTGTTCCAAAGTGATGTCTTGAAGGAAACATCCTGGCCTCTGATCCATCATCAAGAATCACAAGACAAGGATCATCAAGCGATGCTATTGGACTCATCTAAGATCCAGAATCTGTCACAGGAGGAATTGGTTGACAAGATACTCGACCTGATGATCGGAACACATGTACCGCCCTCGCTTGTCACCAATGGAGAACATGAGACCCATGTAAATGGCGTTGTTTGTGAGAGAAGTTGTTTGGAGGAACATTATGAAGGAGGGAACGGCCTGACCAGTGCTTCTCAGACCATGAACGATAGTAGCATGGAAGTAATTGAAAGAGCGACCAAGGAGGAAAAATCATCTGAGGACAGTCACGACTATCCTGATAGAACTGCAGAACAGCATGCACAGCCAGGTGAACAATGCAAATATGAACCAGATGGAAGCCAACCAAACAATGGAAAGCCCTTGGAGTGTCCCATATCTGCTGCTGCATTTCAGAAGCCCTTAGGCAAAGACCTTGCTCTCATCACTTCCATGAAGAATGCCATGTTACAGGAACATTACAATGTTGTCAGCAATATTTTCATGCTCCTGACCCGCAACCAGAATGTGTGTACCAAAGACAGAACAATAAAGGAACCAGCCAATAGCAGAACAAGTGAAGAACATGACATGTTGAACAAAGAGTCAGAATGTGTTCAAGAGGCGAGGAAGGAACCAGGACAGAACTGCAAAGTGAAAGATAGCAGAACGGCTGAAGAACATGACAGAGAGTCAGGACATGTAGAGGCTGAGAAAGAACCGTGAGATGCAAGCAGCTTGATGATTGGTCAAACTACTGTTACAGTAGTATTCAAATCGATAGACAGAGAATCTAATCAGGAAATCTTTATATAGGTTGACATCTTATTGCTCATGTAACAGATTTTTATTTTATTTTTTTATGATCATTGAGAAGCCTCATAATTTCACTAAGTAATGCACATTAGTGATCATGTGATTTTTTATTGTGCTTTGCTGAAGATGTGTAATCAATATGTCATTCACTGAGTGCAGCAATTATTTCTGTTGAAAAGGAAAATCTGTTATGAGGACCGTGGGCATTGTACATGGAGCAGAAAAGAGAAAGGGAGAGAGAGAGAGAGATATCTTGCATGTTCTCTTTCTTTTGAAAAGACTTTCCTGATTATATACATGTACTTTGTCCTTTTATTGTGACATGTTCCTTAATTACATATTCTCTCCAAAGAGTAGCTTCGTTCACACAGTACCGTTGAAGTATCAACATTTAAATCCATGCAATTGATGGCTATTTTCAAGTTGAGTTCTGACAAAGCGCGAAACCTCAAGTTTATGACCATTTCAAGTTTGAAACGTTGAGCAAGAGGTTCGACTTGTTATATAACCTCAAGCACTAAGCATAGTTGCATCTTGATCTTTCTCCCTTAAAAGAATGCAAACACACGCCCCACTAACTTTCAGGCAAGGTCACTCTAAACCAAGATTGGATGAAACTTCAAAGTTATATTGTGTCCTCATGGCCTGAAACAACGAGTAGAGGCCATCACATATCGGAAGTTTACACAAAAATCCAAGATTTGTCTCGGTTATAAACTATCAAGTCTCTTAACCACAAGTGTGTTCTCACAGGCCTGAACTTGAAGTTAGCTTCACGTTTCGACTTATCGTGTGAACACACATGTACTTGTAGTTACTGTAATCCCTCTCATGTAATCATCGTGGATAAGGGATAAACATGTATCCCACTTTGCATGTAAATCCCCTTACATCATCTCAATGAAAAATAAGGGGAAATGCGTTGTGATGGGCTACATAAGCCCCTCAAATCCAACGAGATTTGTAAGCCGAATTAGCAAACTATAGAGTTACATAGGACACTCTTCAAGATAATCACCCTGTTGAAGATCTACCGGGGGTACTCACATTCCTCTTTTTGATCCAGAAAGGAGTTAAGATTACCCATTTATGTGAAGATATATTGATGCTGAAGAAAATTGTGTTCTCTTGAATATTATGTGATACAAGTACAAGAGCAAATTTGCATGTTAATATCCCATTTATATTTATTACCCTTATTTGGCTTATTGGGGAAAAAATGCCTCTGCATATCAAAATCGATATGCATATAAACAGTTGAATTAAAAGAGAAGGAAAGACTGTGAGTACATGTATTTCATAAAGTTTTATTAGCATTTAGCAAAAGACGCTAAAATTTATTTTCTTTTTATAGCTGATCCATTGAGATTTAAAGGAAATTTCTAGTTCTGTTAAAAATTTTGAAAATCGGCTGTTAAAAACAGCCGATTTTCAAAAGAAATATGTTTTGCCATTACAGATTTTTCTCTCTCTCTCTCTCTTTTGTTTGTTTTGTTTTGTTTTTTGTTTTGTACATGGGACAGATCATCAACCCCTTTTGATGCAAGAAGTGAGATTTTGTTCTGAATTTGTTCACTGAAAGACACTAGGGCAGATGACATATTTGTTGGGGCAACAAGTCCTTGTATTTTAAAAATTTCTATGTTCAGAAGAATGAAAAAGCATAAGGGCCTGAGCACCATCACCTTGAATTTTACATTCTGTAGTGGCTTCATTTTTTAGGGGTGCGAGAGCTACATGTAGGATTAATACATGTGACTCAAAGCAGAATCGGGTTAATTTCTTATCATTTTGGTGATTCCAAATTGTTGTTTAATCATGTTGGAATAGACAGATCATGACCACATTTGGTTATGCTTAAACATATTTCATTTAAAGCAGAATTTTTCAATTCAAACACCCTCCACTTTGTTCTTTTATATATATATTTTTTTTTTTCATTTGTTTTAGTTGATTTCCCCTTTAAGGTTATATAAATGCAAAACGATACAAGAGTTTACTAAGAACAAATCTCTTCAGAGATTCATTAGAAAGTGTAGAAAGTAGTCGTTTCATAAATCCCTTTTTAATGTGTACGAGGTTGAACGGATTATGTCTCATTAACTGGCTTGTTTGCAGGCACAAACCTTTATCAATGATTGCACAAAACAGGGTGTGTCCAAGAAAAAATAGGGAAAAGGGCAACCAAATTGTTGTTGTTTTGGTGAAAGTAAACATTTATAAGTTCAGCTTTCCTTCCTCATTTGACTACTTATAAATATACAATTGTTGGTGAATGGAGCAGCAAGCAAAAGGCCACCAGGCCTCACCTGGTGAAGCCGAGAATGCCGATTGGCAAATTTGATCTTGGTTTTTAAATGTAAGTACATTTAATATTAATTTGAAACATACCTTCCTCAAAGAGAACAGTTACTGAGCTTTTCTTTTCATTAATATGATTACACCAATTTTAGTCTACTAAAATAAAGTGGAAATAATTTCATTTGAAGTCTTTAAAGTATCTTTTCAGCAAAGTTCATTTGGTTAAATTTTGTGTTCATCAGGATTCATCTTCAATTTTTTTTAAATGAAAAAATCATTATAAAAAAAAAAATGTTATTTTATGATACAAGTCATCATGGTGCTTGCAAGTAAGAAGGATCTTACAAAGTCAAACTGCCTTTGTTTGTTCTGTATGTTCTTTATGTCATGTGTAGAGAAATGCATCTCTCTAAAATAAAGCTTAACAAATGGACAATATCAAAGTGTTTGAGTTATCATATTTATTACTTTAAATTTCCATACATGTAGTACTTTTAGGACCTGATTGATTTTTATCATGATTGTATCGATGCATGACCTTGAATGATAGTGAGTACATTTCACCAGACATTCAAATAAAAAGAATTTTGTTGAAACTTGTATACAAATGTTCTTAATGGCATTTTAGAATTAAACCGCAGCCCAGGTTTAAAGGTAATGTTTCACTTCATTCAGGATCTTAAAAAGAATACTCTTGCAGCTAATGCTGTAATCATAATTGCAAACCCTTTAGGTCAAACAAGAATCGCAGGAGATTTTAAAGCTAATCGGACGTTTAACTGCCGAGATTGCAAATTTAATTATAAACATATTATACATTATAAACATATTATACATTCATGCATGTACATCTAGTGAAATTTGGCACATTATTTTTTTCTTCTTAAATTTGGTGTTAATATTCGTGTTATGAATGACAGCGCTGTAATAAGTACTTGTAAAAACAACAATAACCAAAAATTGCATTAGGTGAAAGAGAGACACTCTATTCAACTCGTCTACACCTCGATGAATAGGGTTTCTTTCTTCCACCTCATGCGAAATCTCAAACCTTCGCACTAATGCTAATTGCTATTTGCTAGACCTCTCAGTGCCTTGTGCCAATTCAGAGACGGAATAAACGGGTCTTATTTCAAGTTTATATCCACTTGGTCTAACAAAAGCTGGTCCAATTCTCTGATTGTCGAATACCACATGGGCTAAACCCATTTGGTCTCCTAACAGTTTGGTCTAACTTTAGTCTAATACACACTTGGTCTAATTCTTGCTTGGTCGAATGACCACTTGGTCTAATTGCCAATTCATCTAATAGCCAAATGGTCTAATTGCCTTTTCGTCTAATTCCAAAATTAATATTTGGTATACTTCTAGTCCGTCACAGAAATTGACCAAATGGTGTTAGACCAATTAGAGCAAATGGGAAGTAGATGGAATATTAAATAGGTAATATGACAAGTAGACCAAAAGGTTATTGGACAAACTGGACAGTGGTTGTAGATGAAATGGAATTAGACCATGTGAGATGAGGCCAAACGGCCAATAGTCAAAGTGGATTTGACCAATCAGCAATTTACCTAATCTTGAGCCACCAAAAGTACGATAACAAATATCTTAACCCTATTCAGACTGGCATTTTCAAGAGGAGATTTTGACTGGGGGGGGGTCAATTTGACCCCCCCCCTGAGATCTCGGCCGCGGATAGTCCGCTCGCGGCGAAATTTTGCGCGAACGTCGCTGCACATGTAAAGGGTGTCGCTGGTATGTTTTTTTTGAAAAAAAATTTCACGTATTTAATTTATGCTAATTTATGCATACTCATGTATGCAAATTAGATGCTTTTTTATGGAAATCGTTAATATTTCATTAATAAATATAGTTATGAAGCCCAAAATTTTTCTAAAAGTTGCTGAGTAGCAAAGACATAGTATTGAATAGACAAATTCAGAAATTTCAAATTAACTCTTTTGTATTCTATTGTTTTATGAATTTCTTATGTATTCTATTGTTTTTATTTCTTATGTATTTCTTTGTTTTTGTAATTTTTTATGCTTGAGTAATGTATTTTGATCAATATAAAGACAAATTTAATCAATCAAAAGGCTCAGAAGGCACAATTATCAGTGTTATAAAGAAATTTAGAAAAAAGCAGTATTTTGTACACAAACGCATGCAAAATGACGATTTTCGTTCAATTTAGGCCTGACATGCGATTACGTAATGTTGTGTAACGCGACAACGGAGTATCCGATTTTTTCGAACTTGGTGTCAAAATTTGCAAGACACTTGAAAGAAAAAAGTCATAAAGCGCCGGGTTGCGATTCGCAGCGGTTGCGTGGCAGTCGCGGATTTCGTACAGGGGGGGGTCAAATTGACCCCCCCCCCAGTCTGAATAGGGTTAAAGCCACCACACAACTTACGATTGGTCTGCGACCCGATTGTGGAATAAAACGTCATAACATTGATGGGGATAATTTAGAAATATAACATCATACTGTGCAGAGTCCTAAATCATCTCAGGAATACTAATATGTTCAAATCAGTAATTATGTAACCTCCTTATTAGAATAAAAGCGAATTCAATACCTAATCGTAATGACGTCACAGCAATCGCACGACTGGCTACGATTTCAAACCAATTTGCCTTTTACTCCTAAATAGAGACTTGCAATTTTCCGAAATTCGATATCAGTATTCTTATGGTTAATTTAAACCTCTAATGATAAGATCCTATTCATTCATACTTTCGGAAAATAAGCAAAATGCGATTTGTTCCAAAATCGGATCGTAGACCAGTCGTAAGGTGTGCGGTGGCCTTTAGCATTTAGAGGAAAGTTTAGTTGAGGATTTCATTAGGGGCTTCCCTGAAGTAGGCTGTTTATTTCCTTTTATAATCCTGAATCCTCACAATGACTCATTACTGATTGGATGTCCATTGTCAGTGTCACATCAGTGTACAGTCTACTCTCATTATAACAAGCATAGATAAAAAGATTTTGGCAGTTCTCCCAGTACCCATTCCATACATTTTCACATATTTTTTGTGTTCAGAATAGGAGATTTCATTACAACATGGTAATTGGCTTACTGTATTTGTGGAAATATTCGCGGTACATTAATTTTCACGAAATTTCGCGCAAATAGCGGCTGGCGCGAAGTTAGAAACCAGCGAATACATCGGCATGATTTCCTATGCATGTATTGAATGGGCTCAATTGCGAGCTAACGAACATGCAGCATGAATTTAAGAACCTTTGAACATGTTTTGAGGCCGCTCAGCATGAAAAATTAATCGCGCGAAAATAACAGCAAATACAGTAGTCCCAAGCAACTCGTTATAACAAAAGTTGACTGTACTTCAATGTCATATCTGTGGATGCATAGGATCACATACTGATCTCTACAAGACATACAGCAAACTTTAAATACATCTCCAATGGACTAGGACTTCATTCTCATTTGGCATAATTCCTCATCATAGATCAGTCTGTTGACAAGATAAGGTGTACTGTAAACCAGAAACATTTCTGAACAGGAGCTGATGGTCTTTTTTGCAGCATGAAACTTTCACAAATTGCCGATCATCAAAACTTGTTATGTACAGTTTTGTGCTAACATTTAATGCGATGTGTAGACATAATCTTTGGCAAATCTTGCCCCCGCGTGAAATCAACAAAAGTATTATGCCTGCAGACATTTCTGGTTTTACAGATCACTTCCAAACGGGATTAGCGTCATTATGGCATTCAATATCATGGACTGGTTGAATAACTCCACTCTACTTGGTCATGAAAGGCCATAAGACTGCCATAAGGCCGTCGGCTGTGTTGAACATGAAGCTAAACACTGTCTTCTCCTCTCATGTTTAACATTAACATCTTTCTGTCTCTCAATATCATAGACTGATCTTCAATCTACCTGATTAAAAATGGTTGCTCTCAATTTCACTGCCATAAGGTCGCTCGCATATTTTGTGTTGATCTTCAATGAGACAATGTCAGCTCCTATGATGTTTAGCGCCACTGGTCTGTCTGGTTTTATGGAGAATGATCCTGGCTCATTGCGTGAGACTCTGCGAATATTTGTCGATGGTATTCCTTGCTTTGGGTGAGTGCATTTCATGGTTTGCAGCAGCCAATTCACCCGCAGAGTATTGACTGGGCGTACCCAAATATCCGAACTCACAATTTCGTGGGACAGTGAAGAATCACAAGGATACTGACGATATCGTAGCTTTAATCCTTACTCTACCTGGATACATAACGCCGGTCCCAGTGTCACTGCCTCGAGGTTTGCTAGCATATTTTCTGTTGCTCTTCAATGAACTCAACATGAACTCAACATGAACAAGATAGGGTCCTCCTATGATGCCATGTCAGTGTCTGTTCCAGTTGTACATTTCTTGCTCAATTCAGAAAGCCATTATGATTAAAGCAGTGTTCTTTTGAAGTCACTTGGCGCAGTAACTTCAGTTTAATGTTTGTCAGCATGAAAGAGATTGTCAACAGAGATGTCCTCCACGCTAGATCTTCATATGGATAATCTCAAGGAAACATATCCACATACTGCATTAAAAGAAAAATAATTGAAAACAGAATGAAATATAAGATGATGTAATATATTCAACATTACAGATGCATCTAATTAGAGACCGAGTTTGATAACCATTCCTTTCATGAAAGCAGTGGAATGAATTACCCTACCCAAAACTTGTGAGCAATGATTTTCTGATTGATCTGGATCTTACTTTTTAGGCTGCAAGTACATAGGGCCCTTTGTAATTTGAGGGTCCTGAGTTTGAAATTAAGTTAAACCGGGTGTATAGTTTTGGTAACAAAAAGGGAATCGGCATAAAACCTATCAAATATAGTCTCATGTTGTCCACATTGCACTAATAGATGTGTGTGAGAGATCTCATGATATTCCTTTCATGATTTCCAGTGAATTTCAATGAAAACGTTTGAAAGAAACACAATGTAACGGTTGTTTGAGACCTTTGCTCAGTGCCTGCTCGCCGGGAGCTTACCGCATGAACATGATGAATGGTGCGTAACAATCTGTGTGTATCACCCACACAAGAGAATCCCCATTGGTTTTGCACGTGAACGCTAAGTGACCGCTGAAATGAGTTGGATCCCTGACTTTCCACGTTTATACTTATATTGTGAAATAAAGACACTAAAACAAGATTTCATGGAATATAATTTTCTTTATTATAGTTATAGGATTCAATTTTTCATATTATCTAACTGTGAATCCAAATTAAATTTTTCATTCTCCCAAAACTATACACCAGCTTTAACCCCTGTGTACTTGATTTCTATACATGACCAGTATTGGTTTTAAATAACCAATAAATAGACCAGTTCACAACATTGTGAAAATTATAAATGTTTCATTCTGGGGGAATAGAGGAAATGCAATACAATGAACCAGTTATGTAAAGAGTAAACTGCAATACTTGGAATCCAGTTTACAATCATTATGTGTTTCAATGTCTGGCAAGCTTTCAGGTTGTCCAAAAAATATTGAATATAAACAGGTTTATTTGGAATATTTGTAAATTTGGAAATTTTATTGGAATAAGCTACCAGTGTTAATCAGGCAGTCACTGTCTATCACTTCTTTAAAAAGGGGTCTCAAAACCTTTCTTTTTTGTAATCCTGTTTGTTTTCCTCCCCTTTGCTATTTGAGCGCTTTTGGTCACTATGGGAAAAGTGCATTATAAATAATAGTAATATTATTATAATTTATTAGCAAAACTCTAACCTGACTGATAGTATGCCCTCTTGGCCTAGTCCCCGGGTAGCTGGGGCCCCCCTCCTGTGTAATTGCCTGATATATCTGCATTGCTGAAATCAAAGCCTGGGTGCTGTAGGGTAGGGACAAACCAATATATCTACATTTGATATTGTTTTGGTAATAAGAATATTGGGGTATGTTGATAATAATTAAAATCTTGTTTTAAAGATTTCCTTTAAAGGATATAAATTGTTAACCTGTTGACCAATGAATGACTGAAGCCACTAATACCCATAGGTTCAAGTAACCGGTTCTATAACCAATTGGTAATCATACGAGTAAAATAAATAATCAAAATAAATAAATAAAATTCAGACTTGTAACAGTTGGGCACATCTAAGTATGTGCATAGTGCTAATAGTACTCAGGGTCAAATCCAAAAGTGTAGCATATGTTTTAAACATTATTTAAGGGCCCTGAAACTAGCAATCTCTAGTTAATGCTATCTAGGTCCTCTCCCATTTACATTAACACAGTTTCTGCATGCAGTGCATTGGAATAAAGCACCGCATGTGTTACAAGAGTTGTGTACAGGTTAATAGTTGTTGAAGACGTAGATCGCGTTGACCAGAGTTCGCCGGATTCAGGGACATTCAAATTTTTTAAGTAATGGTACTCAGAAACATTCCTTTTTCTACAGTCATACACCCCATTATCCCACACAGCAGGCCTTTCCTTTATGTTTTGTTCCCTCTTGGATGCACTTTAGAACAATGAGAATAACAATTTTTTTACCTCATACTGGAATCTCTGTAATGTGAGCTTCTTCTCCATCTTGTCAAAGGTCAAAGGATCAACTTCATATTGACCTTTCAGTAGTGACCTCCAGCAGTTGTCTGCTTGACGGTTAGATTTCACAAGAACCAATCTCACAAGTTTTCTGTCCTCTAACAAAGCAAGCAGACATATAATAATTTTTGAGAGATCGACTACAATGTAGGTAATTTGGTTATTAAACAGGAATCCATTACACAAATTTGTTTATTCTGATAGTTTTATATTTTTTTATATTTTGGTCTGCTAGATTTTACTCAAATATCTTTAAGAAAGGAATAGATCAAGACAATACTGTCATAATAAAATCTCCAATGACTACCAGAAGGTTTGCCATTTTTTTAAACATCATTTTCTTAATGCAAATTTTCAAAGGCTGCTAAATATTTATAATTTCAGGTAAATATTTTATTTTCCAAGGGGAAGAGGTATTTAATTTTCTCAGTTTATTATCATCTGTCTTACCCACTATCTAAGAGAATAACATCTCACCCCCCCCCCCACCAACTTTCTATTTTCTTTTCCTGAAATTGAGTGAACACACTATCTCCGCAGCACATTCTTTTGTGTCACTCGGAAAAGCAATAAGGACTGTTGTTCATCTTACCTAGATCCATAGCATTCATCTAGCAACCACGTTCTGCTTGAAAAGTTTCTCCTGTACAATTAATACTTTAAAAAAACAAAAAAAACAAAAAATTCAAAACTGATGAAGAATCCACAGGTTTTTTTTTTAAACTTAAGTTTAACATTAAAATTTTCAATTACATGAAACATCTTACAAGAAAATAATTACCATATTGTATTGCCATAAATGTAAAGGTCTCATACTTATTTCAGACAATGATTATACTTTGAAAACCAATACAGTTAACCTTGCTTTGGAGTCAAACTTGCATGTTGTTGTTGTTGTGGTCTTTGTTTTAAACGGCGCATGTCATCCAAATTTTGAATATCTGATGCGACAGTATCGTTATTGTTTTTAGTGTATCATTTTTATTCTTTTTTATTTTTATTTGGGGTTGTAACTATAGTGAGTATTTAGGAATAATCCGGTTGCAAAACACACTGTCACGCACTCAAGCTCTCGGCCCTGTGTCATGTATTTTCCTGGCGCAGTCCGTGGCTCACGGTAATTGAGCCAGACTCTGCCCTCGAATCAAAGATAGCCAGCCTAGGCCACCTATCAATACTAGTTCCAGACTGTGTATGCACTGTTCTATATATATTATATTTCACGCCTCATACTACCACAATTGCCTACATCACAGGTTCTTTTTTCAAGAAACTCTTGTTTTACTGTTCTAAGTTTTTTAACCTTCATACAGCCTTTAAAAATTTAATCAAACTATTTCTACACAGATTACGATTTAGGCAAGGTTGACCTGTATGGTTCAAACAATGAAGATTATTGTTTATCACACTAGCTTTAAAAATAATGAACACAGAATTTTATCTATCTCTGATCCAGAGTTCTATGAAATGACCTTGATTTCAACTCCTGGGCTTCTATTTAACGAAAGTCATCTGAGTTACAAATGTACTAGTATGAATGACATTGAGCAGTGTTCTGGTACTATATACTAATTACATTCTTTAGAGATGTATGTATCTGCGTGATGCATATCTCAATCATTTAGCACCCACAGCAATGATCACAGTCATCATAAATTTTGAACTTACAGCGACTTGGTGAAACACAGCCCCCGGTACAGACACATAACCTTTGAACTGACTTATTTCAAGTCCTGGAACTGAAACATGTAAACTGTTGCTCCAAAGATGCCTATAGCCTTAGACTTGTCCCTCCCGGTTACATGATCTCAATCATCGACCTTCATCCATGTCTGATACCAACACCCCAGGGATGTATAATGTATCACGCCACTCTTCTCATCAAGTTAACCATCACACTGAATTTTAAGGAAAATAAAATATACATGCATTTGCAATTAAAGGTGCGTCATCACGCATCGCTAAACTAAAACGAGAAATCAAGATGCGCCTATGATGTTGTCTACCATATGTCACGAAGCAGCTAACGCTGTAGAGCATGACTTAATTTGCAACGTTACATGCCAGCCATCGCGATCGCGCTGTGAGAGCATTCGCGATACCAACATGTGTGTGCTTACTGTTTGTTGTGTATAAGGCATACATTGCAGTGTTCGGATCTAGTAATACCTTCCGCCTTGCACGCGAATTCATTGCCATAAGAAATTGGCTTAGACTCGGCCAATCGTTCAGGGTTATAGCTTTCGGTTTTTGGACCACTGCGTAAGAGTCGCTCATCGTTGGTATGAATGGGCAGCTTGCATAGTTCGTTACCGCATACGTATTTTGAACTCCCTCTACACTATGGGGAACGTACATCTTTAAACATCATGAGCATGGCGTTAGATGGCTGCATGAACAATACAAAAAAGAGTCTGAAAAAGCTCAAGCTAAACAGAAATATTGCTTTATTTTGATAATAGTTCAATACTTGGGGATTTGCCCACAGCACAGGAAGCAAAAATAGTTTGGCTTATGGTGAGATTTAATGTGAAGGCTCTCAGAAATTGAGCTGAATTTTTCATGATCAAAATATATTTTTTCTTTACTTGCCATTGTTCAAGAACAAGAGCGAAGGAAGGACACAAGAGAGAGAACTGTTTCACTGTTCTTGCTGTTTCTTATTTTATTCCTTTAAGACTATATATATCTATTATTTATTAGTTCAAGCTAGCATCGAAGCCATGTCAGAGTTGGGGTGAGGCTTTTAAGTGTAAGAAAGGAAACTAATATATATACGTAGGGCACAATGAGAGAGTCCTTCAACTTACAAAAAATTATTGGTCAAGTATGCTCTGTAACAGACCAATCAAGTTTTTGCCATAAGCCAAAGACAACTTACCTTTATTTGTGCTACGAAAACCCGATACACTTAATTTTAGCATATCCCAGGCGTGGACCGCCTGTAAAGTGATATTTTGGGGCTCATGGGTTTACAAAATTGAAGACTCATTGCATTGATTCTATTATGGTTAGTTTTCATTCATCAGACTTTATCGTTTAACGTTCTTATTTCCGTATGTCGGTGTTTGCACCATGTTTCGATTTCCGTTATAAGTTCATATGAATAAATGATATCACTTATAACACTTATTTACCTTGATTTAACCTTTGTAGTTGGGGTTGGGCTTAGAGAGTATGAGCGTAAGCTGTGAGGTGTGTGCGGCGCCTGCTGCAATCTATCATTATATGGATTAGGTCTGCTGAAATATTTAGTTTGTATATCTAGAATACATAGTTTTTGTACTTTGTCATGTTGTGCGGACAGGTGGGACGTGAGACGAACAGTGATAACTGAATCAGTTCGTATCGTTTCAATTGTTAGCACACGACTGTGGATATTGAAGTAATACATTTGGTAACGGCGGGCGGATTTTGTCTATGACCATTTTGCATGATTAGCCAATTCAGAGCAATTGAGCTTTCTCTGCCTCACATGCCCATAGAATTTTGGGGGTCTGATAAAGATTCGCTGTCTTTAACCTTGTCGCCTAGGTCTAACATACAGTAAAATAGACATATTATAGACACTAGTAAGAGGTGCTTCAATATTTCCAGCCACGGTCGCATATCTTATTTGCAAAAATGTTTAGAAAAATCATTGGGAAAAATCATGGAAAAACGATTTGCATAAAGGCCTCGCCACCCCTACCTAAGTAACCGGC
>CALNVZ010003428.1:33119612-33131027 GCA_940671915.1 Paracentrotus lividus
CGGGTCAACTTCCCGGGGGGGAGTTAATGTCTTCTGGGGTAATTGTCTGGGGGTAAATCTGGGGGTTATTGTCTGGGGTATTTCCCCAGGATAATTGTCTGGGGTAATGGGGGGTAATGCGGCCGATTCATGAATTTTCCTGGCCGGGGGTGCGGCCCTCATGTCCTTTGGGGTAGTTGTTTGGTGGTGATTGCCCACGGGGTCTTGATACGCGCCTTTGATAAAAGCTCAATTGCTCCTGTTTATATGATCCAGGTTACCCACAGAGTTAAATACGCAACTCTATGAGGTTACCTCAATTCAGGGACGTCCCTGCTCACTTCAAAACAGTTTAGTCACGCGCGGGGTGCACTTGTCTTGGGGTGCAATTACCAAACTTCATTCAACCTGCTCGCGCTAGTGTGCGTGCTATGTTGATGGCACAGAGTTAAATACGCACTAAACTAGAGTGCGCGCTACCCATAGTGCGTGTACAAACGAAAGCGTCCTAATTGAAGATGGGCTCGCACGCGCGAATCAGGGCAACTCTACCCAGTAATTGGGTAAGCTACAATGTGTAAATGCATTTGGACGACCTGCGAGGGTCAGGGCATTTAGAAGAGGAAAAATAGAAAAAAGCTGGATATGACAGGAAGAGTAGGGCAAGGATAAAGAGCAATATTTGATAATGCTATCTCTTTACATCAAATATTAACAAACAGTTTATGAATGAAAATAAAAGCAATACTTTCAACAGGGAGTTTGACACGATTTTAGTATTTTGCTGACATCGGTCCGAAAAATTGGCTGAAATTGTTCATCGAGGAGGTCAGTCACTTTATGTATGATTATTTTTTTATTCAATAGGATATTATCGACTATTAAATAATATTATTTCATAGATTCTAACTGGTTGCGATTGATTTCGAAGAGTTTGCAATCATAGTAAAAGCAGCAGTCTACAGTTTTATACGAGACTCAACGGTGCCGTGGACCGCGCCCACCGGGCTAGCATCGCTGCTCAACATGTAGTGCGTCTCGTGTTTCATGCTGGTTTTCGCCTAGAAGTCATAAAAACACCGTCAACATCATTTCCAAATCAATCCTAACAATTCATTTGAATTCATCGTGACTTAACTGTCGCATATTCCGTCTCCTTAATATACACTTATTTTATTTATATGATATTTCTGATCTGATATTCTATGAATTTTAATAAATAAGGAATTTTAGAGCAAGTTGTATGACGGAGACCTTGTCTATTGCTTGTCCGTGTATTATGTATGGGGCGAGAAACGTGACGTTGGCAAAAGTAAATTTTTTTACAAAATTCCTTATTTTTCAAAGTTCTTGGAAAAACAGATTGAAAATATTTTCTAAACTAAATCACCATATATTTAGGAGACAGAATACGTGACAGTTAAGTCACCATGAACTGAAATGAATTTTTATTATTGATTTGAAAATGACGTTGACGGTGTTTTTATGAATTCTAGGTGAAAACTAGCATAAAACACGAGACGCGCTACAGGGTGGAGCAGTAATGCTAGCCCGATGGGCGCGGTCCACGGCACCGTTGAGTCTCGTATAAAACTGTAGACTGCTGCTTTTACTATGATTGCAAACTCTTCAAAATCAATCGCAACCAGTTAAAATCTATAAAATAATACTATTTAATAGTCGATAATATCCTATTGAATGAAAAATGATCATACATAATTTGACTGACCTTCTCGGTGAACAATTTCAGGCAATTTTTTGGACCGATGTCAGCAAAATAGTAAAAATCGTGTAAAACTCCCTGAACTGTAAGTGAAAATATAAAAATCTGCCCAATAAGACTTGCAAAACTAAATGAACAATTTGAAAATCAAATGATAATCAGACAATATAAGTGGATGGGGGTACCATAAAAATACAAATAATTTTACCATGGCAACAAAACTAAAAGCTTAATTTTTTTGGCCTGAAAATATGTGAAAACAAGGTCATTTTTAAAGCAAATTGTGAATACTTTTATATAAAAAAATCAGGACAAATAATATATTTTTGGAACGAGCTTGGCTGACTGAATCTAGAGGTACAATCGTAAACAACGATATTTTATTCGACAGTGGCTCAGGAGTGAATGAATATGCATGAGATTAGAAGAGAGAAAGAACGTATACGTATGTGGTCGCTAGCTACGTACGTTGCCCTGATATAAAATGGCGGCGGTCCGTTCAATCGGGAACGTTGAATTTTCTAAGTGAGCCCTCTAGTGTTTGGGGTATGTGTTTGGGGTATGTAACTCTATGGTTGATGGATGTTTTGTGAATTTGTTGTTGTTCTTGTTGTTTTGTTTTATTTTCATATATTGTTAGTCTAATTTCAAGGAAAAACCTTTTTCCCTCTTGGTACAAAATATTTAAAATAAATATTATTGATTCACATTCATTTTAAGCTGTTTTTATTAGTTCATAAATATAAAAATAAAATAATAGTTTAAGAAATGCTACAGATTATATTTATCCTAAAACTTGTAAAAAGATGCATTGAGAAAATAAAAAAAAAAACGTCTGGAGTCTGAACTCTACGTGCGAAGATATGCATGAATTTCTATTCTAGAATTGTCTGATTTACTAATGTATGAGAATTGCCTGGACCCTGATATTTTTCATTCGAAATAGCGTGTGGTTATAGTGTTACTGATAAGGAATTTGAGAGGAGATAGGAGGAAACATGGCAACATATTGCTGCAACAAAATTTGGCTTTACTAAATTATTGGTGTATTTTCTTCGAGTTCGACGTTTATATTTTTAGCAGCAGCATTTGCTGCACACAAGTCACGAGCCAAGAAGCTAGAAGAAGAGATCGGGCTCAGCTCCGCAAAGCCGTGTTTGCTGCAGTGCAGTGCCAGTGCAGAGGGAGAGGCACCGCCATCGCCAGGTATCGCGAACTGACTGCACTGTGATTCACTGATTGTGAGTGACGTGAGGAAGAGCTACATGTAAGACCCCCAATTCAAATTCAGGTTAGTACTTGTTCATAACATAAATATTTAGAAGCCTTGGATAAATCCAAAACTCATTAGATAATACACTTACACTTGATCTATGCATCATTGCATGGTCAATCATAATTGTATGGTGAGAGTGCCTAAGTCTGCGCAGTGCCCATGTCTGCGCACCCACGTAAATGCGCGAATTTTATAGAACAAAACCCCTAGCTAATATTAACCTGCCATCTTAACCTTATCGATCCATTCTGAAACAAAAAACTGAGAAAAAGATTGATTAAAAATGGTTTTCAGCAAGTTATATTTGCTACTCTGAAAATTTCAACCATTCTCAAAAAAAGAAAGTCAAAAACTTGCGTGCGCTTGATTTGCGTGCAAAATGAGTTAGTGCGCAGACATGGGCACTATTCAATTCTGCAATACAAAATGACAGCCCTTCGAAAATTCGTAAAAAAAACATTGTTCTTGTAAATTAATTCTCGAGATTTTTTGCTTCATTGATCAATAGAATATGAAGAATGGAATAATATTGATGAATCTTAAAATAATACTTTACTTTTTATTGAAATTGAGGTCAAATGTTAGGTGCGCAGACTTGGGCACCGCCATCATACTTTTTGTAGATATTTATAGGGTCTAACGTTAGATTCTAACAGTTAGAGGTCTAGATCTAGACCATGATTTAGACCGGCTAGACTAACGTTAGATATCTAGATCTAGATCTAATAATCTATCAAAAGTCACATAGATCTAGCGCGCCCAGTATTCGGTCCCTTAAGGGGAAATTGGCGATAATATGAAAACTTACCTCCTTTATCTGACGATCCAACCACCAGAAGAACGAAAAATTCTACTCTAAAAGATTATCAAAATCATTTAAAATATTTAATTACATCTATGCCTATGGTTAAAAAAATATTGCTGATAGAATAAGGAGAAGCTTTCCGCCCGGCAATCGGTTTTGCAGAATAGTATTCGGTCAGCGTTGTTTCCCTATGTCTTTCGATCGCGCGGAGTGAAAAACCCACGATGTGAAGCGTCACAAAACAAAACCCTGATAATGTGTAGGCGCCGCACTCAATGTCTCGCTATAACCGAATTGTGGCTAGCACCCCCTCTTGACAAGGGTGTGTGGTTTTTTTTAGGATTGCAAAACATGTGGGGCGAGATGAAAAAATTCACTGCGACCGAAGAATAAGTGGAAGTTCCCCATCATTCTCATACCAAATTCATGGTAGCAGCACACAGCATTACTTCACAACGCAACCCGGAAGAGCAGCCAACCCTTTAGCGTTTTCGCTAAAGTGGAAATATCTTGGGAACTTCCGAATCTGCCATAAAAAATAAATTGTAGCAGATGCGGAATTTCCCTTGATCAGTCTAGAAACGGCCATGCCCCTCAAAGCAGTCAATATATCTATAATATTACCATAAAAATATATTTAACATATTGTATACCACTTTGGGGCAACTTAATCAATCACAATTAAATAAACTATTAAAATTTCAAAAGAAAGCAGTTTGGATCTGCACAGGAACTCATTATCTTGCATATTCCGCACCTTCTTCTTTCTTCTTTGGTTGGTTACCTCCAGTTTGGAGAATCGCAAATGGTGCAGAGGAGCAGATAGGCCCTACATGATGTTGGGATCAGATGGGGGTTGTACATAGAACAGGGTTTACATTTTTGGTTTACACCATTATTTAAAAATTCAAACATACTACCGGTAATTGAATAGCAATGTTCATGCTCTCAACACTCAAACAAAATAAAGTTACCTCAACTTTCATGAAAAAAATCTTTCTGGGCCATTCCACGGCAAGTGGTCCTGAGCACCAAAAAATAAAATTGGCGTATGAATGCCCAAATGTAGCTTTTTTGTTAGATAAATACCCACAAAATCATATTCCAAAACTGATTTCGCATAATTATTACCGCTACCGAAAAATATGTTCAGAGATCAAGTCTGCTTAAGGAGGGGAAAAATTTGAATTTAAACAGAAAAAATTTTGATAACACCACAATATTGATTAATATGACTATCAATATTGATTCTTTTTAACTTTTACTTCATCAACATTAGTTATTTTAATCAAAATCCATGATCATAGTTTTACATACAAATGCAACTTTTACGAAAAAATTGTTAACAAAAAAACTCTCTTAAGAATGTAACTACAGTAACGCAAAACAACAAAAAGTTTTATTACTCAAAATTAACTGTGAATAGAATTAAATTTTATGGTACATTCTAAAGCTAGTGTAGTAATGCTAATATCAATAAGTAACGAAAATCATAAACATTTTCTAGTAATGTCTTATAGGATAGTACACTGCAAAAGTGTGTGTACTTGTTATGTTAACGTTACGTATAGTTACACATCAAATTAGTAAAGTACTCAGTGTAACTCAGTGAAAAATTGTGTTTAAACTTTCTTGAAAACTTTACAGAAAAGGATAAAAAGTATATCAATTCAATGCATCTATCATTAAAATTTTATAGCAAAATGAAGATTAAAAGAATTATTGAAGATTTACAAATTCCGAACAAAATTATGTACATGTGGACCTACACTTGAACTTTGATTGCTTATGATTGCAAATATTTTAAAACTAAAGACAGATAAAACAATAAAATATTTTCAGTTTGGTTGGCTATGATTCATTCTACAAAATTATCATAAATTAGTCAAACAACATTGGATAGTAGATATTTTTTTCATGATTTTGTCAGACAGCTAACTTACTATACGCTCAGCTGTACTTATCGTAACGCGATGAGGCATCAATATAAAAATATTGGGAGTATTGGATTGGTCCTAATTTCAACTGAAATGTTAGCTGCATGTCTACCTCTTGATTTCTGATAAGTTTATTAGTCATGGAAGCTAGCACTTCACAGAGTTTTCAGCAAAAGTTTCCCAAAAAAGGTTGGGATTCCATTTTCTCTGACGTAATTACGGTAACGCTCCTAAAAATGCTCATTATTTTTTTCCTATTCAGGCCCTCAGATGAAGCTGACTTTTTGTTTTTAAATTTGAGAGGTCCTATGGCAAGGACTAACATGAAGGATTTAAGACTTCAATGCAGTTTATTAAGAGGAGGGAGACCTTTTAAGTCAGTATTTTTCTCTGAAGTGTAACTTACATGTACGTAACGTGGAATGGCCCTTCTGCCTTAGCTTTCCTACTGTTTGGAGTTCAATACCAAGTAACATGGTTTGTACTGAACTGTTTATTTTCAAAAATTCTTAAAGGGTAAAAAAATAAGTCTTGTCTAAGTATTAATTATTTGATCTCACTCTTCTTTTATTATATGTTTTTGATGTGTTTTATTCTGTGTTATTTTTTTATGTATGCCTGTCCCTGTGTAATATTTACTATAATTTTTTTTGGAGAACTTATTCTCATGAGGCATATGTGGTTTTTTTTCAAGTTCTCTTTCATTCAATGGTAATATTTAATTAAGGTAATGTTTTCTTTACTTATAATTTGATTTTACTTTGTATTATTTTATGCACTCCAAATTGTTTCCATTGGATATTTTAACCAACTTTTGTAGTAGAATTTGAATGAATTGAATTGAATTGGAAAAAAAAACAACAAAAAAACAGCAACTTGAAGGAAGTGCCATGTATGCATACTGGAATGACAATGATCTGATTAGATTTGGAGGTCAAAGGTCATGGAAGACAATAAATAGGAAATAATATTTTATTTAGATACAATTCTATACATTGCATGGTAGACATTATTTGTGCTTATGTCTATAGATATCTTGCTTTGTACATGTAGTACTACAAACTTGTCAGAAATGCAGTAAAGCCAACTTCCAACATCTTACTTGAATTTGTGATGTGATAAATACTTCAAACTTGGATCATGTAGGCCTATGTACATGTACACAATGTACATGTATGTAATATGGGCCCAGCAAGATCTGAGCCCGTTGCATAAAGAGTAACTTTGCAATCAATGGTAACTACCATGGTAATGTCGCTCAACAACCAATCAAAATGCAGTATTTTATGAAGTTACCATTGATGGCAAACCTACTATAAAATTTACTAACTCTCTATGCAAGGGCCTTAATAGCTTTGGGGTCACCAGGTTGAAGGTCAACGTCAAAGATGTTGTTCTATAAAGGAAAATGAAAAGATGAATGTACCATACATATTTCTGATCTGGCAATGGCGGAGGCATAAATTAAGAAAGCGCACAGTCAAGGATTCATCTAGTTCTGAACCTTTACCAGAAACATGAAAAATGATTGGAATGAATAATTTGATGATTTATTGCTCCTCCAAAATGTTATGTGTCATTTTGCACTTGTATGGATAATGGTACATGTACATGTAGGCCTATATATTTTAAACATTGTACATCAGTGATTGAGATATAGTTTTTCCTTTCAGAAAGTACTTTGAACAAGCTAAAAGCACTGTGCATGTAGTAAAATTGGCACGTAATAAAAAAAAAAAAAACTCGAGATTTTTTGCTTCATTGATCAATAGAATATGAAGAATGGAATAATATTGATGAATTCTTAAATAATACTTTACTTTTTATTGAAATTGAGGTCAAATGTTAGGTGCGCAGACTTGGGCACCGCCATCATACTTTTTGTAGATATTTATAGGGTCTAACGTTAGATTCTAACAGTTAGAGGTCTAGATCTAGACCATGATTTAGACCGGCTAGACTAACGTTAGATATCTAGATCTAGATCTAATAATCTATCAAAAGTCACATAGATCTAGCGCGCCCAGTATTCGGTCCCTTAAGGGGAAATTGGCGATAATATGAAAACTTACCTCCTTTATCTGACGATCCAACCACCAGAAGAAAGAAAATTCTACTCTAAAAGATTATCAAAATCATTTAAAATATTAATTACATCTATGCCTATGGTTAAAAAAATTGCTGATAGAAAAGGAGAAGCTTCCGCCCGGCAATCGGTTTTGCAGAATAGTATTTCGGTCAGCGTTGTTTCCCTATGTCTTTCGATCGCGCGGAGTGAAAAAACCCACGATGTGAGAGCGTCACAAAACAAAACCCTGATAATGTGTAGGCGCCGCACTCAATGTCTCGCTATAACCGAATTGTGGCTAGCACCCTTCTTGACAAGGGTGTGTGGTTTTTTTTAGGATTGCAAAACATGTGGGGCGAGATGAAAAAATTCACTGCGACCGAAGAATAAGTGGAAGTTCCCCATCATTCTCATACCAAATTCATGGTAGCAGCACACAGCATTACTTCACAACGCAACCCGGAAGAGCAGCCAACCCTTTAGCGTTTTCGCTAAAGTGGAAATATCTTGGGAATTCCGAATCTGCCATAAAAAATAATTGTAGCAGATGCGGAATTCCCTTGATCAGTCTAGAAACGGCCATGCCCCTCAAAGCAGTCAATATATCTATAATATTACCATAAAAATATATTTAACATATTGTACCACTTTGGGGCAACTTAATCAATCACAATTAAATAAACTATTAAAATTTCAAAAGAAAGCAGTTTGGATCTGCACAGGAACTCATTATCTTGCATATTCCGCACTTCTTCTTTCTTCTTTGGTTGGTTACCTCCAGTTTGGAGAATCGCAAATGTGCAGAGGAGCAGATAGGCCCTACATGATGTTGGGATCAGATGGGGGTTACATAGAACAGGGTTACATTTTTGGTTTACACCATTATTTAAAAATTCAAACATACTACCGGTAATTGAATAGCAATGTCCATGCTCTCAACACTCAAACAAAATAAAGTTACCTCAACTTTCATGAAAAAAAATCTTTCTGGCCATTCCACGGCAAGTGGTCCTGAGCACCAAAAATAAAATTGGCGATTGAATGCCCAAATGTAGCTTTTTGTTAGATAAATACCCACAAAATCATATTCCAAAACTGATTTCGCATAATTATACCGCTACCAAAATATGTGTTTCAGAGTATCAAGTCTGTTAAGGAGGGGAAATAATTTGAATTTAAAAGAAAAATTTGATAACACCACAATAGATTAATATGACTACAATATTGATTCTTTTAACTTTTATTCATCAACATTTAGTTTATTAATCAAATCCATATCATATTTTACATGACAAATGCAACTTTTCGAAAAAATTGTTAACAAAAAAACTCATCTTAAGATGTAACTTACGTAACGCAAAAACAACAAAAAGTTTTATTACTCAAAAATTACTTGAATAGAATTTAATTATGGTACATTTCTAAAGCTAGTGTAGTATGCTAAATATCATAGTGAAAAATCATAACATTTAGTAATGTCTTCATAGGATAGTACACTGCAAAAGTGTGTAACTTATGTAACGTTACGTTAAGTTACACATCAAATTAAGTAAGTTACATCAGTGTACTCAGTGAAAATTGTGTTAAACTTTTCGAAACTTTACAGAAAGATAAAAGTATATCAATTCAAGTGCATTATCATTAAAATTTTATAGCCAATGAAGATAAAAAATTATTGAAATTTACAAAATTCCCACAAAATTATGTACATGTGGGACTACACTTGAATTTGATTGCTTATGATGCAAATATTTTTAAAACTAAAGAAGATAAAACATAAAAATTTTCAGTTTGGTTTGCTATGATGTCATTCTACAAAATTAATCATAAATTAAGTCAAACAATTGGATAGTAGATATTTTTTTCATTGATTTTTTCAGACAGCGTAACTTACGTAACGCTCAGCTGTAACTTACGTAACGGCGATGATGGGCTCATATAAAAATATGGGAGATTGGATTGTCCTAATTTCAACTGAAAATGTTAGCTGCATGTCTACCCTCTTGATTCTGATAAAGTTTAGTCATGAAAGCTTAGCACTTCACAGAGTTTTCAAGTTTCCCAAAAAAGGTTGGGGATTCCATTTTCTCTGACGTAACTTACGTAACGCTCCTAAAATGCTCATTATTTTTTCTATTCAGGCCCAGTGAGCTGACTTTTTGTTCTTAAATTTGAGAGTCTATGGCAAGGATTACCATGATAGGATTTAACTTCCAATGCAGTTTATAAGAGGAGGGTAGACCTTTTAAGTCAGTATTTTTCTTGAAGTGTAACTTACATGTACGTAACGTGGAATGGCCCTTCTGCCTTAGCTTTCCTACTGTTTGGAGTTCAATACAAGTAACATGGTTTGTACTGAACTGTTTATTTTCAAAAATTCTTAAAGGGTAAAAAAATAAGTCTTGTCTAAGTATTAATTATTTGATCTCACTCTTCTTTTATTATATGTTTTGATGTGTTTTATTCTGTGTTATTTTTTATGTATGCCTGTCCCTGTTAATATTTACTATAATTTTTTTTGGAGAACTTATTCTCATGAGGCATATGTGGTTTTTTTTCAAGTTCTTTTCATTCAATGGTAATATTTATTAAGGTAATGTTTTCTTTACTTATAATTTGATTTTACTTTGTATTATTTTATGCACTCCAAATTGTTCCATTGGATATTTTAACCAACTTTTGTAGTAGAATTTGAATGAATTGAATTGAATTGGAAAAAAAACAACAAAAAAACAGCAACTTGAAGGAAGTGCCATGTATGCATACTGGAATGACAATGATGCTGATTAGATTTGGAGGTCAAAGGTCATGGAAGACAATAAATAGGAAATAATATTTTATTTAGATACAATTCTATACATTGCATGGTAGCATTATTTGTGCTTATGTCTATAAGATATCTTGCTTTGTACATGTAGTACTACAAACTGGTCAGAAATGCAGTAAAGCCAACTTCACATCTTACTTGAATTTGTGATGTGATAAATACTTCAAACTTGGATCATGTAGGCCTATGTACATGTACACAATGTACATGTATGTAATATGGGCCCAGCAAGATCTGAGCCCGTTGCATAAAAGAGTAACTTTGCAATCAATGGTAACTACCATGGTAATGTCGCTCAACAACCAATCAAAATGCAGTATTTTATGAAGTTACCATTGATGGCAAACCTACTATAAAATTTACTAACTCTTATGCAAGGGCCTTAATAGCTTGCTGGGTCACCAGGTTGAAGGTCAACTTCAAGATGTTGTTCTATAAAGGAAAATGAAAAGATGATGTACCATACATATTTCTGATCTGGCAATGGCGGAGGCATAAATTAAGAAAGCGCACAGTCAAGGATTCTCTAGTTCTGAACCTTTACCAGAAACATGAAAAATGATTGGAATGAATAATTTGATGATTTATTGCTCCTCCAAAATGTTATGTGCATTTTGCACTGTATGGATAATGGTAATGTACATGTAGGCCTATATATTTTAAAACATTGTACATCAGTGATTGAAGATATAGTTTTTCCTTTCAGAAAGTACTTTGAACAAGCTAAAAGCACTGTGCATGTAGTAAAATTGGCACGTAAATAAAAAAAAAAAAAAACCAAAGGCGGCGACCTTACAATT
>CALNVZ010003428.1:33132824-33164431 GCA_940671915.1 Paracentrotus lividus
CTTATATCTCGTCACTTTTTGCCAATTTTTTGGGCTTAATGTAATTGTCATGGTCTACTCCAACAAACTTTGGTATTAATATTTCTTTATGATGCGTTTCTCCTCACGAAAAGACCGGGAAACCAGATGTCACTCCGTAACCGTCACTCCGTAACCGGACAAGGGTTCAAGTTTTAAGTCATAATTAACAAAATATTCAACCAATTTTTTTTATGCAAGGTGGCATATTATACCTAGAATAACATAGAATCCAATCAATAACTCAAAATTGTGATAGCCATTTAAATTTCACAGAGTTTAAGCAAAATGTTTTCTGCTCAAATATGCATGTCCATTTTGCGTCACTCCGTAACCATGATTATGAATATTCATATCTCATTAATTAAGAGGATCACTATAAAAAAAATTATCATTTTGAAAAGAGGGTACCATCAGCTTTTGTCATGAACCATTTCTTTGTACATAAAGATTTAAGTATGGATGATAAACTCGTTTGAATGCTGAAATGTTGCTTCTGAATGTCACTCCGTTACCTTGGAACTGCCCATGTAGAATGATTGAAACAATGAGGGCCCCAGGGTTTGCAATGGAATGTACTTTGATCATTGAAAATGAAATGATACCAAAACAGTGCATACTGTACAATGCATTTATCCAATGAACTATTATGATCCTTGCAAAGGGATGATCCACCATATATTGGGCTTAATAGTAGTGAAAATTCAACATAATAGCCCTGGGTGGTTTTATTAAATTATTCAAGAATTTTGGAGTCAGACCTCGCAAAGTTTCCACTTTGATATATGGCTGTTTGAAAAGATGACAATTATTGTGCAAAATTAAGCTCAAGTGTTGCAAATTTTTATGAATCCATAAATGCATTCATTAATGTGGAACATATCCGGCTTGTTTGAAGGCTGTCTTTTTTTCTAGGTTGTTTGGATTTGGAAAAATTGGTTAATTACATTGTAGATTGTGATTTGTGAATAATCGTCAGGATGTGATTATAATCTATTTGTATGGCTGTTAGTGGACGTTAGTACTGACCTTGTTTTGATGCAATGTAATTCAAGAACTTGCTTTCATATGAAATGTGTGGAAGAGTCCCTGGAAAGAAACCCAGGAAGAGTAGTGTGTGTACATGTAGGTGTACTGATTGCCTTTATATCTGTCATCTATTTTTAAAATGTTAAATTTTCTGTACTACTTGGTGCAATTCTCTGACTAACCTTTCTTTGGTTAGCATTAAAATGCAATATCATCCAGCAGATACTGGTTTGATTAATACAGTATACTGTATAAGTGGTTATTTTCGCGGTGACTTTATTTTCGCGAATTTCGCGAGTTGGTTTTCGCGAAAATTTCCACTTCAATACAAGGCTATTTATAGTAGTGAAATCATCACCAAAATCGCGAAAGTTTGCTCTCGCGAATTTCCCCATCAGTCCAAAATCGCGAAAATATCTGGACGCGAAAATATTGGCTTATACAGTATATATTGCAGAATTCTGAATCAATACATTATACATGTATTTGTAGTGAGAGGTATTGTACTAGTTCTGAGGTAATTGTAAACATATTTATTGTAAATTTTAATGTCTTACCAAGCTTAAATTCAGTCCTCTTTGCAGGACCATTTTTAAAGCTTTTGTTTTGCATTTACATGTTAATATATTAAAAAAAATTTTAGATCATATTTTAAGATCTTTAAGGTATGAAATTGCTTTCAGTGTGTTCTCTGCTGTTTTATCAAATTCTGTCTGAACAAAATGCCACAAAACCTACATGCTTTCGCCTGAGGAAATATCCCACACCGCCCTTGCTGACCCTCAGTATGCTGACAATCTTTTTGAAAGTATTGGCCAGCAAAGATTATTCCTCATAAAACCTGACAAGCCACTGGCTTCAATGTTACCATCTGATTATTAGAAAAGCAGCATATTTACACAATGTATATTATATTTGATGGCTCAGAATGGGATACCAGAAATATTCCACGATTTAGGGCCAATATTGCATGAATCAAAGATGAGTGTAATATTGACCATAATGAGAGAATGTGGCATAATATTGCATCGCAAAAACGGCCTATACAGTGTGTTCCTAAAAAAAGGTAATCGAAGTTCAAAGGTCAGTCATTTCAAAAGTACATGGTTTATTTTTGTAATTTGTTTACTAAAATACTAGATAACTTATCAGCTTTAATTTGAGACATTTCTTACGTCCAAACTGTAATGGGTCACAGAGTTAGGGTCCTTTGAAGGTGATAGGTACAAAACCCATTTTTTCCAATTTTTTCGTTTTTTAGGGAATTGAATACTCAAATTATCTTTTAAGAGAATCGTCTTGTTCATAATTTGGGGGTTCGTCATTAGCTCAAGAGCGTCTGATTACAATGAAATCAATCTCATTATGCCAAAGAACTTCCAATGGCATGACATGCGTTCTCGATATCAGGGTCTCTGGATGCTCGGAGGTCCGCGCCGGCAGATTCTCTGATCTGCAAGAAGTCCGAGAAAAATAAAAATGTCAAAGATCCAATCTTTTAGTAGAACTTCTTTAATACGGAGCAAGTCTCTGTGACTCCTTTGCAGACGTTGCCGGACGTCCTTAAGTACCACACTCCCGAAGTCGCAGAGACGTTGTTCGGGGAACTTGGCTAACGGATTAAAAAAAAATCGAACAAGCTAATATTTTTATACTTGCGGCGTCTTAAAGCAAGTCTAACTAAAAGATATAGAAACTATGACTATTATGTTCCATTTCCTCTCGTGAAGTCTCAGGAGACGTCACCCGACATCCACGACTCAAAAGCTCATAATTTGCGAACCCCTGTGCATGCGCCATTTGAGATAGGTCTTTGGCAATGAGATTGATTCTCATTGAAACTGTTGGGTGACAAACCCCCAAAACTAATGAAAACAAAATTTTATAAAAAGTGGTTTCATACCCTAAATAACAAAAACTTGGAAAAAATGGGTTTTTGTAGCCTTCACCTTCAAAAAGCCTAATTCTGTGACCATTACAGTTTGGACGTAGCACATGTCTCGAAATTAAAGCTGATAGTTATTCTAGTATTTTTAAAACAAATTACAAAAATAAGATAATATTTTGAAATGACTGGGACTTTGAACTTCGTACCTTTTTTAGAATACACTGTATAGATAATATTTCACTTTATTTTGTTTTCTCTTTCATTGATTTCAGGTCCTTCTAGGAATGTGTTGAATCTATAATACAACAATGGCGTACAGTAGCCATTTTATAAAAGCAGTATCGACGGCCAAGGATCCCATAAGCTGTCTCGTCGGTGGTCCGCCGATTAGTAAGAAGCAAGTCATCTATACACCTTTCTCGAGGGTCGCTACACATTCAAGCGATAAGAAACAGTGCATGCGGGATATCATCTTCAAGAACCTAGCCACGACTCAAGCATATCCAGGTAAAGAGTAATGTTAAATCAGTGGCGTATCCAGTAGGGGTTGGAATTCGTGCATGCCCATATATTTTTAAGAACCAGAATCACATATTATGTTTTTCAAATTTTTCAAATTGTTCATGTTGGTCAAAGTGTTCAGCGGGAATCAACTATTTCTAATACGAACTTATATGTCCAGCGAGCGATAGTTTCTGAACATGCTTTGACATAAAAGAATTAAATGATAAAACAGTAATTATTCCCCTGGAGGAAAAAAAAAAGAATTACATTTTATTCTAATAGTGTACTGAGGCATACCGTTAACTACATGTATTAGCAAGCAGGTCTCTGCCAAAATTTGCAAAAGTATATTTACACAAGCATAATCATAAAGACTAAGTATTGATTTTATCAAACACTCACTCAAAACACAGAAGAAATCATGAGGGATGTAATTCAATATTATGCATACATATATATAAATTTTACACATTGATTTGGTGCATGCATGTTTTAATGATTTTTGGAATCGATTAATCCAACATCCATTGTGGTTTGATTGCCAATTTGAATCTAACTCTTTTACAGATGAATTAACTTGGAGCTGCATCCCCGAACTAATCCTCATCCAGATATACAAGAACCTGTCCTTCGTTGACCGAGCGAGGGCGTCTAGCGTCTGCAAACACTGGCACAATGTCTACAAGCTCCCTGCACTGTGGCATAAATTTGAATTTGAATTCACCCAAGAATCCACATCTTACATCAAGTCTACACCACCAAGACTAGTCAAGCAGGTTATACAGCAGTATGCCAAACATCTGAAATACGTCACCATTAAAGTTGATAGCCATCAGGTTAGTCAAATAATGTACTCCTGAGGAGCGTTTCATGAAAGGACTTTTCGGATGTTTTATCCGACAAACTGTTATAAGCTACTGAAATGCTTACATCTGATTGGCTGAGAGCAAATTTGTTGGCTAGAATGTCCGACAAGTCCTTCGATAAAATGCCCCCCTGGAAATATTCGCCGTACATTAATTTTCACAGATTTCACGCAAAGATCAGCAGGCGCGAATTTAAAAGCGTGAATATATGAGCATGCTTTGAATGGGTTAAATTCCATTCTTTGGTAAATGCAGCGCGAAGTTAAAGGGGAATCCAACCCAAGGAGAGAATCAACCTAACAGGAAAGAGGAAAATGAGAGGAGCAATCTAAAAAAAGTTTCATCAAAATCGGTTATAAAATAAGAGAGTTATGGAAGTTTGAAAAGTCTAGTTGTTCCTTCTATGGGGATCCTCAATTGGCATCATCGGCTTCAAAATGCTGATCTTATGGACAACTCTCCATTCACTTTGTACACAAATTTTCAGATTTTCCCCATTTTCTTTCAAAATTTGTCTTTTTACTTTAGCTCAAAATATGTCATGGGAAAATATTTCACACAACATAATGTTGAGCTCAGAGGAGGTAAGATATATTTGAAGAAATGGGGAAATCTGAAATTTGTGTACAATGAATGGAGAGTTGTCCATTGAGATCGGCCTTTTGAAGCCGATGATGCCAAATTGAGATCCCCATAGAAGGAAACAACTAGACCTTCAAACTTCCATACTCTCTTATTTATAACCATTTGAAAACTTTTTTGATGCTCCTCTCATTTTCCTCTTTCCTGTAAGGTGATTCTCTCCTTTGGGTTGGATTCCCTTTAAGAACGCGCGAGTTGCTTTGAGGTCACCGCACAAAAAATGAATTGTTGAATAATGAAGGAAACTGCCAGAAATATATATTATGAAAAAATGAGCAAAAAATTGGGTACCATCAAGGATTCAAACAAGACCTTCCTGGTTACTAGTTCAGGTTCTCTACCATCTGAGCTATAGTAAGCCCGGATGGGGTCGTCCTATACCGTTACCTCTCAATGCTTGAGTGGTCAGAAGCTTAGAGAACTGGCATAAACAAGGATAGAAATCAACTTGGAGTAAATGCAGGGTCAGTGTGAAGTGATGCAGCTTTATTAATATAATTTTGATAATGAAGGAAACTGACCAGAAATATAATTATGAAAAATGGGCAAAGAAAAAATTATGCACGAAAATAACAGCAAACAGTAATTGGAATATCTCTTCTTTAACAGAGTATCGCCTTTTCCTTTGTCACTGATTGGGCGGGTGTGGGGGGGGGGGTCTTTGCAATTTCAGTGCCTATATGTACAAACATGTACATGTACTGGCCTCTTGTGGAAAATTGCCACCAGGCGGGTGTTTCACAAAGAATTAAGTTAAGTAGATTTAAAGTCGCTTATCTTCTATACGCATCCTGTAATATAACGGGCAATCTAATTGATAAACTTCATTATGGCGCGCATCATCTGGATACGATCTGACCAGTGAGGTCATGTGTTATATACCACACGCAACCAGGGATTTAAGTGCGATTTTAAGTCTACTCAACTCTTTGTTAAACACCCCGAGTTATCAAAATATTGAAACTCTTGTTGTCAAGAGTTCATGTTTTTCACTCTCACAGATTGGGGGGGGGGTCTTTGGCAAATTTAAGTATTAACTATTGAGATTGCTACATGTTAATAATAAAATTGTTACCATTATTTTCATGAAGAGGCAATGTCAAAGGAATTGCCAATTACCTGTTTACATATAACTTAGTTATGATCCTAATGTACATGATGTTAAGTTCATGATTTTGATAGCATATTCCCAATAGATAAACCACATGTAGAAAACTAGATTTTAATGTAAGAGAAAAAAAATTGTGAATTCATAGAGAGTCAAAATCAAGATCAACATGAAGTACAGTATAGATACATTTGCTGGTCTCAGGGTGTCAACACTCATCACCAGGCTAGTTAACCTCGCAAAAAGATGAGGGCGAACAAATGCTTTTAAGTTGGCATTCCAGTCTTTATTGGGTTGCGTAAATGGTAAAACTGTAAAACACAAATGAACAAGAACATTATCTAAATTGTTTTACATGTATATGAATAAACATCAAAGAATGCTTTAATACACCTGCTTTTTGTTGAATAAACTGTACTGTGATAGATGTCGATACTGAGTAAAATCAGACAGAAGACTATCATATTTATTGTAGAGTGGGAGCATAAGATGAAGGAAGGTATCTTGAAGGCATTCAAACTTTGCAAGAGTAACGTTTTGCTAAATGCATTTATCTTAAATCATCTAACATTATAGATTCTATGGAAAATTACTGTGTAGACTCTTTATAACAAATGCCTACAGTCACAGAATAATCCTGTCTCAGCAAAAATTTAGGCTCAATAAACACAAAACAAAGCGGGGAACCAGCCCCAAATTTAAACATAGACCTTGTAAGGTTGAACACCAACTCTAAATATTCATTTCTACATACTTAGACATTATTGTCTTTTAAAAGGTTTACATAGTTGCATAACTGGCTTGCCATACTCTTAGACGACTTGAAGCCTAAGTAATTTTCTTAAAGCACAAAATGTTATCATTTTCTGCTACATGTTTCAAGTAGGTAGAACATCAAATAAATCAATGACAATATGAACTTACAGACTTGTGCACTTTTAGCTCTCTATTGAAATTAGATATAAGTCACACCCGGAAGTCTCACAAAAATCTGTGACGCTTGAGTTCCATTATTACACAGCTGTGAAATAATTTTGATACAGTGTAAATCACTAAAAATGAATGGTTCAAACCAGAAATTTGTACAAAATAGATTTCACTTCAACTATGACAGTTTATCTCAACACAGACCCTCTTTTCAGTGTAGACCTTGCTGAATTAACTTCTAGTGACTACAACGACCTGCATTTAATTAAGCAACCTGCCATTCTGAGTAAAATATAATTTGCATTCTAAGACTCTTTTGAAAAGCAGTAGGATTAGGAACGACACCTCAGAGGAACAACTATTTGACATTCTTGCTGAAGTTTCAAAGCATGAGATAATCCTTTTAAACCCCAGAGAAAGTGTAATAATCAGTTACAAACAACAGGAGTCAATTAAAGCTTCATAAAATATGAAAAGGGCTGAACTTATCACCTAGAACAGTGACAGATTTCAAAACAAAGGTAGAGTACAGGTACATTGTGGTTTCTGCAACACAAGGCACGCAAGGAGGATTCTTTCCCAAATCTTAGTACCTGTAATATAAAAGCTCAAAACTTACATGTACGTAAAGAACATCAGAAACTGGAACTCCATTGAAATACATATAGTTGAACATCAACTTGACAGAAAAGGCTTTAAATTTATCCATCGTAAATCAGATTTCCAAGGTTACAAAAACTGCGAAGGACTTACTTCGCTGCAGAGCGCCATTTTCTTGTTTCACCTATGGAACGCTAAACAGCACAATACATAAACACATTTATTTACAGAAATTAAGGCATATCATGAAGAATAAATTTCCTTCAGAATTACTAAAAGTTAGATATTAATATTATTATACATTAACTTGTTTTACCTTAGTATTATTTTTAATTTCCAGGAGTCAGCTGAAGCAGCTTGTGACATCCTGTCCCAGCTGGTCAACTGTTCCCTCAAGACGCTGGAATTGATGTTGACTGCTAGACCTAGCTTCCATCTGGTCAATCCGGTCAAGCTCCTGACTCCCTTGACCGTCGTACTGGTCAACTCGCCCACTCTCTCGTCTCTGGCCCTGGATGAAACACCCGTTGATGACCCATGGCTGGAGAATATGGCCGTATCGAACAAGGACTCCCTCATGCTGCTGAAAATAGCCAGTTGTCCTCTCGTCTCCTCCTTAGGTTAATTTTGATTTTGTTATTAATGTAGGGTGATACTGTGCTGTGTCGTACGGGACATTTGATAACATTTCACCTCTTTTCGACATTGAAACAAAAGAATATTTGTGTGATTGATGGTGATCCTCAAGTAGTACCACAAGGGGTACAAAAACCAAGATTGAACTTGACTGGATTACACATCCTGTATAGAAATGAAAAATAGTACTGTGTCGTACAGGAAACAAAATGAACAGGGGAAAATATCAAAGAAACAAAATCAACACAAGCATGGAATCACCCTGTAGAGATTCAATTGTATTACAATTGTCCTGCTTGATTTTAAGGGTGGAAAATATGCCTTTTTTTATGGCCATTCATTGATAGCCGGAATAAATAACTGAACATTTATCTTTTACATGTAGCAGTGCATTTTAGTCAGTTCTTACAAATATCAAGCTTGATTAACATTTCAAAATATGTAAATAAGCAGTTTACTGTTGCTCATCCTGATTCTTACAGTGATTGTGTTACCACGCATTGACCCTTTTCCAAGAATCCTTTCAATCTCCCAGCATTTAAAAAACAATTTATTTTTATTTTAATTTTTAATTTTTTTTAAATTTTTTTTTTTGGGGGGGGTTAATTTTTAAAAGTGCTTCATTGTGAATTTTGAATTTGGTTGAAATTCTACATGATATGCCTTGTAAATGCTTTGGAGTTAAGTCATCTGTATATTTTTTTTTTTTTTTTTTTTCAGGCATGCTACATGTTGCAGACACATGTAGACAACTTCATGAGCTGAACATAAACTATGTGCATGTGAGCGACAGCTTACTTCTGGCTCTCTCCTGTGAGGAACACGTCAAGCTCAAGCATCTTTGTGTTAACGTGATCTGCGAGAATAACGACACGCCAATGAAAAACCACGTCATCAAGAAAGAAAGTTGGGACGCCCTCAGCAAGCACTCACCAAGTACCATCGTCTCCATGTGCTTCTACGTGCTTCATGACACCGACTTCACGCCTTTCTTCACCTACGAGACGCCCGTCACGCACGCATACTTCGGGCGGTCGGTCTCCCGCGACATCCTGATCCGCATGGGACAGAACTGCCCGAAGCTGCAGGAGCTTGTGATCTGCGCCAACGGTAACCAACCCCTGGATGTACCCATCGTGACCATTGCGAGTAAGTGTAAAGAGCTTCATTCGCTGGGCCTAGGTGAGTGCGAAGTGTCGTGTTCATGTTTGGTAGAGGTTGCTAGGCTGTGTGGGGAGCAGCTAACAGAGTTCTTTGTCAAGGAAGAAGTGGTCTTTGAAGATGAACATTATGATTTGGACACTATGACCAATAAGGTGTGTCAGTACCTAGGCAGGACCTGGAGTGCTGAATGCATGCCATTCTGGAATGAATGAACTGGACATTGTCAAGAAATTGTAAATAGAGATGGCATAACAGTGCAATCATAAAATGAATCCATAATGGATATTGTTCATGTAGATCCACCACTGTTGTTAATTGCCAATTAAAGTCAGTAATGCAATTGGAAAGCACAGCGCCTTTTGTAGTCTAGCCACCAGGAGTTTTCTCAAAATTGAATCTGATTATACAACCCGACTTTTTCAAATCATTGAGGACAAAGTATTTGGTTACCAGCAATGAAATTAATATAATATTACAGTAGAGGTCTTTATACAGATTGCAAAATTGCATTTGATTAACTGCTTTGGTTTTTATTTATTTATTTTTTATTTCCCTTGGAATTCCTTGTCTGGGAATAGTTAATATAATGTTCTTTACATTGCTAGATACAAGGGTAATCAGAAGTGCATGACCACACAAATGTATCATCATGATCTTGAGTAGAATACATTTGATTGATTGAATTTACATAAATTAGTAAAGTATAGACTAAAGAAAATACAATTAGTTGAAATAAAGAGATTTATTGCTGGTAAGTTAATACATTTTTTCTGTACTGATTCATTGAAGTCAGGTTTTCCTTTCTCTGACTCGCCCAGTAGCATAAATCATCACTAAATATTGCTACATTGTATACAATGTATTAGCATTCCCTGGAAATTTGGTTGTAATATATACAGAACACCATACTCTTGAATGAAGGAATTTTGTATATAATGATAAATTATTCTATTCTAAGATTTATCTATGTAAATATATTGTTTCAGAATTCACTTTGCTGTATATAGTTGTATAAAATGATAATGCTATTCTATATTTTAAGGTCTATAAATTACTTTTCGACAGATTAAAAGAGCTTTTGTACAAATGTAAGTAAACCATTGAAGTGCAGCAGTCGTGCAATGTTTGTTTATAGTGATAAATTTTGCTACATGTATGTTTTAGTGCCTAAATAATATGAAGCAATTTAATCTCTAACATTATTACCCTAGTCATTTAGTAATTGCCCAATCTCAAAGGTATCACTTTAGCATCATGGCAATTTAATGTATGGTCAAATTCAGCATGTAATCAGACATGAAAAATGAAAAAAAGAAAGAAAAAAAAAATGCGATTCAACCCTCTTGAAACATAATAAACTGTTTCAAACCAATTTTTATTTTGGTTCTTGGAAAAAAAGTTATATACCAAGACATATTATGAAACCCACGATTAAATGTTCATACTTTTCACAAGACGACTTCAAAATGATGGGTCATTTTTTTTTTACTCACTCTGTAGATTCTTGTATAATCATGCAATCTGTGAATTTCAGCATGTTATAAAAAATTGGCAGAATCTGATTGTGGTTCTACCAAATTAGTTTTTCAAACTACTATGTAATGTGTAAAACAAAAATCATTAATCTAATCTTTATGATTATGAAATTTCAAAGTACAGGACATGTAGTTGACCATCTTGTTTTTGTCTCTCTTAGTAGCTTCAAATGTTTTGTATGTACAATATACATACCGGTATCACACTTAATAATACTTGGCTTTGCGGGATATTTTGTTTGCTGTTTTTATGGTTGCAAAGGCTCTTTTTATTAATTTACAGTCTGGAATTTGTGTGAATGTATCAAATTATATGTAACTCGGCCTTTTTGTTTATTATTGCCTAAACTCGTGAAACTCAGCATTATTGTTATTCAGACTTCATCACATGAACCATGTAGCCAAGGTGGTGTTTTTAGGTTCAAAATGAATATTAATGATTCTAGATCGAGTTACAATCTTTATCATTATCTTCATATTAATTACAGCATATAAATTTTTACAACACAAAAAGTAGATCCCCTTGATAAATTCTTATAGTTTGTAAAGTATTCTAAATCTTTCTAGAGAATAATAGTCAAAGATAAATTGTATGGTTGTCAGGAGACTGGAAGTACATGCATGTTACAAACTCAGTGGTCAACTTTTCGCAACTTGCATTGTGTACAAAAATTTTTAATATCAAAGTAACCATTTTTGAAGGAATGACAGGAATACAGACAGAACAAAACAGAAGAGCTTTTTATAGAAGAAAAAATGATGGAAAAGCAAATAGTATCAATGTAAATTTAAGTTTGCTTGGACTGTTTGGTATCCCTGATATGTAAGACAGTAACTGCTACACGTATGTAATGATACATCACTGCTACGCAACAATACTGAACATACAATGTTGAAAACAGATGTGGTAGACTATAAATCATAGTTTATTTATCTCGCAACAGTACCATGAGACTTCTTGTAGTGGGAAAAATGTATCAATTAATCGTATATTCTTTCTATAATATGGACTACAAAGTCAGAATGTATTTATGTTTTCTTTTTGTTTTAACTTGTTTTTGTTGAAACTTACCCGTGATGGCATGTGATAAATTGAAGAGTTGTAACGGGATCATTGTCTAGCTCTGCATCATCATCCCAAGGATTTCGTATCTGAACAGTCATTTGGACAGAGTTCCTTGATAGTCATTGTCATAGTTGAAGGTTTGCTGGGTGGTGGCCCATCACCAGTTTTCTTGACCTCTTTCACGTTATTGCTAAATTCTTCTCTTTTTTTGCACTTATATGCAACACCTTTTCCATTGGTCCTTCATCTGAGGCAAACTCCATTTATTCCCAAATTTAGCCTGAAAAAGCTCAGAGATGTCATTCCACACTCTAATCTTATCTTGATGGGACTGATGGTCAGTGTTTTTATTGTTTCTTACTTCATTTTGTCTCTGACGAAGATTCTGCTAGGATCGAAAGCTCAGGCTCCTTTTGACTTCATTTTGCTTCAAATCTGTCGGCTATTAACTCAATTATGTGGGTTTTTTTGGCAGCTTGCCAGGTGGGATATCTATCTCTCTTCTTTCCCTCCATGGTGCTGATTATGTAACTAATGATTGAACTGAGCATGCTCAAATCATCCTCCAATTAACTGAGCATGCTCAGTAGGATGCCTTTACCGAGGATAAATTTTAGTCCATGGACTAAAAGATTTAGTCCTCTCATTTAGAGTTCTCTACTGATTCGATGTTTGCCTCCCCTCTACTTTTACATTTCTCTCTGTTCCTTTGGCGCTTGCCTCCTCCATCACTTTTACATTTCTCTCTGTTCCTTTGGCGCTTGCCTCCTCCATCACTTTTACATTTCTCTCTGTTGACTTGAAGCTTGCGTACTCCTCCAATTTACATTGCTTTCTGTTGATTTGGAAATCAATTATGACATGCCATGTATAAATTCAAGCAAATCAGTGCCAAGTGTGTTCATTTCTTTCATTGATATGACCCTGTTTTTGCCATTATATTAACTTCCAATTAGGAGTAGAGTTCATTGGTCATAGTGCGCAATGTTTTGTTTTTCCATTTTTTAATACCAAACCAAAACGTTACGTTGCATGTTTTGTCTCTTTTTTTTTTTTTTTTTTTTTTTTTTTTTTTTTTTTTTTTTTTTTTTTTTTTTTTTTTTTTTTTTTTTTTTTTGTTGACGAGTTATTTCACCTACATTTGTAGTCTGTGCTTAGTTTTGCCATTGAGCATGGGCATATAACTTAGTTATGTCCTTGCTTTGAGTAACACCGAATTCCAATTTTTATGCTACATGTACTGTATATTACAGACTACTATACTCCTGCTCATCTTCAGATATTGTCTTATTGTCTCTATTTGATACCTTAATCTTTTGAAAATGATACTTTAGATATTAGGAGGGGTTACTTTTTGTGTTATAACAATATTTTGGTTGGTAAGTGAGAATGTGTGTATGTTCTTTATTCTTTACACTACACACAAATAGTCATGTATTTCACTTGCATCTCATATACTTCTATGTTACACAATTTGTTTTGAATGTATTTGTAAACTTGGTAATAATTCAATTTGTGTCATACATGTACATTATATGTACAGGTAACTGTATTTGAATATTGTAAACTTGAGAGAACTTTGAGTATTGTAAATGTGTGACGTGTAATTAAACAAGAATATCTTATTATTTACTTCAGAAATTTCAGTATTTGCTTTCAATATTGGTTTTCAGCACTAATTTGAAGAGCATTGTTTATAAAGATTTGATTTAAAAATATATTCATATATTGTGAAATAAGATTAGTGTTATTTATTTGAAAGAATCTGCAAGGGTGTTATTATAAGAAGGAATGAGACGAAATAAAAAGAAGGCAAAACCGTAAAACCTTACAAAAATAATTGTATAACAAACGTTTCGTATTATTTTAATTCATTTTTTACCGTTAAACCTTTAGCACCTAAACCGCCCGAGACTGCCCCTCAGCTTACTCCCTAAACCGCCCCTGTTTTATGCATGCTTGAGTCATGATAATATCAAATATATGTGATCAAACATGACCATATTTGTTGTGCATTACCGATTGGATGTGTGTTGTCCGATTCTGAACAAGAAAGTATGTTTTTATGAGTATTTCTCGTTGAAAAACCCTGATACAAACACAGCGAAACCCTTTTCGTTAGTGAGTAAGCTGACACTTTTCACACAGTCTCTAGGTGCTAAAGGGTTAAAGTAGACTAGCTAAACAGTGTTTTCCAGAATAATGTATATTCAAGTTTGATAGCCTTGTATTAAAAAGTTATTAAATAATTTGACATTGATGCAATCTGTTTAGTGACTCCAAATTTATACCTGTTCTGTTTGGATGACCAAGTACCGACCTAGGTAGGCTTTAAAAAAACTGCCAAAATCATCTTGTACCAAGTTTTGAAAGAAGCAACATTTCAATACAGTCCAAGAAAAAAAATGTTCCCTAGTGAGCGACAGGTTTTTTAAGCCAATTAATCTGTGGCAGCACATGTATAAATTTGGTGTCACTGAATAACATGAATTCAAGATTACATATTAAGTTGTAACACATTTTTATTACGAGGCTTCCAAGATGTTGGGTATACTTTTTTTCTGGGATGGACTGTTTAACAAAGTTGTTTAATGTTATAGTAATCCTTGGACTAGATGAATTACAAGGTTACACTGTACAGTACACTCCATTTGTAATGAGATGCTCCATACTAAGGCCATTGATAAAAGAAGTTAAAGAGGGAGATAGTAAGATAAATGATAACACACTCCACTCCCATTATCATGAGCATGAAGGTTTTAGAAGAAGCAAATTCTCAATGTCCAAGTTTTAATATAACAAGAGTTTTGAACAACGCATTTATCCCTAAGTTGATTTCTATCCTTCGGGTTTATGCCAGATTTCAATAGCTTCTGATCTCTGAGGCATTGAAAAGATTACATGTATCAGAGACAAATGACATGGGTTTGCCATAGCTCAGATGGTAGAGCACCCGTCTACTAATCAGGAAATCTCGGGTTCGAATCCCGATGGAACCCCATTTTCTTTGCTCATATTTTCAATGTAAGAAGATTTGGTTACGAGGTAATTAAGTTTGTCCCGAGAACTCAATATAACAAGTGTACTGTATATGGGACATAGAATGAGAAAGGGAGAAATCAAAAGAGAAAGAAAAAAAATGGGAAAAAAAAAAGAGACGAAAAGAGGAGAAATGAAAGAAAGATAGCTATGATGAACAAGAGACGGGTGTTGGTAGAGAGTAAGGAAGAACGTGTAAATGGAAAGAAAATTGCTGTAGGAGAGAGAGATGGGGTGGGGTGTATCAGGACTGGACAATTATCCCCCAGGATGTCTACCCCAAAGAAATGGGGTTAGGGTTAGGTGTAGAGTTAGGAGGTAGATTTTTGGCAGGGGGAAGTTTTCTGGGAAGTAATTGTCCAGGGGGTAGTTGTCCTAGAACCGAGGTGGGATACAAAAGTTGTGGGGAAAGAGGAAAAGTACAAGCAGGGTATTTACACAATATTTTTGTAGAGGTAATTGGCTTGGCCCTGAACACCTTACAGAGTGGACTGAACATATGGAAGAGAGGATGGAAAAGAGAAAATGAAAAAAAGACAGAAATCACAGGAAAAAGAATGAAAAAGAAGAGAGGAAGTTTGGAAGAGAAAATGTTGACTATTGGAAATGGAATTAAAAAAGGGAAATGTTTCAAAACAGGATGGGACAGAGAACAATCTCAAATGGGAGGAGGGCAATCAAAAGAGGGGGGGGGGAACAAATCTGGTGTAAAAAAAAATACATGATGGCAAACAACCCATACAAAAAGGAATTGAAGGTTAAGATTTATTTTACTGATTTCATAAATAATTTCTATATAATCATACATAAACTTCAATGTAATAACATTTTTCTATTTGGCAAACAGACTTGACTCTCAAATATTTCATCGATGTATTATGGATTCATTTTACATTATAAAACTGTACTAATAGAGGGAGTACCAAAATACATGAATTATGCCACATAAATGTGTTTAATATAAAGGAAACAAATGGCAGTTGTGCATGATAATTCATTACTCAATAACATTATAAAAATAGATGGTAATTGGTAATTTATTCATGGAAATTGGATTTCCTCTTACACAAGATGTGATGCAATAATATAATACAATAGAAAAACACGATGAAAAAAAAAACTTCTTGCACATAATTGGAATTAATGGATTTTGCACAGATTTGTGCAATAACTCAATTAATTATTCTTGTTCTTCTCTACAGCTGTAATTTTTTTAATTGAATCACTGATTCCGAACCACCCGTGTATTCTATAATGGTTAAAAGTCAATTTTACATGAGTCCCTGTCTATGACTGGTGTATATTTCTAACATTATAGACCACGATAACCACAGCACAGCAGTGTACAAACAAAGCATTTGTGTTATTGCTATTTTTCCTTGTTGCACAAAATTGAGCTGAACTTTTTTTTTACAATATTAAGCAGATTATACAAAGTAGAGTTATCACAAAAACAAAAACAAAATCTTTTGTCTTTAATACATTGTATATTATGATACCACATACACATTATATCACTTGAGAAGATTGCATACAATGTACCTAAATTATTCCCCCCCCCCCTTCCCACTTGTACCATTTTTGTTATACACAACCACTCGAGCATTGAAAGTTACAGGTTTTCTGGGATTAACATCGACATAGGGTTTACCACAGCTCAGTTGAAAGAGCACTCATTTTTCATGTTTCATATTTCTGGATTTTTCCCTCTTTGTTCAAATTTATACTTAAAGACCGTTGACGGAGTAAATACAACCTTACATCTATTGAAAGCTAAGTAGGCGTATAACATAAATACCCCCAAAATAAATTAAATTTCATAACAGTATTCATAAAGATGATCCAACCTCAACCAGGCATCCCTCCCAAGTACTTGTAAAAGTACCCCTATTATATAATGCGGTGATGACGTCAAAGAAGTTTAAGGAATGCTACTGCCAAGCATGATTGGGTTTCGCCTTTAGAAAACACGTTTGTATTGCTATGTCAGAACAATAGAATTCTAGCACACTTGGGGTCTATTGTTCTGACATAGCAATACAAACGTGTTTCTAAAGGCGAAACCTATCATGCCTGGCAGCAGCATTCCCTTAAACTTCTTTGACGTCATCAGCCGCATTATAATAGGGGTACTTTTACGAGTACTTGGGAGGAATAGCCTGGTGAGGTTCGATCACCTTTTTGATGAAATACTTTTTAAATGGAAGATAAAAATGCTTAAATTGGATGTTTGTATTAGAAGAAATATAGGCTTTCGTTTTATATGTAATTTTGGTTTTCATTTCTCGGTCCGGTCTGGGACTTTAAAAAAAGGCTCCATCACGTCACCGTGATCCCTCGCACTTATCCCCAAGTTGATTTCTATCCTTTGGGATATGTCGGGTTCTTTAGCTTCTGACCACTCGAGCACTGACGAAACATCGACATAGGGTCTACCATAGCTCAGTCGGTAGAGCACTTGTCTAGCAATCAAGCAGTCTCGGGTTCGTATTCCGATGGAATCCCATTTTCTTTGCTCATTTTTCAAATTATATATTTTTAGTCTGTTTCCCTCTTTTTTACAGAGTGAGTCTGTATAGTAAATATTTCATTCTGTACCCAGCTTTACCACTGTTTCAAACTGGAGTTTTAGAATTTTAAAAACTTAATCCTGGCAGGTATCCACATGCTTCATCTGGGTCGAGTATGGCAAATGTAGATTACTGTTTTGCCACAGAACTTCAGAGAAGTGGCAAGACCCCATATTCTTTTACAGAGTTTTGTGACTTCTCCACTACAGTACATTACAACACCTCTACATAATGAGATCTGAGATGTTTCATTGGCTTTCTGTTAACATTGCAACACTCCTCAAATGGGTGATTCCATGTTGTGACAGTGTCATACAGAACATTTAGACAACATTTCACAGCTTTCCAACATAAAAAAGGGAGTATTTTTGCGTCTGATAGTGATCCTCAAGGACTACCAGTAGTGGTGCAACAACCAAGAGTTTATTTTACTGGATAACACATCCTGTACATTAGAGGTAAAAAAATACTGTGTTGTACAGGATGCAAACAACAAAGTAAAATTTTAAAAAAATATGAAACTGCCTAAATGAACATATCCTTACCCGGTTTAAAATTGGTGGTGACTGTTGTTGTCATGGAATGTTTATCATTAGAAAAGGTAAATATTGTAATCATGAGGAATATACATGTATGCCATTGGCCGCGCAGCATTTTTTTAAAGTGGAGGGGCTGAGCTGAATGTGGGGGGCTGAACGGGCTCAAAATCACAAATCTATGTTAATTTTCATGTTTTTGTACACGTTTGCTGAAAAAAAGTGAAGGGAGGGGGGGGCTGCAGCCCAGCCCTCGCGGCTCCACGGCCTCTGTATGCTGCTAGAAGCGATCAGAAAATGACAAAAATATGTAACGTGGCAGCTGAAGGGCGAAAGACACAAGGAAGACCCTGAAATTTTCATAGAAAATTTCATTGTGAATTGCAGAAGAGTTGGATAATGGACAAATGAAGCAGGTATCAAAAGATCTTGGATTTCTGAGACAGTCAGTAAAATTGTCTTTTGGCAAATCACATTTGATGATTCCTTACAAAAAGGCCACTCCTGTGTCATCTATCCTTAGTATGTTTTCTGTGGAAGATATCAACCGTTGTCTCATGACACCGTCTTAGATCCATATCGCAGAATCCAATGCTATACTGACCAGTTCTCTTGAAGTAATCTAAACCTCGACCAATCTTGATGATCCAACCGTTATTGAACCTATGAGGAAAGTGGAAAAGAAAACAATACAATAGGTAAATAGTGCTCACACTTACATCTGATCTCTTTTGTTCTCTCCCAATTGTGTTGGAAAACAAAAAATGTTTGCAATTGTTGTAACACCTGAAACAAGTCACAAACGAAAAACATTTCTTTGTATTCAACACCTACATAATCCACACTTTTATGGAGTCAAATAAAATTTTGATCTTATTTTAGAAGTAAATTTTCAGGATTGAGCTAACTAACAATCTAACATGAAATGCTTAAGATGAACATGCATGTTAACAATTGTTACTTGCACAATTCATATTGCTTGTATCTGAGTATTTCACTAAAGTGTGCAATACTTGGGAAAAATATCTAAATCCATTTTGATTACCAGCAGACTAAAATTACACATTAGGTAGAGTTTCATAAGTGAATGAGAAATATAATAAATGTGAGGTGATGTGCACTTGCCAATTAAAAGCCTTGATTCTTTCAAGAAGTTATACATGTACATCTCGGGCAAAAAAAACAATAATAGACCAAGCTTATTTTCTGTTCTGGGACAAAAGCACCATTTGCATTAGTAATGAAAGGTCTATGCCCATATTTCTCATATTTCTCTAAGTAGAGTTAGCCTGTGTTCTTTTAACAAAGTGAGAAACACAAACACTGAAACTCTTATGAAAAAGAGCTTGGTCTAATATTTTTTTTCCCGAGCTGTAGCCTATATTATCTATTCAACTCTATCTTGATATAACAATCTTACCTGACTTCTCTATCATGTAATGTATCTGAGTATGAAACAGTCATCTGTATACCATGCTCAGCTATACTTCTCTGTAACTCACTCAACTTAGTCTCCTGCTGGTGTGGATTCTGTAAATATAGAAACAATGTGTTCTTGAATTACAGTCCACTCCCAATATAACACGGTTCTCAGGAACAAGTTAATTACCTCTAAACTCAACACATAGATGCACTTGTTTGAAATCAAAACTGGGAGAACTTATCCCTAAATAATCTTGCTGCATCGAGTTTATAATCTAACAGACATGGCTTTAGTACAATGACCATCATCAATATTATTATTATTACCAGTATGGTGATAATGATTTACAATTGAACAAATAGAAATAAAGAAATAAAATTTAAAAAACTCAATTATCATTCCCTCTCTCTTTTTTTTTTTTTTTTTTTCTTTGTTTCTCATCGCCAATCCTCCCCTTCCTCATTCTCTCTCCCTCTATCTCTCTGTCTGTCTGTCTGTCTCTTTCTGTCTGTCTGTCTGTCTGTCTGTCTCTCTCTCTCACTCTCTCTCTCTCTCCTCCTCCTCTCTCTCCCCCCCCCCCCCCTCCTCTTCTCTCTCTCTCTCTCTCTCTTCTCTCTCTCTCTCTCTCTCTCTCTCTCCTCTCTCAAGACAGTATCTGTACAGAGTACCTTAACGTATAGGAGGAAAAAAATAAACACATAAATTCCTGTACCTCATCTTTGCCCGTTAACAAGGAAATCCTCTTTACAGGTGCAACAGACATGACGAGAAGTTCACAGAATCTGAGAAGGTTATAAATCTGATGGTTGCTCCGGATATAAGGATCTTCCACATGAACCTCTGTAACCATGTCATCCAGGTAGGGAGAGAACATGGAGCGATAGCTGTGACCAACGGAATCATTGCTGATCTGAATCTGCTGGTGATACTTGCCAGCTAAAAAGGAGAACAAAATCATGAATAATGAAAGTGTGAGAAATGATTTGCATTTCATTTGAATCTTTAATATCTTCTGCTTGTTTCCATGTCTCTTCATTCTCATTCTCATTGTCATGTTTGTTTGTTTGTTTGTGTGTGTGTGTGTGTGAATGTCTGATTTTTGGACGGCCATCTGTCCACTGATATGATAAGGGCTCATAATAAAGTTATATTTCATTATGAAAACTTCTTACTTTACATATAAATATTAAGTATTCTTCCGACCCATAGATGTACGACTGAGACATGCCATTTTACGCTGCATTATTAAACTTTGGGTGAATATTGTTCTTGGCGATGTTTGAAGGTTAACTTTTTTTTTTTAAATCGTATTTCATGGACTTGTCCAACATTTTGGTAAAACCATCTTAGAACTAAATTTTCATGTAATACCTCACCTTCAATCTGAGTGTCTACATGGTTTTTAAGCTTTTCAGCTCTCTCCATATACTGCTCAATCTTTTGTCGATACGCTTGTTTCTTGACCTGATCTGTCGTTCCTAAAGAAAGCAAAATAAAAGATTTATGATAATAATAACAATAACAAAATTTAGATTAATAATGCTTTTAAAACAAAGACAGTCACATGTTCTGAGTACAAAGCAATTCAATAGAAACTTTACAAAGCCAAATACAGGAAAACTTTGATAAATAATACAAAACACAGGACTTCTTATAATAAATGTTCTACATATAATTTTAAGTTGTCTAACTATTTGAAGATATGAATAAGAAAAAGGCTGATTAATACAAAAAGAAAACAATTCAAAACATTCAACAATACATGATTTGCTTATCTAGAAAAAAATATATAATAAAGTGAGTGAGGAAGGTCACTTCATGGGGTTGGGTAGAAGTAAATTTGTTTTAATTTTGTCAGAAACATAAATTCTTAAAAATAAAAAAAAATCATTTCAATAATTAGCACTCACTTCAATTGCATAATCTGAAGTCTCTAGTGGGATGTTAAATAGTTGCACCTTCAACTATATAACAAATCAAATGGAAGTACGTACTACCATTGACTATATATGTGATACGTCTTGTCGAAATGAGAGAGAAGTCGGAGATCAAAGATCCGAGTAAATCGACAAACTAATAAAAAAGCTCAAATTTTGAGGAAATTTTTTTTATTATTTTCTGGTTCTACCATGCTTCATCTTTGCTCTGTAAAAAAATGAGTGAAAATGATAACGGGAAAGTGGTAAAAAAGCAGTTTTTCGGCGAGTGTTTTTTTCGGTCATAATTTTTTTTCCCGGACATACAAGCGCACGTCCACGCTCATTTCCCCTCTCCGTTTAGCTCCGCCCTTAGCAACGCATGGCTTTGTTTGTTGGACGTTCACGGTCATGTGTTGTGTGATTTCTATTGGCTTTTTGTTTCGTTTTTGTGAGCGAATAGCGAACTAACTCTCTTAGCTACACTCAGCTGTGCGATGCCACACAACCTGCTGTGAATAAAGCTGTTTCATCCGGGATAGCGGAGCACGCAAACGAATGTCAAATCTAACAATCGGGTGGGGGGGGGGTTATGTGGGAAAAGCTACTTATTGCTTGACTTAGCTATCTGGATCCAAATGAATGTTAATTTCAGCATTTTATTTTAGGGGCCGCGATATCTGTTGTCCTGATGGGAAATTAAACCTCCTATAAACAAATTTGGTTCCATCAGGGAAACATAGAGCACACAAAAGAGGTGACGTGATCATAATACTTCTGATACAAGTATTTAGGTTAAAGTTTGACGCGTAAGAGATGCTAATTTAAAATTGAAAAAAAAATATGGTTTTAAAATTGGTTGATATTGCATTATGTGGAACCAATGAGCTAAGGGGGGGGGGGAGTGGCAAATCAATCTAGTTTATAACTGCGGCTGGTATCTCACTTTTTGGGAACTACTTTGAAACAACTTTAAGACGGCTTAGAAACAAGTTTGAGACGAGTTGTTGAGACGTCGCGGAGACGTCTCCGCGAGGTGAGATAGCACCCATAGCTACTAGCAAATTTCTGCAGTTTTTTTTACAAAGTAATGTGTTTAAGAAAGTAGCGTTTTACTAACACGACGAAACAAAATACGATTTACTCTTAAAATAATTCATTTCTAAAAATTATTAATATCTTCTTATTACTGGTAACAAGTTTGATCAATAAAAGACGAGATCGAGCAAATCATTTACGTTTTTATTTTCATTGTCTTAAGCTAACCTAGCCACTCATAAAACGTGATCAGAGAAATTCTAAATACATTCGTGAGGCGGAAATAATTTATTAAAACATTTTTGGAGGCATATCTCTATCATATACTTATTCAAAGAATATAAAAAATGCATAAGCCCCTGTACAAGAATAATTTAGTCTATAGACCATTATTATGTTTAAAATTTCAACAGAGTTCAGATCAAAATGACTCGCTTTATTATGAGTAAGAGTACGCGATTGACATTCAAAGAACGCACGCAAACATCGGAATAAAACCCCAAAAAGGTTTTAAAATAGTTTGTTTCTAACTAATTTAGCGCCAGGATTGGTAAACACTTTTCTTAAAAGAGCGGACTTTTTCTTAAACAATTAGAAAGAGCATGACGTTTTCATTTATTTGACGAAGATATAAAACAACTAACCAAATTCAGCTTCTTTTTTTTGAGAAGATTGAACATCGCCGTTATGCGCTTGCCTCGATCATGCGTGACGGACGAGTATTGTTCTCTGTATACCTGAATGCAGCCTCCTCATGGTCAATCGTTTCACCTTTGTAACAAGTGGTTGCTAGGGCATTTCGGTGAGTACAGCGGTGACAGAGTGTTCTTATTTTTCTGGCGCGGGGTACAAAGGAAGTCAAACTTCGCAGACGTTTTTCTCTTGATTTTGATTTCCAAGAGCACAATTCTCCTCGCGTTCAGAGGCTAATATCTCCACTTCTATTTACTCTTTACAGTCGGGTTATATATCAAATTCAAGGCAATGAATCAGGGATCAATAATATCAAATAAAATGGATTTCAAAAATTGCGAATAGTCTCTCCTTTCGACGTGACGCATCACTATATGTCAAATAGAAGTTAGAAGCACCTTTGATAAATCAAATTAAAGTTACTCGCACCTATCAAATGAATATTGTATGAATGTGATACAAACCTCTTAGGACATCCATTAGTAGTTTAATTCCTTCTTTATAGCAGACCAATGCTTCCTGTGCTTTCCCTTTACCATCCTGCTCTACTGCCCTTTTGATGAGACCTATAGCAGAAGCTTCTACTCCACTCAGAGCTGAACTCATCTTTCATTGTTCTCTGCAGTTACAATCTGGAAATAAGAAGAGCTCAAATTGATATTCTAGGTTTTTTTCATATTATTACCATCACTTACACTTGTACATGGTCAATTCAAAATTCACCTTGCACTGGGAAGTACTTGACTGTTGCAGTATTCTCCCAATGGAAAGTCAATGCAGAAAGATGAAAAAGTAGACCCTATTGTGAAGCTCAAGCCCAGTCAAGGTGGCATGATCCAAAAAAGGGTCTAAAATTTCTATTTAATAAAATTAGAAATATCTACTTGAAGAATTATCTTGCAATAATACTAAAAATTATCTTAATCTATTTTGAGGTAGGTTTAAAGCTGGTTTCACCAATTATTATTGAGAAGCTTTCTCAGCAACCAAGAGGGCGACAGGCAGCAATTTTTCAGTACAGCCTGATGTTGCTTTGCAGCAGTATGTGTATGAATACCATACCACTCATAGGATACTATGTCAATACAAAATCGACCTAGTAGTGAAAGTGGGACTATGGGTGGCAGGTTTTGCATCTTGGTCCATTGGTTTCTTTCCCAAGGTTTTCTACTTTTTGCAATAGTTATTGACTAAATTGAAGCCCTCCTATATTTATATGTAGTTATATTGTGTTGTCGCCCTCTACGTTCGTTGGTCCCGACATGGCTTTGCTGCTAGCTTGCCTCTTTCTAATTTCTTGCAACGTTAAAATATTGTAACGTTATTCATTTAAGGCCTGTAGAGGGCATTAGGATATGTTGGGAGATAATTAAAGTGACCAATGATAGTCAATTTTTGGTTTCATTGAAGTATGTCATCCCACAAGCATCAATCGACTCATACAAATACTCATTTTATCCAAGAACGATACGGATCTGGAATAGCCTACCCAGCTCAGCAGTAAATGCTACCAAAACCATCAGTTTCAAGGAGGCTGTATTACCCTTCATCAGAACACTGCAGCCTCCTGTTGGCTCTCACATAGTTTAAACATACTGGGATTGTTTTTACTCGCACTGGACATAGCATATTTTACTGTACATATATAAAGTGCTTTGTCCACCCACCAACTCACTTCATGGCACCCCTTGCGACAACTCACCTTGTCGATCATCCCAGTATAGCATCCTTAGTGAGCTGCCAGAGGGATTACCACATCAAGTATCAAGTATCAAGTAGAATATGAAGAATGGATTAACACTGATGAATCTAAATTAAATAACATTTTACTTTAAATTTAAATTGAGGTCAAACTTAAGGTGCGCAGACTTTAATAGGCACTTCCTTCATAGAATTTTTATACCCTTTTTTGGATATGCCACCTTGACTTGGATTGAGCTGCTCAAGAGACTTTTCTGCATTGACATTCCATTGGAAGTAAACTGCTGCAGTAAGGTACTTCCCAGTGCAAGCCATGCATAAGTGTAAGTGCCTGAGAGGCAGAACGCTACCCCGACAGAGCCCTGTTACGCTAGTAACGCTAGTATTATTATCATTAACGAGATCTTAGAATTTTTTTATGAATTTAGAAAGATTCTTCTTATCTATGCCTGGTTTGTTGCATGCACTCTCTTCTAGAAGTAGATCCCTTCTGAATAGCAGTTTATGAGGTCAATCGTAGAGTCATATATTTAGATAGCCAGATTACAATACAAACATGGACATGCCTGAAAACTAAAGTAAATGATGGTTGAAATGAATGTCAAAACTCTTGTCACTGCACGAATCTTCATATGTGGGACTGAATAAAATCCATATTTTTCAAAAACATCATTCTCAGCATTACAGCAAACCTCCGTTTTTAATTTCATTTGATCCCATAGCGAAGAACTTATTTAAATATATAATACAGACAGATTAAACAAATCATAATTATAATGGAGATTAAACGGATACTTTTCTTACCGGAAGTAAACTATGTTGACTGTGTACATCGTCTAGTTCCTGATATTACAATCCCCCATCTAAAATTCGCCAAAAGTATATTCGTTCCATCCATTTCATGCAGAATCCGTACATGACTTGTTTCTCCAAATAACTATTAAGGCACTCTATGAATTAATTCCTAAATTATAATGTCTTCTGTAGTCATGCAGGGGGAGTCCTCCCATAACAACAACAAAAAAGGGGAAAAAAGGAACAGAGAGTCATTTCGTCACGAAAGAGGAAAAGAAAAAGGAGAGAGAGAGAGAGAGAGAGAGAAAGGGTGGGGCATAATATACTAGAGAAGGAAAAGAAACCATTTTAAATTATTTTTCTTATTATAGACCATAAATTATGTAAAGGACTGCATGTGTAAACTACGGTTATTACTTAGACAACCCCTGTTTTATTGGACCCCGTCCGACGGCCCGTTATAAGCAGCATGGATCTGATTGGTTGAAAGTTGCTGTGGAAAAAAAAAAGCTTTCCTCCACTATAAAGTTTAAAGCATATAGTTTACTGAGTATGCATCTTTTATTAAGCATGTGCGTATTCTGGGTGGGGGCCATAGAGTTAACTCTGTGGTGGGGGCCCATAGGGCCCGCCCCCCCCCCCCCCCGGTAGGCGCCATAGGCGCATCAGTGGCCGAAGCCAAATTACCCGGTAGGGGCGCCAGATTGACCTTAGGGGGCGCCAAATTAATCACAAAGCAAAAAAAAAATTAAAATTAAACAAATAAAATTTGGAAGAAAAAAAAATAAATACCCGACAGACCAATTTAACCCTCCTCCTATGGCTGATATAAACATACTAATGACTGTCAAAAACTAGAATTTTTTTTATGAAGGACCTCGTCTTTTCTCACGTTTGGGAAAACCAAAGCTCCTTTTCAAAACGTCATCTCATCAGTGGGCAAGAAGCTTCAAGAAAGGTATATAACGTATAATTGGAAAAGATATTTTAAAGAAAAAAGCGTTGTATACAGTAGTACAGGGGCTGCGAAGCCGGGGGGGGGGTTTAGCACCCACTATTGTCAGCAAACGTGTACAAAACCGCAAAAATTACGGCATACATTTGTGATTTTTAGCCTGTTCACCCCCCCCCACTTGTGGCTCAGCCCCTCCATTTTCAAAAACGCTCCGCGGCCCCTGTAGTAAACTGGGGACATATAAAGATTTAAAAGTTAACCTAGAACAATATTTATTATTAGACATTTAAAAGTTACATAATTCAGAATTACCTCATGATAGACACAAACAACTAGAAATAAATAAGTGTATGTCCTAAATGCCCTCAAGAAATTGAAACATATTTTCATTTTATAATGTCATGCCCGACTTTTAATAATCACAGAGAAAATTTATTGAATGCCATACATGCAATTATACCCCCGTTTAAAGATAGGGATAAAACAGAGCAATTTAGTTTTATAATGAAAGTAGCGATTATGATATAAGTAAAATTTTGGTAAGTAGCGTAACGGTAATTGTATAATAATAATAATAATAATAATAATCATATAGCACTTAAAGTACGCCATCTATCTAGTTACCTATTCAGAGGCGCAGAGGGAAGTACAATGAAGGGAGGTGATTTATTTAAAATGAGACGAGAACAAATGTGTTTTAAGACCTGATTTGAATGATTCCAAAGATCCAGCATTGCGCACACTGGAAGAAGAACATTCCAGAGAGCAGATTTCTGGTAGGAACATATTCCGAAATAAGGTCGTCAAGATAGTTGGGAGCACTACCATGAACAATTTTCCAAGTTAGCATCAATATCTTAAAATTGATCCGTTCCACCACAGGCAGCCAATGAAGTTCCTTAAGAACATGCGTTATGTGTGCATATTCAGATGTTTTACTGAGAATTCGGGCAATGGCATTTTGCACTCTCTGTAACTTCATGATCTGATCACCGTTTGCATTATACAACAAAGCATTGCCATAGTCATAGGCTTCGGAAGATTTTCAGGATTGGGGGGGGGGGGGGGGGGGGGCTCAATTTTTTTTCAGCACCAACTATTTCGGGATGTTTTTTTATTACCCCCCCCCTCCACACCACCCCCCCCCCCCCGAACCTGACAGAGTTTTTGAAAATGACTAAGTCTTCTTTTCTTTTTTTTTTTTTTTTTTTTTTTTTTTAAGAAAAAAAAAACAAAAGAACTAGTAGATCCAGGCCAGGCCTAATCAAGCTAAGCTGATTATGATCTAAAATTCTATGAATGCCTTCTTGTATGCTTTATTATTTTTCCTTATGAATAATGATATGCGAGCGCGAGCGCGAGCTAGGGAAAAAATCGTAAGGGGAGCCAAAATTTTTGATAATTCAACCTGAAAACTGTGCATTTAACGCATGTTTGCTTTGCTCATAAAGAGATGCTTTCGATAAATACCCTAGGAGCCAAGGGCCTTTAATCAGCATTTTTGCTGGGAAGGTTTGAAGGTCCTAACTAGAGTAAAATTTTGCGCTGATTCCAAAAATGTCCCTCTTACTGACCGTACCCATGACACTTCGGCCATTTTGGCCAATTTTTGTCCAAAAATACCATTTTGGTCACTTGTGGTCAAGGGTATTTTATTTCTATAATTTTTGCCGATAAATGGGATTTTTAAAACCTATCTGATGTAAAAATGTGCGCTGATTCTAGAAAAGGTGGTTTATTGACTCGGTGGGTCATTAAAGGGGTCATTTTGGTCAATTTCGGCCAAAAATTGTCATTTTTATCATTTTTGGGGCCAAAATTAGACCAAAATGACCATCAGAGTCAACCAAGTGATGGTTTCCCACCCCCAACCATTTTAAAAAAACTTCCTTGGGTCTAAAACAATACTCCCATACCATTTTCCTAAAATATTTGGACAGCCCTGGTCATTTAGGCCAGTTTGACCGAAAGTGACCATTTGCCATTTTGCAGGATTTTGCTATACAGGCCTATGTATTACATGTATTAGTGTATACACGTGTTATATTATGTAGAGTATTATCCTTTCGTTCAACTCATTTCACTAAAGAGTTGACTAGTGGTTGAGAAGTGGCAACAATTGATGCTGATTTAAAAAATAGAGGTCTTATTCAACCTACCCATAAGGTTCTTGGTCACTTTTGGTCACTTATTGGCCGAAGGTTGACCATTAGCCCAAATGAAATAAAAAAATAACGATTTACAATAAATAAGTGCCTAAAACATAGCTAAACTGTGTCTCTAAGCACTTAACAGACATTTTTTTTTATCATCTCGGTCATCAGAAACAGATTTACCCCGCACACAATATGTGCACATTCTCCACTCCCTACTTAGCATGCTGACCATGAACTATAAAAAGAACCACAAAAAAAAAAATGTTTGATATTTGCTTTCACAACAAAAGGCATGCACAAATATGACAAGCCTGAAAATCTGTTGGTATTTCCTGTGATTTAATCGTTGTAATGTCCACTGTGGCGGTTCTTACCACTTTGACCCGCACTGACCATTTCTATATGCAAATGGTCAATGTGGGCTAAAATTGCAACAACCGCCAAAGTGTATACAGTAATCCATTATTTAGTCTACAATGCACTAATTGTATTGATTGCAATGTTTGTTAATGTCAATCCGCGTTAAAACGATTATTTGTCGCACACATTTAAGTCTTGGTCATTTTGGCCACTTTTGGGTCAAAGTTAAGCAATAATTTAATGTCATTTTTAGTTTTATTTTAATACAATTTCAATCACTCAGTCTGTATTGTAAAATTGTTGCAAAGAATAAATATTTAAACGCGGCATGATCGTGTAAGCAAAACACAGAAAGACACCAAGCTGACCAGTAATTATATGATTTCCATAGCCAAACATGAAATCTAGATAGTGATATAATTAATTTTCATATAACTATATAATTGTATATCTGCATGATCTGTTGACGATTTGAAATATCCCCAAGGAATTATAATAATAAAGAAGAATGTCATCATTCTATGACTTAACCATTATAACAAAGGCGGTTTTCATTGTTGCTAGATTATGTGTCCTGAGCGAAGTCCGTATTATAAACCAACATGACCAATGTCCTTATTGCCTTTCTATCGGGAAAACATTTCAACTAGGGTGGAGAAGTCATGTCCTCTTGATACTTATCTTCGTGATAAACATATTGAAGTCTTCTTGTAATGTGAAGAGGCAAATGAGGAGCTACAGATATTTGGTCAAGATCTTGAAGGATGTCCAGTTCATCTCCTGAAGAAAGTGTCTATAACTTCAGTCATGGTTGTCTTGATCATTTCTGAAAAGGCACTAGTGTGACGAACATGGTGTAAATCCAGTTTGGATTGACATGAGTGGACATGGTTGACTCTGTTGTTTACAGTTCAGTAGAGCTGTGAGACCATGTTGATCTGTTCACATTCATGATTAGGAAAAACAATCAATGTCTTCTTTGAAGCGAACTGCCACAATTAAGCATGCCACTTTATATTTGGGTCCTGTACAGGGATACCACTCGTCCTGGAATAATACATGGGTTGTCTGTTTCTGTTCTCGACGAACAATCATTCTCATCCTTCACCAAAATCAGGGATTAACAAGAAATTCCATTTACAGTCAGCTCTCTTAGTGGTCTTGATCCAAGCATGAACTTAGTAGGTCCAAGGACAAGAAGTTCCATTGGAGAACTTGAACAAGTGCAAGATATTGACACCAGAGGTTGTTCACTTGAGAGTCTTTGACCAAGAACACTGAACTGTGCTTTCTAGCAAAAGATAAAGATGCCTGGTGATGTGAAGAAAGACATGCTAAACCTCTTGGGCAATGGTACAAACTCATTCCTTCTGGGTTAAATACCCATTCAAGGTTAGAAAGACCCTTGCTTATAATTTAAGTGAAGGATTCTGCCAAGTCAAAAAGATGACTGACTAATCATGGTTCTAGCCTGCTCTCTTATTTTAGTAGAGATATTGGTCATCGAGATCCTGTAGCAGCCATGATGGCGGTGTCAACAGATTGGTCAACTAGCTGCCTTGCAAACGAATCGATGACAACTTCTAAGACACAGATAAGCCATCTCGTATAAGTTGTTCCATTATTTCAGGATGAGTGGTATCCATGTACAGGACCCAAGATAGTATATACAGGCACATAATGGCATGCATAATAATTATTGTGGCAGTTCTCATCAAAGAAGACGTTGTTTCTCCAATCAAGAATGTGAAATGATCAACATGATTCTCGCGGCTCTAATGACTAGTAAATAATGTCAACCACGTCCATGCAATTTATCATACAAGTAAAACCTTGTTTGCCACCGGGGCGTCTAGGCATTAACGATCAAAGACAACTTGAAGAAGTTGTAGGCACTTTCTTCCATCCTTTCAGGAGATGGAGATGACCCACTAGACATCCTGCAAGATCTTGACCAAATATTTGTGGCTCTCATTTACCCTTAACGTTACAATTCATTAGTTGCCATTTAATTAATTGGTTTCCAGGAGGATATGTATTCTCCTCGCCTGGTTGAAATGCTTTCCCGAGAGGAAGGCATTGCTGGAGCCTTGGTTAAGGACACTGGACTCGCTCATGATACATGTCAAGCAACATAATAACTGGCTTTGCTAAAATGGTCAAGTCATTAAAAGTCGTTGAAATACATTATCATGACATTCTTCTTCAATTGCGATATTCCAAATCGTCATCAGATCACGGACATGTGTATTTGAAGTCATATGAAACATAAATCATTATATAGAATTCATTTTGCTATGGAAACTACACTATTGGTCATCCTGAATTAGTATGATCAGCTTGGAATTTACCCTTACTGTGATGTGCTTATAACATCATGGTGATAACACGATTGTTATTTTTTATATACAAATGTACAATATACGTTTAGTGATTGAAATC
>CALNVZ010003428.1:33175057-33204378 GCA_940671915.1 Paracentrotus lividus
AATCATGTTTCATCATAGAAACTTATATTGTCATCTCTCCCTTTGGGGTGTTATCCCACGAACCCGAATTTTTTTTTAAACTTTATATTGTCATCTCTCATGCTCTCCGAGGGTATAGATGTTCCTAATTAGCGATCCTAACTATCTACTAACGAACCCTCTATTTTACTTTATATTGTCATCTCTCCCTTTGGGTATATGTCCTACGAACCTACTATCCTAGCGAACCCTTCTAAATTTAACCTCTTATATTTGTTCATATCTCCCTTTGGGTATATGTCCTACGATCTACTACCTACGACCACCTCCTTATTTAAACCTTTATATTGTGATCTCTCCCTTTGGTATATGTCCTACGATCCTACTATTCCAACGAAGCCTCTTTTTTAACCTTTATATTGCCCTATCTCTCCCTGAGGGTATATGTCCTACCTACGATCCTACTATCCTACGAACCCTTTTTGTTAAACTTTTTAATATGTGTATAAATTGGTGATCTCTCCCCTTTGGGTATATGTAATAATCATTGATCTCTCTCTTTAGCTATATAAACATCAGTATCCCGTATATTTCTTGTTTTATAGAGTACCATGAAGAGACAAATATCACTGTTATCTCTTTAACTATAATTATGAACATCATGATCCCATATATTTCTTGTTTTATCAAATTCCATAATAAAGAACGAATAATCATTGATCTCTTTAACTATAATTATGAATCTCATGATCCCGTATATTTCTTGTTTTATCCAAATCCACAAAGAACGAATAATCATTGATCTCTCTTGAACTATATAAACATCAGCATCCCGTATTTCTTGTTTTATCCGAATCCAAAAAGAACGAATAATCATTGATCTCTCTTTAATTATATAAACATCAGTATCCCGTATATTTCTTGTTTTATCAAATTCCATAAAGAACGAATAATCATTGATCTCTTTAACTATATGAACATCATGATCCCGTATATTTCTTGTTTTATCAAATTCCATAAAGAACGAATAATCATTGTTATCTCTTTAACTATATAAACATCAGTATCCCGTATATTTCTTGTTATCCGAATCCATAAAGAGCGAATAATCATTGATCTCTCTTTAGGTATATAAACATCAGTATCCCGTATATTTCCTGTTTTATCAAATTCCATAAAGAACAAATAATCATTGATCTCTTTAACTATAATAATGAACATCATGATCCCGTATATTTCTTGTTTTATCCGAATCCACAAAGAAGGAATAATCGTTAATCTCTCTTTAATTATATAAACATCAGTATCCCGTATATATTTCTTGTTATCCGAATCCATAAAGAGCGAATAATCATTGATCTCTCTTTAGCTATATAAACATCAGTATCCCGTATATTTCTTGTTTTATCCAAATCCACAAAGAACGAATAATCGTTAATCTCTCTTTAAAGGAGGAGTCCGGGCTGAAATGAAAAAGTTTTGTCAAATTAAGTAAAATTCATCAAGCACAACACAGAAAATTTCATCAAAATCGGATGAAAAATAACAAAGTTATGCATTTTTTTTAGGTCTTGATTTTTTTTTTGAAACAGTTCTTTGCAATTGTCTCATTGCTCATTTGAAATATTTGAATATTCAAAATGAGCAAAACTGATGATGTCACAGTCCCCCTACTGTCTTGTTGTATTTTAAAATATGAAATCCTATTTATCTCGTTTTCATATATTGCTATACAGAAAATCTGGTCCACTCATACTGGAAATAAGTAAAAGCACTTGTGACCTTGAACATCCAACAAGGATTAAATCCGTGTTTTTATGGTCCTTGGGCAGAAATCTTGATAATTGTCATTTATACATAAAATACAAAGAAAAGTAGGCAGGACTGAGACCATCATCAGATTGTCCATTAAGAACTGGTGTTCCTAAAAAATCAAATAGACCTGCAAGAAAAATTCATAACTTGCTATTTCTTATCCGATTTTTGCATGAAATTTTCCAGTGTTGTGACTTTTTTATTTACTTATTTCTTATAATGCAACCCCAGCACCGATGAGTCCTTTAACTAATAACATCATATCCCGATATATTTCTGTTATCCAAATCCACAAGAACGAATAATCGTTAACTCTCTCTTAACTAATAAACACAGTATCGGTATAATTTCTTGTTATCCAATCCTAAAAACGAATAATCGTTAATCCTCTTTAACTATATAAACATCAGTATCCCGTATATTTCTTGTTTTATCCGAATCCAAAAAGAACGAATAATCATTGATCTCTCTTTAACTATATAAACATCAGTATCCCGTATATTTTCTTGTTATCCGAATCCATAAAAGAGGAAATCATTGATCCTCTTTAGCTATATAAAACATCAGTATCCGTTGTTTTATCAAAAATCCATAAAGAACGAATCATTGATCTCTTTAACTATAATTATGAACATCATGATCCCGTATATTTCTTGTTTTATCCAATCCACAAGAACGAATAATCGTTAATCTCTCTTTAACATATAAACATCAGTATCCGTATATATTTCTGTTATCAAATCCAAAAGAACGAAATAATCATTGATCCTCTTAACTATATAAACAATCAGTATCCGTATATATTTCTTGTTTATCGAATCCAAAAAACGAATAATCGTTAATCTCTCTTAACTATATAAACATCAGTATCCGGTATATATTCTTCTTTTTATCCGAATCCAAAAAAGAACGAATAATCATTGATCTCTCTTTACTATATAAACATCAGTATCCCGTATATTTTTTTTATCGAATCCATAAAGAGCGAATAATCATTGATCTCTCTTTAGCTATATAAACATCAGTTATGTATGTTTTATCAAATTCCTAAAGAACGAATAATCATTGATCTCTTTAACTAAATAATGAACATCATATCCCGTATATTTCTGTTTTATCCAAAATCCACAAAGAACGATAATCGTTAACTCTCTTTAACTATAATAAACATCAGTATCCCGTATATTTCTTGTTTTATCAAATCCATAGAGAACAATAATCATTGATCTCTTTAACTCTATAAGCACCATCTTACTCGTAATATTCTGTTTTATAGAATTCATGAAGAGACAAATTTCATTGTTATCTCTTACCTATAATTAGAGTAAGAATTATCCCGTATATTTCTTGTATTATCCAAAGACATAAAAAAAACGAATAATCATTGATCTCTCTTTACGATATAACATCAGTATCCCGTTATTTCTTGTTTTATCCAATCCATAAAGAACAATATAATTGTTCTCTTTCAACTACATCATATTTCTTGTTTTATCCGAATCCATAATCATTGATCTCTCTTTATTATGATTATAAACATCATAATCCCGTATATTCCTGTTTTATCCGAATCCATAAAGAACGATTAATCATTGATCTCTCTAAATATATAAACATCAGTATCCCGTATATTTATCTTGTTTTATCGAATCCATAATGAACGATGAATAATCATTGATCTTCTCTTTATAAACACAGTAATAGGCCTATCCCGTATATTTCTTGTTTATATCTGAATCCAGAAGAAACGAATAATCATTGATCTCTCTTTAACTATATAAACATCATGATCCCGTATATTTCTTGTTTTATCCAAATCCATAAAGATGAATAATTAATGATCCCTCTTTAACCATATCATCCATATGATAAATATCCCGACAACTATATCAACAGTATCTCGTATATTTATTGTTTATAATTATGCAATATGCCATAAAGAACGTATATCATTCATAATTATATCCGTAAGCAAATAAACAAAGTTATCCCGTATTCCCTTTTTATCACTTGAAATTCAGAACATTTTATTCATTTTATATTGATTTTATTTTTCAAATCTTCATTTGTATCAACATTACTTTAACGTTTACTCAAGTTTATAATAATCTTTCATTTTAATATTTAAAAAATCTCCAAATCTCGTGGCGGCTTCAAGTAACAACACATTCTTCCAATGGGTATACAAATTTGTTTTTTTAATTTTGTACAAAATTTATGCAAGCATCTGCTTGCTTTATGCCTCATAACAAACCAACCGTTGTGCGAGTTATTCCTAGAAGAAGAAAAAAAAAGAAGAAGTGTAAGAAGATGAAGAAAAACGAAAAAAAATAAGAAGAAAAAGAGAAGAAGGATGAAAAGAAGAAGAAAAAAAGAATAGTATAAAAAGAAAGGGGTAGAAGAAGGAAAAGAAGAAGAAGCTAGACGAAGAAAAAATAAAGGAAAAAGAAGAGAAGAGAGAAAATATAAACCTACGGTATGAGTTTGTGTTTATTTTTTTTTTGTAGAAAAAGAAAAAGATAAAAGAAGGGGACAAAATAAGAAGAAATAGGAAGAGAAGAAGAGGAAGAAGAAGAGAGTAGAGAAGAAGAAAAAATTGGCCTACGGTTTGAGTTTGTGTTTATTTATTTTTTTAATCAAAAGAAGAAAAAAAATGTGAAGAAGGAGAAAAAAGAAGAAATAGGGTACGCGTGTTTTTTTTTTTTTTTTCTTGTTTTGTTTCGTTTTTGCCAACTTAGGGACACCATAGACTGGCAACCATTTCTCGCCGAGCCGAAATAGTAAAAAAAAAGCTGATTTTCACCTGATTTACACTGCAAATAAAAAATTTCACTCTAACACAGTATTGAGGTTCGTAGGATCGTAGGATAGTAGGACCGTTGGGTGAGTGAAGATAACGAGAAATTGTGTGAATTAATTAATTAAATTTTTTAACAAAACCAACGGCGAGTGCGTAGGACTTTTGCAAACACTTCAAATGAACAAATTCGTGGGACTACAGTTAAGAAGTTCGTAGGATAGTAGGACGGCCTACGGACATACATCAAAGTGGAGGGGTATTCTGCAGTTTAGCCAAATTATGGAGGAACTTTTCTCCGTGTGTCCTCGAGTACAAAATGTGGTAGGGCAATCCCTCAGATCCATGGTTAATTATGCCCCCTTGTCTGCACTTTTATGCGGTTTTAACATGTTTAAGCTTATTATGTAGGCCTATATCTAGATCTATAAATAATTATGTGACAGACCTACCAAGTCTCACACACATTACTACGAGGTCGATACGTAGTATCGACCTCGTTAACCAAGTCCTTCGAGAAAAGTATAATTTTTTTTGATCACTTTTCTCTTTATTTTGCTATATTCTAGATGAAAAACAACTACACCAAACTATACTACACACTTTTTTTTGTACGTAATGCAAGTTTAAACAAATTTTTACTTATACAAACATAGAAAAAAAGGAGAAAACTCACCGCATTAACTGCCTTGACCTGTCCGTCATGTCCGTAGTCGACGCCTATTGCAAATGGCGCTATACTAGCACACAGCAATACTATATTGTTAAAAAAGTCGGCCCAAATCAACCCAATCAACTCGGCCTATTCCAAAACTCGGTATCGCCATAGAGCAGGCTCAAATTACATTCCTCGGTACCGGTGGTACTATACCCGTTGTGTGGGCGAGCTTGTGATTCCTCAGATCATCGTACCTCAGCGAATGAAAAAAAATATAGGTAGAGTTGACTCGAAGCTTCACGTAATGCTGATCTTGTCGAAAGATAAAGTGAATCTCGATTGAAGTCAGCCTAGTATCGATAACTCTTGCTTGGATTGTCAGCCTTTAATTTGAAAACAGCTTGTTAGTCTTCAAATTATTTACCTAGACGTGTGTGAAGTACATGTTCACATTTGAAAGATAAAATGAATTTTGATTGATGTCAGCCTAGCAAGTACATTGCTAAACTTCTTCTTGCGTTGATATTATGGCAAGCATTTGGATACAACTATTTTTGCCACTGCTTTTTTTTATTTATATATTTTTTATTTTGGCTTTTTCTATTTGCAAAATTATTTTAGGCCTAATTGTTTGTTTCTTGTCCTTCGTCCCCCCCCCCCATTCCTCTTCTTCTTCTTTTTTATATGTTTTTTTTTCTCCATACTTCTTTTTCTTCTCTCTCTCTCTCTCTCTCTCTTTTTCCTTCCCTTTTCCCCATTTTTTCTCTCTGTTTTCTTTTCTTTTTTTTTCTTTCTTTCTGGTTTATTGTTTTTATTGTTTATTTTTCCTTTTCTTCTTCTTTTTTCTTTAGTTAGATCCATTTGCTTTGACCTCAGTTGATATATCGGTCAGCGATATAATCAGAATGGAATGCAAAAGTACTCTCGGAAGTAGTACCTTTACCCTTAATACTACCGCAAGGCGTTATTTGTGTTTTCGCCCTCTACGTTCTTTTGAAAACAGCATGTGAGTTTTAGACGTGTGTGTCGTATCTTCAAATTCAAGATTTCAAGTCTAAATTTACTCATTTTGGAAGGAAAAACAGATGACTCAACACAGATGTAAGTGTATCTATATTGTCAACAACCAAGTCATCTAGAAAACGGTACGTATAAGTCTTTATTTTCAAATTTGTAAAGTAATTCATAAAACGCAACGAGATTTCGTAGTGTAGGTCGTGGGCTCAGAATTTTCGGGTGCATACGTGCCAAGTCTCACGCCCCCGGCGGGTGACTCACGCCCCAGCACCTCATTATGATTATCCGCTCACCCGCCCCAGGCCCAGCCCTCATAATCTCACGCCTCAGAAAAATACTGGAGAAATTATTAAAAACCATACATTTTTACCATTTTGGGGCCTCATAACTCTAAAAATCGGCAGTCATGTCGCGCATCTAACACTGAGCTGCGAGTGCGATGTTTTCATGCAGGCGATCGTTATATGCAAGAAAGCTTACTAAATGTTACAACATGTGTAACTAATTAGCGTGCGTGCGCGCCTCCTTTGTGTATAAGTTAGTACTGCGCACGCGCACATATGGTAACGCGCGCCGCTTGCGCACTGCTCCCAAAGACGATGCTGAAGATCTCACGCCCAGCCAGACTCTGAATTTGGCATCTCTGATGTGATGCTGTTGTTCAGGTACATGTGCATGGTATTGGTAGGTATGTATTAGATCTAGGTGCCGGTCGGTCCAGAAAAAAGGCAGATCTTATAACCCGACATGCCCTAAGTTGGAAACAAAGACGTTAGTCATTACAGATAAATCCTTGTGTTAATGAGTTTCTATTGTTGTTACTGATTAGCATGTGTTCGCGCTAATAAATATTATGACACATTAAAAGGGCCAATAACGTTCTTTCTGCCATTCATCTCCTTTCACTCTTCAGGAGTTTTTAGGGGTAGACCTACTGCAAGGAAACCTTTAAAGAAAGCATCCATTGTTCTCAACTATGTCGTGGTTCTCTGGATTTGGTGCTCCTAAGAGCAATCTTCCAGCTGCCACACCTCTACAAGTTCAACGATCTAAACAGATTGCCTCCCTCAGAGCCCTCAATCCAAAGTAAGTGATTTCAATTATCATTCATCATCATTATCATCATCATCATCGTCATTATTAACAACATCATCAACATCAACACCATTATCATCATCACCAACATCATTGTCAACAACATCATCACAAACATCATTTTAATCAACATTATCACTAAAACCATCATTAACATCATAAACATCATCATCATCATCATCATCATCATCATCATCATCTTCATCATCATCATCATCTTCATCATCATCTTCATCATCATCAACTTCATCATCTTACCATCACCATCATTATCACCATTTACATCATCACCAACACCATCAACATCACCATCATCATCTCCAACATCAGCATCAATATCGAACTCTTTCAACTAACACTTCAAACATTTTTTTTTTTTGTTGGGAGATCTTTTCATATTTTCAATGACAAACATGTCATGAACCTGTTCTTATTTGTTCATGTATTCATATAATTTGGCATCTATATATTCCTTTCAGACTAAATATTCAATTTAAATATAGGTATATATTTTCTTGTCTCCATGAATTTACATCATCAAGAAGAAGAGGAAAGGAATTCATTAATTTGTGTCATGATAGGATCATACTGAATTTTGAAATTTTCCATAATTTTCTCAGTAATAGATGGTGCTTGTTTTTGCTAACTCTTTTGTACTATGTTCAGAGTAGAGAGACAATATTTTTTATCATTTTCTTCATTAATCATTGAAGCACATTACATAATCTTAACCTGTGACCTTTGTTTCTTCTTTCAGTGTTGTAGAACTGAAGAGAGATGAGGAGTACAGAGTTGGATTCACATGTGGAGCAAATCATGTAACATTCACTATGTAAGTGCTTGGAAAATATGAACTATCTGTATACTACAATAATGTACAGTGTAGTGTGAAAAGCACCCTTAATATTTTGCCTGCCATTGTCGATTATCACAATTTGTACGTGTGAACTTTATACAAATTACAATCATTATGATTAATTTTCTGTAAATGTTAAAATTGCTATATAGAGGATTTGAAAAATAAACATAGTACCATATTAGTATCATGTCTGTAGAGTAATTTCCAGTTTTTATACCTTGCAAGACTTGTTAATATTTCAGTAGAAGGAATACATACATTGTACATGTATATATTTTTGTGCTACAAATTAATGTGGTGGGCAAAGGATGAAGAGACATAACCAACTTATACAAAAATGTATGATTGTTTTTATTGTAGCTCATTACCAGCCGATTTCCCTCAGGCGAAGCCAATCATCACAGTAGCTCCAGCCATGAGACATGGCTTCTTAGATGAATCCATGCATGTAGTCAGATATCTGCCTCTTATTAATGTAAGTCCTTTTGAAATATATGCCTCTTGTTAATGTAAGCTCCGGGTCATTCCATCTGGATTCACCCAATGGGTTACACCCTACCGTCTCAGAATTTGCTCAAATTTGGTACACATAAAATTTAACATTACCTTTCCATGAAACAAAAAATATTAGCGTAAACGGTCCGTCGGTCTCCGAGCTATGGCCCGCCCTTTTTGATCTGTTTTGGCAAAAGTGGGTGTGACCTTCCATTTCAACGGCACAATGCGCCTGAACTGGTTGACCAATTTTTGTGAAACTGGTACCATTCAAAAGGAAATTCAAAGAGGAATTCAAAAATGGTATCAAAAATATTATTGGAGCAATTTAAAGTGCTATGACCTTTGACCTTTCCTTTAACCTTGATTTTGACCTCCAGACGAATAACATTTTTACTTGATTTTTATGTATGTTAATTGTCAGTATAATATTAACATAACATGTAAATATCTAGGATGATATTTTATTTCTTCACCTTTAAAAACTCTTTTAAAAGTAATTTTCAAAGTTACTGTTACCCCCACATAGTGATATTTGTGTTGGTAATGTGTGTACAAGTCTCCATTATAGGCTTACTTGAATACTTCTAAACTGGAGTTAAATTACATTCAATTAAAACAGGATACTAAACTTTTCAGGTAATAAAGGAAACATTAAACACAATAATAATGTATACATGTACGTAGACTCCATTTGCTTATGAATAGAGACATTTGTTCAGCCCTTTTGATTGGGGCGCAATAGGTATAGCCTACATACAAATTATCGGAAATCTGCGGTTTTGACAGAAACAAAATGCTTCCTACATGTAGTCAGCTCTACTGTCCCAAACTGGATACATCTTTGAAGCATCAGAAACAGATATGGAATACTTTAATGGTATTTGATTGTAATGTTACTTCAGTTTGAAAGTATTCATATATAATGGAATCTTGTACACACATTACCAACACAAATATCAGTATGTGGGGGTAACAGTAATTTTGAAAATTACATTTAAAAGAGTTTTTAAAGGTGAAGAAATAAAATATCATCCTAGATATTTACATGTTATGTTAATATTATACTGACAATTAACATACATAAAAATCAAATAAAAATATTATTCATCTGGGGGTCAAAATCAAAGTTAAAGGAAAGGTCAAAGGTCATAGTACTTTAAATTGCTCAAATAATACTTTTGATACCATTTTTGAATTCCCCTTTGAATTTCCTTTTGAATGGTACCAGTTTCACAAAAATTGGTCAACCAGTTCAGGCGCATTGTGCCGTTGAAATGGAAGGTCACACCCACTTTTACCAAAACAAATCAAAAAGGGCGGGCCATAGCTCGGAAACCGACTGACCGTTTACGCTAATTTTTTTTGTTTCATGGAAAGGTAATGTTAAATTTTATGTGTACCAAATTTGAGCAAATTCTGAGACGGAAGGGTGCAAAATTGCACTTTCATTGGGTGAATTGGCATGGAATGACCCCTCCTTAGCTTTAAGATATGTTGCCTCTTACCACTGTAAGCTTCTTCAGTGATCTGGGATTCACCTAATGAAATAAAATCTGGTATTCCACAATTCTGATGATATATTGTAGAGACTCATCAATAATATTTTCCAAACAAATGATTAAGCTGGATGATGGGTGTTGATTAGATTGATAACTTAGCAAATCATAATTATGAAGTGATTGAACTGGCATTTTTGGGGAAAGGAATTAAAAATTTGTATGTATTTTAATTGTAGTCAGACTTTATTGCCAAAGTGAAGCCCCTTAATGATATACGATGTATTGTTATTCTCAAGTTTATTGAAAAGTTTCATAGTTTAATATATATTTTACATGTTACAAAATAATACTAATAATTTGTGTTGATATCTTGCAGTTCAATGTGCAAACGGACTTGGGTAGACTGATTCAAACATTGATTCAGGATTTCAGCAAATCTCCTATGTTCATTCAACCAGATACAAGTCAACAGTGAGTACAAAATTTTTATCCTTTGACATTTTCCCCCTTTCTTCCTTGTATTGTACACGCCTTTTATAAAATAATAGTATAGCGTGCAGGTCCACCTTTCGGCGCTCTTGGACACTTTGTTATCAGGTCTCCAGAAAAAGAAAAAGAAACTTCTATAAATTTTGATCACTGATATGCAGTAAACAGCTCAATCTGAGAAAGATTTCATTTCCAAAGTTTCTGTATTATCTTAATTCTTTGCAGAAGAGGGATGCCCGCTGTTCCCCAGTATCAGCACTTTATGCCCCAGTCTTCACCAGCATCGTCATCTAACCAGCAACTGCCACCCCTCCAACACCCCCATCCACCCCACCATCCATTACACCAGACCCCGCCCCACTCTCATCAACCATCACCTCCTCCTCACCATTCCTCATCACACATGACCCCACCCCATCCCTCCATGACCCCACCCCATCCATCCATGACCCCACCCCATCCAACCATGGCCACGCCTCCAAACCACTTCACCCCACAGATTCCCGTCCCTCATCCACCATCCTCTTCGTCATCTTATCCTTTAACATCAGCGGTATCGGTATCAACGTCATCACCCATGACAACGGCTGCAATGAATGGTGTGGATGTGGAACCCAATATACCTGTGCCTGGTATGTCAGGCATTCGTGGTTTGGTAAGTCAGTGATATTTTCATTATTATACTGAGATAAAGTTACTGGAAGAGAGAGTGTATGAAGAGAAGTTTGCAATACCAATGTTGATTCTACATGTAGGATTCATTTAAAACCCTTGATCCATTTATTCAAATTGTATGAGCAAAATGGTTGTAATAGTAAGCACATTTACTTTGAGGTTACATAAAACTTGCCTTGGGCTTATTCACCACTTCAATGACCCATACAACATGGATTTTTTTCATTGGAGGCAGTTCAGTGTTTCTGTACCTTAGCTTTTTTGGAAGCTCTTTATCAAATCCATTTTCTTCTGCACTAAAACAGCTACATGTTTATGTGGAATGCGTTACAAACGAGTCATCATCTTAATCATGATTTTTTTTTAAATTCTAATCATCAGATGGTTTGTGTAAATAAAATTTGTATTTGGTAAGAACATAATTTGTTTTTATGAGGTTTTGAAAGGAAGAGGGGAAGATTATTATTTCTTGTTTGTTTTGTTAGCACGATGGCCATCACTACTCCATGCCGCCCATCCCTGTATCCTTTGATGAATTCTTCAAGGATTTCACCACAGAGCAGCTTCAAGATCTCATGGAGGATGATGAGAAATTAGATGCTATCTTCAGACAGGTTCCTCAGCTCACCATGATGCATACAGATCGTACAGAGCTCTATCAAACATGTGAAGAAATAGCAAGTGAGTATCACATATTCATTCAATTATTTTTGTTTTATTTTGTACTCAGTTCATACATTTCTTTTCTTTACACTCTAACTCTTGAGAGTTGTTAATAAAGGGGAAGTCCAGGCCCATAATAAGTTACTTTTGATCAAAATCAGATAAATTAGAGTAACAGATAAAAAAAAAAAGTTTGGAGAAAATCAGACTAATGATAAAAAGGTTATGAATATCTTTATGATGTAAGAAAGCTGATCCCTAGACCAAATTAGCAATGCAGTCACAAAGATGTGATGTCTAAATAGGGGCAGTTTCTCTAATTTTTCTTTGAAAAGCGCTTTCCCTTTACCTTAAAATAGAACCTTTGCTATTTCATGCTTGTATACACCATCCCCAAAATTACAATTGAGCCAGCCATTTTCATTTCAAAGTCTTCAGCCCCTTTACGGTATTAACTCTTAGGGTGTATATTCTCAAAATTTGAGAAATGTAAAACAAGAAATAGTATTTTCAGCAAGATATTTGAATGAGAACTAAAATAGTAAAGGGTTGATTTTTGTAATTTGATGAATTAATATCAGTTAATAATCTAGAATTTTGAATTTAATTCTTTATTTGTCTTGATATTAGAATTAAACCTGAGCTACAAACCAGAAATAGAAAGGCTAAGAAGAGAATTAGAAGAAACCGTCAAATTTAGAAATGATCTCAAGAACAAATTTGACATGAAGTGTCTCCAACAGCAGAGCTTAAATGAGGTAAGAATTCTAGTTTTATTTTATTCTGTTACATTATGTCATAATAAATGAGAAACCTTGTCTTTATGATACACACATAGTAGTTAACAGTCCTTGTGAATTCCACTGCTTGATAATATAAGGGTTTTTCAGCTGATGTAGAACATCAATCAGATGATCTTTAACTCTTTGACCTTTGTATTTTTGCAATGTACATTCTCACATGTATTAGATAATGTGGGGATTTCATCAGCTAATGCTGAACATCTATCATTCGACCTGTAACCCCATGCAACATTTAACACTTTGACCGCTCTATTTCAGCAGTGCTCTCTGCCACATCTATTGGATGGGGCCTAACATTAGGGTTAACATCATACATGTGACCTTTAACACTTTGACCACTCTATTTCAGCAGTGCTCTCTGCCACATCTATTGGATAACATTAGGGTATAACATCATTCATGTGACTTTTAACCCTGTGACCACTCTATTACAGCAGTGTTCTCTGCCTAATCTATTGGATGCTGAACATGTATCATATGACTTTTAACCCTTTGACCACTCTATTTCAGCAATGTTCTCTCCCTCATCTATTGGATAACATGAGGGTTTCATCAGCTGATGCAGAACACCAATCAGATGACCTTGCCGAGAGGTTTTTACAAGACAAAGTTACGTTAGATGAATTCTTGAAGCAGTTTAGTGAACAAAGAAAGGTAAGTCTAGGTATCTTGATTTTTGTATACACCTATGTACCTGTCAGACCATATAAAATTAGAGATAAAAGTTTATTAGTACGAGCTGCCCAGTGTGCCTGGATTGTGCTTGTTTGTTCTCTGCTCAGTCATGCATTGAGGGTTGCAACCAGTACATGTACATGTATACAATACACTATAAATATAAACAATTCCTGTTCATACATGCATAATAACAATGGTAACACAATATTTGCTCCTTGGACAACTGCTTCAGGCCTTATTTTGTCTAAGATGTAGGGTTAGGGTGAGGAATGCAATTGGGTATAGGGTAGGGTGTTCAGGCTTGAAGTTCGTCATTTAATTCGTGTGTGGGTTTTTAAGGGATTAATTGATGTGCAAACAAATGTCGTGGAATTCTGACAAATTTCTATTTTCACCGTGTGGTCAATAGTAATTTTCATTTTTGTATGATTATTCTTTCCAGTTTCTTCACATCCGTCGAGTCAAGGAAGAGAAATTAAGTCAGCTCATGCAAGGACAAGGAAGATATTGATTCATAGATATTCCACAATCTTCTGCTATTTCCAAAGTTATAATAACAGTCTTTGTGGAGTTTGTAATGTACAGTCTGTGTAAAAAAAAATGGTACAGTCGAAAAAAAAATATTTAGGTGTGAAATATTTTCAAATAATGTGTGTATGTGGTACCAAAATAAAGCCAAAAGATTTTCCTTGCTGATGCGCTTTGTTCTATATAATTTGCTTTCGTAAAACAAAAGTTATGCTAAATTTTGTGCGACGAGGAACAAATCGAAATTGAGCACTTCATGGCCATTATGCGAAACCTATACACAAAGGCATGGGACGGTGTGCAAAAAAATTGATTTTTCTTGATTGTAGAAAACTAGTCATATTTCAAAAATTACAACACCAAATGTGATTAAAAAAATTGCAGGTGAAAGTCTGATCTTCCTGATTTATGAAAATACCAAACAATAGCCGGCTGTGATTAATCTTCATACTCTAAAAAAATGTTTTCCACTTGTACCATTTTATTTGGCACAGACTGTAGAAAATGCTCTGCTATGTTTATTCTTTCTACAGGCTTTGTATTTTAGTTCTGAGCCCTAAAAAATCAGTGAGAGATTCTGCTGCCCTTACACAGTAATAGTATAGATTGAATGGCATTTTCTACCTTACAAACTTCACAACTGCATATCGTTTATTCATATATGATAATGTTTGTAGAGAAAATATGAAATATATCTCTATGCATGTCAAATCCTTTAAAAATATTTAATCAGCTTTAGCTTTTGAAGCCCAATTAGCATTTATCATATCCAGGATTAAATCCCTCTATGTACTATTAGCAGTGGAAGGTCTCACAGAGCACCAATTAATGTCCTGAAAAAGGACCTACTCTCTCTCAAAATTTCGGTGAGCATTTTTTCACCACCTTCAAGAGAGTTCTTAAACCTTCAAAGATTATTTACTTTGTTCTGATTTGCCACACATAAATTAAGAGAGATATGATATTTAGAAATGTCCTTATATAATCGGAAAATAGTAATAGGATTTAGCCAAATACTACATGATACCACATTCGCTAAATTGTAATATAACCCAATCAGTCTTTGAACTTTGTGATTTTGCAATGTAGATTAGTAAAGGAAAGCCTCGTAATATATATATTTTTTTATTATGCCTGTATCTATAATTAAAGATTCATAAACTGACCATTTTTCTGGACTCTAATTGATTACAATACCAAGTACTTCATTCTCATGTAATAATACATGGGACTTCTATAGAGCCATTTTCCATTTGGATAAAATGCTCAAGGCCCTATTACAAATTATTACCAAGAATATTGCACAAAGATGAATGTCTGTCTTCAAGAATATAAACAGGTGTTTTTGTAGTACATATATCATATAATAAAAACATCCTGATTAGCTTCTAAAAAAAGCTTAGGATATTATCACCCTGGCATATTAAGGGGATTTACATATATATTTTCACTTATAGAAAAACATTTTGGCGTTATTTGCATCATGAAGAAAGTTAATGATGACAAAAAAGTACTTGCGAGTTCACTTGTAATCAAAGTTTGTTAATTTATAACATGTGTTTCAATATGATGTTGTTGACCTAGGTGTGCAGCAGTATTGTGAAATAATACGTTGTAAAGCACTTTTAGTAGTTTCTGGTAACTATTTGAGCACTGAATAAATATCTGTCACGAGTCCTAAAGCTGTCTGGTGAATTTCAGCTTGTTTTTGAACAACCTTTGTTGTATGCATAAAACAGTGTCGAGGAACAAGTCTCTTTAATAGCGAGGTTGACTTTCCTTGTACTGTTGTCCCATTGATAACCCTTTCTACCCCCCCCCAAAAAAAAAAAAATAAATAAATAAATAGCGATTTCATCCAAGTAACCTGTCCACATATTTATAAAAGATATTAATTCCTGAAAAATGCTTATCGTTTCTGCCGTCATAGAATGAATATTTCACACACTTTTCAGTTTTCGACATTGAAAGATGCCAAAATCACATAATCTTGTTAACGCTTAACTGGATGCTCCCTATAAAAGGTCCAGGGAAAACGGATATAATTTGTAAATCATGTATTAATGTATAATAATGATATGTACATATCAAACCCTAAAACATGAACTAAATAGTTTATGGTATATCTGTATCATTTTATTATAACTGCATTAAAATGTATAAAACTTTTTACTGCTATACATTCAATGGTTTACTTTATTCAGGTTTATAAAATAAATATACTATTATGAGGTTTTTGTTTCACCATGTGGTTAGTCCTGAAAAGGACCATTGAGAGAGTAGAGGAGAAAATGGAGAGATTGAAGAGGAGAGTGGGAATAAAGAGGCGAGAGAGGGAGTAGAATATAGAGTAGAAAGTAGAAGAATTCTTTCTGGAATCCTGAAAAGGACTGTAAACCAGATGAGAAGACAAGAAGTGAAGAAGGCTTGTCATAATAGATATTGGCCTGTATTCTCAAAAGCTGCCTAACTTTAAGCCTAGCCTAAACCTGTGGTTTAAATATTTCCTGCTAAAAGGGAATCAATCCCGAAAAGTAGATGTTCAATTCATCATAATTTTTGGTAGTGAAACTATTAAAAACTGCTTAGGAATGATAAGTACAAAAGTTTCCCTTACAATTAAAACACGATTCCAGAATTCCGTGAAGGTGATAGGAACATGCAACATAGACAGATTGATTCCCTTTTAGCAAGCCATAGTTAAGCCACAGATTTAAGCCAGGCTTATAGTTAGGCAGCTTTTGTGAATTCGGGCCTATATGGTGAATTATTATACATTTTATTGATTATAGGAAATATTATACTTCATAATTGCCTTTTTACATCACAACAGAACAATTTGAAACATTAAGATGAAAGAGGTCCAGGGTTTGACGTTTAAATCGACTATTTGATGAAGAGGATAAAAACGTATATGTATCATTGTTCTCTGGTCATAAAAAGAGGGAAAGAATAATTGTACTGTTGAATAATCTGGCAACATTTTCTGATTCCCAATACCTCATAAATGTTTTCACCTGTATCTGGTTCTGCATAATTGGAGTGAACTTTGCCCTATAACTGAAGCAAATTAACAAGTGTGTCAGTACCATAGATATGTAAAAGGGCAACGACATGTTTTGTAAAAGTAATTCATCCTGTATTAAATGTAAGCAATCATACAAACCATGCATGGCCTGGAAAAAGAGGGAGATTTATTTACTTTTTGCGTGCAACAGATGATTCAATTTGCACCTTTTATGCAGTCATAGAGCCTGTCTCACGATGGAAAATCCAATGTTCTAAGTATTCCTATGAATTGGACCTTACTCCTAATAAAGGCTTGTAGTTTACCAAAAATTTTATTTCATTTTTCTGTAACATGTTTGGAACCCCACATAAGATAATTTTACATGTTTCTATTGTCACAATTCATGTAAATGCCATTTGTACCAAAATCATATTGCAGCCATTTACACAGTGTGAGACTGGCTAAACTATTTTTTCTGTAATGTTTGGGCTCAAGGATTTAAAAAAACAATAATCGTATCGTGTTTGCGAAGTTGATTTCCGGTAGTCCAAGCAAGACATTTTTATATTTTTTTGAAGAAAGAAGAGAAAATCAATATTAGAGGGTTAATACATAGTGGCCCAAAATAAACAGTGTTTTTTTATGAATAATGCAAACAAAGAGGGTTCTTGGTCTACTTCTTCCATCTAACACTCCCACTGCGGGCCGTACCACGAAACCGTCATATATAAGTCTAAGTTCTTGGACAACCCATTGAAACGTGTGTTAATTCTACAACATGTGTCCCTATGGGTTGTCCAAGAACTTAAAATTATGACGGTTTCATGGCACGGCCCCCAGATTCCAGACAAATCTCTTTTCTGTTCAAATGCTTTTTTGGATGCTCTACTAACTTGCTGGTTATGACGTAACTTCTAGTAACTTTTATTGAACTACAGTGAACATACTTCTCAATCAATTTTATTTTCTCATATTTTGCTCCTTTACTTTCTAGCCGCATGTATTAAGCAGTATCTACTGTATTCGCTGTCATTTTCGCGCTGAGCGGCCTCAAAGAATGTTCACAGGTTCTTCAATTCGTGCTGCATTGTAGTAAGCACACAATTGAATGCACCCAATACATGCATAAAAAAGCATGCTCATATATTTGTTCGTTTTTAGATTCGCGCCTGCCGATCTTTGCGCAAAATCCGTGAAAATTAATGTACCGCGAATATTCCCACCATTACAGTATGTGATGGAAATGGCCAGGGCATGTTAGAGATTACTGCAAATTATCCAGAATTTTATTTGTATTCTACTAGTCTAAAGTACATTTTTTTCCTCGCACTAGAAAATGGATTGCTTCTTGAAATCAAACTTAGCATGCTGTTTCAACAATGTCCTTCTAGTTCTGCATTCTGTACTACATTGTATGGTAGGTATTTCAAGTGTATACAGTCTAATCTTGTTAAAGTGAGATGTGAAAATGTATTAATGTTGTAAACAGAGCTTGTTTAATACAGAGTTCACAGGTGAAATAATTCATGTAAAATTATTGCAGAAATATTGAGGTTGTACATTGTCATTACTATGGCATGTACAATGTACATCAGTGGAGGATCCAGGATTTTGAAATACAAGGGATGCATCCAAAAAAATTGAAAAAATAGGGGCTAAGCCAGAAATTTTCTGATTTTACCATGTAGAGTCATTGAGTGGTTTTCAAATTATAGAGGGGGGTCCCCTGCACCCCCGCCTGGATCAGCCACTGCACATTAAGGTAGTTTACCAAACTGTATGAGAAAAAAAAAATATATTCAAACCAATAAATATTACAATGTACATGTAGGTCATTTCAAAATAATTTAGTTTAATGATAGAAGACATGATTTAAACATTAAGATTTCCATATAAATTTTGAAATACATCAAAAATAGGCATTGATATAGAACAAGCAGTTAGAGGCATGCAAGGAAACATAATGCAAAACAGAGTCCAAATAATTACAATGTCTGTGTATGCATGTGTATGGGACAATGAATTTAATAACCCTCAAAATGTTTCACTGACCCTCTCTAAAGAATTCTCTTTCAAGTCCTTGTGACCTGGTTTAGAAAAAATTTAGAATAATATTATAATTGCCATAAATAGCCAGTGCTTGGTCTCATTTTGACTGATGCCTTTTGGGTCTCTTCCCACAAGGTCTAATTCCATTTCGTCTACAAACAGTTTGTCTAATTACCTTTTGGTCTAATTGTCACTTTGCCTATTTACATGTACCATTTTGTCGGTTCCAATTTAAACATAAAGTATTAATGTGTAGTAAATCAATTTTCAACGAACTACTTTTTGCTCAAGTATGGAAAATACCAGTGTTGCCAATTTGCAGAATTGCAATACCTATATCTGATCAAATTAGCCGATAAGCTCAAATTTTGCATTTTTTTTTTGGTCTAGATAATTTTTGTAGTATTCATAGCAAGTTCAATACAAAGAAAACCCAGCACTTAACTTCATTGTTGTTTGAATTTCTTCTTACGGTAAGTACCTTTTTTTTGGGGGGGGGGTGTGTTTTTAAAACTTTTTACGAGCATAATCACGGATGTAATTATTAATTGGTTGCCAGCATGATTTGTGAAATTCAACATTAACATTCCTCCAAAAAAAAACACACACACAAAAAAAGCTAACATTTTAATTTTTGCAATATTTCAATGAAATCAGTTTACATACATGTAAGGCCTACATACAAAGAAAAAAAAAGACACATTTAAGTATTGCTAGCTGGCTAAAAATGGCATTAGAATTTAAATATGTGTATGTGATACAAAATTTAAAAATATAATAATTTGAATAATGATATACAAATTCTACAAATTTTATCATAAAGTTAACACAATATATGAAAAATGTCTTGGTCATAAGAGAAGAAATCTTATCAAAGTTTGTACTCCTAACCTATTAACAAGTATTAAATTCAAACAGTGACCTTTTGCCCAATAACCCCAAACTTAAAGTACAGAAAAATATATCAGCACCCTGTCCAAAAGTACAAGTTCACTCACTTATCAGAAGATGGGAGTATGAGAAAGATGGATATAATAGTTTGTCTTAGTTAAAGTATTGCATATAGTATTGCATTGCGACATATCAACCATTTTCAGCTCAATTAATTTTCAATACTTTGAACATGCCGTTTACAAAAGATATTAATACCATTAAAATTCATATATAAATAATATTAGCTATTGTCTAGGGTGTTGACCACAGACCAAATTCACTCTGCACAGTACCCAAGGCCCAGTAAAGAAAGAGTGAGGGCGAAGGGAAATAGATACATTAGAAACCCTTAATAACAAGGTCCTCAGAGTACAAATAATATATCTTTTTTATATATTAGAAGCAACAAATCAAAACAAATACATATGATTTGAACCACGGAAAGTAAGGCACTTGTTTTTGGTATATCTTACATATAATTGCAATCAGAAGTTAATGTTTTTAACACACCATGTTTAAAACGAGGCAATTCTCTCTGTCCCAGTTTTAAACCACTACTGTACACATGTGTCTATAGTCCTAATCAGTGTTCAGTATAACGAAAGTGATAAACTTGGCAAGAGCACTTCATTAACATGGGAGTGTGGACAGTATTCTTGTAAAAGAGCACACAGGGAAAAAATACTTTCATAGGAAATACATTGAGAAAAAATTATATTTGTAAGTAGGGTTTTGGAGAACTTTGTCCCCAAATACTTTACTTTGCCAATGTCTTTAGAGAGCTAATTGTATCTTTATTGACTCTCTCCACAAATTAAATTAAAGGTGATATTATGATTGCCTTCATCTGCACTTTCAACAAAAATGGCACTATACCTCATGATGCGGTAATGACTTTTCAATATAGCATTCCCAGCCTGATGCCGGGGTCTGTTAGACTTTCCACAATGGATGGCACTAGACAAATTCTTCATAAATTATGATTATTGACTTTGTTTTCATCTGGGTATCATTATAAATGAGCTGATTTGCGTATTCGCCTGATATGCCTGACACCTTGAATCTGATCCAGGTGTCAGAAGTAGCTTATCTTTTTCACTTCCTCTAGATGGCTTTCTGAAGTTTGACTTAATTCAAATCACGAATATGAGTTTGATACCATATCCTGGGCATATTTGGCTGTGAAGTATTATCCTGAATCTCAACTAGCAGTCAGTAATAGCTGGTCTTCTTCACTTCTTCTATGCCTTTCTGAAGTTTGACTTAATTTGAATCATGACTATGAGTTTGATACCATATTCTGGGCATATTTGGCTGTGAAGTACTCTTTTGAATCTGATCTAACAGTCGATAATAGCTGATCTTTTTCACTTCCTCTTTAATTTGTGAATCTCTGATTCCTATGACTTATGACAAAGCATTTGATCAATTCTACGACTTGGGCGTGATGGTTGTGAAGCGTTCTCCTGAATCTGATCTTGTAGTGGATAATCTTTTTTACTTCCTCTATGCCTTTGTGAAGTTCCAATTCCTATGAATTATGACAAAGAGTTTGATCAATATTATAACTTGGGCATGTTTGATTGTGAATTGTTCTCCTGAATCTGATCTTGTAGTGTATAATCTTTTTTACTTCCTCTATGCCTTTGTGAAGTTCAAATTCCTATGAATTATGACAAAGAGTTTGATCAATACTATAACTTGGGCGTGTTTGTTTGTGAAGTGTTCTCCTGCACCTGATCTAGCAGTCGATAATAACTAATCTTTTTCACTTCTTCTATGCCTTTCTGAAGTTCTGCTTCATTTGAATTGCGAATACGAGTTTCGAGTCCTTGTAGGATAGCAGAGACCTTGTTCTCCCTTGCACAGATCACAAACGGGAACAAGAACTTCTTGCGGTAGATGTCATTGTTGAAATTGATCTCATTAAACTGTTTTTCAGTCAAGGAAGATAGACCAGCACCAGCTTGTTCCTGCTCTGATTCAGATGTTAGTTTGCCTTGACAAGCAAGCTTACCAGCTAGATTAGGATGGCATCTTAAGATAGACTGCTTACCTGTTATGAAAACAAACAAAAAATCATTAATCTTCATTTGCTTTGAATAAATAATTACTGATCCCAAAACTGAATCATTTAAAAATTCACTGACTTTCCAGAGCAAAAAAACTGTGAATGGCTATGACTATTCTACACTCTGGATGTTTTTGTATTCCCATTGGGTTTTCATAATGGTTGGCATTTTCACAGACACTGTTGAAAATATCTTGAATAAATTGTTTAACCTGACTTTCCAGAAGTATCGAATGAAAATTTTAAAGGGGAGGGGTGTGTTTCAATACGAAGTATCAGAGATAAATACTCCACACTGATCAGAATATGTTTGATTTTATTAAGGAGGAACTTTCAGATTAGTTTTTTTTTTGTTGGTTATGTTATCTGTGTGGTGTAACACAAAGACTTACGATTGATTAAAAGTTACGATTTATTTTTTCTCATTAGCCTCATCATGGACAGGATGCTCCAAAGTTGATGATCTTAATCCTAACCATAGCCCTAACCCGACTCTTAATCATACCAAAATCCTAATCCATGACTGTACCTGGTTTCCAAATGAGGGCACCGAGGAAAAATCAATCGTAACTTTTAATCAATCGTAAGTCTTTGTGTTACACCCCACTGTTGTCATAACAAGGCGACTTTCTTGGTCCTAAACACCTTGCTATACTGAAGTAGAACAGGCTCCATCGAGACTCACCAGACTCTGGCAATGCATCTATGAAATCACAGAAGCAGCGATGTAGATGAGTGAGGCTCTGGAACGGACGACGAGACCAAACTGCTCCCGCAATCAAGGTCCCATGCTCAACAATGTTCTTGAAGGTCTCAATGAAGTCCTCATATCCTTGTTGGTTCACCTCCTCAATGGAGAGTTTCTTTGCCATCATGTTTCTCGTTCTTCAAGATCTGTACAAGATAATAATATATAATGATGACAAGCTTCATTAACACAATAACATAGCACATACAATGTGATTATGATTATACTACAATCATCAGTCAATAGGATTTTCTGGGAGGGGTTACTTAAGACATTGGAAATAGACGACTTTTTGGGGCAGTAAGGGGAGCAAGTGAGAAAGAGTCTAAAAGCAAAACTAAATACAAGGCCAAGGGGTAGAAATGCACTTTTTAATGCAAAAACGATGATGCGGAAATGCTTCTGCATTTTAAAAAGGGGGTGGGACACAATTAAGATGAATGGGAATATGAATTTTGATCTAGGCACTTGAAGATTTCCATGTAGCTCAAGGTGCTAATGCAGTACATGTGCAATCTCGCTGCTCGTCTCAAAACCATCTCCAGTTGGTTTATACATCTGGCAGTGTGTGGATCCCAGATAGTAGAGGAGAGGGTGAACAAGAGCCTTGTATGCAGTAGGCGAATTCCACGGTAACGGAATTAACAATCAGAGAATTTTAGCTGTTTCATTTGCTTACAGCATCCAGATATTACAATATTTTCCTATTTTCTCTACCTAATACTATGTACAGCCACTCATGCTATGTTCTGAAAAAGAAACTAGTTAAAAACTCTCACCCGTTCAGGTGTTGATGACGGATATGTGCATCGGTAACGAATTACCAGAGAATTGAGTCACATTTTTCAACACAAGTTAAAGGGAAAGTTTCTCTAGAATCTACAACACATTAGCTCCAGACTGATGCCTAATTCAGTTCATTATAATGTCAACTTTATTTTGGAAATAAGTTTTCACTCATATCATCAATACTTTTCATGATCAGTCTTTCTTCAATAGAAGTACATGGTAACGGAATTACAGATTACGGTAACGAATTACACTCTGACATTTACAGTGGTAAATGTAAGTTATAGGCATTCATGACTTCAGAGATGCCTCAATAATGCTTGTTAATACATTCTTCTCTAATACTAAACACAAGCTAATTACTTCACAGCTATGAATTTTCAAAAAAATCAAGTATAAAAGTGTAAAAGGTGTCTCTGCTGCGAATAAACCTATTTTTTCAGGCTACAAATGGTTTAATGGCAACTGAATTTTAGTTCATCTTTATTTACATGATTATTAGGACCAGCTTGTCACTATTTGCCACTGTAATGATGAAAAGAAACACAACACAGACTAAGAATCATGTCTTATTCAAGTGGTAACGGAATTACGCTACTTAAGCCACAAATGGGTTTGAACCAAAATTGGAGGACACCATTGAATACATTTGCATATTTAGTCAAAATTTGTGCAATGCTAATCACACATATCCTTTACCAATAAAATATTCACTTAAACATGTGACATACAAGTTTTTAATAATTTTAATGTTCAAATTCATCCATTTCAACCTAATTCTAATGCCATTCAACCATGTAATGCATTGTTTCAACTTAAACCTACATGCAAAATGTATGTACTCTCATGTTCCATTTGGAAAGTTCATGAAATGAAAAGAAACATCTTTTAGAAATTAATGCAACAATTAAATGTTAAAAATCAACTGTTATTGCCCTAGAGCCATTTACTGTTATTCAGTTTGATGGTGGTGACTGAGTGGGGGGGGGTGGGGGCAGCATGTTAGGCTTATTCTTTGATGTATAGGAGGATACTTAATACTTTTCACAATCTCCAGTATGTAAAGCAGAACTGCCTTGTCCCCCCCCCCCCCGATAAAAAACAAGCAAACAAAACAATTACTCAATCTATCCAAATTTGTTGACAATAATTTGCATCTTAAATGAGAGATTTTAAACAAATAGTTAAGTAGTAATTACATTCTTTTAATTTAAATAAAAAATAAAAATAATTAAACTAATTAATTTTTTCTTACAAAAGGTGAGAGTACTTCTGTTTCCATCTTTGGCGATGAATACAACAACTATGTAGGCCTAGATGTATCTTTGACTTTTGCTAACATTACCTTCCACATGCCAATTGTATTTTTCAAGGACAATTTGAGAAAATGTCTAGCTATCTGATCATCTGTCATGTTCACGACTGAAGAGGTGTCGTAGTTTAATGGTCGAGTTGCTTGGCTTGGGATGAGAGGGTTGTGGATCCAATACTGTGCTCTGAAGTTGAGCTAGGTGCTTATATTCTGCATGCTTCTTCTAACCAAGAAATAAATGGGTACCCATGAGGAGGTTGCAAATGTCGTTTAGTTATATTATTTTTGTACCTTAAGTAATGTTTTCTGTATTATCTTCACCATCTTCTTCTGTAGGGTCATCAATGTTTAAGAATACCTGAAGCAATGATTCATGGGAGATGTCAATTCATTAACATCCATTGCATAGAGATGGAGTACAGTAAATATACATTTGTGTGGTGTTTGGGATGCCAATACATCAAGTATATTCTTGTCAATGTCCATCATATTTCTGGATATTATCTGTCTTACATGTAACAAATTTAACATTTGGAGATGATTGCAACTTCTCCAAATTCCTGTCAGGATCTTACTTCTGTTCTTGGTAGCCTACAGGGCTTGTCCTTAGTGTGTGTATTCAATTTTGCCATTCTAACCGTTTTCTTGTGTCGGTGCGCGAATTGGTTGGGCGATAAGTAGGAGTGAGTGTTCTAACGTGGGATGCTGCGACTGATGAAGTAGGATAGGCTTGATCATATGCTGTTTCTTATGAAGAGTGGTTATTCTTTGTATAACCGTTACTTTATCTTCAATGGGTTTTCCATATGATCTGATGTACGATGAAGATTATAGTTTTATGATGACAGAGCGAGGAGTATTATTTGCTCTGGGGTCGAAAGTGGTATTTTCGAATTTGCAATTCAGCATACGTGTTAAGCATTTGTAGCAGTTGACCATAGTGGTCGTATCTAGCTTTTTGTTGTGTTATGTGTGCCTTAGCATGTCACTCTTATCCCTGTCGGGTGATCGTGTCCCTGTTCCGGCGCGCTCTAAAATTTTGCCCACAATAGGCAATTGTCTTGACCAGATGAGGTGGTACAGCATCTTTCCAGATATATTGTGTTGTATGTCCTCAATGAAGAGGGAGGAGGCATGTTGGATAGGCTTGCAGTATGCCTAGTTGGACGCTTGGTGCATGTCTAGAGAGATGAAGTAGCACAAGCATTATGTTTTTCAGGTCCTTAAGATTGGGTGGATTTGAACTGTGCGTGCTTATGGAGTGCTTGTTTTATTTTTTATAATTAGTGCTTGGCATACACCGGTAGCTCTAGGTCCTCTATCTAGGGGGTCTGATATTAACGATCTGGACTTAGAATAGGATTTTCCACCATTTGAGGTACAGTGTTTATCCATTGTGGGTCTTGGTGTGTTTTCTTGTAGGAAGTAATTCATGCTAATCAATTCTTAATGTCACATACTGCGAGAGCAAATAAAACAGGCTTAACCTGCACTCTCAGGATCATAGATATGGTACTCGGTAGATTTTCGCGGTAAGCCATGTAATTTCCGTTACATAACCGACTTCATCGATGTTGCATTTCCCCAGCTTTAATAGAGAAAGGTATGTTATAAAAAAGCTGTTATTGAGTTCTCTCGGTAGGCATGAGTCACTCTGTGATAGCACTTAGAGAATTCAGAAGAATGCAGTGCCAAAATATTAAGGTGTGGAGGGGTTGACGCACTCGCGCGCCCACTCTCTCACACGTTTGTAGTGTGTAACGTGAATTACATTACCGTTTATTGCAGTTGAGTTTTGAAAACATTCTGCAAATATATAGTTTGATTTTCATACCCAATTTTGATTGAAAAAATATTCGTTTCTTACTGTCATATTGTTACAGACGCTTTGACCGCATCTCAATGAGGTAAATATGTTGGACTCCTTAATTATGGAGGCGCATTGTTGTATGATTCCTGAAACGTTATCATAAATTCATATTGTTCAAAATATTGAGATTCTGAGTTATTTAGGAATAGTGTGATGTCTGATTTTCAGAAGTGTTGAATTTCGTGATCAGGAAAGTACTGTAAAGAGATATTTATCAAACTAGTTGTTTTGTTTTGTTGAAATAGTATAATAAGTCCTTTTAAACAATGGTATTTGTTGTACATTTATGATGTCATATTATTAATTTAATGAGTAAATTATCATGCTGTGTTTTACCGTCTCTCCCATGCTGAATTGCGCATGTCAGTAGTACGTTAAAGCTTTTCAGCGAGTTGTTTGCTTCTTTAATGACATGGTTTATCGCGAGAATTAATTGCTGGTGGTCCGAAGAACTGAGTACCATGTGAAATGGTGGGTTGAATATATCATTCAGCTTATAAGACAGATTCCAGACAGGATGGTTTTTAAGTCCGAACTGAATTGCTAATAAATGCTATCTTTATTGTTCTAAGACTCTTGGAAGTCAAAACCTATAGCTGGCCTTTGCTCAGCGTTTGTCCAAAGTCAATTCCTTCTCTACCAGTCGTGTTTCTCCTTAAGTCGCACTAAGGTAGACTCCTGATCACTTTATTCGATTGTGCTAACAATGATATTGGTAGTGCACGTTGTCTGATAGTAATTCTTGTACATTACTCGGTAATTCACCATCCAATTAAGTTAACGAGATCTAATGATTTAATGTGGGTTTTGTTAGTTTTTCCTCTTCTTTTTTTTTGCCTTACTACGTCGGTCCTTGTAGACGTAGTTGTCTCATTAGCACCTATTGTAAACAATGCATTAGCCATCATAATATAAGCGTCATACTGCTATGATCAGAGTCATGGTATCCTTGCGAACTATATAGTAAACATATAACAAATGGTTGCGATTAAAGCGCACTACAAGGCAAAATCATGCACATACTGGGCAGTTCTAAAAATTAGTGGTTATCGTGCAAGAACAGGGTATGTATAGCAGTACAGGTACTACACGTCTTCCTATAACAACATTATATAGGCCAGTGAATATATAAGGTAATGAGGATACTATATGCTCAAAATTATTGCCTATCTTTATTGAAACATGAATGCATGATTGAACGCTCGAGCTAAATAACTTTAGATAGAAGCGACTTTGAAACATGTACCGCCTAGCAAGCTAGTATAGATGATTAGCCAATTAGATGATGTTTGATCGAAAGGATAAAAACGAGGAGTAATTTTACTAGAGTCCAAGGTCGTATAGTAAATAAGAGTTTATCCTGCGATAATAAAACATTCCTAACAATGGATAACGTATGCAACAACAATTCTTTTTTCTTCCACTTAGATAAGCCTGTATAAAGTGTTGGGGTCTGTGATCGATCTAGATCTAGATCATATCTCAATATGTTTTCTCAATGCTGTAAAGTCCAAATGTGCTTTTGAGATTAATCCTGTTTTAAACATGGTATTATATTACTATGGCCATAGTGAGTGTTTAAGGTTGGGCGCTCATGTCTGTGTGACAGGACCTCAAAATTTGTGACTAATCGTGAAGCGCAGGTGTTCCTATGTAAAGTGGCTGTTAACTTTCTTTTTTAAAATTTTAATATTAACTACGCCCATACAAAAAAGTATACTATTATTCCTTGGGAGCCGTGAGATGTTCTTGAGGAGTATCAGAAAATGCGCTTAAAATTAACATAGGTGGCGCCCTTGAAAGGTTATGAATCTTAAAGCCAGAAAAAGTCATGAAAAAAGATGGCTTTGAAAAAAAATTGCAAAAAAAAATCTGCTTACCCTACAACATTATTTACTGCAGATTTGAACTCGTCACATTTAGACCTTTCCAAACATGTATAACTTTCTATACCCTGGGAGAGTTTACCGCATTTTGCTCCAGGCTGGAAAGACGACTTTGAAAATTTCAATTTTTTAAAGAAAATGTACCTTGTTGCCGTGTTCTAAGTAATTTAACTCGCTGTATAAGATACTAGACATGTAATGAAGGATCCTATATAAGTTGGCAAGGCAGATAGAAGTAGCAAAGCAGTACAGACATGTGAAAATCCCTTTATCTTGGTAAACATTATTAACCATAATGTCCTATATATAAGAGCCCTTTAGCTGTAAAGAAATTGTCATTCATATAGTACATTCACAATAGTGTACAACACTAAACATCAACTGTTTATAAATTCTAATATGGATCATAAATAAGCTATATTACATGTTTGAAGTGTTTCAGGAGGGTGAATGCATTTCATTTTTTTTTAAAATCCATCTCTGAACATGATTAAACTCTGTTTTACAGCACACGTACCATATTTGCTGCGCGGCTCCTCCTGCGCGGCTCCTCCTCCACCCCTGCCTCTCGTTAATTAACAGTTAATTAACAGACAATGA
>CALNVZ010003428.1:33212336-33421090 GCA_940671915.1 Paracentrotus lividus
CTAGATCTATGTTTTTTTCTGTACTTCGCTAGATACGAGTACTGGTTCGTCAGTTCCCGTCGCTTCGCGACGGGGGCTGGTCGGTTTAGAAGAGGAAGAGCCCAACTGGGTACAGCTACTCAAATATAGCGCGAGCACACATTCAAAGACTAAATTAATTTCTGAGAATTCCTTAACAAATATGTGCTGGGCTTCTGAAATTATAATTCCCAACACACAAGTAACAAATAAAACATGCATGGACCTGACATAAGACGCTTCATGAGCAGTGAGCATTGACCCACTGCATTACCACTGGCATATATAGCTGCATTCATTTTGCACCAACGCACACTACTCCAGCTGTAACGAATATTGCGCGCTCCGCCCACAACCATGTCTACAGCCTCAGTCTCCCGGGGCTCTGGCCGTCTGTAGCAGTGCCAGTTTCTGCTAGGAGCTGAACTATCCGCAATAGCACAAATATCTTTGTTCAAAATATCTCAAAATATGTCTGAAAAATATATGACTTACTATTCCCAGTGTTCTCCTTATTTTCCTTCGTCACGCATGTAGAAATCTACAGAATTCAACATAGGTGATAGGTCTACATGTAAATTTGACTTTATTTGATGAATTGAGCTGAGATCGAGAACAACAATGCCACCCTTACAAAAATGTCTCATCAATGCAATGGTATATAAATGGTATTTCATGATCATACCACTGAAATACCATATACCACCACTGAGTACCATTGGGGATTTTTGAAAGAGCAATTTATTGTAGTCAAGAGATGGCATATGCCACCCTAAAAAACAACAACAAACAAACAAACAAAAGGATAGTCTAGTCGAGTAATGCTTATATATGTCAGAAAAAATATAACAATTTAAATATTCCCTACTTTCAGATAGTTTTTCAACAATTGCTAGTTGTTTATTGTCATCTTATTAATTTGTTATTTTGTTGGTAACCCTAGGCCATATGGGACAAAGTTGTTGTTGTTGTTGTTTATTTTATTATGTCACTCACTACAGTAGGCCTACACTCTAAAAACAAACGAATATTTATGCACTTCTTTTGTTTTTGTTTTTGTTTTTTATCTAGAGGAGATGCCGGACTCCCCCCCCTCCACCCCCCCCCCAAAAAAAAAAGAAGAAAACCCCTTACTAACTAGGACCTTTTTTTTTTTTTTAAGTTAATTTTCTCGTACACGTTTACCTCCTGAAAAAAAAGGTGCAGGGCTGAAGCCACCCCTCAAAAAAAAATAATAAAAAAATAATAATAAAAAAATTAATAAACCAAAATAAAAATAAATCAATAAAAGCTCCAACGTCCCTGTTTTATAGCCAACTGACAGTTAGACATAGAAAAAAAGTATGGCCTGTATCCAATTTTGAGAGCCTCGTATTATATACCTAATGTGCCACTTTTAATGTTGGAGAGTAGGCCTTACTCAAATTCTGATTAATAAGGCGTGCTGTCATAAATGATTATATTATAAGCCCTTTGCAAAACAAAACAAAGGCAAAAACAAAAACATGTAGGCCTACCTTGGACTAAGTGGTAGAAATTTTGTCCCTTGTAATGTTTCGTCCCTTGTCAATGAACTCATGATGGCTTACAAAGTACCTCAAACAGCGAAAAAAATTATCCTCCCCGATCATGCCGATCCCCAATTCGATCAGCTGCCCCAGCACACCGTCTTTGGCACCGGCTCCCATCAGGGGGTCAACCATACATGTACACGTATATATGCTTGTTCCAGATTCTTAGAGACACCCCCCTCTAGTTAGGGGAAACCGTGTCAAAATTACCTCCTACAGGCTTTTGAAAGAGCTAGAAGCTGCATTAAATTACCCCTATTACATGTTTTTGAAGAGAGAACACCAAAAGACCTAACCCCTCCTGAGGCCAGCAAAACGGAATGAGCATACGTGTATGTTGTCCGCTTGAGGGGGGGGGGGGGCTGGCGCTAATCGGACTTTGCATGCATTTTACTTTAGCGATCGATGATCTTTACTTAGTACCCTATAACCAGCTATTACAGGTCAGAAGTTTTGTACCACGCCCCTTTCAGTATCAATGCATGCATGCGCACGCCCTATCATTGGTCCAAAGTTTTTTTTTACCACTCCCTTTTCGTCAGGAGTATCGGTGCTGCGCGCGCCCTATTATTGGTCCAAAGTTTCTTATCACGCCCCTTTTATCAAGAGTATCGTACCGCGCCCTAACATTGGTCCAAAAATGTGTACCACGCCCCTGTATCAGGATTATCATCATTGGTCCAAAGTTTTTCCTACGTCACTTTTATCACTCATACTTTTGCCGTGTTCGAAGGCAACTATGGAAAGTATGAGCACGGTCACGGAGATTTCTCCTCTAAGCGTTCATATGCAGGCCTGCAAACTATGGATGCATGCACATTGTTCTGGCGAACAAAGAGATGTGTGTACAATCACCAGATCACAGAAATTATCAAAAAAAATATTTGTTTTTTTAATCATTTTTTTGACACTACACATTTTTTCTTCTTAATTCTTCTTTTTCTTCTACCTACGGTATATTACCACTCTTCTCAATCGGCTTTGTTTGATAATTTATAGAATAAACAATTCTCAGTCATCATGTCCATAATATGAATGAATGACATTCTCCATGAACCTGCATGTTAAAATTATCATTGTATCGTAGATGATTGTCTCCCATTATTAAAATGTTCTGCAAAATGTTATGTCCCCATATTAGGAATAGCATTGGTTATACTTGGTTTTGCTATACCTTTTCTTCATACCTTATTTTTACTGCATTGACAAGCCTACATCCTCAGGAAATCCTTTATTGTTCAGTATTATAGGAACAATATAGATCATGCCAATTTCTTAGTCTTTATTCTATACACAGAATGTAGGGTCGATGTCACTCGTCTTTTCCTAATCACATTCCCAAATAAGATTAAATATTATTTTATCTTTTTTGCCTTTCATTTGATTTTTTTTTAGTTAGGGCATCATGCACAGGCAGTAGCTGACGCAGCCAGATTTCAGACAATGAATTTATCGGGCCCATGCGTAAACGTAATAGAGTCGCTTTTGTCCCCGGACAATTGGGCCCCCGAAATGCATTCAATTCGATTTTCTTGGATCCGCGCCTGACAGGGGACGTGGAGCCGGGGGGGGGGGGCTTCATCACCCCCTACTTCATTTCAGCAAACGTGTACAAAAATGCAAAAATGACCATCATGATTTGTGATTTTTTAGCCTGTTCAGCCCCCCCCCCCCCCCACTTTCGGCTCAGCCCCTCCACTTTCAAAAACTCTCCGCGGCCCCTGATGCAATAAGCCTTCTGGAGTAAAGCAAACAATAAAACAAAAATAAAATAATCAAAATATATTGAACAAAAGTAATGCTTTCAACAACAAAAAAAGAAGACGAATGTTTTATTGGAATTCAAAAGCATGATTTTCTAGTTTGGTTGTGTTGATGAAACTGGCCTAATGGTTGACTGAATCATTTTGACCATTCGTATCGTATTGTGAAAATCGAGAGGATAAAAGGGGGGGGGAGGGGGGGAAGCGGGCGGGGGAACACATTTTATGGTAGGGCCTAACATTTTTTTTCTTTTTTTTATATATATTCCAAAGTGTTCAAGGTTATTTGTTTGTTTGTTTAATCGCAATTCATAATAGATAATTGATATATGATATTAAAAAAAAACAAAAACAACACATTATCAATCTAATTAGAAAACATATCCTTTAGTTTTTAATATTCCAAGGTTATTTTGTAGTAGGCCTATATATTTCTTTGCTTTGCTGTTTTGTTATGGGCGGGGTCAATGATGTTTGTTTTACGATATCACTCAATGGAAACTTAATTGATATTTATAGGCCCTACTCATCAGGAAGGAATCAAGATCAGCATTGAGCAAGGAAAGGTCTTTCAAAGCAAGACTAATCTATAGTCTCAGGAAAGAAGAGCAACCTCTCGTGTTTTGGGGGATATGTATATATAAACCGTTATCCCAACATAACATAGTATGCGATGGAGGGTGGGTTCGGTATACTATACTAGGCTAGCTGGTATACCTTTAAGAGCTTATTTATGATGTTCTTGGATTTCTAGATTTGTTATTAAAACTTCTACTAGTTAATGCCGTCTAGGAGTGTCTACAATGTTTTGAGAAGCATAAGGTAGGTTTATGATCAATGTGTTCGTGGTGTAGAGAGAATTTTCTGAATCAGAAGAGGCATGCAGGGAGGTCAATCGACACCCCCACTAGCCAAGGCAGCAGGAAGGTCCCAGCCACCTTACCGCTCCCACAGATCATTTGACAGATTCAGTGCAGTCAACCAGGGAGGTGGGACCTCGCTGCGCTCGGCTTCGGAATTTCTAGGCCTACTGGTTAAAATGTATCGGTTTATAAGAAGTTGAATTATACTGTTTTAAACTTTTAGTTTCTGTTTAGTTTCTGTTTTACTTTGTAAACTTGAAGTAGGCTTATTCTTTGTTTCACTATTCTTTGTTTCACTAGAATTTAATAATTTTATTTACATCATGTAAGTGGGGGTGATCACACAATTCACAGACACAGATCAGGTTGTGTGTGTGGGGGGGGGGGTACATGTCTCCCCTAAATACTTTGGGCAGCCGATAGCCTACACACATTGGTATCCTTTACTGCTTGTAAATTGTGGAATAAAAGGCATGTACAATACATGTGAGAACATCAGTGTATTTTCCAATACAATATTTACAATACCTTTATGAAGACTGAGAGAGAGATAGAGAGAGAAAAAAAAAACATATACCTCTAATTTTATTAATATTATTTAGAATTTTTTTGGGCCTTTGGCCATCAAAGGGTTATCATGTATCATCTATAGGGGTAATGTTAAGTGGGTCACTCGGCCTGCTCGTCCATTTTTTCTTCAATTTTTTTTTTTTTTTTTTTTTTTTTTTTCTAGAGGGGGGGGGGGGGCACCTGCCCATTTACCCAATTTGAACAATTGTAAAGGTAGTTTAATACATTGGATGATTTGACACGAAATGAGCATACCCCCTCCTGAAATTTAGAATTTAGAACAGCAACCAATTGGAGAATGGTGTCTTGTTGCCCCCCCCCCCCCCCGAGGAAAAAAAAAGAAACAATTAATTTGGAGGAAAAAAATGTTGACATTTCACATTTAAACCCCCCCCCCCTCACTGAGAGGAATTGGAGCGTACAAAAATCTGAAATTAAAAGTTTTGCCCCCACCCTAATGAATCCTAGCTTTAATGCCACTGTAACACACATTGCCTTTACTAATAAAGACTTTGCATAACCATAATGTATGTTTACATCATAAACCAAGACACAAATCTAGTACCAGAGACTTATAAAAGACGGAGTAATTGTCACATGTAGACAGGCGTGAAAATCCAGTAACTCTTTTGTCCCCATTAGGCTTGCCATATAATTGGCACCTTCCTTGAGCGCTGCCTCAGCTCGTTAAAATCAAGTCAGACACCCATAGAGAAGTTCATGTAATTGGATTGCTTCTTTTCCTGCACAGGACATACTGCATACATTTATGAAGCTTGTGAGAGGTACTGAAGACTTACGACCATGAGCTACACGCAGTTCTACAATAATAATGAGGTGGAGGACGAGGAGGAGTGCGACCTCGGAATGCAAGGTAGTGCCGTACTCGTCCCTCAGGAAACCAGCATTAATATGATCAACGGCTTTGAAAACCCTCAGTTTGAAGACCTTCAGCAGACCCCGACATCCTTGCACGCACACAGCAATGGAAAGGTGAGTGTCTTATATTGTCGGGAATTGTGGATGCACTGTTTGAATAATGCCAGCAATTCTTGAAGGCTGGGTATAGGTTTGAAAACTGCATAGACACAAAATTCCAAAGATGATCTACTAATATGCCTCAGCTTACAGTACAGGTGTGTCAGAATTTTTTGTTGATATTTTTTTGATGTACAGTAATAAATCATTTTATTTGTAAAATACTCCATACTTTCATGTAAGTTTTTATTATTTTACCATGTATTCAAACTAAACTGTATGAAAAAAGTGTTCAAGGCCAATCTTAAGGAATACATGTACCTATATTCAATTAAGCATAATTTTGTTACTTTTTGTTTGTAGGGCCTACTGTACTGCCAATTCTATCTTACTGTTCTTGTACTTACCAATGCAGACACTAATTTTTAGTATTTCTACTTTTTTTGCACTTGTGCGCAAAGAGCATTTCATTTCTTTTAATGCTCATAATGCAAATATCTAAAAATATTAAGCCCTTTTTTTATCAATATTGATAGTTTCAATAAATGTAGCTTAATGAGTTGAAGAGGTAAATGATTAAATCTTTATTTTGATATACCGGCATGATCTACTAAATAGCCTGTCAGCAGTCGATACCCAAGACTTCCTGTTCAGGTTCACTTTAGTTGCACTTTCAAAAGGTTTTGATCCGTATGTATGATCAGATGTCACAAACTGCACTGCTCGCAATACAGATCACTCAAAACCACATTTCTAAAGCTTGTTCAAGTCACTTCCCTAAAGCATAGCTGCTCTCTAATGTAGTGTAGTACTGTATTCATTCCTCGCTTGGCATTATATACTGAAATATACAACCCATGACGTATACTACTTTTCATAAATAATTTGTGCATGCTGGCTTTCTTTGTGTGTTATCATCGTGACTTGTTTTAGTCTCCAACTCTTTACATACTTGGAAAATGCTATTGGCAAGTATATTCTGTTGAACATTATTTTGTTTTTATTTTGTTGAGATCTGGGGATTACCGGTATAGTATGTGAGTTATACACAACAACAAAAACCAGTATGTTGATAAAATAAAAACAAAGTTGGTTTGAACTGTTTAAAGGAAGTTTCTAAAGTAAAGGCCTTAATTAATTAAAGAAAACTTAACTTTTTGTCTTACTACTTTGGTCATTCATTTAGGCTTTATCTTATAATCACTGTCAAAAATGCATAGTTTATGATAATTTATTTGTGGAAAGCCCCCTGTGGCTAGCCCCCATGGAAATTTCAAAGAGCACTGCTGCTAAGTTTTCTTTTAGTAACACTAAATTCTACTGGTTTATCAAAAATTATTATATTGTCACTTCAAGCTGGGTACCACAGAAAGTTTACTACTTATTGATAGTAGATTGGTAAATGATCTTTCCACTGTTATGGGTGTTATAGGGAGAATACAAAGATCAGTTTTAAAGGGCAAACAAATCTAATCAGAAAATCAATAAAACTTTGAGATAAAGAACATTTTTGGTTAGAGGGCGTTGCTAATTACAGAGACAAATTTAAGGAATTCTCCACAAATACATGTACCCTAGATTTGACTAAAGTACTTGTATGTTTTTCTAAAGCAATTATACTTTAAAGCTGCATGGATCAATTAGCAAGTTTTATTTGTATGCCAACATTGCAGCTCATTGATTTGAATTTGACTAAAGCAGCTATTTTGTTTTTGTTTTTGTTTTGTTGACAGCCCCTGAATAATATTGGTTTTAAGAAATCTTTATTCTATTTGAATACCGTGTCAGTTGTGTGAAGAATAGGATAATGCATAATTAGCAGTGCTCACTGTGTTCTTCACACCATTGACACAATTTTGAAATAAAATGAAGATTTTTTTTAAAACAATATTATTCTGCGGGTGTCATTAAACCAAAAACATAATATAATTACAATTGATAATATTGTTATGATTGATGATATTACCATGATAACTAAATTAGGATTAATGAATATTATTGCGACTGATAGTATTATTACGATTCATGATATCATTACAATTGATGATATTATTATGATTGATAATATAATTTTGATTGATATTATGATGATTGATATGATAAATATTATAATGATGGATATTATTATGGTTGCTATTATTATTAAGAATGATAAATAATACATTTTTACTTGTCAGGATTCTGATGGATCTCCTGCGGAAGTGCCTGGAGAGGAGACTAGATGTAAAATGCCATCTGATGAGTTCAAAGTACCCATAGAAGATACCAATGGGGATGTACAAGTACTCACCAATGGCAACAAACAAATACCTCTTACTAATATAGCGTAAGTATGTCATAATGTGAGGGATATCGGCCATGAATCCAGCATCGGTTAGGACAAAAGGTTTTATCGGCCCAAATGTCTGGGGATAATAGTGGCTCTGTTATGCTCGTGCATGGGCTGATAAATTCCTTAGTTATGCTGGATCCGCCACTACAGGATATATGACAGTACTCTTCATCTCCAGCCGAGTAGAGCTGATTACAAAATAAGATTTTTTTTTTTAAATTCATGTTACTTATTAATTAGTTGCTTTAATATCATGCAGACAATTTACAGGAATGTATGTCTTATTAAAGTTATGAGTTGACTGAAAGAAATTGATTTAAGTAAATTGTATTTTTTGAGAGCATGAATAATTTCAAAATTGAAAATAGAGGGTTGGAACCATATAGCATAAAGCAAGTTCTACACTTGACCAGTTTGGCAAATGCTGATAATGAAGAAGATAAGTGATATATTTGTAAAAAAGTTGAGTATGTAGTTAAGATCATATCAGTAAAGGTTCCTAATAAAAGATTAATAAAATAACCGTACATTAACCCTTGATCAAATGGAGGCAATTCAGAGCCCAGTATATAGTAAATATCAATCTCTAGTTACTTATATTTTTCATTCATTGAGTGCCCTTGGTGTTGTATGTGAGTCATGATATTGGAACAGCTGTGAGCAGAATATTGCTTAAGCTATGGCTTTGCATTAAACATGTCTTATGCTTATATTGGCATTTATCAGCATTTAGGCTTTAGACTAGTATTCACTCTTGACATTTATTTCTCCCATCATACTCTAATCTAATGATTCGTTTAAAAGGACCTTTATTGTTTGAAAAATATGAGGGATATAATCATAGAATAATGATCTTATATGGATTATCATTTTAGTATGTCACAGGTGTAACTCCCACTTTGGTTCTTTAAAAACATTACATGTTTTGCCATTATTTACGCTTGTATACTGTGTAAGGTCTCATATTCAGAACTTGCGCTGCATGACACTCAATAAAAGGCACAATATTGTCAGTGGCGGATTTAGGATTTGAATATAGGGGGGGTTAGGGTGCCAAAAATGTTCTTATTTTAAAATGTACAATCAATAAGTGTTTTTCAAATTATATGGAAGGGGCATCATCTGCACCCCTTCCTGGATCCGCCACTGATTATAGACTTGACTTAAAAACCCTACAGCAGTGAATTTGTGAGGAAGTTCTATTTGCCGTGAGCACTTGAATTAGTATACTTTTAATGTGCCTTCAATAGCTATTTTTCTGAGGCACAGGGGGATAATAAGGAAATGGTTTGAACCCTTTGAAAAATTGCATTAAAATATGGTGATGTGATGAAGAACAACTGTAGTATACTGTTAAGGAAAATATGTTTTAAAAGAAGTTAGCCCTTAATATTATTGCAAATGATATTACCCTTTAAATAAGGAAATATGAAATATTTCTTGAAGGAATGGAAACCATGCTTACAGTCAGGAAGGGAACTATTTCCTTTCAAATTCAAACCAACTTTATTTTGAGATATGAGTTGAGTATTTCCCACAATACTTTCTATGCACTATTTAATGGTCAGTCAAGAGGGAGTGAGTAATTTTGCCATAAATCAAATATTGCTTCATCATTTTCCTGACACCACCAGAATCTAAACCATAGAGACTTAATATAGATTTTGATAGATACTCATTTCAAAACCATCATCAGGAATGGGAATGAGAAAAAATGTGAGAAAAAATATCATTCTGCAATTAAGCAAAGAAAATATCTGTAATTTATCCCTTTTCATGTAATGATTTTATCCCTAGGCCTAACAAACATAAAATCCGTACCCACTTTCATACAACATTATGTTGCACTTTTTATATTCCATAAGTGGTTAGTATCTATAGCTAAGTGAAAATGACCAAATTAATGCAAAATCTGTTTGAGATCTATACGTAATATAGCATGGCTAATTCTAATTATTCTTAGGCTTATAAAAAAAAATTGTGCACAGCTTCAAGTACATTGAGTTTTTCAAACAGACTAGCTGTACAAAATTTAATACTATTGCTATTATTTGTTTACCTCAAAGATCTCTTTAACTAGGGAAACAAACAATTTTCAAACCTTTCCTGAAAGATGTATCTGGGGGGAATATCGAGGGTTGTGCAATAGTTATAATTTATTTTCACAGTCTGTCAAAAAAAAAGAAGGAAAAAAACATGTTAAAATAAAATCAAGAACACAACAGAAAAAATATCTGGCTCCCCTAAAATTGTCAATGCACTTTGACCTGCAAATGTTTAAAATGAGCAATTTAAATTTGCCTTGATAATAACTTACAAATAGCCAATATTTTTCATCTATTCTTCAACACGCTGTAGGCATATAACCTGGGCATTAAGCTGGGGAGAATTAAGCTGTGAATTCAGAGCACGATAATCTCCCAGAATCTGATGTCACTCTGATGATATGATCATATTTCATCATTTTGTAGGTGGAATATGATCCCCTAATAGATGAAAAAGTCAAAAGGTCCTTAAGTGATCATGCTTGAAGGCATTAATGTCCTATTTGCTCTTATGAGTTGCAGCGTAGCTAGCATGCATTCATTATGATTGCAATCATGATTACATAATATGTACATGTATGTTGCTAAATTATGCTCCTGTCAAGTTTTAGGATTGGATTTTTGCATTATATTGTGGGTATAACATTTAATAAATGTAGATTGTCTGTGATTTTTAATTTGTAAAACTTTTTATGAGATTTTAGATCTGGTTATCTAAAAGAAGAAAAAAAAATAGAGTAATCCCCAAAATAATATACTTTTGCTATTTGCAATACATTACAGAACATTTTGTCACCTATAAATGCTATGTGAATTCAAATTTACAGAACCCTGTTCATAAAACAAAGCAGTTATCAGATTCGAAAATGTTTTTTTTAGATCTGGTTGTCTAGAAAAACTTTAAATGTCAAAAATCTATAGATAAATCCACTAAAATAATATACTTTTGCTATTTGCAAAACATTACAGAATATTTTATCACAAAAATGATATGAACATTCAAATTTATGGAACCTCATTAATAAAACAAGCAACAGTTTATCAGAGTCTTGAAATCATGTAAGATTTCCATAATAATATTCATCTCTGGTAATATTATGTTTCAAAATAGTTGTTAAATCCAGCTCTGTATTGCACTATCTTAGTTTTTCCCTGGTAATGAAAATATTCACCATGTGAGCAAAATGAAATTAATATTTTGAGTTGAGCATGTAACCTAGATTTATGTGATGTGGGTGTGTTATGAAAGGTCATCATATGAGTACGGAGAGCTTTGTATCTGACCTCAGAAGATTTGTGGTTTCATAATAAAAAAGTTTAGAAAATAACCCATCTATGCTATTCTCGTATTTTATATGCAGTTAATAAATATCATGTTAACCTACCTCAGGATTTTGATGATCCATGCTGAAGAAAATAGATTTCTTTTAGTATGTAGTTTTCACCTTAGTTACATTTAATTGTGCAAATGATGTTACTTAGCTCCTCAACATTTGAATGTAGTAGATAGTGGTAGTATTTAACGAACTGTGATTGGTTAAAAGAATGTCACGTGTCGTGCAACATTCTGGTATGTTGCACGCTTTTTTTTATATGTTGCACGGTTTAAATCCTGTGTTAAAATGAATGGTGAAATCGATTGCCTTGTTGCGCTAGCGCGTAATAACAGTAAAATGATGCGCACAAAAGTTTACAACAATGGATACGCGGAGCAACAATAGCTTAATTAGCACCAAAAGTTTGGCAAAGATAAAACCAGATTAGGCAAGGTCAAAGATCTAGGGGTCTATTTACTATAATAAATAGTGCATGTTCTATTAATGCAACATTACTGACTATGTTAGCTCCAAATTCTAAATTATCCCTTGTGCACATACATTTCAACTCGGCCTATGGCCTTGATGAAATAAATGTGCCCTCGGGATAATTTAGTATTTGTCGTGCACATAATTTAGTATGTTGCATGGTAGAGCATGCACTATTTATATAATGTTGCATACAATGCTACATGTACCATAATCAATATGCCTCAAAATCAAATCGTCAACTTTATCTGGGGCTTTTGTATTTTAACATTTTGTAAGAAATAGACTACAAATTAATTAATACTAACATTGATCACATCCCAGATTCTCCATTCGTTTGTGCTATAATTCTTTACTGACAATTTGTGAAGTACGAGTTAATGTATGATTGTATAATTAACTATAATTGTATAATATTACATTTCCCATAGTTAATGTGTATGTGTGTGTGTTTTTTCAATCATAACTATGTGTTTTTCACCTACTTTAAGGCTGTCGGGGAAAACAGTTTTGCTATAATTCCAGTCTGACTCACTGTCTAAGAATCCACATTTTCTAGGAAATGATGTCTACAAAGCTGTAAATGTTAAGTAGGGATTAATTCTCTCTTTTGACTCCTTCCCAAACAGGAAAGCCCAGTTGAAAGTCAGGAAATTTGTGGAGCATCTAGCTGTAAGGTAAGTTGGTTCAAATATCAAATATTTTTTTTTTTACCTGAAACGCTAAGGCCCGTATTCACAAACATGTCTGTGGTTTAACTACGAGTAGCAAAATGTTACACAATCTGTCAATGTTGTTATGTTTCACATGTTTACCGAGTTCTGGAATCGTACTTTAATGGTTAGGAAAACTTTTGTACTTATCATTCCCGGGCAGTACCAAATATTCTGATAAATCTAACATCTATTGTTCCGGATTGTGCCACATTTTGCTACCCATATACATGTAGATTTAAGCTAGGCTTAACTATAAGACACCTTTGTAAATACGTGTCTAAATGTTATCAAATATTTTTTTTAGCAGCAATTTGGAATATTTTCAAAGTGAAATTGAGGTCATAACAAGTAATAAATTCAAACCTATATTGACAAGATTTACATTTTAAATGAATAAATTGTGATTATTTGAAAACCAGAATAATTCAGATAGATGCAGTTAATATCAATGTTTATACATAATGCATGGTCATGTCAGCAATTTTTTACTAAAAGAAAAGTTTGCTTATTTGAAAACCCAATGAAATCAATAATGCTACTATTAACACCTAATGTTTAATTCCATTGGATAATTATACTTGTATAGCGGGAATCAATGCATACTTTATTATTACTTTTTGTTAAAGTTTCATTCCCCAAGGATGAGTTATAACGCATATTTTAGTGCTCAGATATGGTATTGATTATATTGATTATTTTATCATCATATTAGGTTAATTGGAGTACTGTTGGTGTTTGTGGATATCGTCATAGTGATAGTTGACATCATCATAGATCCTAAACAAGAAGCACCCCTTGAGATATATGATATCATCTCTCTTTGTATCTGGCTGTACTTCTTCATTGAAATATCACTGAGGATATTTGCCAAAGGGTAGGTAAAAATCCTTGAAAAATTGATGATGATGATGATGATGATGATGATGGTGATAATGTCAAGGATGATGGTGATGATGATGGTCATAATGATGATCAATGATGATTATAATGATTTTAAAGATATTGATGGTGAAGATGATGGTAATGATGATAGTGATGATGATGATATTGTTAGTGACGATGATGATGATGATGATGATGATGATAAGATTTTTTTTAAAGGTAATATAATGCTGTATAAGTGGTTAATTTCAGGATTCCATCTTTGTGAAAATTTCCACTTCAACATAAGGCTACATGTATTTATAGTAATGAAGACATTACAAAAATCACGATACTATCAACTCACAAATTTCCCAATCTATATAGTCAAAAATCGCGAAAATATTGGCTTATACAGTAACAGAGAGATATATAAATGTGTGAATTTATATTTCAATTGGTGGTCAATCATTGATCACAAGATATCAACATTGAAAATGGTCAGAATATTACGATGACAATTACCTGTATTGGTAAGTAAAGTTTGACAAGTTTACATTTACATTAAGTATGTGGGAGAGACTTACAATAACATTGGTTTCAATATGTACAACATACCCTTTGTTATCTTTCTTTTTCAGCTCAGAGTTTTTCCACAGTAAACTGGATTTATTAGACCTGGCTATAGTGGTCATTACTGGGTCAGTAACATGGACATACGTCATAGCAGACTTCACTGGTGACAACTCAGATATAGGAAAGTAAGTATCCAATTCAACAGTTGATATTATTTTACTTCATTTCATCTCATTTACTTGTTGAACATACATTTGACAGTGGTGATTGATTTTGATTGAAGCTACACTTAAAACTCAAATTTATGAATTTTCATATACAGAATGTAATGGAAGTATTGACGTTGAATAATTAGAATGATGAATTTGTATGAAAAATCTTTGATTGAAATTCTACCCCCCCCCATAAAAAAAGTAGGAGTTTGACTGTATTTTGCTTATTGCTCTTATCTCACTATTCAGTTTGTCTGATGTTTCTTGCTTAACATTTGGTTTGACTTAGGCTTATACATGTACTTGCTAAAGTATGTATGAATGAGTCTTCCATGTATACTCTGTGACATTTTATTTTATTGCATTACATGACTCTGATTAAATACATCTATTTGTAGTTCTCTTCTTAATAACGGACATACCATAAAGGAATTTCTTCATTCTTAAAAACAATATACATGTATATACAAAGTAGTCTAGCCATAATCTTTCAGATTTGTGAAAATTATTCTATAGTTATCTGTACTTTTCATATAAAAAGCTAAGAAATGCAAGCCTAAACTAGTCTAGGTAGACCAGCTACATTACGACAATGAGGCATATCTTTGAGACTGTGTTATCAAGGTGCCAGGTAAAAATGGCAGAGGTAAAAATGGCAGAGGTAAAAATGGCAGAGGCAAAAATGGCAGAGGTAAAAATGGCAGAGGTAAATGGCAAAGGCAAAAATGGCAGAGGTAAAAATGGCAGAGCAAAAATGGCACAGAGGTTAAAAATGGCAGAGGTAAAATTGGCAGAGGTAAAAATGGCAAGGCAAAAAATGGCAGAGGTAAAATGGCAGAGGTAAAAATGGCAGAGGTAAAAATGGCAAGAGGATAAAAATGGCAGAGGTAAAAATGGCAGAGGTAAAAATGGCAGAGGCAAAAATGGCAGAGGTAAAAATGGCAGAGGTAAAAATGGCAGAGATAAACATGCAAGAAGTAAAATGGAATGTCTTTCGCAATCCAATTGTCATAGCAAAGCCCATGCTCATACATGTAATTATGGCAAATTCCCTTTAGGAAAGGGGGTAAGACATTCATAAAGAAAACTGAGAAGGGATTTTCAAATTTAAATGCTGGACTGCTTGGAGGGTCCTTATCTTTAGAATTGACTGACTTCCATTTGTAGGATTACTATCTGCTATGAGATATTGCTATACCAAAGTGAACGATTGTTTTATTTACATTTTTACCTTTTAACTGTACATGTTATAACAAATTATAAATAAATTACGACGTCAGTGTGGAAATGCCATCTTAAAATAGGTGTGCACGTTTTTGTTAAACGGACAAACAACAACATGTCTTAACAAAAGTAATTCTTTATTATTTTTACCTCATGAGAGAAAAAATAGAATAAAATTACCAATACGATTTTGATGTAACATGTCCAGTAATGACTATAACAATCGCCAATACTTTGATATTGCAATAGCTCATAATCAGCTAGTCCAAATGGAAGGCAGTCAATTTAAAAGTTAAGAACACCTCCAACAATGATATTTTATAATCCTTTATAACTAGCTTTCTTCGTTAACTATTTACCCCTTTTGGTATCTCACTTCGCGGAAACACATTTGAGACGGATTTGTCAACATGGTTTTGCCATTATAGCTTGTGTCTCCTTAGTCTCCTCTTTCTCCTTAATTTTCAGACACGTTTCTTATAGGTCCTACACTTTATACGTGAAACAAAGGATTCCGTCGCGGAGACGTCTCCGCGACGGATAAAAAGTATTAGAGACGTCTCCGATACATTTTCATAAAAAACTGTAACAAAGCAATTTCAAAAAACCGTCTCAAAGTTGTATCCGCGACTCATGAAACGTTTTAAACAATTTAAAAAAAAATTGTTGCGGAGACGTCTCTGAGACGTTTCATGAGTCGCAGAAACTACTTTGAGACGGTTCTTTGAAAGTTCTGTGTTACATTTTTTTAAATGACGTCGTGGAGACATCGCCGCGACGTCTCCGCAACATCGGAGACGGAAACGTAATATTTTTTTTATCTGTCGTGCAGGCATTTCCGAGAAGTGAGATACCACCCAAGGGAATTGGCCATGTTTTATTCATGGGATTTGCTATGACAATTTAATTGCGTAAGACCTGAATTTTACTTCTGGCCATTTTCACATCTGCCATTTTTACCTCCGCATTTTTTACCTCTGGCATTTTTACCTCTGCCATTTTTACCTCTGCCATTTTACCTTCGCCATTTTACCTCTGCCATTTTTACCTCTGCCGTCTTTACCTCTGCCATTTTTACCTCTGCCATTTTTACCTTCGCCATTATTACCTCTGCCATTTTTACCTCTGCCATTTTTGCTTCTGCCATTTTTACCTCTGCCATTTTTCCCTCTGCCATTTTTACCTCTGCCATTTATTACCTCTGCCATTTTTTACCTCTGCCATTTTACCTCTGCATTTTTGCCTCTGCCATTTTAACCTCTGCCATTTTTGCCTCTGCCATTATTACCTCTGCCATTTTGACCTCTGCCATTTTTGCCTCTGCCATTTTTACACCGAACCGTTTTCAAGGGCAGTTCTGCTAGTTCATTGACAGACAGAGATCTGTCATCAAACTATTGGGTGGATGGTCCTCTGGAAATATTTAATTATGACCCAGAGTTCAATCTATGATTCATGGAAAAAATTAAAGACTAATATTTCTATGGTAGACATTTATGCTCTACACAAACCTCACAGACATTTTTCATAGGTAACCTGGCAGATACATACTATACACATAAGTAATCTATTTATTTAATGATTTACAAATAGGAAAAATAAACAAGACAAGTTTATTTTTTATTTCACAAATATATTGATATGCGATATTAGACAAAATAGCTTATTATTGAAGTCTATTTCTATTGTATAAGGAAAAAAAAAATCCTCTTGGTGATAACTAATAATCAAATTTGACTGGTCCCCATTGCAGTTAAAACAACTCCTTGTCTGTTAGCATGACTAGGAATGCTAAGTTTGGTCAGTTGTTTGTCTGTCATTTGACTGAGGTTAAAACCAATCTTAAACCAGACTTCCTGAGTTCTTCACTCGAGTGCATGGATTCCTTTAAATCATCCTTTCAATTAATCAAAAATGTGAAGAGCAAAAACAACAACCTGCTAACTTTACTCTGCTTGCACTCTGATTGCAATATCACACAGACAGTTGTGTCAGTTTTGATAATAGGAAAAAAATCAGCAAAACAGAAAATAAGAAAAAAAAAAGGAAGGAAAGTTTTTGACTAAGAAATAAGAAAATCTAATCTTATTTTAAAAAGAAAATTAGGGAAATAGGAAAAAATGAAAGAGGAAAGAGAAAAAAAGGATGTTTTTGTGAAGTATTTGAATATTTATATGATGCAAAATATACAGTGCCACATGACTAATTGCAAGTTATAATAGATTTTCTGGTACGATAAATAGAAAGAATTATAGTTTAAATAGACAATTAAGACTGTTATTAGAATGAGGATGGTTATTATCTATGCGTTAATTGTTTTAACAAGTTGCTTGATTTTCTATTTTACCTCATCAATTTCTAATTGATATTTTCTTGTATTTTTTTTTCATTATGCATTATATATGTAAGCACATGTGCTTTATCTACTTTCACTTTAGAAACATGCTTTTAATGTCTTTCCTTTTCTCCTGGGCTGAGTGTTTAATGCAGTACTGCCAACTAAAATCGTATTTTTTGTCTTTTTCATTTGGATAAGGGGTACCAAACTCATTAAATGTCAATAATTATCAGATCATACAAATTTCAATCCCATCCACCTGTCGACCTGAAAACCTTTTATTATTCAATTATTTTGGAATAAGAACAAGGTAATATGCCAAACATTTTGACAAGTGTGTCATCCCTGCACCAAAGGCATTCGTTCTGGTAAATGAGGGACAATAGACAATTCATTGAACAATTAATGTTTTCTATGAAGACAGGTGCGATGTAGTATGGCATGATGGTGATGTGCATTCATAGACAATCTATAGATCTTAGTACCCCCTTAAGAAGCGAAAGAGGATAGAAAAAGTACGGAATACGATTTTTTGTTGGCAGGTCTGTTAATGCCTCAGTAAAATTAAGAAACTGAATCATAATGAACTGTATAATTGCCTACTCAAAGGACCACCTACTTGAACTGACTGGCTTCTAGCCAAATGATAAGTTCTTATTTAGAATTTTCCAGACTTTATCAATTACAAAAGACTTTGTTATGTTGACATGATTTAATTTAGTGAAATGCTAGAAAGAAGAGCTCAGCAAAGATAATTCAGTCCACAGTTTTCGATATTTGTGATTTTTTTCTTACCCTGTTATTCTTCATTAAACTCTAATGTGTTGAAGTTGAAAAACATGTCAGTCATACACGTACATGTGATGACATAAATGGTACCTCCTGGGTACACAAAAATTTGGCCATTTTGTTGAATTATTTATTTATTTTTTTTAAGCCCGTACCCTGGGTTACCAAAAAATGGGAAATAATTATTGGGATTTTTCAACATTAAATAATGCCCAATATTCTTGAAAAAAAAACCCTGTTAGTCCTTAATTTTTCTGATTCCTTTTTTTTATTAGTAGCTTTTTTAATTATTGATTTTTTTTTCATGCTGTTATGTTACACTGTTTAACATTATGGATTCTCAATGAAAGATGTTGTGTTGTGATGCTACAATAATTGTGCAGCCGTTATATATAATCTGAAACACCGCTAGCACATCGGCGGCTTCTTCCTCCCCCAACTTCTGCAATGCGCGATGTCTTGCATTCTCAAGTTTTTCCTCCCTTGAAATCTTACGTCTTTTGCGGCCTTCCCTTTGAGCATTCCGTAGCCACCATCAAATTCTGGCATTTTTGCAGTTTCACACCAAAAATACGAAAAAAAATAGAAAAAAATCGCGCCTGAAAAATCAAAAGATGTTAGACTTTAGAGCTTGTTTCGGCTGCGGGGTGAAAGCTGTAGCGCAGCTCGAGCGAGAGTGCGGAAGCCACTGCATGCAGTGCGCTTGCGAGCGAGCGCTAGAGTATCGCACACATCACAATAGCGCGTGCATTGCGGTAATGCCGATGGGTTGGTAGCTCCGGGAGTAAAGAGCGTGAGATGGCGCTAAACAACGTGATACCCCGGGTTACTACGATACCCCGGGGTAACGCGTGGTGCATCATGTATTGATAGTGAGTTATGTACTTTTTAGATTGCTTGTTAAAATCAAGTACAGTTTATACATTGGGGTATTGACTGGTCTCATATTAGTAAACCCAATTAAAACAAACAAATGATTTTTTTTTATTTATCGATTAATAATACTTCAACACCTCATTAATCTGCTATGCATTGAAACTTAGACACTCTCTTGTAATGATTCAAATAGTTTGAGGCAATGTTAATAGATTTAGGTAATGAAAATAAGATGGTTAATTCCAATTTATTTGTTAGTAGTTTTATTTTAGTTGATTTACTTTATAATATCTGAAATGTGTCTTTAAAATGATTTCTTGATAGAGTACATGTAGTAGGATAGTTAAGTCATATTCATAGTACATGTACAAAAATAATTGTCCAAGTTGAATATTTGCTCTACGATTCTTCTCAGTAGGGTTTCTATGTGTACTCAATCTAAATCACAGCAAGGGAAAGTTTTAATTTCCTCACAGATCACTATTAGGCTGATTGCTAGGATTTAGGGTCATGTGACACCCTAGTATGACATATTAATTACAGGTCTTTATGTGTTGCCTGTATAATATTACATGGACACATGTTTGTTTATATACATCTGCGATTAAACTGTAGAGAACTGCTTACTGTTTAGATACACGAAGTTACTGCATGCTAGATAGTAACAATGAAGGCAAAAAAAAACAACAAAAAACACTATTCCATAAACCTGGAAGATGTTGGTTCTACTTATCACAAAAGTACAATAACTTTTGTACTCATTAAAAATTGGGAGATTTGAAATAAAACAGTCCAGTATTTTTTTTCCAGCGCACTTTAATGAAATGTGCCCTTTTTTATAATTTATTTGCAGTGCTCTTACTTTTCTGAAGTACTTTTGCCTGAATGTAGGAAGTGTAGACTATTGTATCTTTCATTTCAGTTTTAGACAGGTCCTTAATTTGTGATACAATTGTTTAAGTGTTTGTTTGTTTGTTTGTTTGTTGTTGGTGTGGGTTGTTGTTTTTTGTTTGTTTTTTGTTTGGGGGGGGGGGAGGTACTACATGTACATGTACATGAAACTCAACTAAAAATGGTTATGTCTCTCCCTGTTTTGTGTGGAAATGGTTTTCAAATGATGTTCTTTAGCATGCAATAAAAAATAAAAAAAATATTCCTGAAAGTTATAAGAATTGTTGCTAAGGGTAAATATACTTGTATAGGAATCACATTTCAGTTGTGTGGACTTACTCAATATGTGTACCATACATGTAGCTACATGTAGGAGAGTAATCCCAAAATCAATTAAACAAATATACTAATATTGTAACCGCTGAATTATCAAACTGTATTTTGTAAAAGTTTAAGAGGACCTCCAAAATGAATTCTTGGCATCGACTGTACATTCAAATCCTTTGCTCATGACTAACAACTTTGATAATGTTTCTTCTGTTTTTCTTTTTCTTTTGTTTTTGCTAGGATTATCATGGTATGTCGTGTTCTGAGAGTAGTCATGTTTGGCAGGCTCATCAGTGAGAGGAGACATGTTACTAAAGCCTCCAGGAAATTAGTGAGTTTATTACGCTCTTGATTAAATTAAATTAAATATTATATTTAAAAATATCAATTGTGTATCTAAACATCAAAAGTTGAATTGTGCACAAATTACAAGTGATAAAAGACAAGGGCCATAATACATAATGGAAATAATAATGTTATCATAGTGATGAAAAGATTGACGTTCATAGAAATGTTATTGATAAACCAGTATACACTTATGCTTTAATTGTATTTGAAATAATGGTAACTGGTATGGTAATTTGACAACAATAACAAATGGTGCAATTTGAATATTACCCAGTCATGAATGGAATGACGTGCTATTTATGTGTGTCTATTTTCAATGAAGCTGATAATAATGAAAACATCAATATTAATTCTTATTATATTAGTTATAACCAGGAACGGGACTTTGTTTTTACTTTTTTTTCATCCCAACTTATCTTTCAAAATAAATTTCTTCATGTGAATTACCTACTTTGGATTTAACATGAAAAACTTGTGATATTTATTCCTTTTCACAAACAAATCCTCTGTTTTCAAGTATATTCTTAGCAACTTCCATCATGTTTATCCAGTGTATGAAAGTGAGATTTGAAAGTATGTTCCTATTAATTGAACAAGTCATTGCCTTATAATAAAGCAAATCTGGAATTCTAAAAATGAATTCTAAGGTAAAAGCGTAAGACAATTTTAAGATATTATAGAACGAGATTTATTTTTAGCTTTAAATGTTTCTTTCTTGATCAGGTATCAGAGAATAAGAGAAGATATCTTCAAGATGGATTTGACCTTGACTTGACCTACGTCACAGGTACGTCAAAAATGTACTTCAGAACTTATTGAAAAGATAACTAGAACAACAATATAAAATGTTTTGAAATGACAGGAATATCAACAATATGAAGTTTTTATACTTTATCTTTAAACTAACCAATGAAAAATAAAATGTATTTATAGAATTTCTGAATAGCCTTTGGTTTCATTATCTGTCTTGTTGCTTTGTCATATGCAAGTCATAGAGTTGGTATGACACCATTAAAAGTGTCATAGATTCATATTACGCCTGAGCTCAATATGGGCAGATCAGAACTATAATTAAACTACAAAAAATCTCTTTTCCTTTGAAGGGTTAAACTACAGAACAAAGACATCCATATGAAATTTCAACTTTTCTTGTGCTTGATCCAAGAATTTGTGTGTGTGATTGTAATGGTGTATGATTGAATTGTAAATGTAATATATTTTGTAAGAATATTTGTTGTCCCCTCTTGCAGACCGAATTATTGCATCATCCTTCCCGTCCTCCGGCAAACAGTCAATCTACAGGAATCCAATCTCAGAAGTCTCACGCTTTCTCAACACTAAACATGCAGATCATTATAAAGTCATCAATCTTTGTAGTAAGTTAACCCTTTAGCACCTAGAGGCTGATTGAAAATTGTCAGCGTATTTCCTAATGAAAGGTATTTTGCTGTATGCATCAGTTTGTTTCTGTGAAAATTCTTCTTTGAGAGCCTCATACTAAAATAATACAGCTTGTGTGACCTTAAAATTTATTTCATGATAAAGAACAACTCATATTCTATTCAATGATACCAAACTTATACCTGTGGTTTCTCACCAAAGTTTTCAAAAACTTGAGTGTTCAGTCATCCATGACCGTACATTTATAATTTGGCATCACTGGATAGAATATGAGATACTCTTTGTCATGATATAAAAATTAAGGACACATAAGTTATACTATTTTAATGCGAGGCTCTCAAAGTTGGGTTTACTTTTATCTGGGACGGACTGTATATATACTTTTTTGTACTAATTCTGGCAGCACATAACCTTTAGTTAATGCAAAACAAAGCTATTTGAATGTTTGATCATGTATTCTGGCTACTATCATGACTAAAGCATGCTGAAAACAGAGGGCGGTGTGAGGCGGTTTAGTGGATAAGCTGAAGGACGGTTTCTGGCAGTTTAGGTGCCAAAGAGTTAATCACTTCATCAAAAAAAAATTGCTTGATATTTTGATGTTTTCAATCTTTTTCATTAGTTTGTTTTTACATATGTTAAAGAATTTTCTTTCTTTGTACATGTAACATTATTATTATAATATATTCAACCTACATGTGTGGAGAGCAGCTTTTAGCTACTTTTATGCAATGTGCATTTTCATTTGGTTAAGATTATGTTTACAGATGAGTTTTGGGCTTTGGTGTCAAATTGAATCTTTAAACTTTACCCTAAATAGATATTTTTCATTAAATGAATAAGTACCTATTATTTTTCAATGCAAATTTAAAAACTTGCAAGTATTATAGGGCATTATTTTGAGTTTTTTAGTTGGGCGAGCTGAGGACACTCACTCAACACCATCTATTCAGTCTCATTTAATTATTTTTTATTTTCTTTGTTATATAATAGGTGAGAGACATTATGACGAATCTTATTTCAACCATCAAGTCGTGAGAGTCCAAACTGATGATCATAATGTGCCCAAGCTTGAGTAAGTTTATTTGTTTTAGAAACTAGTTTTGTGTAACTTGTCTCAACATACTTGAGATAGAAGGTCATCCATTTTTAAATCTATTGCAAACATCAAAGTGCTAGATTCACATATGTCAATTTATTATAGAATATTTAAGATTTGGTTGATTTTTTTTCTCCACAGTACAACTTGTAAATTGAATTTGATATCAGTTGCATGCAGCTTTATTCAACCCCCATGCTATGAGTGCTTGTATTCATATTCAAAATTTCAGTTTGGTTCTTTATTGAGTGAAAGATGTGTGTTTAACATTTATCAAATAATATATCAAATTCAAGACAAGACTATAGCCTCTGATTTAATCAACTTTATGAATCTTGTTCATTCATGCATAAACCGATATGGTTGATTAAGCAAGTTATGTCACATTTTCATACATGGACCTCTCTGTGATCATTGAAGCATAACTTGTAATGCCTCGATGCCCATGATCTGGTCATTCTAATTTTTGTTAAAATGAAATGATATTCTTCCATTTGATACACATTTCTTGATATTTCAGTTGATTTTCTTCATTTTCATAGAAATTGAAATTGAGATATTGATTCTTGTGTACAACCCCTGTACAAATCCAATTGAGGAAATTTTCACTTGAAGTCTATTCTTCAAAAAATGTTTCTAAAATTAGTAATTCCAATCAAAATACTATGAATTATGTATCAAATTAAAGCATATTATGTACCCAATTCAAAACCTGAATGACCAAGCAAGAATCATTGAGCCATTGTCAGTTATGCGTCAATGATCACAGTCAGGTATAGAAATTACATTAATTTGCTTGATTGATCAGATCTGTCCATGCACGGATGAACATGATTCCTCATGTTGATTAAATTAAAGGATATTGTTTTGCCTTTAATTTGATATGTAATTTGTTTGATATGTTTCATCCTATGAAAAAACAAACCACATTTATTAAGAATATGTGTACTTATTATATCATTGGGGTTGAATAATTCTGCATGCAACTTTAGTTTTCATTTTCTACTGCCTCCTCCAGACAAGAAATGTATAATGAATGCTTTGTTATAATGAGTTCATTCAGGGGACACAGGGCATTTTTGAAAGTGAGGCTAGGTCTGATCGTGTGAAAAATCATGATCTGAAGGAAATTTTTGTGCTTTGTACATGTCTACAGAAAAAGGGGGACTTGACCCCCCCCCCCCCACCCAATCCCTGCAGTTGTAATTAGCTTGTACCCAAGGACCTTGTTATAACAGGAATGAACTGTATACTTTTAATTTGATTATATTATCATCCAAAATGGACATTTATGCCACATGTATGGTAAGAATGTAAATCGATACAAACATTGCTCAATCCCACCGCTGCCACCATTTTATACCAGGACCCCCTTTCACAACAACCAATGTGTATTACAAGTGCAACATATCTGATTATAGCCAATCAAATTCAGGTATTTCAGTAGCATGTATCAGTTATTCTAACATGTGACTGGTTACCAGTTTTATGAACTGGGACCTGTAGGTACATAGGTGTGACTCTACTTTCTGAAGAAAGTATCGTAACACAATGCATTTCTCATTTTAACAGCAATTTGAAATTTTGTCATTTTATTCTTGCCGTTTTTTATAGAGAGTTGTTAAGATTCAGCAAGGTTGCTAAAGAATGGATGGAAGCTGATCCTAAAAATGTGATATTTATTCACTGTAAAGGAGGAAAAGGTTAGAAAATTGACAAGCATGTTTTTACCTTCTCTGGATAAAAAAACAACAACTTATTATCTGTCAAAACTTTGTATTATGCATTTGATGAGAATTAAAGTGCAGTAAATTAGATATGTTATGAAGAATAATTGAAATGCTTAGATAATGTATATGAAAAAAATAATTATACATGTAAATATGTTGTGCAAAATGTACGGTTCAAAATAATCTGCTGAGGCTAATGTAACTGAATTATTATGAAAGGGTAACTTAATGAAGTTTATAAAAATAATTTTTCCCCTTGATCAATGGGAACCTCATCTGCGTTTAAATGTGTAATGTAAAAAGAGTTTGTAACGAAGTAATCACTCATAAAAATGTGTTTAAAAAAAGTATGAATATGATTATGATAAATCTATTTTCACTTATCCCCTGATTTGTGTAGGTCGAACAGGAACAGCTGTATGTACTTGGTTACTAGAAAGTGAAGCCTTTGAAACAGCTAAGGTATGATTACAAAAATTTCATATACGAATGATTAACTTCGTATAATGATAGAACACTGCATTCATTTATTATATTAACCTATTGAGGCACCTCAAGTACAAAGAGTGCTTGAATTTTATTTGATTAAAAAAATGTTTATGAATAAAAATGGAAGTCATTGGTATTAGGATAATGATAGGCATTTAAGAGCACTTTAGAATGGACTTGTTTTGTACATGTGGGTACTCTATGTCCAAAACAATTGTTACATTGTGTCTTTAAATGTTACACTGACAGTTAAAGGTAGGGCAACAGTTTGTTAGGCAATGTATGATTATTTTGAATTGTGTTAGAACAGTTGATGATCATTTGTTTTAAAAAAAATATTGCCTGTACAATTTGACAACTTTGTTCACTTATATCTCACCAGGAAAGTCTAGATTTCTTTGGAAGCAGAAGAACTGATTTAGATGAGGGAGATAAATTCCAAGGCGTTCAAACACCAAGTCAGGTACATACTATTAAATTCAATATAACTGCTCTTTGATGAGCCCATACAAGATGTTATTTGTTTATCCTTCCTGTTCATTGGATTGATATATGCATGAGAAAGAGTGTAATTATACAAAAACAATTGGAGGATAAGAAAATATACACTGGATATTTGATATGAATTATAATGTAAAATAATGAGTATTTTATTGTTTTTAAATAATATTCAATATCTTTGGAGCTAATGTTTCCAGTTGTTTATGGAATTCCATAAATTCTAAAGTTTGAAATGATCATCGTAATTCATCTAACTTCCCTCATATCAGTCCAATTTTTAATTTAACAAGGAGACTGATAACATCGCCCAAACAGTGTCATATCATTATAAGTTAGGCGTAAATATTCAAATTATGAATGGCAGCGCTGTAAAAACAGAAAACAACAATAGGTTGGATATGAAGGGGACTGCTGAAAAGCTGGGCTTGTAGATTGCAGCCCACTGCAATCGATTACTTTAGTGACACCTCACATATATTTCTTACCACAGAGCCGCTATGTACATTACTTTGAGCAAGTGAAATTCAAATACGGAGGACAGATCCCGGAACCTAAGGATCTTATCATTGAGAATATCAGGATCAGAAATCTAGTGGGTGAGGATTTTGGAATAGTATAAGTTTTTCTTTTCTTCTTCTGCTGTCTCTAAACTACCAATAAGCTGCCAGAATCTATTTCTTGGTTTTTATGTGTTTTCTGAAACTACAGATCCCAAGCTTTGATACCAAACACATGTATATTACTACAGTATAACCAAATTGTACTTTACGTTATGGTTGGTTTATTTTATTTGTTTCGTAGAGATTCCAAGCTTTTAAATGATACCAAACACTTGGTAGTTAACTAAAGTATATCAACTGTTGTAAACTTAATACCAAGGTGGTGTTTCACAGAGAGTTAAGTAGACTTGGAGTCACACTTAAATATCTAGTTGCGTGTGGTATATTACGCATCACCTTATTGGTCAGTTAATGCTCAGGGCCTGCGTGGTTTTAAAAAGTCTACCATTGGTATTACGCGTTAAATGTAGAATGTGCTTAGAGTTTAAGTGCAACTTAAGTCTACTTTAATAGGCTCTTTGTGAAACAGCCCCTAGGTCTGTTATGTGGGTGAAAGATATTTCTGTTTTTTTAGGTTTTCTCCTTTTCAAGGAATTTTTATTCACTATGTCACGTTTATTTATGGGGTTTTTTTTAATCGCTTCTTCATTCTTATCATTATTTGATGTCATGGCAGTTTGCATTGGTCATTGGAATATATTCCCATTGAACATATATAATCCTGATTTGTTTTCTGTTTAAATCAAGCACTTAATGCTATTCTATGTCTAACCAATATTCATTTACTCTCTATAGGTCTAGGGAAAGGAGATGGCAGAGATCTATATTTTGAAGTGATCTGTAGCAACAAGAAAGTCTTTGATTGTAGATTTGAAAATGGATTAAACTGTCAGGTAAGTTTCTCATACAGGTTCAAATATTCATGTAACCTATCCTGATTAATGTATTTATGATGTTACGAATAGGAACAAATCTGAAATATATTTTATCTAACATCATAAAAACATATATTACGGATAGAAAATAATGTTGAACATCATAAACATCATTAGGTAATTGCTTTTCTGTTTTAAAATGGAGCTTTTATAGGAAAAGACATACATGTATTGAATATTATCTCATTGTCAGAACGATTGAATTGAGCCATTTTGTGACAGAAAATTAATGTGTTTTGAATGTGTGTACTGGCCGTGTTTTGACAGTCAAGCTTGCCACTTTGGCAATGCACCTTTTGGTTTGCTTTTCTTTTTTTTTTCTTTTTTTTTTACACATATACAACAACAACAACAGTATATGATAATGATGATCTGTTTTACAACATCCTCTTTTCTTCAGAATATTTATGATCATGCGTCAGATACCCTATCAGCTCGTATTGCACACTGTCCTGTTCTACATGGAGATGTCAAGATCAGATTTAAATCAACATGCAGGGTTAGTATAAAAACCTTGTATTTTGCTTTCATAATGCATTTAGTATGTCCTTAACATTTGTTCCATTAGTAAATCAGGATCTTAACTTATCGATCTTAACCCGTTGGGGACTGAGCCCGAATATATTCGGGCTGAGGTCTACGGGAAATGTGTGTTATAGCCAAATCAGCTCGTCTCCAACAGGTTAATGATAATAATAGTTACATTTTTTCAATTCAATTTCATTTATTTTTCTCAAGCATAAAAAACACACATACGATTATAAGAATTCAAGGTAGCAGCCAAAAAGGAATTGGGCCCTTATGTGAGGCTTACCCCAAAACATATAAATATTACTATACGATATTAACAATATGTTTACAATAAAAAGAACACAAAACAATAATAACATAACAAAACAGTAATAACATCAAACAAAACATAACAAATCCACTGGTTTATTGATTCAAATTTTAGAAAAGGTTATCATTGCTTTGCTTAACATATAAATTAATTAAAAATGACTTCAATTTCGACTTAAATGAACTTAATGTAGGGGATGATTTAATGTCATTTCACAAAGCATTCCATTGCACTGGTCCCTTGTAAAAAATTGTCCTTAAATAATACTGTGTACGCATAGATGGCAAATGAAAATTATAGGCATTCCGAGTACTGTAGTTGTGTTTTTTACAATTTAAAGTGAATAAATTAGACAATGGTGTGGGGAGCCTTTGGTATATATACATGTTTGAAAGTTTAAATATTTTAATGAATAAAACAGAGGTGCAGTATGAGACAAATATGATGAGTTGCTTATAATTCTTATTGCACGTTTTTGAAGTTTAATGACTTTATCTATATGACCTAATGCAGCATTACCCCACACAATGATACCATACGTTAAATATGGCATGATAATTGAATTGTAAAGCATTTTAAGAATATTTTTTGGAAGAGTTGTTTTAAGCTTATACATTACACCAATGTTTTTTGATAGTTTATTACAAATGACACCAATGTGATTATTCCATGTTAATTTATCATCAATGTTAATACCAAGGAAAGTTATCGCACTGACCAGAGATACCAATTCGTCCCCCATTTTAATTGTTAGTAACTCAAAATTAATTTTTCTATTCGTAAATAACATGAATTTTGTTTTCTTTTTGTAACACTCAATTTATTGGCAAGAAGCCATTGTGACAACAATTCAGATTCATGATTAAATTCTGTTTAGAGTTTGTGCAAATCTCTATGGGACATAAAAACACTAGTGTCATCTGCAAATAATATACATTTTAATTTATGTGAAGCATTAGTTATGTCATTAATATAAAGTATAAAAGCGGACCAAGAATACATTTATATGCGCTTAATACATATATCCACCTTGGTGTTTATAAGCACTTAAAAGTCTTCACTAATTATTACCCGGGCTTAGCTAGGCTACCCCGAAAGGTGCTCACAGGCATCAAGGAATTGCTTCCTACTGGTATCTATTTGCACCTGGGTGGAGTGGAACATCTTTGAGTTTTTAAAAAAAATTTAGCAAAAACAATTTATACAAAATTTTCTCAGAAGCAGCACTGGCTTTCTGATCATTCTACCCAGGGAGCAAGTAGGGTGGACCTGACAATGTCGAGATATAAAAGTAGTCCTATCTAGGATGGTTGTATGGACCCTAACCAACATCAGATCAGCTGCAGGAGGGTCCCTACAGGTGGGGGCGTCCAAAAATAGCCGCCCCTTTACAAAAAATAGCATTCTGCACAAAAATGTTTGAAGCAAAGTTTCAAATAAATTGAATATGGTATCAAATTAAAGTTAATAAAATTTCCTACGATTGTGTACTATTTTCAATAAGAATCATATTCAGTAAAGGTAAAATTTTTAAGCGTTAAACTTGTTTTTCTCATTTTTTTCAAAAAATAATTTTTATCTATTTATTGTTTTTACCTCTTGTAATAATCTGTCAAGACATAGCGCCGAAACTTTTCAGAAATGTGCCCCAATGTATTGACAAGAGTATGTAAAAAAGAAAAAGTAATACCCTTTTCCATAAAAAAGATATAACGCTATAAAGTTACCTCCGCAATATACGGAGAAACGACGTTTTGCCCCATTTATGTGGTAAACCCATACATACACGTGTAATACCCTATTGCAGTGCGCGCATGTGTATTGCACGGCATGATCTAACAATTATTACATGAATATGCAAGTTTCCATAAAGGTTAATAAAGAATGGACTTCTCGACCAATCTTTTGTGAAGGGGAATGGAAGGGGGGGGGGGGGGTCATGAAACACGGGACCAATTTTTTGGCGGCAAAGGGCCGCGGAGCCAGGGGTGGGGCTTGGGGCTGCACCCCCCACTTTTGTAGGTAAAACGTGTACAAACGCGAAAATGGCCATAGATTTGTAATTTTTAGCCTGTTCAGCCCCCCCCCCCCCCGCTTTCGGCTAAGCCCCTCCACTTTAAAAAACGCTCCGGCCCCTGCCCCCTCCCCAAATATGTGTACCTGATTGGATGTGAATTTTTAATATAAGTTTTCTTACAGACTGTGATCAAACAGATTTTAGAGGAAAATAAGAACTTAAATAATAAAATAAATAATAATAATAATAATAATAATAATAATAATAATAATAATAATAATAATAATAATAATAATAATAATAATAATAATAATAATTATACTAATAATAATAATAACATCCAAGATTTATGACCAAAAGTGTATTTTGCATACATTTACAATGTATCTTTTTTGGTAACAGAGTATTTTATATTTCCAAATAATCTCCTTTTTCAGGAAATCTCGTTTTTTTTTCGTGAAAAAAACGGGATTTCTTGAAAAGGAGATTATTTGGAAATATAAAATACTCTGTTTGGTATACAATGGTAAGATAAATCGCTGGTTTTCGTGAATAGCTTATGGTTGTATAGACCCAAACCAATATTCTTCGGATTTTTTCGATAGGCCAGCTGAAGTAGGGTGCCTAAAAGCGAAACTGGGGAGGGGCAGGTTGTTCAGTGCACCCCACTTTTTCAGGCATCACAAACATGACAAATGTACCTCTTTCAATAGTAATATATAGTGCCCCCTTTTTCTCAATTAATAGTGCTCCTTTTTTCTAAACAAAACCTTGTGAAATTGTAAAAATCTAAAAAGAGCACTTTTTTAATGTATTTTCAAACCCTAAATTTTCCTCAACCTCGTAATAAGAGGTCCCAAGCATCATGGTTGAATCAAACAAACTTCCGCCTGCTGCTATGCTAGAGACAAATATATTTCAAGTGTGTTGTCGACAATTGAAATCAACAGTGTCGTCCTGAGAGGGCTCGGATGGGGGAGGGGGGGGGGGAGTATGCAGTCGCGGATCCATGGGGAGCCCAGTGGGCCCGACCCCCCCCCCCCAGAAAAAAAGGAAAATGGACAGGCGGGCCGATTGAGCCCCTAACCTTACCCCTATGGCTGATTCAAGATGACCTTTTTGATGGCCGAAGGCCACAAAAAAAGGCCCCTATAATGAAATCCTGGATCCGCCACTGGTATGGACTAAAGCCCCAAAATGTTCTTGACAAATTTCTGGTTCTGGTTCCCAGTCTTATTCCCAATGTTAATACTCCGCTCTTTACGCCACTGGCTGAAACTACCCACCATTTCAGAAAAAGTGCCCGGCCCTTTCCCCCGTGCCCCTCCCTACTTTCAAATTTTATCCTCAACATCCCGATTGCTAAATTCATGTACTTGACTCATAATTGCAGTGATGCAGGTTAATTATAATAATGGCGAACCTGTTCAAAGAAAAATATGATAAAGGAGTCTCCTGTTTCTACCCTTCTAACCTTTCTTTCCCCTCCTTCAAAAAAGGAACTTATTTCCAAACCCTTATAGCAGAATGATTGAATAATCGATTGTATAATATAATATCACATAATTAGCTCATAAGTCTATGATATGACATGATCCAGGCTAATATTATTGTATTTAAAGAAAAGATCAACGATATAATAATGATAATAACAACAATAATAATAATAGTGGCAAAATAATAATAGTGGCTTCTTTTACAGTGCACAGGTCCACCTTTCGGCCCAAAGTGGGACCTGTTTGTAGATCACCTCAACATGTGGAGTGATAAATCCATCATAATATTAGGTTGTTAGATTTACCCTTATAATATACATTTTATAATCCAAAATCTGTTTGGTCACAGCCTGTAAGAAAATTTTCTGGGGGAGAGGGTAGGGCCCGGGGAGCGTTTTTGAAAATGGAGGGGCTAAGTCGAAATTGGTGGGGAGGAGGGGGGGGGGTGGGTGGGGCTGAACAGGCTAAAAATCACCAATCTAGGCAGCCCTATGGCCATTTTTGCGTTTTTGTACACGTTTAATGACAAAAGTGGGGGCTGCAGCCCCCCACCCCATCCCCGACCCCGCGGCCCCTGGAGGTACGTGGTTTTCTGTATAACTAGGCAAAACAATTATTTATAACTCTTTTAAACTCAGATTTTTTTTTTTTAATTTTATTCGTTTGATGTGAATTATCTGTACCGTCTTGTTTATTGTTTACTCACATTAACTTTGTTTGTCTATTGTGTTATAGGATTATTGTTCATCTCACTTTTATATAATGTAGGCCTACTGTTCATGTGTTTGGATAATCATGTGCAGGACCTTATGTATATTATCAGTGTAACCTTTAGCAAAATAAAACCCAACAAACGTAACTGTGACTGCAATCAGCCCTTTTCCATTCGCCAAATAACAACCGATATATTGCACAAGCACAATTTCATTAATTTGATTAAAAATAAGATTATAATATTAAAATCTGCCGCCCCTCAAAATTGGTCCCGTGTTCATGACCCCCCCCCCATCCCCTCCCCCTTCACAAGAAATTGGTCGAGAAATCCATTCTAACATAGGGTTCTTTATTAACCTTTATGAAAACTTGCATATTCATGTAATAATTGTTAGATCACGCCGTGCAATACACATGCGCGCACTGTAATAGGGTATTACACGTGTATGTATGGACTTTCCACATAAATGGGGCAAAAACGTCGTTTTCCGTATATTGCAGTTGTAAATTTATAGCGTTATATCTTTTTATTGGAAAAGGGTATTACTTTTTCTTTTTTACATACTATTGTCAATACATTGGGGCATATTTCTGAAAAGTTTCGCGCTTCAGGTCTTGATGTGATTATTACACGAGATAAAACAACAAATAGATAAAAATTTATTTTTTGAAAAAAATGAGAAAAATCAAGTTTAACGCTTAAAATTTTACCTTTACTGAATATGATTCTTATTGAAAATAGTACCAGATCGTAGGAAATTTTATTAACTTTAATTTGATACCAAATTCAATGTATTTGAAACTCTGCTTCAAACATTTTTGTTCAGAATGCTAATTTTTGTAAAAGGGGCGGCTATTTTGGAAGCCCCCACCCGTAGGGACCCTCCTGCAGCTGATCTGAAGAGTAGTCCGCCCTAGCGATGTTGGTTAGGGTCCATACAACCATCCTAGATAGGTCTACTTTTTATATCTCGACATGTCAGCTCCTTCCAAAATATGGGGTTTTGCTCCCTGGGTATTCATTGATTGTTTGAGGTCAGCCTTCCTGAGTCCATTCATTAGGGACAAAGGGTTACTTGCACTATTGAAATGTTTTTTAAAGCCCAACTGCGCAATTATCTGTCACAACACAGGTGTAAGTTTGGTATCATTGTATAGAATATGAGTTACTCTTTATCATGAAATGAATTCCTAGGTCACACAAGCTCTAGAATTTTAATATGAGGCTCTCAAAGTTGGGTTTACTTTTTCTGGGATGCACTGTAAAGTGCCATAATTACTGTTAAAAAGCATCCAAATGTACTGTAGATAAGAATGTCAATATGTAAATCTGAATTGTACTTTGTATCTATTCATACAGAAAGTACCAGAGGACTATGATAACTGTGCTTTCTTCTTCTGGTTCCATACAGCATTTATCATAGATAACAGGTAGAATTCATCCTTCAGATTGCTTTCATGATTTCTTTTCCAATTTCACTAAACTAATGTTGATTTTAATTAATGCATCATAAATAAACTCATGTCCTTAATATCAGTATTTACAGGTATTTGAGTATATTGATATAAAAAAAGCCAATGATTTTTATTTAATTTAGATATTCACTGTACATTGTGCTTCCTTATGAATGCATAGATTTGTTTTGAGCTTTCAGAAATATTCTTATCTTATGGTTAAAGTGACACAAATCATATCAGATTTAAAACTAAGTGTTTGCAAGTTCAATTTGATCTCAGGATTTACAGATCAACAAAAATCTAGTTGTCCTTAGATAGTACATTAGGGGCCATATTCCATAAACAGCTTAAGCAAGAAATTTAGGCATTTTTGCTTATCTTTTGCTTTTTTGCTTATCTTTTGGCTAAGAAAAAATTCTTAGCCAAAATGCGCATTCCTGTAAACAAAAAGTGGTTAAGAATTTTTTCTTAACTTAAGACTTTTGGCTTAGCCGATTTTGACAGTTTAAGCATAAATTCTTAGATTTTGGCTAAGCCAAAAATCTTAAATGGAGATGTGCCTTCAAATACGCACATAAAAATGAGAATTTTATCTTGACTTTAAGCCTACCACATAGTGGCTTTTTATATGCTGATTATAGGGTAAGCTCATTTGAAACCACAAACAAATTTATTTCAAAACGGAAAAATTACACTTTTATAAGCTTATTTTATACAGATCGCGTAGGGCATAAGGCCCTTTATTGCGCGCAACTATTTTTGTCATTTTGCTTCTGGATGTCGTTACTATTTGCTTATTTTTTCTGAACGCAGACAAAGAGGCCAACGTGTTTGGAATACAAAATCTTAGAAAAAATACTAATAGACTTAAGACAAATGCTTAAGTCCTTTATGGAATACAGGACCAGATGTCTGGTTACAGCAATTTTGAATAGTTATGAATTATTATTTGGATCATGGTATTAAATTGATAATGTTGTTTTGTTCATTGCAGGTTGCTTCTACCACGTGATGAGCTCGATAATCCACACAAAAGTAAAGCAAGGAAATTTTACAGCGATTCATTCAGTGTTGAGGTTCAGTTCAGTGAAATCAAGACAGAGTCCATAGCATGATAAAGTGGCAGTAATTGATAGTAGATGTGACTCTAGGAGGATTTTCGTTGCTCTGCATTTTCAGTCGCTTTTTATCTCGACGCTGCACTTTAATCTGATCTCTTTTTCATCATTACATCATCCCCACCTCTGCTTTCTTCGTCTAGAAGTGTTATCATCGATCTCCTAACCCAAGATTAGGTTGATGAGGCATCACTGAAGATTTCTGAACAATCCTTGGCCGCTTGCCGCAATTACGTATTGCTGTTTGTGACCTGGAAAAAGACGTCGCTGTCCACTCCCGGATGTTGTCTTCCCATCTCTTTCTCTGCCTGCCTTGTCGTCTTCTCGCAGGATGGTTTTTGTGAGGCCAGTAGACCTTTTCATATAGCCATACAATCTCAGTTTTTGTTTCTTGACAGTGATAAGCAGGCTGTCATGTGGTCCCATGACTCTCCTGATTCTGTGTCTGACATCTTGAAGTGCAGAAAATTAATATTCTCAGCTCTATTAATCAAATGTGCTAACAAAATTTGCAGAGAGTGATAAGGAAATGAACTCATATACACTCTGACCTCATTTATCTGGCCATGTTGGGACCAGCACCCATCCATTAAGGTGATATGACGGTTTTGAGAGTAATGCATTACGTGTATCTATTGGGACACCCTACGGCATTTCTATCACAATTTATAGGGGGAGGATTTGATAGCCTTAATTGAGGGGAAGGATTTCTTGGTAGGATGATTCTAAATGATCTCAATGTCTTTCTGTGTGCAAGGAGATGAAAATAATTATAATAAGAGAGAAAAGTGAGGCTTTTATGTGAAATTGATAAGGAATAAAAGAGGGAATGTGGCCAAAGTCCATGGCTGGTTTATAGAGGAGGTCGGTTAAATGATACTTGCATTAGTGAGGTTGGACTGTACTTAAACACTGAAAGTTAAACATAACGCCCTTCTTGCTTTCATGAAAATGATTACATCCCACCGCTGCCACCATATTTAAATTTCCGTTCTTAACAGCAACAGAAAACTAAGATGATATTCCCATGTTTATATCTACTTGGCCTGACAACAGTTGGTGTAATTCTCTGTTTGTCTTATACCACATGGGTTAAATCTATTTTGTCTACTAACAATTTTGTCTAAGTTGTCCTTGGTCTAATATATACGTGATATAATTCTGACTGGGCCTAATGACCACTTTTTCTCATAGCAAAATTGCCTAATTGCATATTGGTCTAATTCCCAAATGAATATTTGGTCAAGTACCTGTTTGTACCTGGAAGTGACAAAGTGGTGTTAGACCAAGTTGACATTAGAAAACATGGACATTAGTCCAAATGGGTATCAGAAAAAAAAAGATAAATAGGTGAAGTGGGAATTAGACCAACTGGTAATTAGATGAACTGGCTGTAGACGAAATGGAATCAGACCGTGTGGAATGAGACTGAACAGAAATTAGTCAAAGTGGGTTTAAATCAATTGGAAATTTACCATTTCACATGGGCGATTGTAATTTCCCCTTGAGCTCGTATCTTTGTTGACTGTTGGGTTGTTAAAGAAGAAGTCCACTTTAATATTTTTTTTATTATAAAAGCAGGAAATAAGAGATTCATGGCAGTAAAGGTGTGGCAAAAATCTGACAGGGATAAAAATAAAGAATTTTGTATATTTTGTACTTACACATATCATGTTATGCATAGCCCTGGGAGAACAGTTGTTAAGAACTGAAGTGGCTACCCTGGGTAAATAAAACAATATTGTTATTACCGTACTATGCCAGGAAGGGGGAATTATTGATTACATATATTCAATGATTTTTCTTTGACATATATCATGATTATTTCTTTGCTCTTGTACAATTTTCTTGATTCACTAGATCACATAATCTAGAAAGCACTCAATGATTGTCTAATAATAAAGTACATTTTTTTTTAACTATAGGAATTTTAAGATGATGTTAAAATATGCAATGAGTAGTCTGCAATGATCATAAGCAAATCGCAATATTGTAGCTTTGCCACTTTATGCAAAACTAAAATATGAATAATTCATGGTGCTCTAAATTAATGTCATTGGCAATACTATGCAATAGTGAAAATTTACATTTTACATGGACATAAATGTGACGAGTACATAAATCTGTTTTATATATATTTTAATATATACCATTTATTTCCCTGTTTTATTGGATGCAGTATGTGAATAAATGAATTTTCTGCTTATATTATGCTTTGAGCATTCAAAAAGGAAAGGCTGGAGAAGGCCATGGACTTGTGCCCATAACTCTCAAATATGTGTTGAGAACTACATTAATTGGCTTGAGAATATTGACATTTCTATGAAATAAAAAAGATAATGTAAATCATGAAACTTTTGCAAATAGGAAACGATGACCTAAATTTGGACTTGGATGATCTTTAAAAGTAGAAGCTTCCATTTGACACCATAATTTCTTGACTACTCTCAAAATTTGTGAAATTGAAGTGCTCATGAGAAATGTCCTTTTTACAATTTACCTTTTTTGATGATGTCACAGTTTATGCTCATGGAATACTTATTAAAGCCAAAACTTGATAAAGTTAATGTTATTAAACGTGTCACAAATAATTGGTTGCATGTACCTTACGACGGGTGTATGGTGCTAATCTGCATTTATCTTGATATTGTGATATGCATACTGTAATTGATCTTTCCTTGGCATTAGAAAGCATTCCATTTATTTTCTCTTAACCATCTAAATTTTCATCCGATATTACCTGTGGAATTCAAGCACTATTGATATGCATGTATACATAATTATTCTATTAAAAAAAAGAAGATATTGTATAGGGTCAGTAAATGATGAGAATTATGGAACTGAAATTATTTTGAAAGAAAATCTATATTTTCAATTTTCATGTTTCATGTGAAGATGTAGATAAGTACAATACATTTTTTCTATTTTATTTTGCAAGTAGGTCAGACAGGACAAGGCAATGTTTATTTCTTTGAATTCAAAGTGTGTGCTAATTGTATGCTTGATAATGATTATGTTGTAATTAATGTGCAATAATTGATGATTCAAAAGTTCTAATAGATGTGCTACCATGAGATGAATATATATTTATTATAGTTTCCAAATATGTTTTGTAGAATGTAGAGAGATTCGTAAAAAAATAGAATGGCAATTTGTAATGTAAATACATACTTCCATGTATCAAGAACCTTAGCTACAAAAATGTATACTATCATAATATCACGTCGTAAAACACACAGTGGTTTTATTATAATGTAGATATTAAAAACACCAGTGTCACATTTTATCTATACAAAGTGAAAGAAATTTGGGTTGCTATTTGATTTAAATATAATACAAATGATAATGATAATATATTTTATTTTTACAAATATGAAAGGATACATACATTTATATTTACTTGTTTTTATTATTTGTGAATATACAAAATCGGTTAAATCACAGCATAGATTCATAAATATAAACATGTGATATTGGATGTTATTCACAAGTGTATAATATGCAAGATTTGTACAAACTGTTATTAAAAGCATATGAAGGAGACATGAATGATTGCATATACATGTATTTTCAGAAAGTTATCTGTTAATTACTTTGATGCTAAAGTAATTTCGTTCTACAGGTTTTCTGAATAAGTATTTGTGGCAGAAATTTTTAGTCATAATTTCATAAAATAAATGTCTTCCTGTTTTTAATGAACAATGCAATAAACATTCATGATAAAGATATATTTAATATGAGTTTATTATAGTCTTTTGTGTAAATTAAATGCTGATATTCACTTAGATTACCCATGTATTTAAATTTATATTTCTAATTTTATGACTGCTGATTGACTTGAAATTTGAATCTTGCTTTCTAGCTGGAGTTGCTATCCTTCATCTTAATTTGATTGAGCAGCTCATTAAATTTGAATATATTTATTTAGTAATCAGATCAATTACCATGAGTTTACTAATGTCCTTCCATATTGGACCATTTACCTTAAATATCATACACTAGTACCCATTGACAAATTTACTCATCTATTATGAGATATCCTATTTAAATTAACTGGAATATAAAATATTTACATCAATTAAAGATACTTTGTACAAACAGAGTGGCTTGTCCAAATCAGCCAAACATGCAATAATTATACATTACAATCAATCTATTCCTGTTTTGGAAGTGTTTGGGACAAAGGAAATTACCACAGAGTCTTAAAAATGTTTTTACCCCCAATGTTTTTTTTTTCTGGGACCAAGGAAATTGCCTATTTGAAATTTTGTTATTTCCTAGACAAATACATGATGATGAGGATAATGATCCACAACACATATTTCTGTTGAAAACATTCAAAGGCGCAGGCTCATCCAATTAAGTTAATCATGTACATTTTGTAGCTTGTTATAACAAAATTGGACTGTAGATGTATTTGCAATTTGCATTCCATCTATCAAAATACAATTCTTTGTAACAGTTACATGTAATAATCTGTGACTAGACACCTATGAGAGAGATGAATGCTTACAGTTTATTACACACTATTACTATACAGTGCATCCCAGATAAAGAGCAACCCTAATGGTTAGTCATTTTTCTGGGTGAAAGCAAGTAAATAATGAAATATTAAGTGCAACATTTTAAAGTTAAACCTCTCTTCTTTCCTTTGGCATCAAAAGCATTTCCAAAGAACCATGCATAGATGAGCAAAAAGTGTTTAAAAATTAATGGTAAATACAGTTTGCGCCAAATGAGTGGGCAGGATTTGGATAGGTGCCACAACCTTGCCTCAGAAAAGGAGGCTTCATTTTGTTAGGCCTTTATGCATCAAATCTCTCATTGATACAAGTGAATACAAAGAGTCGTCCCTAACTGCAGGGATCACATGCAATTCCTATATCATTGCTTTATTCTGCACAAAGTGGTTCTGACTGAAATTTTAAAGAGTTATTTTTCATCTATGGGTGAGTCATTTGTATTATGTGTCAAAAGAAAGAGGGAGAGATGAACTTGAAGGGATTCAGTAACTTTCCAAAACAAAGAGTGAGAGGGACCAAAATAAGTAAGATCCTATTGCTCTGACTTCAAAAACAAACTAATGAAAATTTCAGAGCAAATGGAAGTCGTTTAGTACTTTAAAACAGTGAAAATAAATGAGGCTAGGACTACGACCTTGTGCCATCAAATCACCACCACTCTGTCGCCAGCATCAGTGACGTCCCGCCCCACCACCGCCGACCAGCAGGCTGTGTGTGCGGACTTCATAACCCAAAATATGCTGTACATTCTGAGCCGCGGCGGAAGGATACTGTTTGAAGAGCGTATGAAAACAGTTTTCAAAATCAGAATTGGTTTGTAAATTTCAAAGGATTCCATACTTGCCTATATTTTTATTATCATGTTGGCAAAATGAGCTATTTTATTAAATTATAATTTGAATTCTCGTTCAATGTTACTGCATTCCTTAAAAATTATGCATTTTAATATTTTATTATTTGCTTGCATTCAAAGAAAAAAACAACTGACCATTTAGGTCCCGCTTCATTTGGGACACCCTGTACCCTGTCATAGAAGATACCCCACCTCGTGAATGTTTTCAAGCCACATTAATTCATTTCACATTTTAACATACTTTAACAAACAAAAATAACACAACAGACAAGCTTTGTAAAAGTTTATATCTCATTTAATTCATTTTAAAATTACTTTATTCTGTCCATACACATCACAGCATTCTTCATCATCCATAAAAAATATACATACTTTTCCCTAAAACTGATATATATATTATGCAGCCTCAATACAAGTAAATGATTATTATTTTTATCAAATAAAATCATGATTATTCAGATAAAATCCTAAAAACTCCCTAAGAACCTAGTTTGTAACAGTTTCCTTCTGACTCTTTTTTTTCCCCCAAATTTACTTTCCAATAATTTTCTTTTAACCCATTTTCACAATCTCATAGAGATGGGACAATCAAAACCGTGAGATGGGACAATCAAAACCGTGAAGTTAATGCAGCACATTCGTAAACCGACATTCGCATTTACCTTTTAAATATATCAGCAGATACACTTTACCACTAGACGGGAATACAAGAAAAAATATCAATGTTGTATTAACATGTGTACACGCCTGATAAAAGGACAACAAATAATGAAGGTGGCTCTTTATAAAGTGCCAACATCTGGCATTAATGACGCTCTCGGTGCAACATGGAATACATAATATTAATTCCTTTAGAACATATATATTCATTTTCAAAGGACAGAAACTGATTTTTTTTTCAGCAAAAACATTAAAAAAAAAAGAAATATGAATTTCAGTTGATGGTTGGTTACACAGCATTTTTGTTGGCAAACCAATGGCAAAACATTGTATTCTAATTAAACGATTTTAAAATACAAATAAAGGTCAAATACAAGAGTATAATCATTATTTACTAAATAGCAATTAATACAGTCTATTTCATGATATGAGTGCTCAGAAACTAGCAATTAAATCATCACATGTATAACAAAATCTATACAGAACACATGGATGTGCATATGCACTGTTTGAAATTTGGACCCAGAGAACAGCCTTGTTACAAAAAATATTGTTGTGTCCATACTTGTGATATTCCATGACATGTACATTGAGTTCCATTGTTACATATTTTTAGCAAAATATCACAGTAAATATGATACATTTAGTCTTATTTTTTTTATAATCTCCCAAAAATTAATTACAGTGTACATTGCACTTTTAAAAATGTAAGAATTTTGCTCTTTTTTTTTTCTTATTGTTTTGGTCACTTTCATCCTTCAATGTAAAAGAATTGCATAAGATTGCACAATGTCATTGCTGCATTATAAAATCATGTACATGTTTGATGTTCTCAAACAAAAGTAAAATATTCCAGTTTCTTTCGTTTACAAAATATGCAAACAAGTTCCAACTACTTTGTATGTTCACCGGAAACATAGAAGAGTATTTCGTAGGAAATGCTAACAACTTTCTGGAATTCTTCCAAGTTTCTTGTATTTTGAAGTGCATGACACTTGCTTTTTTCTAGTGTATGTACCTTAATAGAATTACCATAAACTTTCATGCAGCCAATCATCGAAATACATTCATTGTTTCGTTTTACCTGGACTAGCTTGCCATCTACATTTACATTGACAAGCTTCAAACTTGTTATATTATTAAAAAAAATAAAGAACAGAGTTCTTCAATTAATTTGTGCTATATAGGGCAAGGTGACAGTAAGTATTGTATTTCAGTGTGTTGTAAACCTCAATATCTGATTGAAATATATGTTCTTAAAATAACTAAGACCTAATATATAGCTCTTTACATCAAATTGTCTGCAACTTTTTATGCCAGCTTCGGTCTATAATATTGGAACCATGCAAGAATTTTTTTTATAGTTGAATTTGCATGATATTGCAATTATAATTACAAAAATAGATATACATGTACAACCTTTAACAGAAAAAAATAATTGCATACATTTACCATACTGGGGATCTACTGATTTTAAAAAGAACCTGCCATTGAAACGTGAATATAACCTGCATCTTTTGGGCTAACAAAAATATGAGTGAGACACATTATACAAAAAATTGTGCAACTTCATAATGAAACGCAAAATAATATTGAAAACCACTCAACTTTAACATGTGAGTAAAAAGTGACATAAACTTGCAGGAAGCATTTTCTTTTAATGCCATGACAATTATCATAATTGAAAAAATGTTTCAACGATTCTAAAAGTACATGATTCCAATGAATCACAAAATAACATGGACGGCTCTAATAAATGGTTCCGATAAAATACAGCAAAACAAATATATAACTAAACAAATAAAAATTGAATACCTTTCACCGGTCACTGTGTATACGTCAATACAAACAAGGAGCTGCGGTGCGTTCGGAAAGAGGGGTGGCTGAGCATGCAAATAAGCATAATCTTGATAATCATTGCCAATTTACTGTATATGTGTCTACTAAAATAAGTGGGAACGGGGTACTCAAGACAACCCTGTTCCGTGACCCCTGCATTTAACCTTACCGGTACTCTAAAAGAGTCAATTACCCTGTGACACGATAGATAAACCATTGTACGATGAAGCTATTTTTTTTCTTTTCTTAATTACCGTCGTCTGCTAAAGTCTGTGTAAATTTCTTGGACTATCAAAACAGCATTGTTTGTATTAATATATTGGCCTTACAGTTACAGGGCAATTTGTGTCCAATTAGTTCGGCAATGATTATCTAACACTGTTAGGAATATTTCATCTCTTTAAATGGCAAAGGTGATACATTAATATTTCATGTCAACATACTCAGCTTAGACTTTGTACAATATTGTGTGCGCTTGTGACAAGAGTTAAGCCATTATTCAGCTTTACTCACTTTGATTGTCTAATCAAACAATTAGTGGACTGCCATAACCAAATCTGAATTTCCATTCAAAAAGGGACTAATTCCACTTTCAGAGAAAAATAAAAGGAAGAGTATAAAGTTTAAATAGGCATCTACGGAAAATTAATATTGAAAGATGCATTTTGACTCTCAAATCACTCTCAAATTTAGATTACTAATTTGATCAGAGATAGGTTACCTAGACGATTGTCTGGCTATCAATAACTTTTTGTCCAAAGTGTATTTAGTCCCTTTGGAAATTACACTCTTTACATGTTGTACATATGGCTCATTTCAAATATTTCAAATTGCTATTATGGCAGTTTAAAGTCTCAATCAGTACACTATAGTCACACAGATGATAGACTAAACATTAATACTTTAACCCTGAATGGCAAAGACTTTGTTTATTATCCGTCATCGGGGGTGTTTCACAAAGAGTTTAGTAGACAGTCTCACTTAAATTACTAGTTGCGGGCGGTTTATTAGTAGACAGTCTCACTTAAATTACTAGTTGTGGGCGGTTTATTAGTAGCCAGTCTCACTTAAATTACTAGTTGGGGCGGTTTATTAGTAGACAGTCTCACTTAAATTACTAGTTGTGGGCGGTTTATTAGTAGACAGTCTCACTTAAATTACTAGTTGTGGGCGGTTTATTAGTAGACAGTCTCTACTTAAATTACTAGTTGCGGTGCGTTTATTAGTAGACAGTCTCACTTAAATTCTAGTTGCGGGGTGTTATTAGTAGACAGTCTCACTTAAATTACTAGTTGCGGGTGGTTTATTAGTAGACAGTCTCACTTAAATTACTAGTTGTGGGCGGTTTTATTAGTAGACAGTCTCACTTAAATTACTAGTTGTGGGCGGTTTATTAGTAGACAGTCTCACTTAAATACTAGTTGGGCGGTTTATTAGTAGACAGTCTCACTTAAATTACTAGTTGCGGGTGGTTTATTAGTAGACAGTCTCACTTAAATTACTAGTTGCGGGTGTTATTAGTAGACAGTCTCACTTAAATTACTAGTTGTGGGCGGTTTATTAGTAGACAGTCTCACTTAAATTACTAGTTGCGGGTGGTTTATTGCACATTATCTCATGGATCAGATCATGCTCAGGCGATACACGCTGTTAAGAAGCCTATCAATGAGATTGATGAGTGTAAAATACAGGTTGCGCTTAGAATTGAAGTGTGACTTAAGCTCTAAGCAGGCTCTCTGTGTTTGGTACTGTAACTAAAATACAATCCACTCCTACAATAATGAGAATTCAGAACCTAGCCAATTTGCTTGTTATAAAAAAAATTTCTTTAAATTAATGACCAAATAGGTACATGGACAGAGGTGCATATACAGCTTAGGTAAAAATTATTAGACCAAACTTTTTTTATAAGGGTTTCTTCTATCTTGTCACTACAGCCACTTGAAAGAGTTCTCTCTTGTTGACCGGCTTGGGTTCCTGCATCCTGTCTTTGATTTCATTCCAAGGATTGAAACACTGAAATCCTTATGAAAACTATATAAATGTCTAACACAGAGTTTACGTGTTGAATATTATACAGGCATGAGACAGAGAAATTTCAAAAGAAGAGGAAAATTGCTACCAGTGAGGGAGCGTAGCGACCGAACTTCCTGGGGGTGGGTTCGGGAGGGGGGTTCCCCCTCCCGCAGAACATTTTGCAATTTTAGGTATAGAAGATTCACGATTTCTTTGGCTGCAACTTCGTCAAATCAATCTCGTGTTCCAAGTCTACACACAGTGAGAGTGGAAAATATTTCGAGAACACACAACGAAAACACCGCCGAAAACACCTCCGCTATGTACATAGAAAAAAAAAAAAAAAAAAAAAAAAAAAAAAAAAAAAAAAAAAAATGTTTTTTTTTAGAATTTCAAAATCCGCGGAAATCCGCGGATCCGCGGAGAAAAATCATGCCTGATTATATGTGTTTAAAATGCAACCTTTAAGTCAAACTAACCCTTTGTGAAACAGCACCCTGGTCTATAAATACCCACTGGTACTGTAGGAGGTGGTCTATATTTTGTAGTACTAATGTATCCAATGTGGTCTATGGTTTCTCATCCATGATCTACTTGCTTCGTAGGCTAGCAACATGGCTGCATTGGCAGGGAAGGCTCGTAATATGCAGGGGTAAACACCGCTGAAAAATGATGATATACCTTCAGATAGGAACCAAAAAAGAGGAGAAAACAAAAGGTAAACATTTAAATATAGCCAGTTGAAATTGCAATTGGGCATTAATAACAAGACGTATCAGGACAACTACTATATTCGCTGTTACTTTCGCGCGCTTAATTTTTCGCGCTGAGTGGCCTCAAAGAATGTTCACAGGTTCTTGAATTCGCGCCGCATTTCAGTAAGTACGCAATTGAATGCACCCAATACATGAATAAAAAAGCTTGCTCATATATTTGCGCGTTTTTAAATTCGCACCTGCCGATCTTCGCGCAAAATATGCGAAAATTAATGTACCGCGAATATTTCCATGATTACAGTACTCCCTGAATAAGTATCCCCCGACGATAAACCCCCGAGAAATAAAGTTAGGGTTAGGCATAGAGTAAGGTGGTAGATTTTTTGTAAGGGGTATCAGTCCAGGGGGTGGTTGGCCTTGAACCATTACAAGAATCAATTCAAGATAAGCTTCAGGTTCAAAAGTAATATTAGAGCTTCCTTGAATATTGATCTGAAACATTTTGTATAATGTTGTGTAATAATAATAATAATAATAATAATAATAATTGGAAATTTATAATGCGCAGTTTCTATATGTATATACTCAACTGCACATGACATAGTGAAAGAAGGATGAACAATACAAAATATTATAGTTTAATCAATACTAAGGGGGAACCTGGGTCTGCATTACAATATAAACATCTATGAAAAACTTGCCTGTAACAGATAGGTTTTCAGGTTGTTCTTAAATACATTGATTGATGATGCATGTCTAATTGTGGCAGGGAGACTATTCCAGAATTTGGGGGCAACGCAAACAAAGGCGAGGTCACCCAGAGTAACCTTTGTTTTACAAGGTGGAATACTCAGCAGCATGGTATCATGGGAGCTACGGAGCCTGTAGGACTGGGTGGCTGATTTTAAGGTCAGGTATATATACACGTATGTATATAGAAAGTGTCCCAGAAAAAAAAAAGATACCCATCTTTGAGAGCCGTGTATTAAAAAAGCATAAATATTGGGTCACATGTTGTTTTTTTTGTATATATAAAAGAATAACTCGTATCCTGTTCAAAGATATGAAAATTATATATGTGCTGTAATGGTTAACTGAATGTTGAGCTTTAAAAAAAATTGTCAAAATCAACTTGAACCAAGTTCTGGCAAAAGCAACAATTTCAATAGTCTAAGTTATCTTCTGTCCCTTTAGAATGGACTTAAAAAGGCTTACTTCAAACAATAAATGAATGATCAGGAAGTCATGGGTAGCTTCTGCAGGCCCAAACTTGGTAAAAGGTGATTATGAAACAGGCTTTTAAAAGCTTAAGTGCTCAGTCATCCATGAGAGCATATGTCTAAGTCTTTAAAAAGAGATAAAATTAAGTTCATAGAAGTAATACATATCAATACGAGGTTCTGAAAGTTGGGTATACTTTTTTTCTTGGACACACTTTATAGAAGTTTTACAAATATAAAATTTACAAATTATAGTTACCTCTTAAATCAGTGAATTAAGCAGAACGGTCAAATACTGGGAAGCCACTAACCTTCATTCTTAAGCATTTGTGTGAACGTTGGAAGAAAACCAGGCATCTTGCCTACTAGAGACTGGACTTGAATTCTTGATTTGACGACATCTATGGGATAGATCGCTATCCATAGAGAAGCACCCGCTACACCTCCTGCTATAGTTAACCTTGCAAAACCTGTATAAGACAAATGTACCATGATGTTATCATTTCAATCGATATGACTCAACATTCAAACTTTTTTATTCGGTCTTGATTTACAATTGTGGGGGTATGTTTGCAAGAAGAACTATGCATGCGTATGATATTTTCTCAATAAAGCAGTTCCTGAGATGGCAAGTTAATGGAAAGAATATCAAGATGTGTATGGACAGGTGTAGAGACTTTATTATTTAGCGTAATAATTGAACCAAACTGTCGAAGGACAAAATGAAATATGGAGGCAGCAGTGGTATAATTCGGAGGTGGATATGTACTGTGCCCCGATTTGTGTAGAGGTCTGAAAATTAAATGTTTAAACATCTGATATTCATCATCAGGTCCAGTGTCCTTTGACACAGACGGGTATAAATCTTCATTTTTGTTTTCTCTCTATTTCTCACTACTTATGCTCATAAATATCTACCCATCATCAAAATGGCTCTTGATAAATGTTTACATTGAATCTATCATATCAAATTATTACTCATTATACAGATATTAAATCTTTACTATGCACCTTGATTGTGATTGAAGGTTCTACTCACTTAAATCTTCTTTTGTCTTTCCTGCTGGCGTGAGTAACGTCTTGCTCATCTCATACCCAAAGAAGAATGCAAAATACCCTGGCATCTCCCTTAACCACGTACTAGTGAGGCCTTGAAACAAGCCTAATGGTCCGTCCACACGAACAAGGTCTTTGGTTACTTGCCATGGTCCACTGTGGAACAATTAATGAGTTGAATGTTATCAGGCCCTACTTTCCATTCATTATCTATATTTTGTAGATCCACTATGTGGAGAACCATCAATGAGGGGTTAGTCATGAACCCTAGAACATAAAACTGATTTGTCTGACCTTGAGAAAGCTAAAACTTTGTATGAATATGTGATGAACAAAACTAATATTGAAGATTTGTGAATGAATTACAATAAAAAGGCTTCTTTTTTTTAATACTGCAACTCTTCCTATATGCCAAAATAAAAAAGTTGAATGGTATTTTCTACCCATATGAATCCTCTACACGGTGTACATGAGCAACTAACTTTAAATAGCACACCCCTCTTATGAATGCAACAAATATTACGACAATGTATAGCTATCGAAATTCTGACATTTCATTTTTTCTTAGCTCATCTATAGAGTATGCTCTTTTGATAATGCATAATATATTTTTTTAAATTTTTGTATCTTTTACTTCCACCAAAAAATGACTGGCCATCGAATCCAAGTTCCTTTTTTGGGGGGATCCATAATACATGTACAACAGAAAAAGATAAGACAGGCTTAACAGAATGAAACATTGCAGAGTGGAATGAAACTTACACTTTTTTGTGAATTGTTTCGGAGGTAGACATGATCTCACTCATAGCCTGCATACGACATTTGACGAGCTCTGTCGGACATAGCACCAATGAAGAAAAGAAAGCAGCGCATGACCCACTAAATGCCTTCTGAACATTAGTCAAGTCCTTATCCTCCTTTACGCCAACCACCTGACAAACTGCTTTTTGGCAGAGTCCATAGCACATGAATAGACATGCTGTTTCCCCAACGATGGCAGCTAAAGCCGGGGTGGTGCCTTCAAATAGGCCCCTGACACCTTCACGACCTACAGTGTCTCTCAAGCAATGCATAGATCCCTTGTACAGATGGGGATAGGTTTGCATCTTAACTTTGATCGTGTCAAACGGTTGTCCAACAAATGTGCAAGCTACTCCACCTGTCATTGATACAAATTAAACAACAACCAATACCGATAGTTGGAAATATATTTACCGTAATAGGTTTTTCACTGAACAAGAATACTTCATGTTCTGAACTTGGTATCGTGCCGTTAGCACAAAACATTAGACCTCCTCTAGATAAATTCATCAAACTGGCATAGGACTATGGAGAAATTGAGATAGAACTTTTCAGAGAAAACAAATTGATTTGGTGAATGTACGAAATCAAATAAACACATTAAGCTTCTGCAAAATCAGAAAGAGATGTTTTTTGTTTTAATTTGAGACCTTATATCTAATTGCCAATATGTGACCATTAATAATTCATAACTTTCTCATTCCCTTTCTATGTTGAGATCGATCGATCTGAAAGAGTAACTAGTCTACGAGGACCTTACTTAGGAGTGACTCACCAATAGCACCAGCAGTGAAATCTACAGCCGCCTCATACAGTTCTATCATTCTACTTGAAGGGGTCAAGGAAGCAGATTGTCCTGAGCCGTGAGATGCCATTTTCGTCTTCTTTGAAGAAAACATACAAAATGAAAAACAAAAGGAAAACAAAAAATAGAATTTTTCAAACAAACAATCAAAACAAACAAAACCACATTCACATCCCAGATACAGAAATAACCAACATAACAAGGCTTTATCCTCCAATTTTCCCCTCACTTCTCGTATGTGCGGGTTCACTAGACTCTACTTACAAATCATGGGAGTGGAACTGGAACTTGTGGTTGTGGAAGGACGTCTCCGCCACTGACAAAATGAACGGGAGCGAATGGACTAGAGACTTATTTCAGAATTCAGGATAATGCCCATAATAATAAACTTGCAGAAGTAAAATCACAGCAAAATTCACACACAAAAAAAGCAAACAATCTGTAATCTCTGACTCTGTTGGCACTTTGGACCAAACGCCCAAGCCCACGGGTCGAGGGTAGCGAGCATCTGTCTTACGCCGGTAGCAGCGGCCTGGCAAAGCAATGCGAAGTCGGTGAGACAGAGTCTGCGTCGCACAAAATCTCGAGCAGATGACTCAATCATGTAACGTATTTTTTATTATGAATACGGACGATTGTTTATTCAATTTAACTCTAATAATTTAGTTGATATTACTGTAACTCTATTTAAAAAAAAAAGGTATCATTCATAATATATGTTACATTCCAGGTTTATAAGACGAAAAATTACACTTACAGTTTTGTGTCGCAGTCGATCAATCAATAACAGGTCTTATTAATGGTATCTTTAAAATGGAATATAAAAAGAAAAAACTTCAACACCCTTGAGTTTGAAAATAATTATTTGGCAATTACTTAGGGCCTGGTGCCAAGTTAACAAACAAACAAACAACAAGCACAACAAAATCTAATGAAATAAGACTATAACCTCCGCCATTCTCATTATGAACCATTTTAAAATGAAGTTTTATAGTGTTAGGATTTTTTTTATTTTGCAGTAAAAGACAATGTCGGCTTTCCTCGCAATTCAGAATTTTTAAAAACTTTTCATGATGGGGATGGAGGGGGATCTGTCAAATTTCCTGTTAAGAAGATCGGGTGACGGGGCCTTTCAAAAGCCGGTTAATGATCGAAGTTGCTGGACTTCCCCTTTCATATTGTTTTCTTTAGTATGTCTTAATATGGGGCCGGGTGGAGGGACTGGTGTATATGCATCCATTATTCCTGGTCGGCAAGTTTATCAGCTTTCATTGACTTATAAGAATTTGAATGAGAGATTTTCCGGTTCTGAGACCTATTACGTCAAATATTGATTAAATTATCAAATATATACTTTCGAGGTAAAAATTACCGACCTATTGCAAAAAGAGTCATTGATAAAGAATCTTTATTGAAACAGCACTGCGCCATCATGAGTTGGTCGAGCGTATACTTTCATTGTCAACTGCTTACAGATCGATGGGACCCAGGTTCGAACCCCAGTCAAGACTTTCGGATGGTGTAATTAAAGGTCGTTCCAAGACATAAATGATGATCATTATCTGTTGATTGACTCGTCTGTCAAAACTAAACCAACCACCAATCTCCTTCTTTGTTTCCTTCTTTTTCCTCTCCTTTCCACTCACCCCCTTTTCCCCTTCTCTTATATAGCTTCTCTCTCTCTCTCCCCCTCTCTCTGTCTCTATCTTTCTCTCTCTCTCTCCCTTTTCTCTCTCTTTTATTTCCCCCACTCTCTCTCTCTCTTTCTCTCCCCTTTCAGGGGTCATCATATCCTTACATTTCTGCCGATGTTTTTAACTAGTAATGTCGATTTTTTTTTTTTTTAATTATTATTAGTAAACTACATAATAAAAAGAAAAAATAATTTACAATCAATTTGACATTTTCAAAACCACGGATCGGATGATCGGGCCATCGGTTTGAAAACGATCCGTCGGAATAATAACTAAAACCGACTTCTGCATACACATTACCACCAAAACCGTTTAAAACATACTCGGGTATTATACTAGCTCGTAACCGTAATAACCTCATCCTAATAATTATTCTGTTATTGGCCTATTAGCTTAATTAGCTCACACATAAATAATTTATTTTCTTTTTCACCTTGTCCTCTCATCTGAAATTCAAAACAATACGCTTGTGTTTCCATTACGCCATCATGATCTCCCGTTCTTTCCCATAACGATAAACAATTATTTTTGGTAGATTCCTAGTATCCATTCGCTTTGGAATAAATATTTGAAGAGTTTGATTCCAAAAGGCGGCTAAATCCACTTATGTCACTTCCGAGAAAAAGGCATTTGTTTGCAAAAATTTGTACAGGTGTCTATGGGAAATTGAAATTTAAATATATATTTTTTAATAATTGCTTTCTGAGTCTCGGTTTCAGCTTTTGTTTATAGACAGGTACCAGTCTCAACAATAGGCGGGTATCACTAACTCAATTTTCATCAAAAGTGGATTTAGCGCCGTTTGGAATCAAACTCTTCATTAATTTTTTTTTGTTGTGTTTTTGCTTAACATAATTTCTAAGAATGGTCCCCAAAACTGTGTGTATTCTACATAATCCTCTACATAATCCTATAAAAATCCTCCAGATCGACGGAAAAAAATTATATTAAATCCACATTCTCAATCCTATCATTATCTTCCTTTTTTTCTCTTAAAACCATCATCATTGACGAATAATTACCGGTACTCAGTGATTATGAGCTTTAATTTTAAAGATTTTAAACTGTTTTTATGTTTGAAGAGCTTGCAAGCAAAAGGGGCTTAATCCACTTTTTAAAAACTTAAGAGGAAATGGCATTTGTTTACCCGATTTTTTACACACGTCTATGGAAAAGGAAAATTACATAATGCATTTTCTTACAGTTGCAATCAACAATTAATTATAAAAAAAAACAAAACAAAACAAAACAGGTACGGACCTGAAAAATGGCCTGATATCAATAACTTAATATACATTATTATATATCAGTGAAAATCTCAACAAACAAAATTATGAATTTTGGATCATGTTTTTTACTTAATATTTCTTCTCCCCCCCCCCCCCCCTCTTTCTGATATAGGTATAGTTTAGGTTGATATTATCATAGCGCTATAGGGACCTCTCGACTGAAGTGGACTAATATTTAGCCTAATTTGCAAGCGTTTTCACATCTCTATTTTTCTATTATAGAGTACCTGTAGCCGGGTAATAATATAAGCTGCGCCACTGAATAGGCAACTAGATAGTCGGCGCATTGTAAATGCTATATATTATTATTATTATTACCTTAATTGAGAGGGAATTAAATCCGTAACCTTTTCTTTTTGAAGATGTTTCAATAACTAGCAATTATTGTTTGTATAACAGTAAAATGCGTTTGAATTGTCAAGCATTTATTTCAAGCATATATTTTAGGCCTATCCTTTCACGGCTGCTTTGCTGCGGCTTAGAATGTTGATGTGCGGTGAATATGAGCCGCTATCGTTCTATCCATAATTCCCATTTAGACGCTATTTCACTTTATAATATATTCTTATTCAAAGGGAATTCATCTCTGCGGCGGTCACAACTCGCCGAAGGCTTCGGGGCACGTGCATGCAACGTAACCTGCGTTGCATGTACGTTGCATGCAACCGCTGTGGGTCGATTTCGGTATTGCAAAAATTTCCTGCACTTCGTACATGCAACGTGCCTGCAAGGTACGTGCACTGCATGAATTTTCTACAAAATCCATCGTAGGGAGTTGCACGTCGAAGGTACGGCGAGTTGTGACCGCAGCATGAGTGCATATTTGGTTATTCTGATAGTTCCACGATTTAAAAAAAAAAAAAATAATAAATGGGGGTTTATTTTGTTTTGTTTTTTGTTTTTTGATTCTTCAAAATTTTAGTCAAATATGCTCAAGTAGAATAAATCAAGCTAATTTTATCAAAAATAAATTTTCTCAAACGACTACATGGGGTTGCCACTTTCTTAAAATTGTAAACTACCAGGACTCGTACGAAAAAAAAACAACAAACAAACAAACAGATTATAAACTGCAATAGCCGTGAAATATGCATGCATCTGCTTAGAAAAGGTGCATTTTGATTGCTAGAATTCTTAGAATGCAGTATGCATATCTTATCTAATTATATTTCGGGCAGGGACGTGAATATGTAATTCGAATCAAATTAAAAGGCCGGTTTTATAATATAAAAATATATATTCCCAAAAATATGTAATTAGACATAGTACAGTAACGAGGTACTGTATTCAAACAAACTGTTGAACTTATAAGATGAAGACTCATCGTATTATTGATGAACATTTAATTTACAGCATTGGATCGAATTTGACCTTAATAAAAAAAAATGCTAATTCATTAATTGGCACGAAAGTGAAGATGCTGGTAAATGAACTATAATATTAGGTCATGTAGGAAAATATTTCTAATACAGTGTTATAACCAAATAGAATAAAATACTTCAATGACTCATGAAAGTTACAGTAGAGCTTCAACTAAATGCAGTTCTCAGATTGTACTCTTTCAGAGGTTTTAATTCACTCTGGATTACTTATGGTGTCTATAGTTGTTGAATCCAATGTAAATCGCAATATAAATAATTCCAACTTTACTTCGCTAATATCTGAAAATTCTTTCTGATGTAGTGTCGATGTACTGATTCACAAAACTATATGCACGGAACTCCTCTTTATTTATAGCGCTTTGCTCAATGTTCCTTTTAATCGATAGCTTTGAGTGATTGAATATCAAATATTAACAAATCTGCTTTTCGTTTGTCATTGCCCCAAGCTTCTCTCTGCTTTTATCAAAGAAAGTGTAGGCCTCTGATCAATTCCGCCGCGGTCCTATATTCTGAGGCCCCTTTAATGGCCTTGTTTTCACCAAAGAAAGAGTATCACTTCCTGCGCGGTCCTATTTATTTTGAGGCCCTTTTAAAGGCCTTTGATTTTTACCAAAGAAACAGTATCACTTCAGGCATGGTCCTATTTATTTTGAGGCCTCTTGCCGTTCTATCATTACGCAATTCCAGTCTGTTTCTCGCTTTCTCAATAGCAATCTATAATTTGTCAATTCTGTCCCCACTTATCAGTCAATCGTCTAATCTACTAACTGTATAGTCCCTCTCCTGTTTCTCCATCCATAGTTTTCGAACCTGTAGTCATTATCCTCTATATCGTAAAATCATACCAAATCTTCTACTTGTAGAATCACATGTAATTTCCGTATTCTAATTTGAACTCCTTTCAAGTAAGCATGTATTTTAACCAAAGAAATGGTATCACTTTTATGTGAAGAAATAGTATCATTTTATGTAAAGCAAAGTATTACGAACAAAGCTCGACGATTTCATGTCACGACTGGGGGGGGGGGGGAACGGAAACGCCAGAAAGAGAAAATAATACACTAAAAATTCGCATACTTCGCACATTATGCAGAAAGTAATAAAAATGTTTGCGAGCGCGAAGCGCGAGCCGAAAAATCGTCCCCCGAAAAAATCGAGGGGGGGGGGGACACGTCATCCAAGAAACAGACCATGTGACACGGGGGACACGTCATCCCCCCGGGATCGCCGCCAATGATTACGAACTACATAGTATGCAACTAGAACATGCAGTCTTTCCATTACTTTGTCCTATTCTTTATTTCAAAAGCGCATTAATTATAAATGCCAAGGAAGCGGATTACAGCTTTATAAACATTATACACTATTCCTTATGTTTCTACATTTTTTGTCTTTAATATCTCTGCTTCGAACTAAAAATCAATTTAATTCAATTCAATATCTTTCTTTGTCTCCATTTCATTAAAAATACATATGTTTACTCTTATTACTTTCCCATTATTTGTTTGTCAATATTCCAATATTTTCGGTCTGAATTCATTAAAAATATACAGTAGTGGCCAAAATTATTAGAACACCTGAACCTACACAAAGTCTATGGGATTATCAATGCCCTAGTTCATTTGCCGAAATCAGATTAAAGTTATCTTTTGTGTGTCATGAGCTTTCATGACTTTTTAGCATAGGGTCTTACGTATATGTAGACACCAAAGTTAGATAGTTTCGACCATCTGGTATATGCGCAGCATTAAAAACAGTTGCGCTATGCGCATTTGGTTTCCCCATAGACTTGTGTATTAAACATGTAGTCCAGATGCAAAAAAAAGTAAAATGCCAATTACATATGCCGATTGCTCAAATAGTATTTGAGGTAGAAGTGTGAAACTTAGCAGGCTTATTTATTCTAATATACCTCAAATACGTACTAAGTTTCAGAAAATATGGTCAAATGGGGAAGGTGGATTCGCCCCCACCGTTGGTGGTGAGATGACCAAAATAACCATGCCAATTGAAGGTTAAGACTTTTTTTTTTTCATTTAGGGTACATGCAGGTAATATGGGCCAGCAGGTAATATGGGCCACCTGAAGCAAATCATGTCGTGACCGGTCGACGGTGACCGGTGACGCGGTGTGAGCACCATAATGTTGTTCATATGAAACTGTATACGTAAATATATCTCGTGAGAGCATCTAATGCCGAAATTTCTCTGAGAAAATTGCTGAAAACCAAAAAGGTAGTAAAACTTACGGCATTTTTTTTACTCTGAGTAAAATTTGATATTCACAGAATGTGATGGTGAAAGAGTTTTGAGGGGTAACCTCAATTGTTTTGTATATTTAGTAAGCTTATAGTTCATTTTGATCATACTAGGTGTACAGGTCAATTTGTTTTAGTGAAGGGGTGCAATGTTGCATTGAATGATTGCCTGACACAGCAACATTAATGCAGGTAATATGGGACATCCAAAATGGCGGAAATGATCTGGTACTTAGTATCGGGAATGAGGCATCAATTTCTTTGCTACGATTTTTTTGGGTATATTCACAGTAATATAATTAATATAAATTACTTATTGTGCTATATTGACTTGTATAATGAAAATAATATTTAAATAATATTAAAAAAGAAATAATATACAAAATACATAACAATGAACTATATAGTCAAAGATTTACTGAAGGGTCTTATAATTTCAAATATATGTTAAGTTAATGATTTTCAACATTTTAAGCAAATTCCAGACATGGTAGAGTCATTGTATGTTTTTAAAACGTCATTAAATACATGTGCCAATATTACTGCACATGCAGGTAATATGGGCACTTTGGTAATGACGTCAACATTTGAATATTGCAGACAGGGGGTTGGTGAAATTGTTTTTCTCACAATAAAAGTTAGAGCAATAGTCAATTGATCTCTATAACAAAGATTAGACTGTGTGTCATTTCGTAATTTTATGCAAATTAGGCAAATGAGCTTAGGGGGCCCATATTACCTGCATGTACCCTAATGAAGACACTCCTTGTAAATGTATATTTTGTAAAAGGAAATTTCATGAGCAATTCATATATGTTGAAATATTAAGGGTCATTGGAACGGGGGACTTAAATAGGCACTGAAATGGGCACTGAATTAAAAAGTTGGGGCCCTTCAAAAATAATTTTAAAATCTCCATATAAGATGTAATTACTTCACTCTGTGTTGTTATGAATGCCATTTTTGACATCCTCAGGAAATTTCCTTTTTAGAATATATATACTTTTGTAAGGAGAGGCTTAAAATGTTTAACGTTATGACACTTTGAACCTGAAAGGGGCAAGATTTTTTAGATTTTTCAATCGGTGGTGTAACATAAAAAAAGGCTACCTTGGGGGCGAGTTCCCAACGCATGGCTTTGTTATTTAGTTTTTAAAGCATAACGATGATATTCGGAGACATTCCAACCAATTTATAGGTATTTAAATGGTCAACTGAATGAAAATTACTAAAATCATTTAAATATGCTTGGTGTTCTAATAATTTTGGCCACCACTGTATATGTTTACTCTTATTACATTCCCATTATTTGTTTGTCAATATTCCAATATTTTCGGTCTAAATTCTTTAAAAATATATATGTTTACTCTTATTACTTTCCCATTATTTGTTTGTCAATATTCCAATATTTTCGGTCTGAATTCATTAAAAATATATATGTTTACTCTTACTACATTCCCATTATTTGTTTGTCAATATCTCCAATATTTTCAGTCTAAATTCATTAAAAATATATATGTTTACTCTTATTACTTTCCCATTATTTGTTTGTCAATATTCCAATATTTTCGGTCTGAATTCATTAAAAATATATATGTTTACTCTTATTACATTCCCATTATTTGTTTGTCAATATCTCCAATATTTTCGGTCTAAATTCATTAAAAATATATATGTTTATTCTTATTACTTTTCCATTATTTGTTTGTCAATATTCCACTATTTTCGGTCTGAATTCATTAAAAATATATATGTTTACTCTTATTACATTCCCACTATTTGTTTGTCAATATCTCCAATATTTTCGGTCTGAATTTATTAAAAAATATATATGTTTACTCTTATTACATTCCCATTATTTGTTTGTCAATATCCCCAATATTTTCGGTCTGATGGACCCGCTTCGGCTTCTTTTACTTTCATATTATCACCATCATCATCATCATTAGCAGTTCTTTTTATATTTCTCTCATACTCTCTACCATGGTCTTTGCATATCTTTATATATACCGTATTTCATCATCTTTCTTTATCTTTGCATTTTCCCCCTTTGATATCTGTATCTTTCACTTTCACCTCTTCGTTCTTTCTCTCTCTCTTACTCTTACTCTCTCTCTCTCTCTTCCATCTCTTTTTCTCGACCCTCCTTTGTACCTTTCCCTTTTCCCTCCTTCATTCTTAGACTATCAACCCTCTTCTTTCGTTCTGTATTTTAATTTATATCCATTTCCACTCTTTTTTCTTCTCCTTGTCCCATCTCCCCCCCCCCTCTCTCTCTCCATCTAAATCTCTCTAACATCATTTGCTTCTTTTCAATACCATATTTATACTCTATTTTGTTGAAATAATCCTCTTTATATTGTTTTTATTTTTATGTACATGTAATTCTATGTCTCTATTATCCATCCACCTGTTTCAAAGTTGCTCTCTGTATATATCATTCTCTTTTTTCTTTTCTCTCTCTCTCTCTCTCTCTCTCTCTCTCTCTCTCTCTCTCTCATCCATCTCCTCTCATCCCTTTCCCACCACTCATCCCTCTTTTCTCTCTCTCACAAACACACACACTCACAACCACACACACACAACTCTCTCTCTCTCTCTCCTTCTCTCTCCTCCCTACCTCTCTCTCTCCTCCATCCCCTCCTCCACTCTCTCACCTCATCCCCCCCTCTCTCTCTTTCTCTCTCTCCAACCTCATCTCTATCTTTCTCTCTTTCTCTCTCTCTCTCCATCTATCTCTCTCTATATCATCGTTTCTATCTCCCGTCTTTGACATCCTTCACTCTTAGATATCTTTTCTGAAAATCAGCCTCTCTTTTATTTTTTGTTTTTTTATTTACATGTCTCTATTGTCCATCTACATGTTTTCTTAACTGCTCTCTCTCTCTCTCTCTTTCTCTCTCTCTTTCTCCCTCTCTCTCCCCCTCTCTCTCCCTCTCTCTCTCTCCTCCATCCCCTCCTTCCTCCAATCTCCCATCTCATCTCTCTCCTCCACTGTCTCTTTCTCTATGTCCCTCTTCCAATGACTCCCTTCATTCATCTCCTCCCATCTCCTTACTGTGAGTCACACGTCACCATTTCGCTTTGGGATGATTATAATCAGCAATCCTCCTTGCTATTCAAATTAGATTTGCTCCCGTTGTCCCTGGCAACGCGCAAATATCTCAAATCGTTGGAGCGTGTATGTATACCCGCCTAAACCTAGTAGCGAGATGATGTGAGCAAACCAGCCTCTATAGCCAGGCTTTTATTAACATCAACAGATAGATTGCAGTCCTAGGCATATTGCAAAAAACCAAAGACAAGACTCTTCGATTTATTCTCTTTGTTTGATTGAAAAAGCACAACCCAATGTTGCACCAATATTTCGCGAAGTTCATTTTGTAGGGAATCTTGAATATCAAAATTAAAACACCAATGATAAAGATACATGTATCATCTTCACTGAAAAAATAAACATATAAAATGTTGTTAAAGATTTGAGCTGCAATCGATAGTTAGATTTTATGTGATTACTGATCAACGACCATGAAAAGATAATTTTCAATTTTGTTTAATGCAAGAATTTTCCAGAATCTGATACCGGTAGATAAGATTTCATAAAAACTTATCGGGTGAGGTACTAAGATACATACCTACAATTTTACTACATATAAAATTAATTTATCATCTTAATTGATAATGATGGTGTATGCGAATGGCTTTCATTTTCATTCGCGAAAGTGTTATATCGGTTACCATGACTTCCATTCATTCGAGCTCAGTTTAATGTCATTAAGTGTTTTATAGATCACGCTAGAGGTTTGCTAATTCGGCCAAAACGTGTCTCAAAAAATGTCAAACACACGACGCAAAAGGATCAGGAATGAGAGATAAACTGTGTTTCTTATAACGCTTAGTTGAACACGACAGGTGTATTGCATGGCGAGGTTCACATCTACCGCCGATTTAAAATCAAATAGCGTGGGGAAATTTGCAGCTGACGGCGCTTTGGGAAACGACTGGCGAACCGAGGTTACTGATAAGAGTTGAAGTGGATGCAGTAAGAGGATACCGATTTCACCATCATCATCACCAGCCCCATCACCACCATCACCTATCTAATCTCCCCTTATTTTGTCTCTCCAGCGAGTAAAATCATTCTCTGCTCCTGACAAGCGCTCATGGCCGTCTCATCACGCATCGTCATTGTTATGGCAATATGACGGCAACGCTTTCTATGCTTCGATACAAAGATGCGACGACCCAACCAATGCCTTCTTTTCTGTGCTTGCATACAAACGACATGATAAACACCAAGTAGCTGAGATGAGCTAGCCAAACACACAAGTGGGATATGAAAAGTGGTTGGAGCCACGGGATCTATTTGACTCCTACAGCGGCCATTTTGTAATCGGACTCTAGAGATTTGCAATCATGGAACTTTGAAGGAATTTGAAAAACAGGTGGTTCATTTCGTTTCAGCGAACATCTTCTTGCAACGAATGAAGATTTTTCCTTGGAAGGATTCGAAGTCTTGGATGTGTTTTCAAGTGAAAATAAATCCTTAACTGAATTTTTCTTTTGCCACGATGACGATTGCGTTTAAACCATCATTTTACTATCATAACGTTTTCAAGAGATTTGCCAGCGAAAAACTGTGACAGTCAAAAACGGAAAGGAAATATTTGTACAGATCTTTTTAATACTCCTTGATTATATTCCTACAAAATAACGCGGGATCAAAAAAGTGTCAAATTGTGATTTGGGGTTGAATTTCGCTGCAAATACGTTCTTTTGTCAAATCAAGAAGATAGTCATACGTTTAGTGATATAATGAATAATTCAAGAGCAAGTGAATAATAAATGTCAGGAGCCGACAACAAATCAGATATTCTGCGAAACTCTACTCCTTCATTTTGATATTTCACACGTTATCGTGAAAATCACAACACTCTAGTAAATAGAAATCTGTCTAAATATTCTCTCCTACGTGAATGATATCTGTCGATAGAAACGAATCGGAAATAGTTAGAGGAAAGTGATTTCACGGTGGAAACTGTGAAATAATTCACATCATTTTCCTCTTGACTCTACTAGCAGGTGGATTTGAGGCTTTGCATCTATCTTATTTGTTAAGAGGGCAGCTGGACGTCACAGTATGGCTGGATAATTCGTCTGTGTGGAACCTGTTTAAATCCACCTGCCTAGCAACGCTGTCCATCTTTCATCGCCTAATTCATCACCGATTTTAATCCGCTAAAATGGAAATGGAGACAAACTCAGACATTTTTCTTGCAGTGAGAGATATTGACTAACAAGGAAAATGTCATTTTCTCATTGATAAAATATGATTTATCAGGGAAACAGCAATCTCAATATTTGAATATAGTTCGACATGTATAACTATGACGTGAGATTACTACGTAATCCATAGGACAGTTTTCTATTGACTGTTTGAAAGTTTTTTCTTTTGGTATAAATTCGTTTTATGCAACCGGATGTATTCAGGAGGCAACGAATTTTTATTCTAATTCATTTTGATTATGCATGCGCTTTTCATCTGGGAAATATATGATCATATCCACAAAGACGTTCATTAAGAAACAATTATACCAAGCTATTTGTGCTTCCCTTTCCTTTTTGTGTGTTTCAAAACGTCTTTTCCACCTTTTCTGAAGAAGTGCTACAATCTGAAGAAGCATGACTTGACCTTTCGTAATGTCAAACAGAAACAAGTTATACAAATCACTTTTTATCAAATAAGAAACGATTTATAATCGTAAACATTGTATACATTTGGGTGCCTTGTGTGAATGAATTTGAGATCGCAACCACATTAGTGATCTATTTGATCAAGCCGCGGGACTACGCGTTTCTTGAGCAGTGTCCCAAAAGTCTTTCTCCTGTCAACTTGACTGATCATCAACGATATAAAAATCCGCCATTTTGGAACCTGTGGCGTGAGTATGCTGACTTTGGGGGATTGGCAATAACGTTCACCCCAGTCCGTGTTCGTTCGAGTCTTCGCAGGCGGGAATCATGGAGAAGAAAAACGAGGAGGAGAATGAACAGGGTGATGATGGGAACGTTCAGCAGTTCTCAAGTCAACAGGAACTGGTTCCTAATGAACATGATCATGGAGGAGGGGAGAGTGACTATTCTGATATAGACGGGGTAGGAGGTACAGGTGATGGTGATGAGGAGGAGAGGACAAGGAGGATCAGTGCTATGGGGAGGATAGTGGGCACGCTGCAGGTAAGATTTAATTTACTCAATATCTGTTGTTTTGTGTGTGTGTATATATATATATATATATATATATATATATATATATATATATATATATATATATATATATATATTATATAAATAGTGTACAATCTATCGCGCAATATACTGGATTGTAAGTACGACAAATACTAAATTATCCCGAGTGCAGTTTTGTTTCTCCGAGGCCGCAGGCTGAGATGAAATAGATCTGCACGAGGGATTATTTAGTATTTGGAGTCATATAGTCCAGTAATGTTGCAAGATGGAGCGTTCACTATTTATTATAGGAAATAGACCCCTAGATCTTTGACCTTGCCTAATCTGGTTTTATGTTTGCCAATTCTTTAGTGCTAATTAAGCTATTGTGACGTATATTGTTGCTCCGCGTATCCATTGTTATTAACTTTTGGGCGCACCATTTTACTGTTATTACGCGCTAGCGCAACAAGGCAATCGATACTCTCCCCATTCATTTAACACGGGCTTTACCCTCCAAAAACCGAAAGTTATATTGTACATATGTACAATATAACAAATTGAAGGTAGGTCACGTGGTACTGACCTAGCCAATCACAACGCGTATTTTTCTACCACTATTTACTATATATATATAAATATATATAGATATATATATAAAATGTAAGCAGACAACTACCCATTAACATGGCTCGAGTTTCTTGTGAAAATGTAGATGAAAGACATGAAACATTTATATATATACAACAAAGATACAACAAAGCTTTTCGAAGCTTTGTTACGAAAAGCTAGCTTAAAGTCCAGCTTAAATTATAAATCTGTGACAAAAATTCAACCGTGGCATGGCAGGCAAAGAGTTAGCTAATAATATGTATACCAGTCAAAAGTAGAAAGCCTATAGTTAAGAATTATTCTTAATTATTCTGATATAGGCATATATCTACTCTTAAGTTGTAATGCATAATAAAACTTTTGAAGTGCATGCAGAGTAAAATCTATAATATCTCTCTAAAGTACTTACCAATCCCATAATTTGACTGATATGGGTTTACTGAAACGATACTTTCAAAATACCAGGAAAGAGCTGAAACTAATCGCATTTACAATGTACAAAAGTTTAATGAAATGAATTGCATAAATAATATATTCATTTGCGATAAAGTGCATTAACTTAATTACCCTCGATCAATCTTCATACGCCATGTACGCGAACCGATCCTGCGTGGCTGGTATAACTAGTGGTAAATTGCCATTTGGTCTACACCCGGTTTGACTAATGCCCGTTTGGTCTCATCCCACATCGTCTAACCACCTTTTGGTGTAATTGTCATTTTTCCTATTTACCATTTTTTATGATTCCCATTTCATCTTATGTCCAAATAGTCTAATGTACACTGGGTCTAACACCACTGAGTAAATTCTTGTATATCAAATCGGTAATAGACCAAATATTCCTTTAATGCAATTAGACCATTTGGCTATTAGACAAATTAGTCATTACACCAACTGAGATTTAGACCAAATGTACATAGACATAGGGGAAATTAGACCAAATTGTTAGTAGACGAATCGGGTTTAGCCTATTTGGTATAAAACATTCAGAGAATTGGGTTTAATTGCTGTCAGACCAAGTAGATATATACCTACACTTAAACAGCAGTGGTGTTAAATTGGTGTTAGATTAACACCCCTGGTGTTTATATTACTCTCAAGGTGTTGCCCTATACTTGTATAAACACCACTGGTGTTGATTTAACAACAATTTAACACCAAAGTTTTTGCAATAATAGAACCACGATCACCTCCCTTCTATCCTAAGTTCTCATTCTCACGTCTGTACAAGTTACATAATCATTATACGGATCAGATAATACAAAACTTCTAATGAGCTATAAAAGAATTCACATAATATGAAATGAAATGGGTCTCATATCGTTTTGAAAGTTCGGTTGAGCCGAAATTGGAGGGGGGGGGGGAGGCTGAACATGCAAAAGAAAAAATCACAAGTACATGGTCATTGTCGCGTTTTTGTATATGTTTACTAATACAACTGGGAGTGGGACACCAAAGTTCCTCAAATCCCCAGAGTTTGATTTCGTATATACTGAATGTAGTTACATGCATTTGTAAATATGGAAAACAATAGCTCCAGTATGAACTGGATCGTTTATCATAAAAGAAAATAATAAATAAGTTCTGCGTTTAAAAGAAAAGAGAGCGAACACATGATATAATCTCTTGTAACTTATACATCAGCAAGATAGTGAAAATATATTCAGATGAATAAGAATATGACCCTCGTCTCACACTAATTGTTGGAGATAAATGTATTTTCACAAAAAGGAAGATCAGCTGACTCACTGTCACAGAAATGTCAATGATGTTTAAATCGATACAACGACACAGAACAAGGACAAGATAAAATTGTATTATATGTAAAATAAAAAAGTCCTTGCTTTTGCAAACACATGTTAAATCGTTAATTTTGGTATGCCATAATATGAAGACGACACAATTTGACTTAGGAACCGTGGAAGATACCTCTCTTTGCAATTTGCAATCCATGAAATTAAAAGAGCGATAAATAATAAGGAGATAGCCGGAGGGGACATAAATTTAATCAACGCACTTCCTTCATACTTCGTCACCTCAAGACAGCGAAAGGAAGAAAAAGATTGTGAAAGAAAGATGAACAAACAAAGATAGAAAGAAAGAGAGAGAGAAAAAAAGGAGGGGAGAAAGAGAGAGAGAGAGAAGAATAGGCAGAAACTGGATAGAGAATACGAAACAAAATTAATAGATAGATGAATCAAAGGAGGGTGAGAGAGAGCATGATAGATAAACATGATGCTAGAGAGAGAGAACGACAGAAGGTTTTGCATAAATTATGATGTGTGTGCGTGAATGTGCGTTCGTGTGTTATGTGTGTGTGTGTGTGTGTGAGAGAGAGAGAGAGAGAGAGAGAGAGGGGGGGGGGGGGAACAAGACTTTTAGTAATTTTACACGATGACGTTATAAATTTAGGCGTAGTGATGCAGTTGAAAACTTTAATTTGACATTTATTTACCCCTCTTCTTTTATTATTTATTCATTTTTTTCTTCTTTTTTAAACACGAAACTCGTTTTTCCGAACTAGCTATTGAGTAGGCCTACATTCAAATTTTTTGCAAATTCTTGTCAATGTTACAATTCAGAACAAGGTTACCAATTGAAAATTATCAGAAAAATATATACATGAAGAAAATCTTTAATACAATAACTGTATTTGCAGACATGGCACTTAATTCTTTATTTTGCTGAAGTTTAGAATATAGAACACAACACACCGACTAGCCTCATGGGATGGATCCTATACGTAGGACGATTTAAACTGTGAATATTCAAAGGTCAAGGGCCTACATCGATTTCCAGCAAAATCTTCATTTACACATAGAAAGAGAGAGATTCAAAGAGCGAGAGAATGAGAAAGAGAGGGGAGGGGTACATAGAAAAATGTGATTGTGCTAGAGATGTACGTAGAGAAAGATAGGGGATAGTAGGGGAGAATAATGGAAAGATATTAGAGACAAACACAACAGCGAGGGAGAAGAAGATAAACGAAAAGACATGGTATCAGAGAGGTAATTAGAGAATTAAAACTGGAGAACTAGACACTACAAAAAAAAAAATAACAGGAGAGAGGTGAAAGATAAAAGTGAAGGGGATTGATATAAATTTGAGAGAGAGAGAGAGAGAGAGAGAGAGAGAGAGAGATTGCAAGAAAGAGAGAGTCAGACAACACATACACAACAAGAGAGCATCGATGATTTATAATAACGCAAGCCGGTGAAGTAACCTAACGATATTTCGTCTATAAATTTGACAGGGTATATCTACCTACAAGGTAACTACAAATATCCTTGAAAGTAATTGAATGTAGAAATTAAAATCTGACCAATGAAAAACCAATCAATTACCCTTGAATGCAGCGTATCGATCATGTCATTAAAAAAAAAAAATCTTTTTTTTTCCGTCTACCAACCAAACCTTTAAAACAAGCAATTCACTTTTCACCATTTATTTCGAGAAACGATTGTCATCATTATGATAATCAACGCAACATTTTATTTAGCTACTCATAGAATGACGAATAGATCAAAGCATAATTAAACGATTGTCATCATTATGATAATCAACTCAACATTTTATTTAGCTACTCATAGAATGACGAATAGATCAAAGCATACTAAGGGTTGTTTTGCGATCAGCGTACACAATTTTGTCTCACTTGACCAAAAAAAGAGAAAGTGTTTTGTTTTCCCTCAATTTTTGTGTATGTGTTCTAGACGTGTAAACTGATATTGCTCTTAAATTTGGAGGCATGAGGTCACCAAATTATTTTTCTATAGGGGTTCAAATGTTTTATTACACGTAAAGTCAATTGCTTCATTTTCGGAGAGGACGTTTTTGACTGAACGTTATTTGACAACATTGTAACGCGTACTGTTTGAAAAATAAGTGGATGTGGGTGAAGTAAATATTATAAGGTTGTTGCATATATACAAGTGTTCTTACAGACAAAAACATTGTTCATCATGTGATGTCTAACTATGCGTAAAACCACCGAATTCGTAGAGGACATTTTTTGACGGAATTGGCACTTCATTTTTGGTTAATAATCACAAAAAGTCAAATTAACTGTATAGTTTATTCAGTTTTTAAACAATCGCATTTCAGTAATCAATTCTGATTGGAAAAATAAGCATAATGATTGCTAATAATAAAGATGTGCAGGCTCAAAATCAGAAAAAATAAAATGAGACAGTAATTTATAACATTCACTAACAGCATATAAGCCCCCATAGCCCCCCCCCCCTTTTTTTTGCAATCCTTCACAAAGTTAAACATTCCCTATAATGTTTATCCTGATTATGAATATAATTCCAGAAGTAGGCCGCTATTCGCCAAAGGGGATGATTTGATAGGTTGATGATCATGGAAGTTTGCAGTGTGGTTATTACCACCCTCCAACCAGGGAAAACTTCGTATAATTGAACAAATTTTTACAAACAAAATGAGCAATCTTTGGGGAAATGTATTGTAAAACCAATCGTATTTTTGCGCCTCATGCATGGGCCTCAAAATCTGGCACACATTTTCTTAACAATTTGAGTAGCCTGAAGACAATACAATATCCATACATACATCCAATTTGGGTGAGGATATTATACGATTTCTCCTTGATTATATCAAATAGCCATTTAATAAGGGCTGAACATAGACCAATAACGGTCGTGATTTAGTCTAAATATCCTGTAGGGCACTTGGTGAAATTGCTTGGATAAAGATATAAGGATTTTAGTATATTCGAAACGCCATCTCCTCTGTACATTTCGACATCGTTTCTTCTCAAAATAATAACAGTTTAAGATGTGCATTTGGCACGAATATAATGACATTTATAAGGTTGATAACATAATGCAGATTGACTAGGTCTAAAAAATGGAACTTTTTTACAAAATTAACTGACAAAATAACTTATAATATATTAAAACAATTGGGAAATGAAATGAAAAGTTATTACGAACAAATTATAAGAATATTGAAGAAAGTTGACCAGTTGTCTCACGATGTGCAAACGTAGAACGTTTGCACATCGTGAGACAACTGGTCAACTTTCTTCAATATTCTTCACCACGATGAACCTCTTCCAGTCTAAATATAAGAACTCCAAAATATCTTCAAGAAGCAGTTTTGTGGAAGTTAACAATGTAAAGAGTCTTTTGGTCTTTGTATAAATTATTGTATTTTGATTTATCTCTAATAAATCACTTATCATGATTTAAGTGTGAAAAATATAAGTCAATGGATTATCGCAATGCTATTTCTGATAATATGTCATAGAGCATGTGAACGATTTTGGACTGACGCTCTTTTAAAAGGACATGTGACTGTTCTGTAAAGTGAACCTTGTAATTTTATTCCCAAATCATGTCTATTGCTCTCTAAATTTCTCAATAGTCTTTGTTTTAAATAATTATTTCTCTAAATACATATCTGATATTTCATCACATGCGACGCTAAAGACAATTGGGTCTTATCACATATTCTTTCAGGTAACATTAGCCGAAACCAATTAATACCATTGAAGTAGTTCTCAAGACGTCACTACGTCGTTATCACTTGAAAATGAGATCTAAAATCATTAAAAATGTTTTATATAAAAAGTCAGGATCCCGGCAAATTACATCAATATCTTTAAAATCAGAAGACCATAGCTAATTTACCAGGACCGGGACTTTTGATTTAGGCCTGTTTAAGACATTTTTAAAGTAATATTGTGCAAATTTGTCTTGCTTTGTAGATCTCATTTTCAAGTGATTGTTTTTTTTTTTTGTTCTTCTTCTTTTTGTATATTATATATGATATTTTAGATTTATCAAAACAAAGAACGAGCAAGGACATTTTGAAAACTACTAAAGTATGACAATAACATAAAATGTTCTCATACGCAACACGATATCCATGCAAAATGATAATGCATTTTGACCTTTCCAGCAAGAAAGCACAGGAAAAATTATACGTAAATTATTAATTATAGTCCTAGGCGAAAGTATTAGAATTATGAATTAACGACGGGTTATTATCACGGAAAATACCTTTTAATGGGCAAAATAGAAATTATGTATTTGGACTAGGAGCGAGAGTGCAATGCACAATGATATGACTACGGCCGATGACAGCGGTTTTGGTGTCTGAGTAATTATCGAGCAATCTCCCCCAGACTTGGGGCGCAAACACAGCGTCTTCCCTGAGGGAATGATGAAGCGACCAGAAGATTTGCATAATAATTGAACTCTTATTAAATCGGTCGAAATGTATATATTGTTACTATTATTTTACCCGTGGTTATCTTGAACATGAGTTGTATCGCATGTACCATGTGTACGTAACCAGACCATTATCTTGAACAAGGAAGGGGGCCTTTTGGGGATCCATTTTTTTCTTCATTAGGAATAAAAAGAATAAAAATTAAAGGATCGTCGTTAAGACTCTTTTACCTGGTTTACAAGTGGTTAGGTATACAGTGATGGATCAAGGATTTCATAAGAAAGGGGGCCGAAAATTGGAATTTCAGATTTTGATACACCCATTTTCTTTCCCGTCACGCGGGGGGGGGGGGGGGTTGGAGTTAACATCATATATGTCCCGTGGGGAGGGTTCAGTCGGTCAATCTGGAATCCGCGCCTTGAGTATAAGATTTTTTAAACCTTGTATTCGCCGAAATGAAATATGTGGGGGGGGGGTGAAAATAAATGAAGTGATTTAATATAGGCCTACTATTATTGATACGGTAAAATATTTCGAAATGCAACATAGACATTGTGATTTCTCTCAAAATTGATATTATTTAAACCATTTAATTTTGAATCTCGTTCATTTTCAATCGGAATTTGAATTAAGAAACAATAGAACATAAAATGTACTATACATAGTATATCAACAATCGTAAATATGTAGGATATATCCCTAATTAATGTCCATAAACTTCAACAGGTATATCTGATTATGGATATAGATTAATAAAACACAACATATTTTTCGGAACATGTAGTAGCTTCAAATTAAAGATGGATTTTGTAAATACTTTGGATTTTTTACTCAACCAGTAAAGCAACTCAATGCTTGGCACAATTCCTCATCATAATTATATGGAGGTATATGGAAGGTCTCATTTTCCAACTTTAATTACAAGAAGTAAGACTATTTAACGATATTTTTAACGAGTGAAATAGATTGCGATTATAGCCAAGTTGAAAATATGATGGAGGATAAAATACAAATTATTGTTGCTATGGAAAGCAATGCTTTTCTATAATATAATTTTAATGTTATTGGACAAATGTGATGAAAACATCAATAATAACAGGCCCACTGTACAATCCTTCGATATTGTTATTAAGTGCACAATTATTCAAAATGACAAATTTACAAATTGCCTTGTTATAGTACAGCAATATTTAACATCTGTGTTGATACTTATACACTAATTTACACTTTATGGACACGGAAGAGGTCAATTTGACCTGCCCCCTTTTTTGTGTACAGTGTGTACATGAAAATATGTTGAAATCTCTATGTCATGTACACTGTCCGTCATAATGGTGGAATATTTTTTTGCCGCTATAGCGACATGATTTTGCTCTGACTTTAATTTCTTGAATATGTTTGTCTCTGCTTTTACATTTTGGGACCCTGGCTATGTCTTGGACATTCTTCCAACCCTTCACGTGGACCTTTTTCCAAAAAAGTTTTGTCAACTCCCCTGATGCCCATTTTTGGCATTTTTTCTCATTTTGGGGCCCCTTTTTGTTTTCCCGGCTGATCAAGCCCCCCTCAGTCCTACCCCCAGGAAACGCGACTGCGGTGTACTGTTTTATATTGTTCTTTAAGTTAAATCTATATTTCTGGGGACAGGCTAAGGTCTATTGTCTAGGGGAGGGGTTGAAGTAAAAAACGAGATTGGTGAAAATTCGGAATATTTTATTCCATCTTTATGCTGAAAACAAAAGAAATTAAAAACCACCTTTAACCCTTAAATATCATCATTTTCCCCTTAAATTTTGTTTAGCCTTGATGACAAGGCTGTAAATAGTCATTATTGATAACATTTTATTTTGATTTATGTTTGGTTGAGATTTTACAATACAATTTAGGGAAGATAGAAATTTCCATGGTGTAAAAATTGATAAAAGGAATGTTGAACCCCAATCAAAATAAATTTTGACCCCTCCCCTAGACAAAAGAGTCGAGCCTGTAACCATAAATCTACATTTAATTTAAAGAACAGTAACAAATCTCTACCTCAGACGTGTTTCCTTGGGGTAGGACTAAGGGGGCCTTGGTGGGTCGCGTGAACAAAAAAAAGGGCCCCAAAAGTAAGAAAAAATGACGAAAATGGCCATCTTCTGGGGGTTAAAAACTTTTTTGAAGAAAAATACCCGGGAAGGGTTGAGAGAACGTCCAAGATATACCCAGGATCCCAGAAAGTGAAAGCGGTGACAAACACATTCAAGAAATTAATAACGGAGCAACATAATGTCGCTTGAGCCAGAAAAAAATATTCCACCTTTATGACGAACAGTGTATGTGTGCACTCACTTGGCGGATCTGTGGTGTGTAACACAAAGACTTACGATTGATAAAAAGTTATGATTGATTTTTACTCAGTAGCCTCATCATGGACAGGATGCTCCAAAGTTGATGATCTTAATCCTAACCCTAGCCCTAACCAAACTCTTAATCATATCCAAATCCTAATCCATGACTGTACCTGCTTTCCAAATGAGGCTACTGAGAAAAAAAAATCAATCGTAACTTTGTGTCAATCGTAAGTCTTTGTGTTACACCCCACTGGCCTGATTAGACTCAATACTTTAAAGGGGCGCTCATTACTGTGCACAAACAATAATTATGCCCCCGAATGGAAATGGTATTGTGTCTAAACCGCCTAGATCCGCTACCGATGTGTCATACGTGTGCATGAACTGAATGCTCCCTTTCCAGCATTTTCAATGAACGTTGTTACAATAACCATGGTAACACTATCCCTTTCTGTTCTATATGAAGGTGATTAAAGGATGGGTGACACGAGGGGGTGCAGAGGAGCCCACTAGGAGGGCAGATTCCTTCTTGGAGAGGTTCGCCTTAGGGGGTCCTCAAATGGAAGAGGGGCATCACATATCAGGTGGAGATGCAACAGGTGCTGGGTAAGTATTCCTATCAGATTTAATGACCCCTTTTCACAAAGGTGTCATAAAGTTAAGCCTATCTTAAATCTGTGGTTTAATTATTATGGGTAGCAAAATGTGACACAATCCGGAACAGTAGATGTTGATGTATCAGATTTTTTTTTGTACTAAAACTCTTAAAAAGTGCCTGGGAATGATAAGTACAAGAGGTTTTCCTAAACCTTGAAAGTATGATTCCAGAACCCAGTGAACATGTTAGGAACAAAACAACGTTGACAATTTTTGTCATTTTGCTATTGATAGTTAAACCACAGATTTAAGCTAGGCTTAACTTTAGGACACCTTTTACTCCTGACGATGATCATGACACGCTGTTCGAAAAATATATGTAACAAATCGACTAAACATCTTATCTTAGTTATATGAAAAAACTATGTAACTAATAGTCCCAAACTCAAAATTTGCCTAGAAAAAAAGAAATTCCAACCTTTCTTTTAAAGAACTACTTTGGTCACCAATTTTTCTTTCTTTCACCTCCTTCTCGGGTATAAAACGCCATGATCTGAGGAACCCACGATCAATTGGAACCCCCCCTACCCCCCCCAAAAAAAAAAAAAAAAAAAAAAAAAAAAAAAAAAAAAAAATCCGTTTTGGACAATAAAATGTGGGCTTTTAAAGAGCTCTTTTTAGTTCGATTCACAAAAAACTCTGTTTTTTCTACAGGTTTCTATAGTTGTTCCTTTTGTGACTTATAGCTGTTTTTTATTAGCTGTCGGGTCCTGCACAAATGCTACAATCTTTGCACATTTATTTTAAGCAAACACGAGATCCATTTTACAATTTAAGCGAAAAAAGTAAACACGTTATCATCGATGAACGAAATACACACTAACAAGACATAGTCTGTACATCAATTAAATCTGATTCATTATTGATTATGACGGAGTAATGATTAAAGCGATATTTTCTCACAGCTGACTTGTGATACTAAAAGCTCAATCTTAATCATTCGCCCTAGTTTTATTCCATTCCAGCATTTTTAACGCCGTTGCTAGGCAACGACCATGTTTTCTAGCATGTCTAACAGTAACACACATGAGTTAGGGCTAAATGTTTGTTGTTTGTCAAACTGTAATATTTTTCCTTCATAATATATGATTTGAAAATTCCCTATAAACAGAATTCAGTGACACCGCCCTGGGTAGTATTTTTTTGTTTTTTTAATCTAGATTTTTAGGAAGAAAGGAAGATTTTCATGCACGATGCAGTGGGGGAATCCAGGATTCGGATTTTTTATTTTTTATGTATTATTATTATTATTTCTTATTTTTTATTTTCATTTATTTATTTTTTTTATTTTATTTATTTATTTATTTATTTATTTATTTATGTATTTATTTATTTATTTATTTATTTTTATTTATTTTTTTTGGGGGGGGGGTGCCGCCCCCAAATTTTCTGATTTTAACATGTATACAGTCAATAAGTAGTTTTCATAAAGTAAGGGGTGGGGACGCACACCTGTTGCACTATCTGGATTCCTCACTGCGATGTGCACAAGTATCATGCTATCAAAAAAGTTAATCTCCTAAATATTCCGCATATACCAATCTGGACCCCGTTGCATAAAACTTCTAACCGGAGTTTTTTCCGGTTAAAATCTGAAAACTCCGGTGAAAGTCCGAAAACTCCGGTTACAAAATTTTTCTGGATTTTTTACTGTTTTTTCCATTGCATAAAAACATACCAGACTTTTCAAAAGTATTAATGCAATAAATTTTTAGGGAGTTTTAAAACTCAGGTTGAATAACCTAAGAAATAGGTCTATATAAGCTGAGATTTTTAACCCGAGAAAACTCGGGTTAGAAAAAAAGTTTTATGCAACACCACCCTGCATTTTTCAGTATCCAAACTACACCAAAAATCATTTTCAGATTGTGTCCCGTGCATGGTTACTAGGTAACATAATAACAGTAATAAATGCATTGATGTGTCGTGAGTAGGAGTGGAGTTGACAAGGCGAAAGAGATTTATGAGAGGAAAGGTTGATCTGGATAGATAGGTCATACATCATCAGAACAAAGTTGTGAATAAGACCGCTTCAAATTGGATCTGGGGAGGCAGTCCAAAGTCAGCTAAAAGGTGAATTCGTTACTTCACCAGATCGAGTAAGAGTTTTTATGACTGACTTCGAACGGGCGGGTGCAGGCGAGAGAGCAGGAGAAAAGCCCCCTATAATTTTAAAACCAATCCACTCATGATTGTACATGTTAAAATCAAAGAATTTTCAGCAGTGAAATTTATTTTCGAATCCTGGATCCGCCACTGGATATGCTGAGGAAGATGAGGTTGATTAAGCTGGCTCTTTGAGAGAGAGAGGGAAAAAAAAAAAAAAAAAAAGATCCTTTGGTCTGACTTTTCACGCAAATTATTGAATTGAATTGAATAATTGAAATAAAAAGCCTAATCTGGAAAAGTCACTGGATCAGAAATAGCGGGCTGTTTCAAATGTTGGTCTGATGTGAGACCGCCTATTGTCGGTCTACATGTAGACAGCTAGTCACTAACGTGCAGGCTTACTAAATCAATCTTATGACGTCATAGGGATGTGTATTCAGGGAAGATTTATTTTCATTTCCATCAATGCATTTCCATCGGTAAATGTTGTAAGCGAAGAGCATAGGAGTGGATGATGGATAGAGGGAGAGAGAGAGAGAAGGGAGGAAGGGAGAGGAGTGGTGGGAGAGGGCAGGCCCTTTTATTTCATTTACTTATCTATTCATTTAATTCTATTTGTATTGTATTTCGAATGGATGAGACGCACAGAGAGAGAGTGGAAGAGAGGGAGGGGGAATGGACGTGGTGTCGTTGGAGAGGGAAGTAGATAGAGAGAGAGGGAGAGAGAGAGAGAGAGAGAGAGAGAGAGAGAGAGAGAGAGAGAGAGAGAGAGAGAGAGAGAGGGGGATAGCCTCGAGAAATAGGAATAGATGGAGATAAATCGACCGAGCTATTATTATGTGCGCGTTGGAGAAAGAAAAATATTATTTAATGTGAAAGAGCATGAAAAAAAAAAGGAAAAAAAAAGAAGAAGAAAACAGATATACAGAAAAAGACAAGAAGAGAGAAATAGAGAGATAGAAAGAGAGAGAAAGAAGGAGGTATGAAATTTGTATGGAGGTAAGGGAGGAAGAAACGTTTATAATTTTGCTTCAATAACGATATAATATAGGTTTTCCCGGGCAATTTCAAACTCTTTGCAATCGAATTCGTTTATGTTCATTTAATTTAAACGATACCTCATGGAGCTATCGGTTAATTGAATTAACGTTTAGATTTTTAATTGCGATCACATTTCGGACGAAAGTGCTTGTGAGAAATGTCAAATTGATCGGAGATAGTTTAAACTTGACCGGGAAAACCAAAAGTACAACGCGACAACTCCAAATAATTTGCTTCAGGTGCACAACAAAACAGTGAAATGGCGCTCAAAATCATTGTGGCTCTACATACGATAAATAACAATGAGATATAAATCTATGTGTCCATTCTTGACCTGCATGCCTTGGCTAGATAAAAAGAAGTTTCTTGATATTTGCATTTACATTCGATACCCGAATTTTCCCTCATCAATCTTGTTGAGTCGAATCGAGACGAATAGCATTGTATATGTGACCCATATCTGATTAGTATTTAAAGCTCTGACGCACTTTTGATCAATAATATCACGAAAAAGAATAACTACCATCATTTTCACAAAATATTATGATGTACCGTGAGTATACTAATCACAACAGGTTCATATCCAAGATATCATGAGGGGAGAGGTGAAGATCACCAATGTAAGATTTTTATTTGTCCTAGTTTTCTTTAAGGGGAGGGGGCAGCACCCCCTTTTGATCAATTTCTGGCACTTTTTCTAAAATGTGGGCTTAGAGAAGCCGGTCGACTCCCGCCTCTTGGTCAGAATGTATATTTAGAAGCTCTATATTGTACAATATAACGGAATGGAGTTGAACAGTCTTGAGTAGATATGAGCCTCTTAGGCCCGAATTCTCAAATGTGTCCTAGCCTAAGTTAAACTATACCAAACTGTGACACAATCTGTCTACGTTGTTCGGTTACTGAATTCTGGAATCGTTCTTAAGTAGTTAGGAAAACTTTTGTATTTAACATTCCATAGCGATCGTTAAGCCACATATAATATTTAAGCTATGGCTTAACTTAGGACACATTATTTTGTGTATATGGGCCTTAAGGTTTATTCCAGAGAGAAAATGAAATGAGAAGTCTTCAAATTGTAAGTATAGAGAGGCAAGTCATTCCGATCGATGGATCAGAATGCATACTGAGAGGTTCTAGTGGACGATTATTAAGTGTCCTCCAGGGAGAAAACGAAGCAAAAGAAGGAGGAGGAGGAGGAGAAGAAGGAAAAGAAGAAGAAGAAAAAGAAAAGAAGTCCCCAAACTGTGGGTTTAGAGAGGCAGATGGGCTCCGGCCTTTGGATCAGAATGCAAATACTGAGAGGTTCTATAGTGGACGATTATTAAGTTTCCTCCAGGGAGAAAACGAAGCAAAAGAAGGAGGAGGAGAAGAAGAAGAAGAAGAAAAAGAAGTCCTAAAATTGTCTTCAGCTGGATCAGAATGCATATTGAGAGGCTGTATAGTGGGCAATCTTCAGTAGATATGGAACTCTTGCAGTTTCCTCCAGAGAAAATTAAGCAGAAGAAGAAGAAGGAGAAGAAGAAGAAGAAGAAGAAGAAGAAGAAGAAGAAGAATTCCTCAAATTGTCTTCAGCTGGATCAGAATGCATATTGAGAGGCTGTATACTGGGCAATCTTCAGTAGATATGGAACTCTTGCAGTTTCCTCCAGAGAAAATGAAGCAGAAGAAGAAGAAGAAGAAGAAGAAGAAGAAGAAGAAGAAGAAGAAGAAGAAGAAGAAGAAGGAGAATAATAATAAGAAGAAGAAGAAGAAGAAGGAGAAGAAATGAAGTCTTTCAAATTGTGGGTTTAGAGAGGCAGGTCGGCTCCAGCTATGCAGAACTATGAAGTCGAGCAATCCTCAGTAGACTCTTAAGGTTTGTTCACGAGAGAAAATGAACCGAGAAGTCTCCAAAGTGATTGAAGCTACTTTCTCTGGAAAGTAGAATCATTTATAAATTCTGATTTGAATTAAAAAATATTGAATCAAGAGACCTTTGTAAATGTTGGCTGTACATATTTTAGACAGGCCTTAAACAATACTTTCAATGCCATCTCTATTCTCTATTGTAATCACATCTCAGATTGTTGAAGTTCAGTGGACAACTTTTTGAATTTATGATTAAGATATATAACGTGAAACGCAATCTGTTAATTACCTTCTTAACAATGGGAACGATATTTAAATGAAAAACACATTGACAATTAGAATTTCGGTCGTGTACTTACATCAAATACTGTAATTCACGTTGAAATATTTTCATGTCATTAAAAAAAAAGAAGAGGAAGAATTTACGGTATTATGAAAGTACCATATACACTCCCAAACAAACTATATGGCTTGATTAAAAGTCAGCTAGATGGAATCTTATCAGAAATGACTGTGTTCTGTGTCCTGTAACAAAAAAGGTTGCGATTAATTGCAAATTTGTAGTTGCTAATCAAGGTCTTTGTTGAATGCACTTCTTGCATTTAAAGCTCATGTATAGTTTTGGGAGAACATATTTTTTGTTTTACTTCCATAGCAGAATAATCTGAATTAATACCTCAAATAACCTCTATGTTCAAAATTATTTGTTATAAAATCCACTCGAAGACCTGAATTTAGCAACAAAACTGTGTAAATCGGTTTGTTTCTGGGCCGTGCCTAAACAGGATCACACTGGGGAGAGTGCAATGTGCAGTGGTTTGTGTGCAAAGTATATGCTATTGATACACAGACTGATACACACACAGAATGCCCACACGCCATACTAGTCAGCAGTGGTGTGGCATGCCCAGAGTTCTGGGGTGAGAGTGAAGGAAGTATGGCCTCATTTTGATGAATATCTCCCCATGTTTATGCTAACTATAACATATCATGAAAAGACATGCATGGCACATGGTTATATTACTTGCCCATGTATTGATATGTTATTGGGACAATATTAGGACAAGTTGAGTAAGTTTTTGAAAAATGCAATTTTCTCTACAACAACTATACTTGGGCTTTAAGCAATTGAAATAGTCATTTCAAATAGGCAATTAAACTTAATCAATTGTCTTACAGGGCTCTATAGTAAAACGTGACTAGAAAATAGTACCAACTTACATTGTCAAATATGAATATAGTTGCACTAACATCACCCTTCGTTTAGTCATTTTTTTTTTTTTTTTAATATAGATTGTACGGTATATATATGAACATGCATACAAGTCTAGTTAATCAGAGACATAACAAGAAAGAAGTTACAATGATAATATCTTATCAGGTATATTTGTCTTTCAATGATGATACTAAAGACAAATATTTTTATTTCATTATTCAGTTGATACATGTCTGTGTTTACAGAACGTTTTAAATTAATAGACAGGCATGATGTAATTTATGTGAACTGATCAAATTTCGTTTATATCATTGTTATAATAAACGAACGAACGAACGAACAAAATTTCCATTGTTCTCAGCTTTGGACGTAATAAATAAATGAAATGAAAATGAAATAAAATACCATATCATTATCTAAAAGTATCTTGGCTCTATAATGTCTAGTAAAATTTTCTTAGATAATCTTAAGTAAACACGATCTAGATAAAAACTCTCTCTCTTTTTTTTCTTCTTTTCCCCCCTACATTTACTTTGCATTTACCATCTATGTATTTTCAGCGCCTATACCGGAAACGCACTAATAATACATTTAGGGTAGACAAAGAAGCAAACGTATATCAGCCTGATTTCATAATGGGCTGAGTCCATTCTTATCATTGGAAAGAAATACAACATGGCAAAGAGAGATAACATTTAATGACTAAGTACGACAGGTTGGAAGAGTAAACAAATTTTGGATTACCTGGGTCTGTCATCCTTCACTGCTTTCATTGCCATGGCAACCGTCGCCATAAGAGCGTTTTATGATCACGCATAAACCTCTTTGTGGTTAGCCTATAGACGGCAGATTTTTTGGAAAGTATTGTAAATTGATATTTGTGTTCGGGAGAGTATATGTTACTGTATAATTCATAAGACAACACTTATCGATTGATTCGAATATTGTTCGTCCGCTGGGTTTTGTAAAACGGTGCATGTTCGCGACCGTATATTGTGTATTCTGCAATTATATTAATGGTCTCTATGTAAATGAGTTATTCAAGAGGCCTGCTTAATGCATGTATAGAAAACCGAAATCGTGACAATGTTTTCTGCATAAATTAATGGTGATATTGGATATGATCAGTTTTACATATTAATAGCACGTATATATTTTTCTTTTCTTTACAAATTATTTAGAAATATAGGAAAATTGTTCGGCCACTTTGTAGCAAAATTTGTACATGACTACTACGCCTATCTTACATTTAAAAAATAATAATAATAATAATACAAGTATATAAAAATAAATGTTCCATCGATAACAATTGGACGTTATATTTCACTTATTTGTTGTCGTATTTACATAACAATACACCAGATTGGTATTTATACCATAACTTTATAGGCATAACTGATTATGGTTTATTGTCTGCCACTAAGAACTAATATCTTACTAGTATTCGATATTTTCTATTTACTTAGAGTTATTTCTTATACCAGATCATAAAAAAAATAAAATAAAAAAAACGATCTTCATGATCTAATCTATTTACTTAATTCTACAAGATATCAGGTGGTGGTAGGATTTGTTAAGTCAAAAGAAAAAAGAAGTTCGCAAATCCGACAACGAAAATCGTTAAATTAATCAGAAAATGAAATAATCTCAGTTACCATTACTTTTATCAATTTGAGATAACGAAAGTGAATGTTTTGAACGGTACACACAATGTACTGTATATGCAAACTCAAAATAAAATCAGTTTATAAATATATATAAATATATAAATATATAAATATACGGTATATTAACAAAAATACTAACCAATTATTTAGGGTTTACATTAATCTATATTGAATTAAATTATTTTGTGTTAATTCCGAGTAAAATAAGCCAGTAAAATATTTCAGCCGTGTGTGAATAAATGTGAAAATATGAGTGGCATCCGTTGAAAGCATTTTTATATTTTATCACACCAAATAAAATTAAAGATGATTTTTGAAAACGGGAAATTTTCCCTCTACAAAGCTGATTACCCGGTTTCCAGGCAACTTGAGGACGGTAAATGGTTATACTGACAGGAACGAGACCATTAAATCTGCCCTAAAGAGAAGCAGGTCACTTTTTGTGTGATAAACGCTTTTTGATGACAATTCCTTATTTCACAACAGCGAATCCAAGAGGGGTGAAATCCAGGAGGGGTCGTATATATATATATAAATATATATAATGTATATATATATAATTCAGGAAAGACGGAGTTTCTTTAGTGCCCAACTACTGTCAACCTGATGATCTTCCGGCAAGAAACTGACGTAGTTGGGCACTAAGGAAACTCGTCTTTCCTGAATATACTGCTCCGTTTCCACGTAGAGCACTTTTGGACGTTCCATGGTCTAACTTACGGATATAATATATTATAATATATATATATATATATATATATATATATATATATTCTTTCTCTCTTTCTTTCTTCTTACTTTTTTTTCCTGTACTTATTCACTGTACAATTTACATAGAATAACAACAAACAACATTACATCAAAATGTTTACATACATCTTAAGGGCATTGAATTGAAGATGCTAGTACTAGATGTTCCTATGTTACAACAAATCAGTTTTGAGAAACAGAGGGTAAAAAATGTAACATACGAATATCTAGTACTAGCATCTTCAATTATTTTACATATTCCGAAAGAGTAACTCCTCCCGCATCTTTTGGTACCATTTTTGTGTGGTATGTCTTTACGCTTGGATGAACACGAGTTTTACACGACACATTGTTACAATGTAACAGATGGCCAAAATGTAACATACGAACATCTAGTACTAGCATCTTCAATTACTCTTTGCTATTCTTGCTCATGCATTTCCTTATCATTATCATGTTGTGATATTTTACGTCATTGTTATTTGATTGTAATTGATTATTCTATCATTTGGAAACATAATACGTGAGTATTGAATCTAATTTAATGGAATTCACGAGTACATGTTTAATAAAAATCTCTTATTGATAAGATTAATTGTATAAAAACATTTTTTTTAAATGCATATACGGCCTAATATCCGTTAATGAAAAATTCCCTTATGGATGTACTATACTCTCAAATTGTCCTTTTTGTGCCTCTCTATAATGATCCAAATCCTGACTCCTCGGTGGTTTTTACTTTTATATCCCTCATTCAATGTCAATAATAATAATTTCATATGATTAGTTAGAAGAAAAATATTTCCCGAACAGCAATTATTCTTATTCGTCTAATTTCAAAGAGGTTATAATTTATACATGCAGATGACGTAAGCATATACAATTGTCAATATTAATAATTAGTTTATTTGGGATTTCCCCCCATTTACTACCTATAATGATCATGAAAAGATAATTTTTTTTTTCTGATCGTGGTTATACAAATGATTATGATCTTTTAGAAGCTGGAGGGGAAATGATGTCATGATCAATAATTAAAAAAAAGAAGTAAAATGAGTAAGATTTTGAACAAGGATATTGCTGTAATGGGATATACTCTATCATTTAACTATAGGTTTGTTAATCCGAAAATGAGAGAAGGTTCGATAATCAGAAATGAAAACGGTTATTGATAAAAGTGTTCATGATTTCGTGTTTGGATTATCGAACTTTATTTATTTTAATATATATGAACCTCATTTATTTCGGCTGAATGGACTAAATTTCACTCTCTGATGAACAGAACGTAATTTATTTTTTTGGTGAATGAATGGTACGTATTTCATTTTTGGAGAACCAAACCCAATTCATTTTTCGAAGAATCGAACCTTCGGCCCAACGAACCCTCACACTGCCTTTACCGGGAACTATTGCATATTTTAACGAACGTGATGCGTATTTACCCGAGGCTAATATTGTCAACTGCTTTTCAGTGTTAGACAACAGGCAAACTTGACAGGCCCGTAACTAGGATTTTTACGGGGGGGTTCGAAATCTGAAAAAGTGGACCTTTTTCAAGGATATTTTTTTCGAGCGCGAAGCGCGAGCCGAAAATTTTGAGTTACACTTGGAGTAAACTATGCATTATCATGATTATAGACTCTATTCAGTATCCGCGAGCACGAAACTCAAAACTGGGATTAATTATTGTGCATTATAGACCCTACTTATAGTATCCGCGAGCGCGAAGCGCGAGCTGAAATTTTTTTGAATCTTAATGGCTTTTTTTTTTATAATTTAGTAATAAATATAAAGGAATGCGAGCGCGAAGCGCGAGCCCCAAAATTTTGAGATAAAAATTGGAGTTTATTGTGCAATATAGAGCCTATTTAGTATCCGCGAGCTGAAAGTTTTGAGCTAAAAATTGTGCCTTATAGACTCTTTTTAGGATCCATGTTGAAGATACATAATAATCTTAGCTCATTAATAATCTTAGCTTAAACCACCCCCAATCTAGCCCAAACACAATTACACCAATTCTTTTGACAAGGTTTGTGTACAGCAGTGTATTTATTGTTTGTTAACTTTACAGTGCGAGGTCGCATAGCGACCGAGCAGGAAAATTTGGGGTTTTAAAAGACATAATTATGAAGTAAAGAAAGGGGCACTTTTTAGTATTTTAAGTGGCACCTTTGAAGAAATTGTCTATTGGACTTTTAAAGGGTAGGAAAGGCTTCTTTTTAGTTTAAAAGGGACATTTTTAAGCTAAGAAGAGGGGCACTCTGCCCCCTGCCCCCCGGTTCCACCGCCTCTGTTAGACCCCAATATCCTCAAGCGCGAAGCGAGAGGAGAAAATTTTGAGCTCAAAATTGTAGTTTATTGTGCATTATGGACCCTATTTAGTACTCGCGAGCGCGAAGCGCGAGCCAATTTGGGATTTTAAAAGACATATGGGGTAACAAAGGGCCGTTTTTAGTATTAAAGGTGCCCCTTTTTAAACAGAAATTGTCCACGGGACGTTTCAAAACTCTGAAAGGCTTCTTTTTAGTATAAAGATGACACTTTTTACTTAGAAAGGGACACATTTTGGTCATGAATAGGGGTACTAAGGTGGGGGTCACTGTGCCCCTGCCTGCCCCTCCCCCCCTCCCCATCCGCCTCTGCATTAGGCCTTATTTCTTATCATTTCCTAAAATTGAAGATAACATCATTTTAAAAATATGAAAATAGAACACAAATGCAAACGAAAACATTCCTGCGAAATGGTTTTAAGTGTAATTCCCCGAGTGCGTAATTTGTTCTGAAAAACATGATTATTATCCCAAATAAAAGTAGCGAGCGCGAAGCGCGAGCGAAAGATTTTACATGTAGGGGGACTGAAAAGCAAAGTGTTTTAATCGTCCTTTCTTGTATTCTATTCAAGTATCTGCTGCATTTCATGCCAAAAAAGTGGGGGTTTTAATTTTTTTTTTTTTTTTTTTTTTTTTTTGTCAAGCGGACCCTGCTTGCCTGCGGGGGGGGGGGGGGGGGGGTTTTCGTTCGAACCCCCGCGAACTCCCCCCTAGTAACGGGCCTGCTTGATGTATGGATTATTTCAAATTCGAATCATGAACAAAGATTGTCCGTTGGTTTACCACGCCACTCTTATGGAATACAGGTGGACCATGCTACCCCGGGCTGAAGTTGAACTGCGCTTGTGAATTTGAGCCACAATAAAGTAAAAGGGTAACTGGTTTTAATGATGACAAAGCGGTAATGAACAAGGGCCCGTGTGACGTTAAGCCATAGCTTAAATGTGTGGTTTAAACCATGGCTAGCAAAATATGACCGTCGTCCGGAACAGAAGATGCTCCAAATTGTATCTTTTTTGCCCTTTTCTGTGGGCCCCGGCGCTGAGCATGCGCCAGATGGGCGTTGCTCAATCATCCTCTTGTTGAACCGTCAAACAGGGAAGCAAGCAAGCCAGCAACTACCATTTTTTAACATCTTTTGGTATGACGCGGCCGGGGATCGAACCCACGACCGGTTATGAGGCGGACGTCTATCCACTGAGCCAACACATCGTTCTTGTTCGATTTAATCGAAATTTTTGGTACTGAAACAATTAAAGAAGTGCATCGGGAATGATAAGACAAAGTTTTAGAGTGTACGATTCCAGAATCCAGTGAACGTGTAAGGAACATAACAACGTAGACAGATGTGTGACACATTTTTTGCTATAGTATCCTAGTAAGAAGAACCTAAGATTAGGTTCTAAGGAAGGTTTAACTACGGACAGCATTTGTCAGTATTGGCCAGAAGAGTAGTGATACATCTAACTATAAAGAGTCTGCATCAAAACGCTTAAACGCTTGACATGACGTACATTGCCATTAATGCCATCTATTGCCCATTTCAATTCAACAATGACTTGACAAAAAGCGCTGGTTAGTCATACATACATGAGAACTAACCATGAACATTAACGGAGGCTCGTTTGGCAAATGTTTTTTGAGATTTCTTACATGCCACCCATAGCCGCGAATACTTAGGTATGTGATATCAACTTTAAACGTGTTGTGTGAGCTAATGATTCATTTTCGTCTTAGATTGCTGTCAATTATTAAAAAATGAGCTCGTTTTGAATTTTAACTATCGGCTAGAGGCTTTTATTATCTTGGATATTTGTATTTTCTTTTTCTTTTTCGTTTCTCTATCTTCGTTCCTACCATGCCCCGCTTTCTTTTTGTGCACGGTTCTCTTATGCTTTATATTCATATTATTCTCCGTTTTTTTTTTTTTCGTTCAAACGGTTATTTTTAATTTCCAGTGATTTTTTTTTCTGATTCTAGTGCTTTCGAAAATAGATCAAATCGATAGAATCAATTCCAAAGACTATATTGGTTCTCTGTTATCAGGACAATTACCTCCACCGGACTAATTACCCAGTCCCCTACATTCCCGAGACAATACCACGCCATCCGGACATTACCACACACCGAGGGTACAATTTACCCCAACAATTCCCCGCATCGGACAATTACCCCCCGGTACAATACCTCCCGAGGACTAATACTACCACCCGAGGACAATTACCTCACCCGGACAATTACCTCTTAATCCACACGACGAACAATTCCGGACATTACCCCTCCGGCAATTACCCCGAGGACAATTACCTCACGACATTACCACCCGGTACAATGTACATCCGGCGGACAACTAACAGCCCGAAGGACATTCCGCTCCCCCCATGACTGCTCCCACGTTGGCATGATGTTGGAATCAAGCAGCGCCCATTCTGAGTCTCTCCTGGTGTCGAAAGTTTTCGAATTATTTTCTACTTGATCTTATCTTAATGGCTTTCTCTTTCTCTCTCTAATTTTCTTATTTTTTCCCTTTTCCCCCCTTTCCATTAATATAGGTTTTCCCGCTCAATTTCATCTTTCGTTCACTCAATTTCACATTTGGATCAAACGATTTAACGCAAGTTGCGATCGCGCTTACGCATCGTCAATCAAATTCATTTTTATTCACTCAAATTCCCTATATTTGCAAACGATTCTACATATCATCAGTACGAATTCACAATAGGAGCATACAATTTCATGTATGTGCACTCATTTTAATTTATAGCTGGCTTCGGCATAACTTGTCTTCTTTCGTTCAAACAAATTCACGAATAGGTAATCGAATTGTAAATAAGTGCATACAATTTTAAATTTTAGTGATACTTCTGTGAAAGCTTATGATGGTATCTCACTTATCATGAGGACAGTTTTGAGACGGTTTCGAGACAGTTATGCAAAGACGTTTCGGAGACGTCTCAGAGATGTATGGCCGAGTCTCCGCGCCATTTCATGAAAAATCGAACATGCTTAAAGGGGAAGTTCACCCTGGAATTTTATTGGTCTTGAAAAATGCAGAAAAATAAAAGAATAATATGAGTGAAAGTTTGGGAAAAATCGACCAAAATATGATGAAGTTATGAATATTCAAAGTTTTGATTCTGTGACGTCACATGCGAGCAGATCTCCTATGTGTTATATAGTGTAAATTCCATAAAATGTCTTTTTTTTTTTCAGAAAAAAATAATTATGTCACCTGTGCGGTCGATATACCATCAAACATATGTTCATATACATAACTATATCAAATTGACCTATTCCTTTATCAAGAACCATGACAAAAAGACAAATTTATGGAATTTACATACACAACCAATGGGAGACCTGCTCGCACGTGACGTCACACAATCAAAACTTTAAATATTCATAACTTTGCTATTTTTTGGTCGATTTTCTTCAAACTTTCACTAATATTTTTCTATTATTTTTCTTCATTTTTTAAGACCAATAAAATTCCAGGGTGAACTTCCCCTTTAAAAGTTTTTTTCGTCGCGACGGAAAAAAATTATCGGGGACGTCCAGTCGCAGAGACGTCTCCGAAAAGTGAGATCCTTATCATTTCGAGGTTCTTACAGTCGTGTAAAAAGCATTTTTGTTTATTTTTGTTTTTTGTTTACAAGTCTTTATGCCAAGATGCCTTCCTTGTTAGGAGATTGATGGCTAGAAATTATCAACCATAATGATCAGAGGGATTTTCAAGAACAAATTATTTATTGTTCTTGTAATGAACTGTCGTATTCATCTGTATTGCGTAAGATACAAAATTAATGCACATCCAGAAAATTACAAACACTGTCTTGCCTGACGATTTTATATTTTATAATTCGTATGCTGCATGACTGAGTCATATTTGGTTTTGTGTGTTCAAAATTAAAGATAGACAAATCCAATACAAGGCATTTAAAAATAGAAACTCGATTGAACATGGAGAATTTTGTACATGATATAAAATCACGAAATGGGAGATTATATCCCTCCACAATCTCAAAAATTGAGGTGCGTATATGGTCATATTCCTGATAATTAAAGAGTTTAATTAAATTAAGTGCACAAAGTAGGAAATAGAATTCCTAGTAATGAAATTGTTTGCCCCAAAGCACGCACGTCGCCGTTTGGTTTTAAATTGAATGAAGGAATCGGGAAATTGGTGCATGAAATTGACAATTGAATGAAAATATAGTGAATTAGTTTGCATCGAACAAAAATGTTAGTGCCGATAAATGAAATTGAGTACACCAAATGAAAATTTGCGTGCACGTAAATGAAATGCCTTGCTCGAATTGAAAACTTGTATGATCCAACCGGCACGAAAGCGGCAGCTGCGTGAATTTGAATGAACATAAATGAAATAAAGAGAGGAAATGATGAAATTGAACGGGAAAACCTATAATAACGCCGACTATCTAGTAAACTATTCAGTGGCGCAGCTAATATTATTACCCGGCAATAGCCATAGCTGCCCTAATAAAGGGCCTCTTTAGCATTCAAGGAATTTCTTCCTACCGGTACCCATTTACCTTAATTGCTTGAGTCAAGTCTGGCAAATTGTAGATTAATATCTTACCAAAGGACATTAGTGGAATGGAGGGGATTCGAACCGCGTACCTTGTGATCGTCAGTCCGCCGACTTATCCATTCGACCACACAACATCCAACCCCTCCTTTCCCCCTTTTTTTGTTTGTTCAGCAGCGCCTTTTTGCCGCCATGAAAACATTGGGGGGGGGGGGGGGGGCTTGCCGCCCAAGCTCCCCCCGTTTATATACCTCATATTCTATTCCCGACGGTGGATTCTGCAAAATCCATGGGCGGTCATCAGGGCCATAATAATCAATTGTTAATGACTCCATAATTTAACAAATAAAGTGAAAAATAACTTATTGTTGATATTTAATTTTACGATTAATCTTATTTTTGCATAAATTTATATTGGCTTTAGTTTATATTTTCACTTTATTTGTTAATAAAGGAGTTATTAATTATGGCCTTTATTGCCGCCCTTAGAAACCATGGGTTCAGACCATGGTTTTATCTCTTTACCTGACTTTTTCGTGAAATTAAACAAACAATGTGGTTCGCGACCACGAGTCTTGCCTGGTTTCGCTATCAATAAAACACGCAATATGATCTCTTGGCCTTTAAGTTGACCTTTTGACCCCTATATGACCTTGGACCTCATCATTCTTATCAACGCACAAGTGGTTATTAACAAGGATAAGTATTACCAGGGGGTGACAAAACTGATGCTATAAAAAATGAGTGAAATTTAGTTAAACAAAAAGTTTATAAAAAGACGCACATTTAAGTTGACCTTTTGACCCCTATATGACCTTTGATCTCATCGTTCACATCAACACACATGTGTATTACCCAGAATCATTTGTACGAAGTTGTGAACACAATTGATGGAAGAATAAAGAAAGGAGAGCAAGTTAAACAAAACTTTAACATTTTTGTAGCATGCATGGCCTCTTATCATTTGACCTTTTGACCCCTACAGATGACCCTTGACCCCATCATCCTTATCAACACATATTTGGTATTACGTAAGTATCAGTTGTACTAAGTGTTAACCACAAATGATGCAGAAATAAAGAAATGAGAGCAAGTTAAACAAAAACTAAAACTTTGACATTTTCTTAACAGACCAGCAGACAACAACACAACAGGAAAATGATTACTAGGTCTCTGCCGAACTTCGGTCAGGCGAAACAAAATAAATGAAAATACGATCAGTCGGAATCAGAGATGAATCAGAGATATTCAACAATTGTGATTATTTTTGTGTATAAATCGTCTCCTTTATGAATGTTCATTTTTGTTTCCTATTGAAAAAAAAGGAAAATTCGAGGGCTAGTTTACATATTTTCTGATGCATAGGCCAGTAGGCGAAAAGAAAAAAGGAAAAAAGCAAGAAAAAAAAAAGAGAGAAGAAAATGAGAAAGAGAAAGAGAAAAGGAAAAAGAGAAATATATTAGAGGAAGAGAATAGAAAGTCATTAAGATAAGATCAAGTAGAAAATAATTCGATAACCAGCGACATCGGGCGAGGGTTATTGTCGGGGGGTAATTGTCCGGGGGGTAATTGTCCGGGGGTAATTGTCCTCGGGGTAATTGTCCTTGGGGGTAATTGTTGCGGGGCGGTAATTGTCCGGGCGGGTAATTGTCCGGGGCGTTAATTGTCCGGGGGGTAATTGTCCGGCGGGTAATTTCCGGGGGTAATTTATCCGGGGTAATTGTCCGGGCGGTAATTGTCGCGGGGTAATTGTCCGGTAATTGTCCTCCGGGCGGTAATTGTCCTCCGGGGGTAATTGTCCTCCGGGGTAATTGTCCGGGGGTAATTGTCCGGGGGTAATTGTCCTCGGGGGGTAATTGTCCGGGGGTAATTGTCCAGGGGTAATTGTCCTAGAACCATATTTTCAGCTCAAATTTATCTCTTCAGTCAAAATTGTAAGAGTTTCATATCTACGTTAGATCAGACAGGGCATTGATCGGTAAATTGCCTCTTGGTCTAAACCATGGGCTCATCAATTATGTCTGCATTCATTTCATCTTATGACCAGTTCGTCTAATTACCTTTGGTCTAAGAACTACTTCACGTATTTACCATTTCGTCTAATGTCCAGTTCTTCCAATATCACTTGGTCTATCACCACATGGTCAATTCCAGTAACAAACTGGTAATAGACCAAATTGTTATTTGGGCAGCAGACAAAAAAAAAAAAAAAAAATAATAATAAAATAATGCAATTAGACCATTTGGATATTAGACGAATTGGCAATTATAATAATAATAATAATAATAATATTAAGCATTTATGATGCGCCGTCTATCTAGTAAACTATTCAGAGGCGCAACTAATATTATTACCCGGCTAAGGGCGCTTTAAGCATTCGAGGAATTTCTTCCTACCTATTAACCTTACTTGGGTCAAGTCTGGCAAATTGTAGATTAATATCTTGCCAAAGGACATTAGTGGAATGGACGGGATTCGAACCGCGTACCTTGTGATCGTCAGTCCGCCGACTTATCCACTCGACCACACCACCTCTACACAATTATACCAAGTGGTCATTAGACCAAGTCAGAATTAGACCAAGTGAGAATTAGACCAAGTATGTATTAGACCAATTGTAAATTAGATACAATTGTGAGTAGACCAAATGGGTTTAATCCATGTGGTATTAGACAAAAATTGAGAATTCGACCAACTGCTTTTAGACCAAGCGGATAAAAACCCAGTGCTCGACTTCATATACCTTATTATATTGGCCTACACTATAACCCCTTCTCCCACTTTCTGTCCCTTCTATCTCTCTCTCTTTCTCTCTCTCTCTCTCTCTCTCTCTCTCTCTCTCTCTCTCTCTCTCTCCTCTTTCTACATGCAATCGATGTAGACCTTTAAGAATTTCCCCTTTTTCCCCTCCCTTTTTTTTTTTTTTTAATAGAATATGAACATAAAGTAATTTACTTTCATTACCCTTTTCTTTCATTCAAAGAATAATGAAACATGAAAATAGTTTTGAAAATGTCTACACTCTAAAAACTGAAGTTCGCTAATTCGCGGCGTTAAGGTGTTTGCTATAGTGACTGCACTTGAAGTGCTAAATCAGTACCTGAAGTTCTAGTTAAGCACTTGCCCAAGTGTTAATTTATCAACAACAAAAATGTTTAATGTCGGTATGGGATTCGAACCGGGTTCCACCTAGACATGGAAGAGTACCGCTGACGTAATAGACCAACGGAGATCTCGCTATTGGCTTTAACTATGACAGCATAGTAGATGATTATGGCAAATTTGAAGAAAGATCATTATCCAACAATATGATCTGCTAGCAATCGTGAGATGTCAATTGGTCCAACGTGCTCGTCAGCACCTCTCGTGCAGGGGACCAAGGTTCGAATCCCAACGAAGTCACGCCGTTTTTGCCCATTTTTGCTGAAAGTTCAGCTCACGTGAAAGTGCTAAAACAGCCCTTTGAGTGCAGTTAAACAGCACTTTGAGGGCAGTCACTGTACAAGCTCTTAAAAAGTGCTGATTTCAGCCTCTGGAGAGCTAAAAACAGCACTTCAGTTTTTAGAGTGTAAGGAGATTGACTTCGTTTACAAATAATCAATAACAAAAGAATAAGTTTCCAAATCAATGCGTTTTGATGAGTCATCCCCAACAAAAAAAAAATTATGAATAGAATAGTAAACTACTACGATGCTTTAAAAATAAACAGTATTTGTATTCTAGGAAAGTCTAATTCTAAAAGGGCTATTTCTAACCTCATGTCATTCAGGCCGGCCATGATTTAGCGGGTGTTTATGAATTCAGGCCAGGGCATTAAAGCAATTAACAAATTCATTCTGGGATCCTTTTTTCATAAACAAAGGTTGTGTGATAATCGAATTGAGTAGTTGGTACATGGTACCTGCTTGTAGCAGCCTCCATCGTTGTCGGGAGGATAGTAGGAGATTGGTAATGTAATTACCCTGAGTGTAGCCATGCACCATCCACCTCCTCCATACAGTAAATGATGCCTTCACGTTACTATGGTTACCGCATGAGCGCGATATTATGTAGACTGCATGCTATCCGTACAGTCTGTGTCAAATAAAAACGTACAAGTGGAAACCTTTTTTTTTAAATATATAGTATGAAGATTGATCACAACTTGGTATTGCTTGGTATTTTCATAAAGCAGGAAAATCAGACTTTCTTCTGCATTTTTTTTCCATCACATTTGGTGCCTTAATTTTTGAGATATGACTAGTTTTCTACCAGGAAGAAAAATCCATTTCGCACACCGTCCCATGCCTTTGTGTAGGTTTCGCATTAAGGCCATGAATTCAACGCTCAAGAACAATAAAAGTGCTTAATTTCAATTTGTTCCTCGTCGCACAAAATTTAGCATAACTTTTGTTTTAAGACAGCAAATTATACTGAACAAAGCGCATCAGCAATGAAAATCTTTTGGCTTTAATTTTGTACCACAAATACACCTTATTTGAAAAGAGTTCACACCTTAATTATTTTCCCCGACTGTACCATTTTTTTTTTTACACAGACTGTATAGCTAAAGAGCGAGAATGACATTCTACGTTGCTATTACTACCAATAACTCGGTGTTTAACAAAACATGGTTCCGTGTTTCATGTCTCTCACCAATCCCTATTAAGCTGTGAAGACGAGCAGTCAAACTTTTATGTGAAATGACTATATCATTAAAGTATGAAATTGAACTAGAATATGATTATGATTATTTTATTAACATGGAAAATGGTCATGAATTGGGGTAAAATAACATAATTATGCACTCAGAATTGTTGGATCAGGAGAGTGAAATTAAGTTAAAAATAAACAATAAAAAATATCCAGACAAAATAAAAGTTCTTAAGGAGAATGCTGTTAGAATAGATAACATTAAATGTGATTTGAAAGTGATGTAATATAATGACGTGGTTTTCAACCACGTCGTTATCTTCAAATTCATTTCATTTTTGTTTGCGGGGGGGGGGGGGGTTCCATTTCGAAAAAAGAACAACAAACGAATGAGTACAATCGATGTTACTTCAATGACAAGAAATAAATTAGAAACAAAAACACTACCAAAAATAAACTGTTTGATATGGTTTTAAGTGATGACTATGACAGTTTTACACAAAAGCAACCCACTCTCCACTATCCCAATCATAAATTTGAATCAATATATATCATGTTTTTTCCGTTACATTGATGGTTAATAATATTTTCAAATTGTTATAAATACATAAGAAACAGTCAATGAAAGGCATAACTTGGGTAATCTTTCTTTTAAAATTTAAAAGAAAGATTATTTAAGTCTTTATTTAATAAAGACTTAAATTGTTTACACATAACACTCAAATTCATTACGCAGCCTAGCAACAGCATTATATACACCGATGAAGGGGGGGGGGGAGCCATTATAGAATGAAAAATGTTTTATTCATCTACCTAACTATGGAACCACTTAAAAAGACGATATGAATAGATGTAGTATGGCATAGCGAGGAGGGCCAGCAATTCAATATTATCACTACAGTCTGTGTCAAATAAAATGGTACAGGTGGAAAACATTTTTTTTATTGTATGAAGAGTAATCCCAGCCTGCTATTGTTTGGTATTTTTATAAAGCAGGAAGATCAAACTTTCACCTGCAATTTTTTTTCATCACATTTGGTGTTGTAATTTTTGAAATATGACTAGTTTTCTACAATCAAGATAAATCCATTTTTCGCACGCCGTCCCATGCCTTTGTGCATAGGTTTCGCATAATGGCCATGAAGTGCTCAATTTCGCTTTGTTCCTCGTCGCACAAAATTTAGCATAACTTTTGTTTTACGAAAGCAAATTATACAAAACAAAGCGCATCGGCAAGAAAAATCTTTAAGCTTTATTTTGATAACACATACTTACATTATTTCAAAATATTTCACACCTAAATATTATTTTTTCCCGACTGTACCATTTTTTTTTTTTTTTACACAGACTGTATAATAGTCGCACAGGTAGACAGTTGATAGGCAAGATAGGTGCAGTATTGCGTAGCGAACTCCGCCATCAACTTGATTAAAATATATAACACGTCAACTAATTACATTTATCCATTTTGCAATCTTCGGGTGACACAATGTAGGAGGAAAAAGTGTGAACAACGTAACGCTGAGAGTGTAATCATATTTATGATATTTTGTTTCTGATCTAGGATACTTTTGACACGCAGTAGATAACCCTGAAGGAAAATTGCTCACTTGATATACTTTGACGTATGATGAATGTAGCATACTACTTATGCCTCTGATCTGCCCTTTTAAAATGGGAATTTTTTTCACGCTTCAATATATTGATTCAATTATGGTTACGATAACTAGATCATATTATTATTGTTTGTGTTAATTTTAAGACACTTTAACTTTACCCTTTGTTTCTCAAATCATTGGCTCTTTTCTAAAGTCCATTTATTTTGCGTCTCACCACTTATAATTGAGACTGAATATCTTTCTAAATTTATTTAGAAACCTGCAGAATTTATCAGCCTGACGTGTCTTGTAGGTTTTTTTTTTCATACTGTTTTCCATATTCCTATTTTTGTTTGTTGTAATTTGTATTCTCTTGTAATCAAAATATATCGTTAAGCCATTTTGATACGTTATTTGCAGTCATGTTGGTATTTAAGTGTTTAAATAATTTATTCAGAACATTTCATGAGCTTTTGCAGCGGAAGGCTTTTGGCTTTATCTTAAGAATAATCGCACTCTGTCAAGTAAGGAAGCGCCCAAAATGTAAATGTAAAGAAGGATATCTGCTCAGCACGAATGTCACAGGATCTCATGTCATTGATCTTAGTGATAAATGAAGATTATCTGACGGTGGAAAATATATAGATTCTTTTCTTAAATTTACTTCATTGTCGCTCAATCTTCATGTGATTTACTGTCGTTAATCAACTTGTCATCACTTTTCATATGGATGACATTAAAAAAAATCTTTATATTGCGATATGAAGGCTCTCTATATGGCATGAATTTCAATTAAATTGGGATTTTGAAGAATTCGTACTAGGATTATCATATATACATGATAATGGAGTCTGGCTACACTATTATTTGTATTGTACTGTTGGAAGAAATAATTTAATTCCGCTTATTAGGGTAGGATAAAACCTTCTGGGCGTCAACGGACTAGTGGGATTTAAAACAAGACATCTTTCTGTGTCCTAATATTTCATATGCCCTTTATCAGTGTTGTTGAGATACCAGAGTTCATTCTAATTGATGTTTTTGTTGTTGTTGTTGCTGTTCTTCTTCTTCTTCTTGTTCTTGTTCCTGTTCGTGTTGTTGTTGTTGTTCTTCTTCTTCTTCTTCTTCTTAGGGTGTGCAGTAAACAATATGGATAAATATGCACGCATTAATGTTGCTTTATACAAAATAATATTGCTCTTTATGGAATGAATTATCAATAGTGCGAAATCGTAATTGGCTGCTATGGCAACAAATTAAATTTAACTTCTAACGTTGTTCAGGCTACATTTAACACAATATCCATGTGGCTTTTTGGTCGTATATAAATCGGCGAAAACGGAAATGTTTAATTATGTCATTTAAGCGTGAATTATTAATCAACCTAAATCTGTTTTGTAACAGTCCATTACTCGATTATAACGCAAAACTGCGCAATGTTTTGGAGGACAATAATAATGGTGTCACGTTAGATGTCATGTGATCGGGAAATCAGCCAATCAGAAACTAATGCTCAACGTTGATGTGTATATATTATCCTGTATACCTTATATTCATAAAGGGTGAAGGTTTGATGACATTAGGTGAGTTTATGAAAGGAGGGGTTACGAAAATCGGCCTCCAGCGCACGCATTTTACAACGTGTCACGTCCCAGTTTCTTGTGTAATTGACCACTACCGACTGGATACACGTTCTTTAAGAGATTTAAGATGTGACCCGATCTCAACAGGGAAAAATAAAGCGTTCAGTCTTACACGCTTGATACACTGTGAGAAAATGAATAGAGCAATATGATACGGCATGGGGATATGTTTGAGCAAAAATTATGACTTTTCACCAAAAAATACAACAACAAAAATGAAGAAAAAAGAAGGTACAAAAATCAGTGCGTCCCAAAAAGAACTATACACTTTTGACCAGGCTACCAAATTAAAAATATATGGTTATTGGGGAAAGGGTTTAGATGTATATAAAGCTCATATTCTCAACTATCATTATGACACAAAAAATTCCGAAAATAACGCATTCTTCAGTGAGCAATGCCCACTTTTATGAAGCCTGCGCAGGAATTCGCTATTCATTTATCACCTTGGTATGGCATGCCAAGAGGGATTCAAAGAAATAATGGAATGAATCAGCAAACAGAGTAATAGATATATCAAAAGTAAGAAATAAACAATCAATATTATGCAAAATGTATAGTTTTTCACTGTTTTGTTTTCATATCATTGATTTTTGCTCTGACTTCAGTTTATTTTTGTCTTTGTTAGCTGATTTATTCCATTATTACTTGAATCCTTCTTGGCATGCCATACCCAGGTGATAAATGAATAACGAATTCCTGCGCAGCCTATTTGCTGTGTCCTTCATAAAAGTGGGCATTTCTCACTGAAGAATGCGTTATTTTCGAAATTTTGTGTGTCATAATGATAGTTGAGGATATGAGCTTTATACACCTAAACCTTTTCCCCAAGAATCATATATTTTTAATTTGGTAGCCTTGTCAAAAGTGTATAGTTCTTTTTGGGACGCACTGTATATACATACTTAAAGCGTCAACATACATGTAACCATTCTGAAATCTTAATTCAATAAACTAAAAAAAAAATATTCAATTTCCTTGTACCGTGTTTCTAACATGAAACTAAGATTTTTGAGAGCCATCCCCTAAACCTATACTTGTCTGTCGACTAAGCCACATATTCTTTTTAAAGGCAATTATGCTATCCCAAATTTTTATTATAAACCCTATTTTCACAGACAGTCGTATTTGAATACCCTACAAGCCTGTAAAAGGATCACGTCAATCTAAGGAGATGAGATATGAAATCATAATTATGTTGTGTTATGTTTATTTGGAATGGTTTTCGACAATACCTTTTCGACAACAACAAGGACGCAAACACGTAGCATCTTTTGATACCACTGAAAAAAAAAAAATCTTCCAAATCATGAAATATCAGAGCAGTGGTCAACATCAGGGTATAATATCTCAACATTGTCATTGCGAGGCTTGTCCAGAAAATGTATGTGAGGAAAAAAAGACTTATTATAGAAGAGGTTGGACAACATGTTGGACGTAGCGTACTTGAAATCTTTATTCAGAGGTTTCGGCGTTGTGCCTTATTCAGGATTTCTGAAGAACAATCATAACAAAATAAAAACAAATGCCCTTATGCACAAAGAAAATAATAAATGATTATATATAGTACATCAAATAACCGTATTGTGAATATAATAGTGTGTGTCTGTTCAATGATAGTTGCAATCAAAATTAATAAATTGGATAACTACCAATTTAAAAGGTGCGGCTGCTATTGAGCCAAGACCAATACTTAATTATAATATTACATTGTATATGTTTTCATCAGTTTCATTCGCAAATTAAAACCATTTCATTGCCCTGCATACAATGTTTAATCTGATAATGTTTTCATTATGCTGCTTTGGTAAGTTGATGTATTAAATGTAAAATATAGACAATATAAACCGAGTTTCATAATTGCATAAAATGTGGATGTTTTATCATCGATGTGTAAACAAATACAATTTAGCCTGTGATTTTGACATGAAAGCAAAACATCATTACAAAATTATATACCACTAGGCCTATAGCGCATGTAGCAGTACATTACACGTGGCAATAGTGAATACAAAATGACCTATTAACAAATTACACCTTTTTTCATAAATGAGTTTTAATACGAAAAATAAAGCTAGGTGAAAAAGCAAGCAACTGCAATACTGTCAACTTCTATCTAAATTTAACAAGGGATTTTTATCACATGACATAATAGGTATGTCACATATTAAGAGTAGATAACACGGAAGCAACGAAAACGCCAAGTATGGAGGCAAATAACTCTCGCTTTCAATGCGACGGGTTCTATTTGCTTATAGCATGACGCCCAAAGAACATGATATGAGGAGCTAATACCATGTGTTTACTTTTACTTACACGTTATTTCTTGCGCTGTTTGAGCATCATTCAAGGAAATGTTAAAAAAAAAAAAAAGAATATGGGATTTAGTCGGAGATTATTGCTTTTGTGATTTTCGTCATTTCAATTTTGATGAGTTTGGTTTTTGATTGGCATAATCACATGTTACATTATTATGTGCGTCTAATTGCAAAATCTTTTTAATCAGTTATTTTTCAAATGTTGAAATTCCGTTTCTGTGTTGCAGCCTCATTTCTTCCCCACGATTGATTAAATTCACGGGGAGGGGGACATTTTACATAATATCGCCCCTTAAAAACACCATCGTTCCTCCCCGCACCCGATTGATGGAGCATAGTCGAGTAGAAGAAAGAATAGTCTTAATATAAAGCTGGACTATAAAAAGGAATCATGATTGTGGAGAGAAGTTAGCTAAGGGGAGAGAGGATTTGGATACATGTGAATATCAAAACATGCATCGACCTTTCGTTTAGTATAAACTTTTAGCGATCGAATGGCCAGAAATAGGAAATTAATTGAATAATATTATTAGAGAGTGCAGTTAAAGTCACATACTAAGAGAGTGGGAAGGAGATAGGAGAAAGAGACAGGAAAACAAAGCAGAGAGGAAATGTAAGGGGAACAAAATGGTAATGCAAAGAAATAGAGAGAATGATTGATTACCTATAGACACAGAATAAATAGAGATCGAACATAATTGGAGAGAGAGAGAGAAAGATAGAGAGAGAGAGAGAGAGAGAGAGAGAGAGAGAGAGAAAGAGAAAGAGAGAGAGAGAGAGAGAGAGAGAGAGAGAGAGAGAGAGAGAGAGAGAGAGAGAGCAAGGTGGTGAAAGGAAAGAGAGGAGAAGAAAAGAAAAGAGAGAATAATGGGAGAGCACGTACATTTGTAACCTGATTACAACACTCTGTATCCATGGCAACAAAAATGTAATAACATTTTTCGAACAGAGATGGGGAGTTTTATCGAACGTGGTCAGTTTTCCATCGTGTATATAATACTCCTTTATATCGGGTTTGCTTCATATGAAATGTAGTCCGTGTTTCTAAATAGGTATCATTGTTCCACAAATATTTGTGTTTGTTGGGTGTGCAATGTGAGAGTAAACATTCAACAATTAATGCTACCCGCGAACCTCCTATCGCCATACAGTACACACCCTTTTCATTTATAGTTTATAAAATATCAATAGATCGCCAACATTTTTAATTGGCTTGATTTTTTCATTTCCATAGACAAAGCATAACCTAAGTCAGTACAAAATGAATGGTCATTATTCAATTCAACTATCGATATATTACACTACTACTACTACTACTACTACTACTACTACTACTACTACTACTACTACTACTACTACTACTACTACTACTACTACTACTACTACTACCACCACCACCACACTTTACTAACTACTACCTACCTACTACTACTAACTACTACTTTACTTTACTACTACTACACTACTACTACTACTACTGCTATCTACTACTACTACTACTACTACTACTACTACTACTACTACTACTACTACTACTCTACTACTACTACACTACTACTACTACTACTACTACTACTACTACTACTACTACTACTACTACTACTACTACTACTACTACTACTACTACTATGACTACTACTACTACTGTTACTAAAATATAACAGGACAGTTGTTACCATATGACTATACGACAATTTTTATGCTATTTACATGAGAACAATTTGTTTATCTTAACTTATTCCAATTAACATAATAATGATAGTAATTGATTATATAATAGTGATAAACTTACAAATAAGCTCTGCTTATGACGATTTATTTTCCTATAGATTGTTTTATATGATACTATATGTTGAAAGATTGTAAATAATATTATGATGCATATATTATAAGAAAAAAGCAATATTGCAAACACCGAATAATAATAATACACTCTGTATCAGATGAAATGGTACAAGTGTTTTTTTTTTGCCTTTTAAGTATGAAGATTAGTCACAACCTTGTAATGCTTGGATTTTCCATAATGAAGGAATATATCATTAGTTTTCTACAACCAATAAAAATTTCATTTTGCGCCCGTCGAGTCATGCCAATTTGTGTAGATTTTGGACATAGGCCATAATACATGTATATGGCCACCAAAATGACAATGAAAGAACAATCGGTTTGTGTAAATTTAATTCTCTCGTCATCACACACAAAAGATAGCATAACTTTTGTTCTACAAAAGCAAATTACTTGATATAAATTGTATCAGCAAGAAAAATATGTTGGCTTTAATTTGATACCATATACACATAACATTAAAAAACACCACTGTACCTAATTGATTTTTTCTCTGATTGTACCATTTTTAAAATACAGACTGTAGAAAAAAAAATTCGCACAGTGTATTGTACCTTTAAAAAAAGGTCTCGATGTGCTTTCAGAAAAAGACAAAGGAAAATAATTTTTTTTAAATTATTTTTATAGAAATGTGACTTAATTGTCTCTTTATTTCTATTTCTCTGATTCCCTTTCAGGAACTCGCAGCGCAAGAAACCTCGGATCATTGTATTTGATCGTTCCACCACGATATATTCCTACTGGCTATTCATCATTACTGTCGCAGTGCTTTATAACCTCTATCTCATCATCGCTCGTGCATCGTTTTTAGAGCTACAGAGAAAATACCAAACACTTTGGTTTGCTCTGGATTACATCTGTGATTTCATCTACATCCTCGACATCTGTGTGCAGTTCAGAACAGGTAACAAATATATAGTTATTGCAAGTTCATTTCTTAAAGGGATTGGTTAGCATTCAGGACATTTAAAAATACTCTTACAGCTCCTTATGTAATATAATCATAATTGCAAACATTTAAGTTAGACAAGAATCAGCTGAGATTTTGAAGCTAATTGGTCGTTTAATTGCTGAGATATTGATGACTGAATATCACCATAGTCATAAGCGTACATGGGTACACTAAAGATAACACTACAGTCTATGAAGCGAAAGCATGTAATAATGTTAAGAAAATGATTTTCAGCATTTCCCCTTGACACATGCAATGACAGCTATGTAGAGCCCCACATCTCAAATTTTTTGCAAGCTTCCGCAAAATTACTCAATTACTTTAAGAAAGAATTTTCACTGTGACCCCCATTGTGATAGATCGGATCTGCAATACAAAATTAAAATAGGCTCAGAAAAAATCTTGGACCAGGAGGGATTCTGCACCTCGTACTTCTATCCAGGAAGGAGGATCCACGAGTCCGAGTATTTTTCCCAAGAGGCCGAGGGCCCACGAGGCCGATTATTTTTCATATAGTATTTTCTTTCATTAGGATGTTTGTCAGCGTCAATAGAAAATTTTCCGCTAAGCATATCCTCCAATGAGGCCGAGGGCCCACGAAGCCGAGGGTCCACGAGTCCGAGTATTTTCCCACGAGGCCGAATAATGTTCATATAGTATTTTCTTTCATTAGGATGTTTGTCAGCGTCAATAGAAAATGTTTTGCTATGCATATCCTCCAATGAGGCCGAGGGTCCACGAGTCCGAGTATTTTCCCACGAGGCCGATTATTTTTCATATAGTATTTTCTTTCAATAGGATGTTTGTCAGCGTCAATAGAAAATATTCCGCTAAGCATATCCTCCAATGAGGCCGAGGGCCCAAGAAGCCGAGGGTCCACGAGGCCGATTTTTTTTTCATATTGACTTTCCTAAAACTTTTTTATTGACGCAGACAAACATCCTAATGAAAAAAAAATACTATATGAAAAATACTTGGCCTCGTGGCAAAATACTCGGACTCGTGGACCCTCGGCCTCGTGGAAAGAAGACCCTGACTTAACGATAATTTTTATGTATGATATTTTATAGACATTATAAATAAATATCAACCAAAAGATTTGCCGTTGTAAGCCCTCCCTCTTTCGTGTCTTCTTCCAGGTTATTTGGAGCAGGGTCTGCTGGTAACGGACTCTGCGAAGCTTAGAAATAACTACATGCGAACCCGCAGGGTGACTTTCATAATGGACATGCTCTCCATGATCCCACTGGATTTACTCTACTTAAAGACTGGAACACTCTACGCCATTCTCAGGCTACCACGCCTCCTTAGGTTCCCTAGAGCTCTGGAGTTCTTCGAGAGAACCGAAACAGTGACAAACTACCCGAACATCGTCCGCGTGGTAAACCTCATCATTTACATCATCGTTATCATCCACTGGAATGCTTGTATCTACTTCTCCATCTCAAAACAAATTGGACTAGGGCAGGATACATGGGTATATGATAGCAATTTCAGTATGAAACTACCGAACGGAACAGAGATCATGATGGACTCGCTAACCAGAAGGTACATCTACAGTCTGTACTGGTCAACCTTAACGCTAACTACTATAGGAGAGACGCCCAAACCTGTAACGAACTCTGAACATCTCTTTGTTGTAGTTGATTTCCTTGTGGGAGTGCTTATTTTCGCCACCATTGTTGGTAATGTCGGCTCCATGATAAGTCACATGAACGCAAGCAAAGCAGACTTTCAAAACCGTATTGACGGCGTGAAGCACTATATGAGCCTTCGGAAAGTCAGCAAGGAACTCGAGCAAAGAATCATCAAATGGTTTGACTATATATGGTCCAATAAAAAGACTCTTGACGAAGAAGCAATACTGATGACGTTGCCAGAAAAGCTCCGGGCTGAAATAGCTATCCACGTACACATGGACACTCTAAGACGCGTCACAATCTTTTCTGATTGCGAACCAGGACTCCTTGTAGAGCTCGTCTTAAAGCTTAAACCTCAGGTATTTAGTCCGGGAGATTTTGTTTGTCGGAAGGGTGATATCGGACGTGAGATGTACATCGTAAAGCAGGGTAAACTTCAGGTTGTTGGTGAGGACGGTAAGACAGTGTATGCAACGCTAAGCGATGGAAGTTACTTCGGTGAGATCAGCATTCTGAACGTACCAGGTAGTCTATCAGGGAATCGTCGAACTGCCAACGTACGTAGTGTCGGTTACTCGGATGTGTTCTGCCTGTCAAAGGACGATCTCCTGGATGCTCTTAAGGAATACCCTGAGGCTCGGGTGATCCTTGAGGAGAGAGGGCGCACTATCTTGATGAAGGATGGCTTGATCGATGAGGAAGCCGCAAAGCGAGGTGGACGCACTGCAGAGCAGGTAGAACAACTTGAGAAACTAGATCGTTTGGATGGAAATTTGAATCATTTACAAACTCGCTTCTCTAGGCTTCTTCAGGAGTACAGTAATTCGCAGATGAAGCTGAAACAGAGACTCACAAGGTTGGAGAAAAAGATGAAATCTGTCAGAAGCTCTCAGTCGAATAATGAAGCTACACCAAGATCAGGTCTGGACACGGAAATAGACACAAACAGGGATTATGTGTCATGATACTAAAACAGTGGTCAATTTGAGATTTTCAGATAGACATTATTCTGAAAGGACTATACAGGAATAGTATCAATGGATAAATCCGAACACGGTATAATTTGTGGTTAACAATATGGATCATAAATATGTTCCGTTTTACAAAAGTTTCTACTTATTTGTTTTAGTAATATTTTGTAGCCGTATGGAGTCATAAACAAAACAAGCGAATATATGTACATTTATGTCTTTGGTTAGCCAAATTGGAGTTTGATGTAGAACAATTTTCTCTGAATATCGTTATAACTTATTGTGCTTGTGATAACAAATATCTATATTCATGAACAAACGACAATTCGATTATTTAGGTATTTGGAACACAATTATTTATGATACATGTATATTCATCCGTTTTCAAATTACAGATTCATTACTTATCATGAAGATTGCAAACAACAAAATAAAATCTGAACAAAATAATATTTGATACTGTTTTTTTTAATTAACAAAATGATAATAATACTATGTTCTCAAGAGAATAAATTTTCTATCAAATTGAACAAGTGTCAATCGAAGTGTGTTAAGTAAGGCCTATCAGCCTATTACAAAATTTCACATTAGTCGAACAAATTGTTTTGACAACTCATTTTTCTAAAGAAAATCAAAAAAAAAATTATGTTGAACAAATAAGCCTATATGGTATTTCATAGTGCTATATTTTGTTGTTGAAGAAACTATGATGATCAGATGAAATGTTGGTATATTGTTATAATGAATCATTATGACTGTTATGCCTTTGCTTGTTTTGCGAACAACGATTCCAAGTGTGTTATTATTTAGAAATATGTTCTTTATCTTCTTTATCGTCAGACATAATCTCTCTGGAATCTGAAAAATATTGATATTGATTATTAATAACACATTTCATTAAAATACCACATCGTGTGTATGTCACTGATGGGTATTCATTGAAGTCAATAACCATGATAACAGTATGTATATATGTTTATAATGTACACAAAAACTATTACCATTACTTTAAAATGTGCAGATGAGATAGTTGCCCGAACATAATATTGGTATACATATTCATCATAAGGTAAATATTTTTACACTCGATGGAAATCATGAATAATACATTAGTCCTCTATTTGAAGAGCTTGTTTCCAAAAGGGACTAAATCCACTTTTGATGAAAATTGAGTTATTGATATCAGGACATTGTTCAGGTACGTACCCATCTGTGAGCAAAATAACTTACCTAAATTTTGATTGCAACTTCCAGAAATTGCAACTTTTAATTTTAATTTTCCATAGACGCCTGTACAAAATCCGGCAAAGAAAAGCCATTACTCTGAAGTTACAAAAGTGGATTTAGTCCCTTTTGGAAACAAACTCTTCATTTGAAAGCTTAATCGTCTGATGGAATGGAATGATCAGAAGGATGAAATGGAAATAATTATTCTATTGAAGTAAGTTGCGTTTTGCGAATAGGATAAGATTGCTTTGTAAAATGCGCTCCTGTATCGATTATTATGAAGGGGGACGGGGGGGGGGGGGGGGGCTCGAGTCCGAAATTAAAAGAAGCAAATTAATGTGTGTCAAAAGCTTAAATAGAAATATTCATGCGACTATTTTTTCTATATTATTTGAAATTCATGCTTCTGCTCATATAACTGCTAAAGTTCCTATTTTTCGCGTTGCTTAATATAATTTCAACCTTTTTTTTTAATTACAATATATTCGAAGTTAAGTGATACGTTTTAAATAAAGCATTTTCATATTTTTTTTTTTTTTTTCTCATATCAAAAACAAAATATATTCAAATGTTAAATGCTTTCATATCATTTAGACGTACAATGATTGCGTAATGATCTAATGGTGAAGATGATAATATAAATATATTCATATTGGTGTCTTTTCTTTGTACATAGGAGATTATAATAGCTTCCGTTATTTATCGATTAGAAATTCTAACATATTTTTTTTCATAACTATGATGGACATTATAGAATATTTGCATAATATCCGAATTTAATATCGTGCATTTGAGTCATGAATATATATAGAATATTGTTATGCAACTCGATGAGAATCATAATTCGTTAGAAAATAGGCCTTTATGCAAAACAGGGCTTCTAGAGTTGAAAACAGGCGGGTAATTGTTTCCGAGTGTTTTAAAATGGGAATTAGAATATGTATAAATAAGAATCAAGTAATTTGTACTGTGTTGATCTTTATCATCCGTGTAATATTTGCATTACCATTACTTTGCCGTAACGTGATCAAACAGTAACAATAGTCTAACAATGATAGAATTGCATTCATCTTTCCACCATAATGAAGAAATCGAGTGAAAAATTAAAGGAGGGCTCCAAGCTGAAATTGGGATGTTTAGAAGAGAAGAGTAAAATTTAAAGAGCACAACACTGAATTTGAAAAAAAAAAAAAAAAAAAAATCAAAATCAGATGAAAAGTAATTAAAGGGGAATTGTCCTCTCAAAGAAATTTGGTTTCAGTGAATGGAAACAAACCAAAACAACATGTTGGTAAAAGTTAGAGAAAAATCTGGCATTGAATAAGAGAGATATGAATTTTTGGAGTTTGAGATCACTTATGATATGGAGATCCTCCAATTGGCAACGTGACCACGATGTGTGATGTAATGCAGGGTGAACTTTCCTATATCTATTATACACATTTTACTAAAATCATCACTTTTCTCGATTCTAGAGATAGAATAAGGAATTTTCTAGTGGGATGACATGTAAATATAAGAAACACATAATAAATTCTGCAAACAAGATCTGTCTTATACTAGAGTGGGAATAAAGTGACATTTTGAATAGTTTTTGTGCACACAATAATTATAAAGAGTTCTCCTTGTATGGCATCACACATTGTGAGCGCGTTGCCAATGGGAGATTTCCTATATCATTACAGATCTCAACTTTCAAATACTCATAACTTCCTTATAATTTATCCGATTTTTACCAAATCTTCACTGATGTGCTTATTTGATTTTCTGTATCCACAATAAGCCAATTGTCTTTAAAGGGTCATTCTCCTTTAAGTTATGAAATGCTTCGATAAAACAATTCTTGGCATAGTCTCATGAATATTCAATGAGAAAGCTAATGATGTTACAGATCTCTACTTCTTTTGTAAGTTTATTAATAAATAACGATTATTTACATTTTCTGCTCCAAGAACATAAACAAAGGGATTAATCTTTGTTGAATGTTTAAGATATCAATATAAGGGATAGATTTATCTATGCACAATGATTGCAAAATGAAATGAATGGATTTCATGTAATAAAACATAAAATAAGGGTTAGTGATCTGTGACATTACCATGCAGATTGCTCAAGGAATATGCATGAGACTATATGCCAAGAAATGTTTTATCGAGAAAAAAAAATATCTTATGAAATTCACAACTTTCTTATTTTTCATCTGATTTTGATGAAGTTTTCAGTGTTGTGCTTGCTAGATTTTTAGTTAACATCCTGATTCAATCCGAGAGGGCAGACGTAGCCACGTCCATCGAAGATTTCAAAACACCTTGAATAATCAAGGTAACTCAAAATTTTGATTGTGCAATAATAATAATAATAGTGTAAACTTCTAGAGCGCACACACCGTCCAAGGACGCTCATGGCGCTAGCTCAGCAACAGTTCTCTTGAAAGCATATGCTAAATAATTGATATTACATACTAATGATGAATTTCGTTTATGTACCTTGATTAATATTACAATCTGTCTGTATTATTACTGTTTAAAAGTAAACAGATTATCGATGGACTCCGTGAATGCATGTGGTGTCAATTTTTAGATGAATCACTTCGATAAGGTATGTTACAAGTCTCTGCCTCGTGCTCTTATGTGTTCAAACTGCTTTACCTTAAATATTATCTAAATGAAATAACAAATGACTTTTAACTTACTAATCTAAAATATTATAACGAAAAGGAAAATGTGTACTTAAAGTTAGTAAAGACGTAATTTGTGTTTCTGGGCTTTCTGGGCCAACATTGATCAAGACATTACAAAAACATGAACAAAGAGACGAAAAGTATTTCTTATTTAGTATAGGCCTTATGAAATTTCACCATATCTATAATGTTGCAAGACAACTCTATTATATTGCTGAGGAAGAGATGAAAAACGATCACTGTGTACATATCGCTGACAAATCTACAGTAAATTAAAAAAACTTTGGGAGTATCCATGGTTTCTCTTGAATAGATAGACTACGTTTCAGGCATCTCTTAAACAAATTGCATTAGTCATCCTCAAAATGACTGTAATTTATGTGATCAATGTATTAACCCTTAGTGATTTGAGTCTTTATATTATCTTAATGGTAACCCTCCCTGGTCGTAGCTTAGTCAAAAGGAGTGATTTTTTTTCTCTAAATACAGGACATAACTTCTGGATATTGTTACATTTCAATCATAATCATAATGTTGTCAACCATTTTTGTTTAATTTGAAAGGTAAATCTTGTTCCTTTTCATTTTAGATGACCAGACCCCGCCATTTCTGGAACAAAGTTAGAGTATAAAGAACAATGGGAGGGGAGGAATGGGAGGTTATCAGTGAAGATAATCTTAAATAATTTGATTCACTCCTTAAAGTGTTTACAATTTTCGTTTAAAATTTTTCAAAAAAATAATTGCCATAAGGTACGAAGATAAAGGCAGCGAAAAACGGCAACACCCAGCCGTGAGAAGATGAATCCATTTGTTCAATTGCAAAGAAGGATTTAGTCTTCTGTTGCAAATATTCTTTGTTTTGTTTTATCCTTGTTCTTTGCATTCCTCTTTGTTTCAGAAAATTAATGACCAGATCTACAGTCTGTGCAAAAAAAAAAAAAAAAAAAAAAAAAGTGGTACTCGGGAAAAATAATTTAGGTGTAAAATCTTTTCAAATGATATGTGTATGTGGTACCAATTAAAGCCAGATTTTTCTTGCTGATACATTTTGTTCGTATAATTTGCTTTCGTAAAACAAAAGTATGCTCAATTTGTGCGGCGAGTGAACAAACCGAAATTACGCACTTCTATGTTCTGGAGCGCTGAAATGATGGCCTTTATGCGAACCTAAACAAAGGCAAGGACGGCGTGCGGAAAAAATGGATTTTTCTTGATTGCAGAAAATAAGATCTAGTCATATCTCAAAAATACAACCACCGATTGTTATGAAAAAAAAAAATTGAGAGAAAGTCTGATATTCCTGTTTTATTAAAATACCCAACAATACCAGGTGAGATCAATATTCATACTATTAAAAAAAAAATGGTTTTCCACTTGTACCATTTTATTTGACACAGACTGTATCTGCTCTCATGAATGAAAATGAACAAGCCTTCCCTTTCAAATATAAAAAAAAAAAAAAAAAAAAAAGAGAAAAAGAAAAAAGACAACAACACAATGGATATGAAATAGAATAAAAGCATTATACAGAAGTCTTTGTAAATAAATGATTGTAATAAAAAGATACTGCACATACTTATTACCAGGGTAGGCCTACGTGTAGTTTTCCATATTTTTGGTGCCCTAGAAAAGTCATAAATTATCAAAGACTTGTGAGTTCAAAGAAAATCATTATATGCTACCCGAGATTCGGGTCTACCCTTTCAACATGTTCTTAGAGGCCTACACCACATAAGACTACGATCGTGCATGGTGAACGCGTTTCAGTTCTTGGCTGTTGAATAATTGATACGTCTCATATCATATTCATTTCTTCAACGAATGAAAATGTTATATGATGAACAAAGTTTTAAAAAAAAGTTAGGCCTGCCATGTTTCGTAAGTTACCGCCATGTTGTTAACTGTGTAAAATGCGTAGATTGGTCCTTTTCCATTCATAAAGGTTAACAAAAGTTATGTGATATTGACCAGAGGCACACTGCGAAAATTATGATATATTAGAGGGTCCACTTTATATGTATATATATTTTACTTGAGTAGGCGTCATCGAATAATAATTGATATGAAATATAAATAATGTAAAATGTGTCAACCTTGGTATTGTATCGAGTGCTAATTCTTTAAGTTACATTCTTATTATAGTTTTGGCAGTTGGAATTATATATTTACGAGGAGAATGCCTTTTCTTGATTTTAGTCGACTATGTGTGTATCGCGACTACAATGGATTTCATCAATGGGGTTGTATTTTAAAGTAATATTTTAGATTGATGATTAGTATGCAATCCGAATTTTCATGTTTACGAAATAAAGATGTAGAAGTTTCAAATAGATTATAGATTTTATGTCCTATTATTTTCGAAACTGATTACAAGAAGAAAAGATTTTGGTTGCAAACAGAGAAACAGATGAAGGGAGAAATGAGAAAGAACGAGGGAGAAATAGAGATAGACAGAGAATGAGAGAGAGAGAGAGAGAGAGAGATTGAGAGAGAGTTCTCACCCATTACGCAGTACTGTTTTACAAAGTGACAGGAATTATTCTAAAAACACGGAATATTCCGCATATCTTAAAATTTTTTCATATAAAAATAACTGAATTATATTCCTGTTTTGAAATTCCAATTGAAAAAGAATACCTAAATATTGAACGTCATTTAAAAAAAATTGTTTATATACCTTTGGCAGTTTATGCTATAAAAAAACAAAGCAATTGAGGTCTACATTGGAACATTTCAAGCAATAAACTGTACACTGTAAAAAAAAAATTAAAAAAATACAAAAAAGTGATGTCAGCAGAGTCGCCATACAAAAGTGTAATTTAAAATAACAGTTTTGTTGTAAATTTCTCCTCTAATAATTAAAGAAAGAGAAGAAGAAAAAAAAAAAAAAAAAAATCATCAGAGTTCTATAGCTTACATATAACGGAACAAATGTGTTACTTCTGATGTATATTTTGTATTTCTCACGTAATTATTTGCAGGAGAAATTTACAACAAAATTGTTTTTAAAATTACATTTTTTTTTCATGGCGACTCTGCTGACAGCAGATTTGCTGTAAAAATAGAAATATTTTTTACAGTGTACATGAAGTATCAAGTATCGCTTTGTTTTATCATATTCCCTGTTACGTTTATGGTTTTATTCATTGAGTGATCTATAGAAAATTACAGAGAAACGGTCTTAAAACAGACAAATCAAATTTGTTGAAAATCTTATTATGCTTTGGAGTTCTGTGTATAACCATAACTTGTTTTTATGTCACGAAATAGGCCCCTGGAGAGAATATCGATCATGTCCAATAATTGTACTGATCGTAAAACGGGAGAGAAGAGAATAGGACCTAAAAAATCCTCCCATAAAGCAACAACAGGTCCAAATTAGGTAAGAGGAAGATAAACTTGCATCTAGGTCGCGTTGCTAGGCGACGAATAGAGTCGAGGACTTAAATACCGTCGTTTTGTTTTGCTCTTTTTCATGGTAAAATTAACACATGATGACCAGCACGCCTACCATGCATGTTATTGACCGCACGTACGTGTCTGTGCATTGGGTTGTTAGCTGCTGAAATCTGATAGAGGAGATACATTTCAAGAGACCCTACTGGTGAGAGTGAACCCTCTTGGGATAAAGCTCTTGGATTTAGATTGGTAGGGGTACACAGAACAGTCACGGTAGAGACAATGTACTTCAATTGAGGCTTGCATGCTATAAGGACCTGTCAATCAATTACAGGTATATGTTATCAAACTCAGGGGAAAAAAGTAACAAGAGAACTGCTACATTTCAATTACACTAATTTGTTCAAACCATCCTCTTTCTACGCGGTTAGAGCAGTGTATATGATTATTCAAATGCACGTACACAGTAAAGATCAACTAGAAGGTTTTATTTTGAAGAGCGAGTTTTGCTAGTGCCTTATTACTGTAAAGGCAACCATGACCTTTGCGTAACTCAAGGTGAAAATTAATTGATTTAGAATAGGCACGCTTTCGGAAGGTGAAATTCATAAGGACTTTGATATTTCTGAAAACTACACAACCTATGACAAACCGTATTTTGAAGGATTTTTATTGATGTTTCCTTTGTTCTAATGCTACTTAAATCCAATTCTGTTTTATGACCAAACCTCTCTAAAGGCGTTTTAGTTATAATGGTGATGGCTCTATGTAGGTTCATACAAATCAATATCAAGATTTGCAATACAACAGTTTACCATTTCTGAGATATGTTTATTACTGAACAAAAGTTAAAATACATGTTTCCATAGATCATAAGCGATTTATACATACAAGCATGTATCTGTTCAATACAACTGAACAAGTACGTCAAGGCAATATAAAGTTTTCTCATTAAAATAACAGATCACATTATCATATACATCTTTTCCAAATCATTTGGCCATACCATGGTTGATGCATTAAAGAAGCAGTGAATTGAGAAAAGTTAACTGTATTTATATAGAGAGCTTATCTAACTTTCACAAGTGTATAGTATGTAGTGTTATAAAATATGCAATATACATTAGTAATTTACATTATAAATAAGATATTTACATAGGTAGTGATATAATATCTAAACATTTAGAAGCATGTTTGAACTCAAATCTATCTGTACAAAACATCTTACAATATCCATATGCACAGAAGTATATACAATACCAATGCTTAAAAATTCAATTCATATTTTCAAAGGTTTCTTGTTTATTTCATCATGAGTTGCATTAATAATAGCTTAAATGTAAAGGCAAGCCTTAATATCATTAAAACCACAGGGAATGGAAAAAAGAAACAGATTGTCAAAAGTAGAACTTGATCTAACAGGAAAGGGGTAAAAAAAAAAAAAAAATCTTTTAATAGTGCTGTCAAATTATATATCTAGTGTATTATCAATTCATGTATTAATTTACCAGGAAAATATCTACATACTTTTGTATAAATCAGTAAAATGGAAAATCAAATTTGCTATGGTATTGTTTACATATTATGAGCAAGTAGTATTTTATACAGGTTGTACATACATTGCACAGAAAGAAAGGTTATGATATAATTATGGATTTAAATGTAAAAATATAATTTTTAAGTAAATTCTTTTGAGAGGGTTTCAAACTTCTAGACAAAAAAAGTTTTCATGTCAATATATACATATATCTTTGTTTCAGCCTGCTACATATAAAATGTTGTAATTCTGTGAGTGAATGTTAGTAATATTTACTACCTAAATTCATGTTATTTTGTTTCGATTTCATATCATTATCAAATTATGCGATAGCATACCTGCCAACATTTTGAGTCCAAATATAGGGACAAAGTGGGAATACAAATTTTAAAAATAGGGACAATTCTGTATTTCCTATAGATTACTGTACACAGATTTTTCAAAAAATAGGGACAAAGGGTTGTAAATGGTGATAAATGCTCCTTCTTTTTCCCTAAAATAGGGACTGTCCCTACTAAATAGGGACAGTTGGCAAGTATGCGATAGTTCTTAACCCTATTCTGACTGGGCTTTTCAAGAGGAGATTTTGACTGGGGAGGGGGGGGGGGGTCAATGATCTTGGCCGCGGATGATTCGATCGCCGCAAAATTTTGCATGAACGTCGCTGCACATGTAAAGGGTATCGCTGATATATTTTTTAAAAAAAAAATTCACATATTTCATTTATGCTAATTTACGCATACTAATGTATGCAAATTAGATGCTTTTTTATTAAAATCGTTAATATTTCATTGATAAACAGTTATGAAGCTCAATTTTTTTCTAAAAGTTGCTGAGTAGCAAAGTCAACAGTATTGAATTGACAAATTTAGAAATTTTTAATTAATTCTTTTGTATTCTATTGTTTTGTGAATTTCTTATGTATTCCTTTTTTTTTAAATTTCTTATGTATTTCTTTGTTTTTGTAATTTTTTATGCTTGAGAAATGTTTCTTGATCAATATAAAGACAAATTTAATTAATCAAAAGGCTCAGAAGGCACAAATATCAATGTTATAATGCAATTTAGGAAAAGCAGTATTTTGTGCACAAATGCATGCAAAATGACGATTTTCGTTCAATTTGGGCCTGACATGTGATTACATAACGCGATAACAGGGTGGCTGATTTTTTCCAACTTGGTGTCAAAAGTTGCGGGACACTTGAAAGAAAAAAGTCATAGAATGCCAGGTCACGATTTGCAGCGGTTGCGCGGCAGTCGTACAGGGGGGGGGGGGGGTCAAATTGACCCCCCCAGTCAGAATAGGGTTAAGATACATATAGTCAAAAGTCCTGGGAAAGTGAGCTACATGTACATTTATATACAATTCATCTCCTACCCGTTTGGTCTTTTGCCACTGAGCCCATTACTACTTTGTATACTTTCTAGTTAGGCTACACCCTATTCATGTAGTGTGATACCACATGTGTTACATGTTTTGAAACTATTTGTTAAACCTGATGTATTAAATAAATTTGTTAGTATAACACATTTTCCAAAGACTACAGCCACATTTATAATTGCTTAGGTATAAATATTCAAATATGTATATACTAGTATCTGTGTGGATTGATTATAGTTAGCAGTTACAGAAATCAAACTGCGCATCAAAATTACTTTCCAATTCGTACTGGTTACAGATGAATACCAATTAATTCATTAATATACAAAATATACTGACTTATTTTGCTATTCAGACCATTTGTATTAATATAATGTGCAGGTCTAAAAATACTGTTAATATCAACAAACATTACAACATCAACCGCTAAATATTGAGTTTCCTGCACCATCTCTGATTTATCTATAAAAGATGGGTCTAACAAAAGCATCAATATCACAAGGAAGCAATTATCAAATTATGAATCAATAACATGTGCCTATTTCACTGTATCATTTTAAGTCAAATGCCACAAGAAATATCTTCCCAAATATAAAATGCATAGTAAATTAGATTTGTATTAAAATTGCACAATGTAAGTTTACAAATCATAATCATCATCATTCAGATGATTCAACAGAATGCAATCTTATGATTATGAATAAGTTTTTACTTACCAAAGCAATTCTTTGGACTTACTTCTTTGCCTGCCCAAGATGACGAGATAGGCATATCAATCATTTGATTTATATTTCCTCCACTATTTAACTGTTGTGATGTGAAATACTAGAGGAACATGAACAAATTATGTCTATCCACAGCGTGGATTTGGCGCATTACAAATCATATATATTATTATTATTATCATTATATGGCCAAGGAAGATTCACCAACAGCTAAAGTCAATCCCAAATAGGAGGAAATCGATCTTAAGCTCAATATGAATCAGTAGAGCAATTTAGCACTGAGGTGCTGATTTACTAACCTATTTAGGATCCATTTTAGCATTCAAATCAATCATGATTGCCTTTTGGCATTGACATTTGCACTGACCTACATTTCATTGTATTAAGTGCACAAGCTTATTATTTCAAGCGCATTTTAGACACAACATACGCATTTTAGTCCAAGTGTATAGCATATAAATGTACCTGTATATATACTGTATGATTGTGCAGATTTGATTGTAACATCTACAATCAATTGCACAATTTATGAGTGCAAACCCTGTTATCCTTGTTGAATAAATATTAATTTCTGTCAAATCCATTTTCCTGTTTGGTAAATTCCTAATGATAAAGAATATTCATATATCAGAACTTAAAATCAATCCTAGGCAAATAACGATTTCGTAAATATTGATTTGCGATTGAATTCATGATGGGACTGATAACAATGCCAGAAATTGCTTATATGGAAATGATACCAATCCCAGTTTAAGAATCATTCCCCCCATAATTCAATATCATAATCATGACTAGCCAGAGCTCTTCTAACATAGCACCAGTAGATAAAACTTCCTTTGGATGAACTTTTATTGAGAGTAAAAAGATACATGGTTAATCCCAATGACGCACAATCGTAATGCCTTTGGAAAGACAAATAGTACATGTTTTAGCAAGTGCGAGTCCCGCAATCTGCATCAGGCAGCTGCTAACCCATGTGATTGCTTGCAATTGGACATTAATGTAACTAGAATACCACCACGTTGCACCTGCATGCTTGAAAACATGTGCACCTCCCTGTTTTTACAGCCCACCTCACACTGTGCAATTTGCTGACGCTATTTTTGGAACAAGTGGCAGTTTGCATTAATTGTGACATACAAGAAACATGTAAAATTATCTTATGAGAGGTAAAACCTTTAAAGGAACAATGTAATAAAACATTGTTCCAATGCGAGACTTAAATTAGAAGTAAAGGTCAAATTAGCTTAAAATCGCTTTGAAATCACTGCAATATGGAAAAAATTTGATTAATACACTGAGAAAGGGGTTTGAATTTTGGACAGTATGAATTTCCTTGTTTGAATGTTTATATCAAGTTTTCCTCCAAAATCGCATTGCAGCAAATCACACAGTGTGAGGCGGGCTTTACACAAGGATTTTCTGTGAAATCCAACACAGGCTAGACACAGAGAGATGCATGATCTACGCACATCGGTTGTGACCATAGCAAATATCATCTGCTCCCAGCCACAATGCTTAATAACTTGCTATCATCTAATGATATCAGCTCTCACCAGAAAACATTACTGCATAAGTGGTTATCTTCACGATGACTTTATTTTCGAGAATTTCGCGAGTTGGTCATCGTGAAAATTTCCACTTCAATACAAGGCTATTTATAGTAATAAAGTCATCATCAAACTCGCAAAATGTTGATCTCGCGAACTAGTCGAAAATCAGGAAAAATATCTGTACGTGAAAAAATATTGGCTTATACAGTATCTCACATCTGTTTTAACTGCTGCTATGTCAAGTACCAAAAGAGTTGAATGTAGAATATTACAGGAACACAAACCCTTTCTTTGAAAGCTTTTGAGCCCCTATCGTAGTGGTGAATGTTTTATTTCTACTAATGATAATACTGATTTCATTAGGAAAAATCTCTTGCTAGATTTTCCCCTTGTCTAGGTCACTTGTTCTGAAGTATGTGCATCAACTTTACAGAGATTAAGTTGCTGACTACCAATTGCTGAAGTCCATTCATTTATTTGCACTAGTCCAAACAGAAACATAGATGGTGTTTATCAGTATTTGCTGCTCAAAACATCCTTAAGTTCAACATGGGATATATTTAATATCCTGTGTCTAGGTTGTTATTGATTTTCCATACACTCCCTCCTGAGTTATGTAGAGTTTGGGGAATGCTCTTTGCCGCATCATGGCATATGTGTTGATTTCAATGTCTAATTCCGTCCAGAGGTCTGTAGTGTTTCGGTAATGCTTTTAGCTGCAGCTCGTTTAAGGAATATTTGCAGACTCCGGTGTATATGTTACCTGTAGGGGTCAGTAGAATTTGTGCAATGCCCTTACCTGCATCTTGTTGAAGACATACATGTATTTGGATATTCTGGTGTCTAGGTTGCTATTGTTTTTCCATACGTTTTTTCTGGAAGTTCTGTCATTGGTAGAGTCTGAGGAATGCTCTTAGCAGAATCTTGTAGAAGACATACGTGTATTTGGGGATTCTGGGATCTAGGTTGCTACTTTTTCCCCCAACACATCCCTTCTAAAGGTCCGTAATAGAGTCTGGGAAGTACTCTTAGCTACATCTTGTTGAAGGCATATTTGTTGATTCCAGCAAAGAGTAAGTTGCTACTGCTTTTTCATAAAAGAGGACAATAGAGATTAGGAATGCTCTTAGCTGTATCAAGGGATGTTTGTTGATTCTGGTTTCTAGGTTGCTACTGTTTTTCCATACATTCCTTCTGGAGGTCTGTAGGGTTTATAGTTTGGGGAATGCTCATGGCTGTATTCAGTGATTCTGACGTCTAGGTTGCTACTGTTTTCCCATACGTTCTTTACTGGGGTCTTTAGAGTTTGGCGAAAGCTCTTAGCTGCATAAGGGATCTTTGTTGATTCTGATGTCTAGGTTGCTACTGTTTTCCCATATCCTTCTGAAGGTCTGTAGAATTTGGGAAATGCTCTTAGCTGCATTTTGTTGAAGGCATATTTGTTGATTCCAGAGCTTTCTAGGTTGCCATTATTTTTCCATACGTTCATTCTGGAGGTCTGTAGAGTTTGGGGAATGCTCTTAGCTGAATATTTTTTAGGGCATATTTTGTTGACTGTGGAGACGTCTAGTTTGCTACTGTTTTTCCATACAAGAGGACAGCAATGCTCTTAGCTGCATCAGGGGACATTTGTTGATTGCAGTGATTTCTAGGTTGCTACTGTTTTTCCATAGGTTCCTTCTGGGGGTCTGTAGAGTTTGGGGAATGCTCTTAGCTGCATTTTGTTGAAGGCATATTTGTTGATTCCAGTGTTCTTTCTAGAGTTGTCTCTTCTTGTTCCCTCACTGCAAGACAAGACAAGACAAGAGAAGCACTGTTGTTTATCTTCATGAAATTAAGAAGCTTTTGACTGGTGACCAAAAGATCAAATTGCACAGATTACAATTAAATGCACATACGTTAAATACATCTATTGTGTTCAAAATATGAACTAGGAATAGACATGAAAATTAATCTAATAATAATCCATATAACTACATTGTAGTCGTACAATTAAAAAGAAACACAAAAAATTGCAAGAAGATCAAATTCATGTAAAATACAGGACAGGACAGAGCTACGCCCATTAAAAAAACAAACAAACAAACAGAAATTCTCTATTCCTATTTTAATTGGTGCTACAGAATAGAGAATGGTGTCAGATCTCTAATCAAATATAGATTTAGAGACAATTCAAAATGAACAAGGAGAATACATACCTGCGCATCGTGTTGAGTAAATGTACAAACATATGGGGCTCCATCTTGTGTTCATCTTGAAGCAGTTGACACTGTTCTAATGTGACTGACATCCCTGTTCTATCCTTGGCACTCTTACAGCTCATGTACCGAATCCCGTTGATACGACGTACCAACTACAAAGAACAAGATTCTATATTCCATAATGACATTCATGATTCAAAATATGTATAATGACTATTACAGCCCACAGAAAACAAGTAAGCTAGTAAACAAGCTAGAGAAACTGCATTATGAAATTACATGTCATAGATTAACCTATAACCTATCATATACATGTATGACAGACAGAGTATAAAATTATGATGTAAAAGATTTGCAAACAGTTCTTGTGAAACCATGAACAGTGGTACATACATGTAGCAAGAGCTTGAGAACATTTTTTTTTTCAAGGAAGAAGGGTTAAGTGCTCACTGAATTATTAGCTTTTTGTCAAAAGATATACAAGCATCCTTCTTACAGCATTTATACATATGAATAAAGACCCTCCCTTCAGACAAATGCAATAACCTTTTTTCTTTTTTGTTTTTTTTGTAGAAAAGTCTTTGAAGAGGTGTCAAATTACAAAAGACAGGAAGTATAATAATTGGACCATGTCAATTGTAATCATTCAATCAAACAACTCTTTGCAGGCAAGACACACAAAAGACAAAACGTCCAGAACAGAGCCAATACATTCTGACAAGACACCTTACCTGTCTACTGATGTGTAGTATCTCAACATTCTTGGGTTTCTTTGATTGCACATGATGTCTCAGGCTTGTCATTAGGAGCTCAATGCTTAGTGTACTTGTGGAATGGGGACGATCTAAAGTAGAAAGAACAAGCATTGCATAAACAGGTTGATTTACTTGGTCCACATGGGCTAAATCTGAGTGGTCTACTAACATTTGGGGCTAAATTTCCACTAGGTCTAACACATACTTGGTCCAATTTTTCATTTGGTCAAATGAGCACTGGTAGCATTGTCAATTTGTTTAATAGCCAAATTGTCTAATTGCATTTTTGTCTAATTCTCAAAGGAATATTTTGACTATTAACAGTTTCTTACAGGAATTGACTAATTGGCATTTGACTAAGTAGACATTAGATGAAATGGACATTAGGCAAAGTGAGAATTATATCTAATATTTAAACGAAATGAAATAACATCAAGTGGGTTGAGACCATTATTCAAAGTGGGTTTAGACAAAATGGCAATTTACCAACAGGTTTAGTGCACATTTAGGATCAATAATGAAACAGTTTTTTTTTTCACAATGGTTCGCAGCTCTGGGTGCAATTCCTCTGAAAGTGGCCTAAATGGCTGTTTCTACAATCCATAAAGGCCCAGCAGTGATGTCTAATCTAGTCTTCACAGCAATCACTTTGTCTGATTCCGTTAGGTTTCCATTAACAGACATGTTTGATTGTATACTGACCTTCGGGTTGTATAAGTCTCAGATAACGGTCAAAGTAGACATCCAGTTTGTGCATGTTTTCCTTGTTGATAGCTTCTTGTAATGATGTATCTCCAAACCTGATAAACAAAAGTTATTGAAATATTCATATTCACTAATTAATAATAATGTAGTGAATAAAAATATTGATTTTCATGTAAGTGCTCTGAGCCTTATGGGAATTAGCGTCCAAAATGTTTATTGTATTTTATTGTACTGTATATTCATGAATATGTTTAGCTGTGTTTCTTAACAAGAGTAGACCCTTGAAAAGGCTTTTAATAAGAAATAATTCATATGATTACATCTCACAGCAAATTAGTATCATGTAACATTCTGGTAAATTCTGAATAAATTAATTGGAACTCATAAGTAAAATCTTCTAGCTGTGGTGTTCCCTTGAATGCCCATGGACTGAACTTTTGAATAACAGTATTAACTGTACAATACACAGCGCAAAAATAATACTTGCCACCTGGGACATAGGGTCTTAAATGCCATCAGCAAATGGGTAACCGTAAAGCCAGAAACTTTTGCTGCATGAAACTTTAGTTTTTAAATTTAAATTTAAATTGCAAAAAAATTAAAATAAAATAAAAATAAATAAATAAGGCCATGCGTTTTGAGTTGGGCCCTTAAAAAGGTGGAGTTGTGACATCTGCTCCTCAAATATGATTTTGTTTATTGATTTACTTAAAAACTATACAAGCTATATAGCTGAATTTGGTTTTAAATTAAAGCTCTCATGTAGGGCAACAAAATACATGTTTTAAAAATTGTTAAATTTCATCATTGTCTGTTAATTAACTGTTAATTAACGAGGGTCAGGGGTGGAGGAGGAGCCGCGCAGGAGGAGCCGCGCAGCAAATATGGTACGTGTGCTGTAAAACAGAGTTAAATCATGTTCAGAGATGGATTTTTTTTAAAATTGAAATGCTTTCACACCTTTCTGAAAGCTTTCAACATGTAATTTAGCTTGTTTATGATCCATAAAAGTAGTTATAAACAGTTTAGTGTTGTACACTATTGTGACTGTACTACACGTATGAATGACAATTTCTTTACAGCTAAAGGGCTCTTATATGTAGGACATTATGGTTAATAATGTTTACCAAGATAAAGGGACTTTCACATGTCTGTTCTACTTTGCTACTTCTATCTTCCTTACCAACTTATATAGGATTCTTCATTATATGTCTAATATCTTAAACAGCGAGTTACAACACTTAGAACATGGCAAGAAGGTACATTTTCTTAAAAAATTGAAATTTTCGAATTCATCTTTCCAGCCTGGAGCAAAATGCAGTAAACTCTCCCAGGGTATAGAAAGTTATACATGTTTGGAAAGCTCTAAATGTGACGAGTTCAAATCTGCAGTAAATAATGTTGTAGGGTAAGCAATATTTTTTTTTGCAATTTTTTTCCAAAGCCATCTTTTTTCATGAATTTTTCAGGCTTTAAGATTCATAACCTTTGAAGGGCGCCACCTATGTTAATTTTAAGCGCAATTCCGGACTCCTCAGACATTCAGCTTCCAGAAAATGTATACTTTTGTGGGGTAAATATAAATTTTTAAATAGTTACAGCCACTTTCATGGAAATGCGCACGATTAGTACAAATTTTGAGTGTGTCACACAACATGGGCCCAACTTAAAACGCATGGCCATAAATAAAAGAAATATAATAAATACTGTAATCGTGGAAATATTCGCGGTACATTAATTTTTCGCGGATTTCGCGCGAAGATCGGCAAGTGCGAATTTAAAAACCTGCCAATATGTGAGCATGCTTGTGTATGCAAGGTTCGATTGCATGCTTACGAACATGCAGCGCGAATTCAAGAACCTATGAAAATTCTTTGAGGCCGCTCAGCGCGAAAATAACAGTGAATACAGTAATTAAAAAATAAACTGTACTATTATGTGCAGCATGAATCTCAACCCCTGGTGCAAAATTCATGAATGCAAATAATATGGTTTTAATTGCATATTTTGATCCCTGCTTGAGAAGATATTAAAGCAATGCTATTGTTCTGGTCATGACATCAAAATGTGGAAGACACCTAAGCATTATTTTGTGCAGTGAGGTTTTAGAATTGCCACAATGATAAGAAATCAACCCAATTCAGCTTTGAGTCACATGAACTTACACAGAAATACATGTATGGGGCAACACAAAATGTTTGGGACCCAAACATGTGGCTGTTTCGGTATATTTTGGATCATATTATGACTATTAGGGCAATTGAAGAGCAATCTTTTATTGTGGAGGTTTTTATCATGATACTCTTCCCAAAAAGCATGAAAAAAAAACAGGAAAAACGCACATTTATTTTCTTTATCTTTCCCACACCTTCCCACTACACTAGATTCCCTTTAATTTTACTCACAATTCAGCAAGTGACTGTTCTTCATTGATGCCTACAGTGAAGAGGACAGGCGTGACCTTGATGACCTGACCTCGACCTAGGTCATCAGGTAGCTTGGTCAAGGTGTTTATGTCTAGTGGTATCTCTACAACTATACTGCATCTGAAACATGAGTATAGAGAACATTAGTTAGAGATACAGTACAATCCAATAATAAACAGGTGATCAAGAATTTCAATTCCAAAAAAGATGCGTTTTGAATCACGATCAGCTTCGATTTTACGATCTTGAGCATCGCGAATGCAACGAAATGCGTCACTGAACACAATTGAGTTTTCAAACGTCTTTAAATGTGCTCTTGAAGTGGAAGTCTTTTATATAAGTGAAAAAAAAACCAGCAGATGCTTGTTTTGAATGCGGAGAATTTAAAAACGATAGACGTATAATCAGCTTTAAATTTTTTGACACTGAACGGTGTACCTCTGATCGCGTTTGTGTTCTGTGTTTTTGTAATTGCGTTTTGTATCACGATTCATGTTGACGTTTAAATTTGAAAATGGACATTGAACATACCCCAAGACTGACACAAATACCTTGTAATAACCATATGACATTATGATGAAATCTTGTTCTACTCAACACATACACTGAGTTTGAGCATTTTTTGAAACTGGGAAGAGGAAACTCATTGGCCCGAATTCACAAAGGAGGATTCTGCAATTTTGAATCGACGGCTCCATGGATCCACCAGTTTATGATTCACCAACAGTTGACCCAAATTATGACGTATTATGACGCTGTGGATCTGTGGATTCAGTCAAGTGCACCTTTGTGAATACCAAATTGAAAATCCTAGGTCCAACCCTAGGTTAAACCCAAGGTTGAAACCATGGATTTTGCAGAATCCACCTTTGTGAATTTGGGCCAATGTTCTCTTTTGTATCAATCTCCACCCTGTAGGGCCTATAATACAAATGTACATATTTTTTAAGCAGGCTTAAAAGTTTAAACAGAACTGTCGTTCAAAGCTACATTATACACTATATATCTTACCTACCCAAATTCTATTACAATTTTTTGTCAGATGTTAGATAATTTGATTTTTAAGAACGGACACTTTTAAGTTTGACCTTTGTTAATTATACCAATATTTTTGTTCCTTTATTTTGTTCCAATTTAATTTATTGCTTTAACTATATTTTGACCTTTGAATGTTTGTATCCTTTATTGTGTATTTTGTAAATGATTTTGTAAACTGGATGTATTTCAGCCTTTGGGCTGCCATGTTCAGCTTGTTAAACCATTCAATAAATAAATAATATATAAATAGTGCATGCTCTACCATGCAACATACTAGATTATGTGCACGACAAATGGAGTTCACATAATCAGTAATGTTGCATTAATAGACCATGCACTATTTATTATAGTAAATAGCCCCCTAAAATAAGCCCCCCCCCCAAAAAAAAAAAAAAATTGGCCCTCCCAAAAAGCCCCCACTTAAAAAAAGTACAGCCTCCAGACATTGGGAAAATAAAAGCAGGTCTAACAAGTAACTTATCCACCCCTCACGGGATTCCCTATCCTGCAACATAAAAAAACTGTGCAATATAACAAAAAAAGCGTGCAACATAACAAAAAAGCGTGCAATATAACAAAAACGTGAATGATACGTGACATCATTTCATCCAATCACAGCTCGTAAAATACTACCACTATATACTATTATATAAATAGTGTACAATCTATCGCGCAATATACTGGATTATAAGTACAACAAATACAAAATTATTCCGAGTGCAGTTTTGTTTCTCCGAGGCCGCAGGCCGAGGTGAAATAGATCTGCATGAGGGATAATTGAGTATTTGGAGTTCATATAGTCCAGTAATGTTGCAAGATGGAGCGTTCACTATTTATTGTAGTAAATAGACCCCTAGATCTTTGACCGTGCCTTATCTGGTTTTATCTTTGCCAAATTTTTGGTAGCTATTGTGACGTATTTTGTTGCTCCTCACATACATTGTTATGAGCTTTTGTGCGCAACATTTTACTGTTATTACGCGCGAGTGCAGTAACACAAACGATAGAACCGATACTCTCTTCATTCATTTAACACGGGCTTAACCCTACAAAAACCGTAAGTTATATTGTACATATGTACAATATAACAAATTGAAGGTAGGTCACGTGGTACTGACCTATCCAATGACGGCGCATATTTTTCAACCACTATTTACTATAATAAATTGTTGCATAGATGGTTGTAATACCAGGAGTGGACTGAACATGTATAAACCTATTACAAAATTGTCCCCAGATTTTCAAAGATCTGCTCCTTTACAAATGTTTAGTTAAATTCCAGTTACAGATACCCTGTTAAGAGCATTGGCAAATCCTTGGGGGAAACAGTTAAAACAACTCCCCAGATAAATCATGGGTATACCCATTCATGTATATAAGAGACAGCATGGAATGTGAAAAGTATTCAAGTACACACTATAAGAAATATATTTAAAACTTTATCCACAAATATGCAATCTCTGATAAGCAAAAGAAGAATTTAAAGGAAACCAATACCCAAGGAAATAATCACTTTCACGGGGAACAATTTTAAAAAGTTTCATCAAAATCAGTTATGAAATAAGGAGTTATGGAAGTTTGAAAAGTCTTGTTGTACCTTCTATGGGGATCCTCAAATTGGCAACATGGGCTTCAAAATGGCCAATTTAATGGACAACTCTCCATTGGTTTTGTACACAAATTTTCAGTTTTTCCCCATTTTCTTCCAAAATATGTCTTACCTTTTTCTGAGCTCAACATATGTTGTGTGAAATATATTTTCCATGACATATTTTGGGCTCAGAAAGAAATAAGACATATTTTGAAAGAAAATGGGGAAAATTTGTGTACAAAACAAAATGGAGAGATGTCCATAAAAAAAATAGGCCATTTTGAAGCCAATGTTGCCAATTTGAGAATCCCCATAGAAAGTACAACAAAACTTTTGAAACTTCCATAACTCTCTTATTCTATAACCCATTTTGATGAAACTTTTTAAAAATTGCTCTTCTCATTGTGCTCTTTCTAATAAAAGTGATTGTTTCCTTGGGTATTGGTCCCCTTTAAGGTACACCAACCTAGCTGTAGCTGTTCTTGAAACAACACAATTTCTACATCATCAAAAAGTGCAAAAAGTGCAAAAAGTGCAAATAGTGCAAAAGTGCATGCATACGTTTGGTACCTGCTTCCAGTAAGGATAGGTTTATCATCTTCTGATTGGCTAGGTATCAATTTAAATGTTACTCCTTGAAGATCCTTGATGGATGCTGCCATGTCCTCCAGCATACCCATCTCATCACCTAGCAACACACAAACAAATAACAATGATAAATTTATATAGTGACATTCATCTTACACTATTCTGAGATGTACAAGGGAAGATGAGTGCAATTTCTTTATTTGCAGGATTTAATTACAATATTAATAATCCATTATTGTATCATAGCACAAATGATACATTCAAGAACTTTTGATTATTATCCCCGATCTTACTCTTCTCCAATAATAAGGTACTGAATTATTAAAATACTATTTTCCCACCAAATTTAACGTATAATGTCTGATCAAAGGACGTTAGTGGTCCTTGGAATACATGCTTCAAACCATTTTGTATCACTGAAATCTGGTGATGCATCCACTACACAATTATGGAAAAGAATTGTCGCACCAAATTTTGTTAGAAATTTATATTGTAACAATGACAGTAATGCAGTAGTTAAACTGATCCTAAGCTATGAGGCATGTGTGTGCCCTGTAGGCCAATTTCTGCGATTCCTATGGTTTCAAAAGGGCTGCAGAAAAGGTTTGTAAAAAAAAAAAATGCCTATGTGGCATGTCTGCCCTGTTTCTGTCTAAAGTGTATGTGCCACATAGCATTTTTCTACAAAATCTGCTGGACAAAATTAACATATGACCAGTTGTGACTATCTTATAAATGATATCTAATAGATGTGTAAATAAGGCATTAGATTTTATTGTCTTACCATATGTACTGAGTAGACTCTCAAAGTGTGCCAGAAAGCCCAGTTTACAGAGCTGTTTGAGATAACCTCTGTTGTTCAAGTTCTCTTTGAGTTGTGTCACGACACCAACAATCAATGATGTGATCTGATTGAAAGAAAAAAAATCAATAAGAAAGAAAACAATCAAATGTAGAATTATTATTATTTTTTTTAAAGGTGAAAAATGCAAGAAAAGGCAAGCCTGGAACTGGTACATGTTAACAAAGATTTTCAGAAGCTTTTAATCACTGTCTAAAGTTAAAATGACTTTAACTTTTAACACAATGGTCAATCAAATCAATGTTTAAACTCTCATCATTCATTAATTTAAACTATTATCATCTATTAATAACTTCTCATATTATTTTGTTAATTATATCTATTACTCTGTATTGTATTTGATTATGTTCTATATGTGCTGTGGTATAGTTTACTATGAAGAGCACATTAAATGTCAATTACTAATATTTAACAAAGAAATCAAATTGAGTTTCATATAACTACTGCAAATATGACTATTCTCTGTGGCAAAAATCAAAGGAAATAATTAGTACATACCACTTGAGATAGGACAAGGTCTCGTCTGTTCTGTAGATTCTGAAGAAAATCAAGGTTTTTATATTCCTCCTGAAAGAGACACAGAAGATAGTTTGAGGTATGTGGTATCTCAAAATTTAATTCTGAGGAATCTGCCCAGGAACCCATTACGGCAAATAATGACATGAACTACAATCAGAAGTCTTGCGTCTGGCGTGCTCACAGTAGGTGACTCCATCTCGGATTACGTCCTCCAAGAAGACCTGTACATAATTTATTTCCATCATGTTACAACATGTTTGGCGTCAGCTGCCAAGGCATAAATCTTTCAGGACATAAGTTAATTACGGTACACATAGCAATAAAGGATCTTTGATACTACATGTACATGTACTTGTTTACTATTTCAGGAGTACAAGACATTATTTGGGTTTGCATTTTTGTGGAAAATCAAGCAAAATTTATTTTTAAAAATGCTCCCTCCCTCTAAGACAAATTACACTCTGGCAGTTCCACAACTCTCTATATACATGTATACACCCTCTTCATTAGATTTACTCCCTGAACCCTTACTGTTAGCTCTTAAAGCCATTTCTTGAAGCGGTCCATAAAACTATCCTTCTTCTTCCTCAATTCCTACGTCCATCACATCTACCAAACTGAATTCAAATCATATTCATACCAAGCAAAAGATTAGACCAAGCAAAATTACATTTATGGCCAACTTGGAGTCAGTATTTTCACTATGACTAAGGTACAACTACTATATACCTGTAATCTTTGGAATCCTACACTGAACTTGGCCTGTTCTTGAAGTTTGATGAGAGCTTCATTGAGAGATTGAAGGCCAGGATCTACAGCAACCATCCTCTCCTCAGCACTAGCAGACTCTGGTAACATCTCAACAACCTGCTGTAACATGCTGACAGAATCCTGGATCTTCTTACACATACAATCCTGTAATATGTTAATAACATCAAGATAGTTATGATAATATTATCAGATTATCAATTACTGTACTAGCTGTTATTTTAGAGCAATTAATTTTTCGTGCTGAGCCGCCTCAAAACATGTTCACAGGTTCCTAAATTCGCACTGCATGTTCTTAAGCTGGCAATTGAACCTAATCAATACATGCATAGGAAATCATGGCTATACATTCACAGGTTTTTTAATTCGCGCCTGCCGCTCTTCGCGCTAAATCAATGTACAGCGAATATTTCCACGAATATAGTACGTTAAAAAAAAGATTAACAACAGCATACAATAAATGATACAAGTATAGGTACATCATTCTCCTTATAAATTTTATAAATATTGTAAGTCTTTTGGTATTGACTCAATCTTTGTAGAAATGTGATCCTAATCAAAAAAGAGGGGACACTTTCCATTTATGACATGATTTCTACAGATAAAAACATTTCACTTCCCAATGTTCATAGATGTTACATTACATGCTACTAACTCATGAAGAGACAACTTATTTATTAGGACATGATTACTAAAGACAAAAAGCCTTTCATTTCCCAATGTTCATAGATGCTCCAGTACGTTACTTACCCATGACGGGACACCTTCTCTGTTAGGACATGATTTTCCTGGTAGACATAGTCCATTCATATCCCAGTCCTCATATACACCATTAGATACACCAGTACTAGGGCTTGTACATCCACTGCTAGTTGAGCTTAGTATACTACTCCGTGAAGTTGGCTGTGGAAAGATACAATATAATATATTATGTACATTATCAGGGTACAGAATTACTTCTTTTAGTATTAAATTCGACCTGCCAGCTTAAAATCATCATTAAGTTACAAGAATTCATTTTTTGGTTATAACATATTTTATAAAAATAGAGATTTCAAGCTTTCTAATAAAATCAAACACTTAAAAGCTAGACCCAAATGACCCCACTCTCTATGCAGTTTCTCATTGACCCTGTGTCATAAAAGCTAGTCTTGGGCAAGTCCAAGCTATTTTGCGCGGTAACAAACGGGACATTCAGAGCCAAAAATAGGGCTTGTTTGAAAAATCTTAAATAATATCTCAATCCTTTGGTATATTCCTGAAGGTACTAAGAATGTTCAACAAAAACATTAAGAATAGTTGTAATAACTCAATTCATAATTAATTTATGATCATTTATTCGTCGGTAACAAACGGGACCGCAGAAAAATGGTGTTTTCAAATTTTGACCTTGGTCACATATAACTCTGAATTTAAAAGGCAGATCTAATTTTGCAGAGTCATATCCTCTTAAACATGTAATAATCATTGTAAGGACATATTTTAACGTTAATACAACTTCGAGTTTTCTGGCAAAGTTCAAGTTTTAAAAACTATGTCAGGTAACAAACGGGACAGTAACACACGGGACAATTATTCCCTGTAATATATTTTATTAAATAATTGGTGTAGCCAAGGAGTAGCAACATCTTTTGTTAAAAAAATCTCTCTGATAAAACAAAAGAAACATAAAACAAAACACAAATGTAAGAAAAACTTATTTTGTTTCATTTCTAAAGGTGGGAGGATGGGTAATAAAAATGTATGATTTTACATCAGCTCAGTAACTTTTGTGAGACTATTTCTGATACCTGAATATTTTAAGTCTAAAAATATGGAAAGCTATGTGCTAGGTTCGTAATATTTTCACCAGAGTTAGCAAAGAAAATACAGAAACAGAAAATACATATTTTTTGGTTGTACTCCTATGACAAACCTCTTTTTTAAATGGTTCAAAATAGCATTTTTAATGCATTTTACATTTTTTTCATGAATATTAATGAGCCTTGTGACGTCATATGACCTTGAAATGACTTTTTGACTTCATTTGCATTAAGTTCATTTCATACCCTTTATGGTCATATATGACACATTATGTTACCTTTACAAACCCACTGACACACTTACACAAAAATGTCAAAAAAGTCGAAAAATCAACTTCGGGAACAAAATAGCTGGGACTATGCCCTCTTATTAAATATTTGCTTTGAGTTAACTACATGTATTTACGATAACATTGTATAGTTTCAGTATTTATACAATGATACAGTGCATTTTAGCCTATAATTTTAGTTGCATTTGGGAAAACTAAAATGTTTTGAGGAGAACAATATGCCTACTTGTTTTGCTAATTTGGTAACGACAAGTTATTATGGTATGAATGTATTGTGTTAACAAATAAGTGTGTTATCATCAATTGTGGTCTATATGATATAGCCACACTGCTTAGAATGCTGGCATTTATGGTTAGGGCACCTGGCCAGATTTGTGACTTCAGGACTTCAGGGTGGTGTTATACAAGGTTGCTGTTCATAACTGGCTTTAAATAACTGCTTAAATGCTTAGTGTTCTTGCGTATTGAAATATAGGTTGATGCATCATATCAAAATAGCACAAGTCTCTGAACAAAGAGTGCAAGGAAAACCCGCAAAATAATCAATTTTGAAACAATTTCCGCGTAATGGTTTACTCATTTTTTTTTTTTTACAGAGAAAACACATGAAACGATTTAAGATATCAGAAAATCTGAAGTATTTTTAAAAAAAAAGTTATGTTTTTTTAATTTTTTTTATTAGTAACTTATTACCTTCACTCTTGCTCAGCGCGATTGTGTCTCAATTTTCGATATGTGCAGTCCATAATATTTCTACTTTTTGTACATACCCGGATAAACGACAAGTACTGCGCTGGCGTGAAGTTGGCCAGCGCTGCCATTATCAGGAGGCTACTGGATGATGTCGAGGAGCTTAATGATGTTTACGATCTGATTTTTCCTCAGTCTTTGTAGCATCTTGATATGACCCATGGGTCTTGCTGTAGATGCTGGACTTACACATTGTTCTAGAGTAAGGTACGCTGCAGGATCACAATAACCAAGAAAATGCATTCATGGGTCTAGCAGTCTGTGTAAAAAAAATGGTACAGTCGGGGAAAAAATAATTTTAGGTGAAATATTTTAAGAAAGGTAATGTATGCATGTGGTATCGAAATTTGAAGCCAAAGGAATTTCCTTGCTGATTGCGCTCTGTTTGTATAATTTGCTAAGTAAAAACAAAAGTTATGCTAAAAATTGGTGTGGCGAACGGAGGAACAAATCAAAATTGCGGCACTCTATTGGTCTGGAGTGCAGATTCACTAGTCATGTATGTCAAACCTACACAAAGGGCAGTGGGACGGCATGCGAAAAACTGATTTTCTTGGTTGTAAAACACTAGTGCATTATCTCAAAAACAGCTAACAGACAATGTGATGAAAAAAATTGTAGAAGAAAAGTCTGATGTTCCTGCTTGTATGGAATACCACAAAAATACAGGGTTGTGATTAATCTTCATACTCTAAAAAATGTTGTTCCCACTTGTACCATTTTATTGACAAGACATGTACATGACCATAAAGGCCTTAAGAGTAAAGATGCGTTACGTTCTCACTAAATAAAGAGAAAACTAGGAATAATTATCCATTTTACTGAATATGTCTGTTGACTCCAGTTTTATCTTGTCAGGCATGCAATATTGGTGAGTAGGTAGGGTGAATCTCACTTCCGGAGACGTCTTGCCACAGAATAGTAAAATGAGTACTAATTTTATTATTTACGCAGTAATCACCATGACCCTCTCTTACCGTTGCTTTTGTTCACGAGAAAATGCAATAGGACCGAACAACAAATAGACTGGAGCAAAACATTTTTGCCCTACTTCCCTGCGCCCATCCCTAAAATACCCTGTCGCCTGCTATAAGAGTGGCGCTAGACCACTAATACTTCATCTGACCAACCAAATCAGACACTCGTCAAAGAGACAAGGTTGGGGCGGAGAAGGGGCGTAAGAGAGGGTATGTGATTATCTCGTAAATAATAAAATTAGTACTGAATTTTACTTTAATACTTCAATTAATCACATGACCTCTCTTACCCTATGCTAGTCCAAACAGACCAGCACCGAACACCATAAGGGTGGACAAAAAAGAGAGGCGGGGGGGGGGGGGGGATTAAAGAGGACTTTGATAGCTGCGCGGAGGCGCCAACAACGCTGAGACACACCAAAACGCTCCTCACCCATGCAACGTCCGTAGGTAAAAATGAAATGAAGAATTACTAGAGCGCCAGTACGCTGCCTTCAACACATCCTGCAGTGGGACGCCTGCAAAAGAAGCGCCCAAGAAGCGTGATACCGTCTCGGTATCATGAGCTCTGGGGGCCCTTCCTGACATTAAGGCGTTCCAGACGCGGCGCCGCTTTAATTTCCTCCACAATCGCACTCTTGAGATGAGTCGGGGAAAGCGGCAGAAAAGGATCTCGATGATGATGGAGGTTTATCACTCTTAGGACGAGATTCGGATCTGGAAAGGTACCATTTAAGGGCCCTAACCGGACACCACACCTTGTCCTCCGGGACCGAAGAGAAGGAGGAGAGCTTGTTGAGAAGCTCTCCACCGGTCCCGAAGAGGCAGTCTGATTCTTAGCAATGAAACGAGGTTCAGGGCGAAGACGAACTCCCCGAGGTTCGAACCTAATGTGGCCCTCAGCTATACTAAGGGCGTGAAGCGAACTTCGTCTGTGGCCTGAGGCCACCGCCACTAAAAAGACAGTCTTAACTGTCAAGTGGTGAAAAGACGCTTCCGACAGAGGCTCAAAAGGAGGGTTCGCTAACGCCTCCAAAACCTTAGGTAAACTCCAGGAAGGAGCTAAGGGAGTAGACTGAGGTCTTCGCAGAAAGAAAGACTTAAGTAAGCGGCCTAACTCGGGAGAGTTGGAAACATTAGACCCATCATGAAAACCATCGTGAATCGCCGCAATGGCGAAAGAGAACGGCCCTTGTCAAAAAGGTGGATTTAAAAATCCGCTACGACTGGGCAGGGAGCCCCACTGGGGAAGCAACCCTTCTCTTTGCACCATTCCAAAAAGGCAGCTAAACGGGAGTTATACACCGTTAGCGTCGACACCCTCCGGCTCCCGGCCATGAGAGCCGAGGCCCTCTCCGAGAAGCCAGACGCGATAGCCTGCGACCTGATAATGGCCATGCAGTCAAGCGAAGCCGAGACGGGTGCTCTGGGAGAGCGCCAGAGATCGGCTGACTCACAACGTCCCGCCATCGAGGGAGGGGCCACGGATGACCGACCACAAGCTCGCGAAGGTGGGAACCATGGTCTGCCCGGCCAGTGCGGGGCTATAAGAATCATCCAAGCCCCGTCCTCCACTAGCTTGGCTAGTACTTGTGGGATCAGCGGAAAAGGGGGGAATGCATAAATTCTCATCCCGCTCCAACTGAACGAGAATGCGTCTTGAGCGTACGCTCTCGGGTCCCAGAGCCCTTGAGAGTAGATCGGAAGACGGTGATTGAACTTCGTCGGCGAACAGATCATGTCGAACGCCCCAAACTCGTCATCGACCGCTCGAAGAGGTTGATGGAGGACACATTCCGAGGGAGAGATTTGGGGGGACCGAAAAGTCGCTATAACATCTCCGCGACTCGATAGATACGAGGCAGACGGGAGGATAGTCTTCGTCTCTGCACCTAACTGCCACAAGTTGAGCCGAAAGCGGTTCATCCGCGGAGTGTGTGGTTGACATTGATGTAAGCCGCCGCTCAGTCATTGTCCGTCAAATGAGAAGAACCAGAGCGTGACAGTCGATCTGAAAAGCTTCCATGGATGACTGACGGCTAACATACTCAATACACATTGATGAGGGGAGGTGAGGTCAGATGAGAACCAGTCCCGCCCGTCAATGACTCGCTATGGCCAGCCAGCCAGCATGGAGGGATTGCTCCGTTGGAATCGACACGGATGTCTAGAAGTCACACGACAAAAGCATGCCCCTGAAAGAAAACACCCGGCCTTCCACGGGGATAGCAATCGGCGCCACCTCGGCGGGAGGGGGACCCAATCCTCGGAGACGAAACTCCCTGCTGGAAGTACGTTTGACGGTGCCACTGAAAGGGCGCATAGCACCGACAAGTCCTGTATACCAGCGCCGTGATGCTGGATCTAGCTAACCCCATGAAGCGAAGCCACAGGCTTGGCCCTCGCTCTGAGGGGAAGCTGAACTGGCGCCGAGCCCAGGCCACTATGTCTCTGTATACGGGCGGTGCTCGGCGGGCTCGCCTCCCGAGCAGAAAATCCAACTTCGGCTCCCAGATAAACTGGTATGCGAGTCGGATGAAAAGCTCATGACTTGTCCCAGTCACGCAGAACCCCAACGCTAGGCTCCACCGTAGGAGATCTCCCCCCTGTGCCCGTACAAGCAGCTCCGGGAATTGGCGTACTAAAAAGCCAGTCGTCCAGACTAGAACGTAAAAGTCTGGGCCCTTACTCCCTGAGGAAGGCTACCAAGGCCGCTCAACGACTCGAGTAAAAACTCGTGGGGGCCAGCTTTCAGGGCCGAACGGTAGTACTCGATATCGGAAGGTTTTGCCAAGCACCAGAAAACCCCCAAAAGGTCCCTCGACCTGGGGTGGATGGCCACGTAAGAAGTACGCCATCTCTCAAGTCTCGAAATATATTGCCCAATCCTCTGAGCCCGAGCCCGAAGGAAGAAACCTGGCCGAGGCTGCTCGTATTGGAAGTGCTCCTTGGGAAGGAGCGTATGATCCTTTTCATATTCAGGATCATGCGTAACTTGCACCGACCGTTTCGGGGGATAATGAATATCGGAGAGAGGACAAACCACGTTGGTCCTCACCTCCTCTATAGCCCCCTTCGTCAGCAGCGACGAATCTCCTCCGAGATATGCCGCTGATAAAGGGGGAAAGTCTGGGGTGCCGTTCTCCGGATGGCGCCGCCCGGGAGGGGACCCGTGAGTGGAACACGGTAACCCTCCCGAACAATCGACAGCACGAATGCGTCGTCGGCGATCTCTTCCCAAGCGGGAAGAAACCCCGGAGAGACGCCCCCCGACTCTCACAGGAACCGGTCGCGGCCGCACCGTCACCCCCGACCCCCTTGCTTTCGCCTTGGTTGAGGGGGCGGAGAGGTACGGGACTTAGGGCCAGAGAGGAGGATTTCTTGGGCTTGGCTTTGCCCCGTCTAACCGGGGTTCTTGCCCTGATCGTCCTCCCGAGGTTTCCGTCTGGGCTCTGCGACAAGGGCGCAGCAGGACGGCGTACTCTTTGACGATTTACGCTGGTTGTGACCTCGGCTTGCGCTTCCCGCCAGAAGCCTGTTCAGCCAGCTCATCCGCCTGCTCAACTCATCCATTCCTCCTTCCACCTGGAGTTGAACTGGCCGCCGAAGAGGAACGGTGAGGAAGGGTCCATAGACTCAGCCCATGCTCTGAGGTCCAATGACCCCTCAAGCTTTAGACGGGCGAGAGTCCTTTTCTGACGGTCCTCTGTTACCAGTAACAAGGTAGCCGCTAGCTGGTGAAAAACCAGCCCCGAAAGGGGAACAAGGACCTTGTCAAGGTCTGCAAGATCTTGTGACGAGATCTAGAGAGGCTTGGCTCGGGCACGGAGAGAGAGCAAAATATTCAAAAAGGCCGACAGCCTCATGCCACCTCTGATGCCGGCCTCCATCTTAGTCTTAAGGCGATAGTCCACTTCTGAGCGCACAGCTTCCCCGAACTTAGGGGGAAGGCTAATGCCAGGTTTGGGTTGCTTCGCGAGAAGCAAGCCAGTCATCAAGGACGACGGAGCCGGCGGCCTAGAAATTAGCTCAGGCTCGTATTTGTCGAAAAGGCGTACTGCTAACGCCGCAAGATCCGAGGTGGAGTAGTCCACCTGCGGGTCGGCCTCCGAGTCTTCAAAGGCTGAACCAGACTTCGACTCGTAGTCACCAGACTCTTCCTCCGACCAATCCGACTCAGGCTCCACCAGGGTCGGTGGAGGCGGGGAGGACTCCCGGGGGGGACTGGGCTGATCAAGTGAGAATTCCGAAGTTAGTTCGGAGTCGATCACTGATCCCGTATCCCGGGGGACGAGCGGCTGGGACTCCCGAGGCGGGCGGTCCGAGCTAGAGGCCCACGTGGTGGGTGGTTGTGACCAGGCCGGTGTCCTAGGACGAGGGCCGGGTGTCCACTGCCACGAGGGGTAAGCTGTCCCGTCACCTCTGGGGGCGGAGCCCGAGGGATAGGTAGCGTAACCCGCATGGTAGGGTGCCGGGGGCACCCACCAAGGATCGGGATATCCGGCAGCTCTCGGGCCTGGCCAAGCAGGGCGAGCAGCTGCATCCTGAGCGGATAACGAATATCCCCGGACGTTCGGGTAGAACATCCTGGGGTCCGAAAGACCGGGCATTCGATGGAACGAACTCCCGGTGGGTGTTAGGGCGTATCCCGGGGGATAGCCGTAATAGCCCTGCGAACCACCAGCCGTGAACGGGGGTGGAGGCACTCCGGACGTGGGAAGCGGAGCCGCCATCCTGGGGTTACCCAAGACGGGTCCCAAACCGTACTCGGCACGCCCGCGGGGCATGCCTGGGCGAGAGGTGTGGGCGCACGACTCTCTTCCCTTAGTGAGACAGAAACCGCAATTTCCTGTGCTACACTCGGGGGAGCCGGGGGGCAAGACGTCTGGGAAGACGAACCCGCTCCCTTAGCCAGAGACAACCGAGACGACATGGTCTTAGGCACCTTGGCAAACGTGGGACGTTTAGCCGTGGTGCTCTTCGAGCTACAAGACCTTTTCTGAGTGCTGGACTTAGAGGAGGAGGAGCCCGCGCTGGACACAAGTGTCACTGGCGTATTCTCCCCCCCATTCTTAGGCAGAAGAGGCGGACGACCTGGCGGTCGAGATGGCTCTCCCACCGGGCAAGCTTCCGATCCCGGCGAAACCGGCTTCGAAGAGACCAAGGCCACCAGCGCTGTGTCGTCAGAAGAGTCACTCATGCTGTCTATGGTTAGAACGCCTCTGAAAAGAAAAGATAAAAAAATTTTTCTTTGTAAGCGAAAACTAAACTCCTTAGAAAGCTAAGGTAAGACAAGCGAGCCGGCTACTTAGGCGGCTCACGGAGAACTCCAAAAAAAAAGAAAAACCTGGTCTAGAACAGCTAGACGAAGAAAGAAAAAATTATTATTATTATTATTATTATTTTTTTTTTTTTTTTTTTTGGACGAAAACGGGGGAGAACCTCCGTTAAAAACCCGACCAAAGAAGAATATGCACCAGAAGAGCGACTAACAAAGAGGCGCTCGACCACACATACACACACACACGCCAACAAAACAAGATGGCGAAGAACAAAGACCGGAAGTCCAAGGACCCGGCAGACACCCCGCAAAAAGGCCACGTGGCCGCGGGAAAAAGTACAATAATATAACAAAAAACGTACTTAAAATGTCAAATAGTTCTAGAAAGGAAGAAGGAAACCCTCCTAAAGGAGAACAACCCAAAGGGGAAGAGTTGGAGCAAAGGCGGGACTGAGTTTCAAGGAAAAACAGGCGCCCAAACCGACCGACCAACAACAACCCCGTTAAAATGAACGAGTGGGACTGGGTTGGAAACTGAAGAAAAACGCCCGAAAAAGGACGTAATTCTAGGCCAAAAGGAGGGGCGCAATAAACCTAAAGCACCCAAATTTAACGCTAGGCGTAAAAGGAGGCTTTTGGAAGCGCAAATATTTGATATAATTATTTTCAAAATCGCAAGTAGGAACGAGCTCACCCGAGATTTCAGGAACGGTCCGGTCAGCATGACTCGAAAATACAGAATGAAGTATTAGTGGTCTAGCGCCACCTCTTGATAGCAGGCGAGGCAGGGTATTTAGGGATGGGGCAGGGAAGTAGGGAAAAATGTTTTGGTAGTCTATTGTTGGTTCGGTCTATGCATTGTTCTCGTGCACAAAAGCAAGGTAAGAGAGGGTCATGTGATTATTGAAGTAAATTAGAAAATTTCGTCTCCGCGATGGATAAAAAGTATTAGAGACGTTTCCGATATCGGAGACGGATTTTGGCCTTTCCGACCTTTTTTCCATAAATTGTCGTGGAGACATCTCGGAGATGTCTCCGCGATATCGGAGACGTCTCTAATACTTTTTTTTAAAGTGAGATACCACCCTATATACCCCATCAATAAAACGATATGCCTGCAAAGTTATTGTTCACTCAGCTGTTGGCCAATAAAGTGAAATCAGCCAGATATAACGATTCGACATGTCTGGGGATGTATCATTTTGTTTGATTAACAGAATTCAACAATTCTATAGTTGCTGATATCATTGTTGTGTGACCTCCCACAAACTATGCACCATGATAGATACATATACAGTTCAAAGTTATATTTTCTAGTTCTCTGGATGGTATAACTGCATCTTTATAAAATAAAATATAATATTCCAGATTCCAATTAAATTGAATTTCACAGTCACTCTTAATATTTGAATGAAAAGTAAGAAAAGTAAAAAGAAGACTGAAATGGAATAATTTTCAAAAATGAATTAGTCAAAATATGAAGTTAGAAAAGGGCACTACCATGGAAGTTTAAATAGATAAGTGTACAAACATGAACCGGGAAGTTTTTGAATAATTAGAATGGATCATCGAAATGAAAATAGAGATTGAATTTTCTGTAAAAAAAATTATACTAGAGTGTGGGTAAATATAGATATAAGTTGAAGGAAAACAAATATTACGTAATATAGTGGATGGACGTGTACTTAAATGTACTTTAGGCCTACAATTGAATTGTAACTGTACTTCATGAATGTGATTTCTTATTAAACAATAAACTAAAAAAAAAAAAATACATGTAATATACAGAAAATGGGGAGGGTGAAGAGGGAAAAAAAAGAAAAAAAAGATGAAAAATGAAAAGGGGAATTGCCTAAAATTTAAAATTATTCATTTCTAAACAGAGTAAAGAGAATAAAAAAACACACAAAAAACACTCACTTTAAACATGGCAATAATTACAGGTTGCAGCAAAGGCAATGTCGCATTAGTTTTAAAGCAGTAATAATAATAATTGGAATAACTTCACAGTATGACCCAAAATTCACAAGGTGCATGTAGGTGTTAATAATACAAGAAAAAGACAATCTACATGTTCAGTACCATACGACAAACTTCTCTCATCAAGTTCAATACAGTTTAGTTTTGTTTTTAATTTTTGCTAGGGCCTGACAATTTAAAAATTCCTATGTAAATGGTCATTTCATTTCTACCTTTGTATTCAATAGTTATTAAATAGGCCCATAAATATATTGATCTCGATCAGCCCATCATGAAAAGTGTTAGAGTGAAGCTTTAACTGGAAAACAAACAAACAAACTGGATATGAAATGATTAATAAGTCTACAATGAAGGAAGACTCTACATGTGAATGATTTATGTTGGTGAAGAGACATTCATATCATTTAAAGTGTATACATTTAGATTATACTTCATTAAGAAATACATCGTATATTCAGTGGTACATGTACACTAAAGCAGAACTGATCTCCTACAGTCATTTCACATAATTTTTTTTACCATAAATTGATTATTACAAATTCAGTGATGGTTTATCATTGGTTTTTTGAAAAATGTTCAGATTCTAATGATTATAGCCTCGAAGACTTGATGGTCAATATGTTCTGAGATCACACAAAATATTTTTAAAAGTACAGTATGTAAAACAAGAACAATCACAGAGGGCGTCTGGTGAAATGTACTCTCTTTTTTACAAACCTGTATGGCAACTAGTTCATTAATCTTGTATCGTACAGCATGAGTTTTCCTAGGCTTTAGTCAATGAGTTAAAAGATTATACAAGATGGAAAATGCAAATGTCATATCAAACATGGCGTTACAACTCTTATTACTTTATATTAAGGAATATAATGAATTGAGGAATATTGCTGGACTCTTTCATTTCTTATATAAATGTACAGGTGATATAAAAAAATGTTGTTAATTTTATTGTACATTGGTACATTGTAGCCTACATTAAGACAGGAACTGGCTTATTACAAAAGCATTTTTTAGAACGCCACTCATGGTACCCCACAGCATGTGCCAATAAGCATTTGTAGCAAACAAAATGACCAAAAAGCTGGAATTAAATTCTGTCAACCTCACATTGTAAACAGAAGCATGCAGACTGCTTTGGATTAGACCAAAAAGCTCTTGAAATAATCATAAATAATGAAATGTAGGCCTACATGTACATGTATGATCCTAAAGAAATATGAATTAAGTAACACAATTACGAAGATAACATCACCAGTTTAGAATTGGAAAGACTTACATAATTCCACACGGAGGTACGTAAGGATTTAGAAAATACAGACAAATATCCCCAGACAACTTCCCCCTTGACAACTACCCTCAAGGATGACTGCCCCCCTCCCTCCAGGATAGGGGATAGTGGCTAGTTGTCCTGGATGTGATTTTTTTTTTTTCCTTCCACTTTTTTCCCCTTACTGTTATACCCTAACCCTAATTATACCCACTATTCCTTCATGTAAGTATGACCCTGTTCCTTTACATACCCCAAACCCTAAACAAAGGACATTTAAAAAGAAAGAAAGAAGTAACTATTAAAGAACAAAAAACAAAATAAAACAAAACAAAACAAAGGCAAGTCCTAGACATAAACCAGCAGGCGCGGATCTAAGAAAATTGAATTGAATGCATTTCTTGGGCCCAATTGTCTGGTGACAAAAGCGGCTCTATTATGTTTACGCATGGGCCCGGTACTTTCATTGTATGACGTCGGTCTGTGTCCGCTACTGACCAGAGTGACTTGATTGACAATCCGTGTCACCTAGCGATGTATCTTCGAAGCAGAGCTGACAGCATTAGTGTTTCAAAGTTATTTCAGCGGGTATAAGCGTAAACAAGTGTCTGAATAACCTATTGTGCGCATGCGCCAGATCCAAAAAAGTGGTAGGAATAAAAAAATAAATAAATAAAGGCCCTGAAGGGTAGTTGACCTAGGAGTAGTTGTCCTGGGAGAAATCGTCATTGGGCAGTGGTTGATTGAAGGGGTAATTGTCCTTGACTTGTGATTTGATTTAAAAAACCACATCTACATGTAACTCTCTCACAGGGTAACAGATTACACTTAATTAGTGCAAATGGGATTACACAAATGGCAAAGCATCATGCAAAAAGAAACATGTATATATCAGGAACCTACCTCTCTGCAGAAGATGTTAATCTATTTTTTATTCCCATCATGGTAAACAAGAAACATTGAAATACAAGTTAGATTGAATACTCTTATTGTGAGTTAAGAGACTCACAATGTGTTACTCACACATTAGCGTAATATACAGTTTACCATATTATAATATGTGTTAAGCCAATATGAGCTATTGATTAATATCTTTATTTTTTTAGGGTTACTCACATATTAGCGTAATATACATTTTAACTCAATATGAGCTGTTATTAAAGACCTGTTTGAAATAACATTCCTTAAAAGGGTTAAGTCATCTCAAAAAGTCCAATATAAATTTACATTAAATGATTTTATTATCATTCTAATCTAATTTGTATTAGATACAATGTAGATATTTCATACTTGCAACACTTTAACAGAAGAATTTAAACTTGCAAGCACTGATACCGTTGGAAATATTTCTATAGTATTTTCAAGGTTACTAAATAAATATAATATGCCAAGCAACACATTAGCTATTGGAGTTAATTGCACAACACAATGTAAAGATTTCTTTATTCTTTATGAATGATGAGGTTTTTAAAGTTTTTTATTCAGGTTTTAAATAATGCGCCACATCTAAACGACATTTGAGAGCTTAGAAACCTTGTATGAAACGCTATAAAAATGTTGCATACTACATGTACATGTATATTACATGTATTTTTTTAACCAGGGCCCTGTAAAGAAATGCAAATTGATAGTAGCCAATCAAGACCAATGTTGCATGCATTTCTTGCATAAAAGTCTCACTTTAGGCCAATGAGAATTTGTGATACAAGGCACAGTTCACACAAAGTATGCTAAGAACCAGTGGCATGTTTCTAGAAACCGTCATAAGTCTTCTAGGACAACCAATAGGGACACGTGTTGTAGGATACACATGCGTTTTCAATGGGATGTCCACAAACTTAGACTTATGACATTTTCAAGAAACAGGCCCTAGGGTCTCAACAAACAATATTCTTTATCATTAGAAACCATAATGTCTCACCTGATCGATCAACGCCTGTGTCATATGTTTCATTGTTGTCACATCTTTGTACTTGGCAGCTAAGCTAACATCCTTACAGCATTGATCCACCTTCTCTCTCAGTTCAGATACTCTTGATAATACATCAGCAGCTTGAGAGGATAGACAATGATTGTTGCCAACACTAGGAAGAAATAGAGATTTTGAAGCAATTAACTAAGCGAACGTCCGTAAAGCATTGATCCACCTTCTCTCTCAGTTCAGATACCCTTGATAATACATCAGCAGCTTGTGAGGATAGACAATGATTGCTGCCAACACTAGGAAGAAATAGAGATTTTGAAGCAATTAACTAAGCGAACGTCCGTAAAGCATTGATCCACCTTCTCTTTCAGTTCAGATACCTTTGATAATACATCAGCAGCTTGTGAGGATAGACAATGATTGTTGCCAACACTAGGAAGAAATAGAGATTTTGAAGCAATTAACTAAGCGAACGTCCGTACAGCATTGATCCACCTTCTCTCTCAGTTCAGATACCTTTGATAATACATCAGCAGCTTGAGAGGATAGACAATGATTGTTGCCAACACTAGGAAGAAATAGAGATTTTGAAGCAATTAACTAAGTTAACATCCTTACAGCATTGATCAACCTTCTCTCTCAGTTCAGATACCCTTGATAATACATCAGCAGCTTGGGCAGATAGAAAATGATTGTTGCCAACACTAGGAAGAACAAAGATTACAAGTATTGAGAGAATCTTTGGAAATACAGGACTATAAAAGGAAAATTATTCTCTTCAAAGGAAAAATTTGACCTCACCGTCATAAAATATTTTCAGAAAAGATATATTATATATTAAATCATTTGTCTCATTGTACAGAAAAAATATTTTTGTCACACAAATGAATGGAATATATTAATGTGTAGAAACATTATTTATATCTATGGCCTTTGACAAATGATGCCAATTTGAGGGTGTACATTCTATACTGATTAATTCCTTTACAAATCAAAATTTTCTTACACAATTTAGGGTCAAATTTCCCTGGATCTGGCAAAAAATCAAGGACCTCAATAGGATGATGTTATGTACCTTTCAGTTATCATGTCTTGTCTACAGCTGCACTGGCCTAAAACTTATCCAAATACTGACTAAGTAGTCTAGGGTTAAGCGCAGAGTAATTACTTACAGTCTACTTTGTTCATCCGCATACTGTTGGAATAATCTTCTTAATCCGCCATGTTTGAACTTCATTGTGTGAGCACAGGGTGCTCCAAAGGTAATGGTATTATATACAACACCTGCATCATAAATCAGAAAAATTATAACAACTGAATTACAGATGAGAAACATATCTTATGCTTAAACTAAAATGTGTGTGCCAAAAGGTGCTCTAAATTTGATTGTATTTTAGGACGCCTATATCATAGATGGGAATAATGATCAAATTGTTGGATAAAAATGAGCCTAACTTGATTCAGAGTATATACAAATTTTGTTGTACATATCGTGTGTTGGGAGCCAGAAGGGCGTTATTGCATCTTAAAGATGTTCCGTTGAGAACCAGAAGGGCGCTATTGCTGTGAAAAAGTCAATGGTAATAGTGCCCTTCTGGTTCTCGAAGGAACATATTTGATCTGTAATAGCGCCGTTCTGGTTCTCAGCAGACGATATGTACATTATCAACAGCTGAAAGTAAATGTACATGTAGTTGAACAGTACCACATGAAGTTGGGTTGGGCAACACACAATTGCTCTGGGCTATATTTTGTCTTGGATGTAGGGGTAGGGTCAGGGTTGCAAGAGGGTTTTAAAATAGGTTTAGAGTTAGGTTTAGGGTAAGGTATAATATTCCAGGTTTGAAGTTAGTCAATTAATAAGTGTTTGAAATTTACAAGGGAGCAAAAGTCATTGAATCATTGGGTTGAAGTCAATTTCCAATTTGAAGAATTAAAACAAAATTAATTCTTAGAATAAAACATGCAGAGCAATTCTAGTCTTGTCTATATTATTTTTTTTCTTTCAACTTAAAAACCATAAACAAAATCTGGGACCTGACTGGCATAACAACTGAATATAGATCTGAAATAAATATAGTAAATCAACATGTAAACTGACCTTTTGAGCCCTGTTCTTCAACTCTTAATCTCTGTAGATGAAGGTTTGTTGGTACGAACTCTAGTCTCTTGTCATTCCTTTCTGTGCTCTTCTTGAATAACCTGAACTCTGTAACGACCATGGTAAATAATTCATCATTTTGTCATAGTGCCATTTGTGAAAAGTGTTATGATAATATATTTGGCTTGATTATAGATATTATATACAAACAATATACATATACTTTTAAAACTTAAAATAATCCAAACTGAGAGCAACTCATTTCAAAATGTACACAGCATAAAACAGGTGAGCCGATAAAAGGGGGAACATTTAACATCATAACAGATATTTCTAGGGTTTATAAATAAATATACATGTATATACATGGAAAGAAAGAAGTAGTTAGTAATGGGAAAATCACATTTTTGTTTATATTCTCATTTTAGATTTGCTTTATCAAAAGAGAGAGAGAAAATCTTTCCTAATACATGTATCTAAATATCTTTCACAGGTGCATGTGGCTTTATTAATTTGTTTTTAACCAGAGCTACTTGTCACAAATACTCTCTTAATCTCTTTATTACTAAATTCTTTTATTCCAATATGTTTAATAAAGTAAGGACCTAGTTCCCATAGTAGTAAAAGGGTTAAATTCTACAGCCAATAGAACCCCTGCTAACCTTTACCTAATAACCTCCACAATCATGTCAAGCCTTACCCCAGTCCCATACATGCACTGTTATCACACCTGGAATACGTGCATCAATTTATCCACTTCCTCCTGACATCAATCAACGTCACTCCCTAGCAAATGTTGGTTGTTATGGCAACCATTAAACATGGCAGGAAGGGGAGGAGCCCCCTACCACATGTAAACATTTTAATGTTCCTGTAAGGGTGGTTTGGAGAGGGGCTGTAGAGGGACTGGAGAGGGGCTGGAGGGGGCCTGGATAGGGGCTGAAAGGGGGCTGGAGGAGGGCTGGAGGGGGTCTGAACGGAAGGGTATGGTAGTGGAAGTGAAGTGTTCCTGAATTGGAAATGGGACACTCTATGAGGGATAAGGGAGGCTCCATAAACCTGTCTACATAGATGCAATGATTTACTCACACAAGTCTGCCTTTTACTTTAAAGGGAGTGTTACATAAACCTGTCTACATAGATGCAATGATTTACATGTACTCACACAAGTCTGCCTTTTACTTTAAAGGGAGTGTTACATTAACCTGTCTACATTGATGCAATGATTTACATGTACTCACACAAGTCTGCCTTTTACTTTAAAGGGAGTGTTACATTAACCTGTCTACATTGATGCAATGATTTACTCACACAAGTCTGCCTTTTACTTTAAAGGGAGTGTTATATAAACCTGTCTACATGGATGCAATGATTTACTCACACAAGTCTGCCTTTTACTTTAAAGGGAGTGTTACATAAACCTGGCTACATGGTTGGAATGCACTACACAAAAAGCAGTTTGCAATTTACTTTAAAGGGAACTTTAAAAATCGAACTTACACCATTCCATAGCCACAAATGGACTTTCGAGTTAGTTCCCACAAAAATTTAACTTCTTAATTCAAGGCTATTTGATAAAAACATTAAAAAAACCTGTGAAATTAAACCCTCAAAAACTTCCCAACTAAGCTAAAGTCATGGATACATGTACAAAAAAATTTTGCACCATATTTAAACATGAAAATCTTACCATTCTTTTGGATCTTTTTGAGTTGTTCTAAAGATTGCGTGTACTGTTCAATCATAGTGACATGCTCAGCCATTACAGCCCGACCTATTCTATCCCAGTCTTCAGATGGCTGCACATAAAGAAAGTATGGGAGAGATAGGGAGAGAGATAGAGGTGATTAAGGTGGAGAGGAGGAAAGGAGAGTGGAGAAAAGGAGAAGCGCAGTGTAGAAGAGAAGGGGAACGAAGAAGGAACATGAAGAAGATACAGGAGAGAAGGGGGATGAAGGAGGAATATAGAAGAGAAGGGGAGGGGAAAGAGAGGGAAATAAGAGAATGGGAGGGGAAGGAGAGGGAAAGAAGGAAGAGAGGAGGAGAGGAGAAGGGAATTGGGGAGATAGGGGGAGGTAGAAGAGAAGGGAGAAAGAGGAGTAATAGGGGGTAAGGTGAAACAGGCAAGTGCAGGGAGGAAGAAGGAGAGAGGTAGAAGGATGGAAAGAGAGTGGGGAGAAGAGAAGGACAGACATGATGGGGGAAGGAAGAAGAGTGGATGGGAGGAGCAGTTAAAAAGAAAGAGTGAACGAGAAAGATAAACATATATTTCATAATAAATTGCAGAGTATCAAAAATGGAAACTATAATTCAGTTATAAATATGTAAAAACAAGAACTACATGTAATACATGAACCATGATTATTCTGGTTTTATGCATACTCTTTATCCACATCAGAAGGTCATTGCAAGTTGTTTGCACATATTTTTAGACATGAAACCCTCAGGTGTTGTTACCTGGTTTTGAAAGCTCAAGTACATCAGCTCCGTGAACACAAGTGATATAGAAATTCTGGTTAAAAATAGCATGCTAGTTTCTTGTTGCATACTATTTTAAAGAGACTTGCTATTGAAAAACATGTAAGAAAATATTTACACTTTTCCTCAGGTGTACATGAAATGTGATAGTTCTTTACTTTCATTTAATGCAGAATACTTCCTTATACTTTCTTAATTATATGTCATACTTTCATTTTTTTCAAGCTCCATTCTACATGCAGCAATTACTTGGTACATATTTTACTTACATCAACATCATTCATTGAGAAAAGAAAAAATGAAATGGTGTAACTTACCAATGCAAAAACTGAGAGCTCTTTTAATTTCCTCTTTTCCTCATCAAGAAATAATTCTCTGGAAAACAGAAAATAGAAGAGAAATTGCATACAAAGTATTGTATCATAGCCAAGTGGGAACAAATACCTGGAAATGTGTTGCTTGTTTTTTTTTTCTTGTTTAATCAGCTAAACACAATAAGAGCTTGTTGTCGTAAGTTTTAAAACCGTCATATCTTATTTCATGAAAACACCTTTACACTGATTAAAACATAATATTATAAGTTAGATAGCCAAGAAACAAACACAAAATGAATTACCTAAAAAATAGGACAAAAAAAAATCTAGGACATAGATTACAACAAGTTTAATCATATCTCGTGTTATGACAAAGAAGGTATTTACAACATACCTTTCCAATATAAAATATCTCTTATGTACCATGTGACCCAGATGGCACATTTAACAGCATGCAACATTCGCAAATCAGCACAGACAATAGAGAAGTTTACAAATTGGGTTACAGTACAGTTGCTTTTGATAATAAACCAAAATTCAGTTTAACTGCCAACCCTTTTGTTCACAGTACAGAGTAGTTTTACATGTGTGTATACTAGGAACTGAAATAGTTAAGATAATCTACACTTCATTAAATTCATTGTGACACAGGGTTTTAGCCCAACATTTTGGTGGTATACAAAGAGATATACAACTGAGAGAAAAGATAAAAACAGTGAAATAAAGTGGATCCTTACAACATCTTCTGTGGAATGTGGAATGATAGTTTGCTCTCTGCCATGATCTCCTCAACTTGGACCATCTTTCCGTCTGGGTTGAGGTAGCGATACTTCTTATTACACACACATCCATACAGACCCTTAGAGATTGAGTCTCTGCTGGAGGGGTAATGTGTGGTACCGGACCGGGGCGAGTGCAGAGCTGTTGGTGATGGGGGCACCTGAACAAGACACAAGTCAAATATTTATCAATCAAAGGTATCTTTGTAGCTTAGAGATAATGGCCTGTATTCTCGAAGGGTGACTAAAGTTAGTAGGCCTGCTATTGTTTGAGACAATAGCAAGGGTGTCTAAATATGTATCTAGTAGGCCTACTAACTTTTGTCACCCTTCGAGAATACCGGCCATAGTCTCTAATGAAGGTTTAAGAGGGGTATCTAATTTGGGGCAAGTGAAAAGCTGTTGGTGATGGGGGCACCTGGACAAGAAAAAAGTAAAATATTAACAATCAAAAATATCTTTCTAGCTTTGTCACATTGACAAAAATGAATTGCTTTGAATTTATACTTAACCTTCATATTCTTGAATGCATCTCATTTGACACATACACTTCTCCTGAAATTTTGGTTAGCAATTTTTCTCAAAGCTCATCACATAAAATTGAATGTAGAGATGAACACAAGTATAGGTACATGTATGTCCATGTATGTCCGTGAGTATATAGAAAGGTTGGCTTCATGCTCCAAAAAAAAAGTACATTGTACAATGTCCATAAATAATACAAAAGCTAAATTAGATCAGTGATATAAATAAATAATTAATAAATAAATTAAGTGCTATAAAAGTAGAAAATAGCAATTAGTAGGTGAGTTAAAAGATCTTGGTATATTTTAATCCATAACCTCAAATTAGTAACAATACAACCATCTTGATAGAAACTATTAATCAATCATTTACAATGTACCTGACGTAAAGAGTCTTGCCCCTTATGATAATGCATCTGGCATGGCTACCAATAAAATCTCATATCAATATAAACACCTAATTAGAAATTATTTATTAATCATTTACAACTTGCAAGTTAAGATAATGGATCTGGCCAGGCTTCTAATAAAATCTCATGATATCAATTAAACCATCTACATGTAATTAGAAATTATTTATTAATCATTTATTATGTACTTGACGTAATGAGACTTACATGTACCTAATGATAGTGGATGTGGCCAGGCTACCGATAAAATCTCACGATTAGTAACAATGAATAATTTGCAATGTTTTAGAGGTAACGAGTCTTGAATATCTTACCCCAATGATCATGTTACTGAGTGGATCTGGCTGGGCTACCACTTGAAACTCTCTATCTGTTTCAGGAGACACACACTGATCAAGCTAAAGTATGAAGTAATGAAACAGAAACAGGTATTCAAGGAATAAAAGAAAGAGACTCTTTTCTTTCTGATTCATAGAGATCCGTAATCTTTTTTTACTTTCTTTGCATGGTTTGTTTAAAATCAAGAGTGATCATTCTACCTCCAGGTGAAATATTACATTGTAGCTCTAAAGAAGTCTCCAACATAAAATTATAGGTTTCAGATTTCTTTTTTTTGAGCAATCCCAGAAGAACTTTATACAATCCAATCCACGAATTTATACACAATGTAGAGCCAAAATCTAGTTCCCTAATGAAAGACTCAATTTTCTTCCAAATCTTGCCAAGTTTGGCTGATACATGCTGAAATTCAAGCGGTAACACTAGATCATTGAAAAATAAATCCTGAGGCAAATATCACTTTATTTTTAGTCTGCCATAATGTCCTATTTATCCACTCCACTCTCTATTGTTAAAATTATAACTTTTGAAGGAATTTCCTGGTCTATTCTAGCTTCAGTTTTGTACTCCCCTCCCTTTTTTTTTTTTTTTTAAAGAAAATTATAACCATACATAACTTTGTAGATATATTATTTTGTTATATTTATAATGTTTAGTTTTATGTTCTTGGTAATGCTGTTTAGTTCAAATAATGATATAATTATATAAAAATATCCTAGTCTACAGTTGAGGCCAGAAGTTTACATACACCCAGGAAATTCAATGAAAATTGTACACGTGCCAAGCATCAAGAAATTTACTGTATCTTAAAACATACCTGTGTTATCATGACAAATTTGGAATCAAACAAATGAGTATATCATAATCATGCTCTTTCATCACACTGACGTGTCATCAGGAGCTGAAGAATATTTAGATGTCATTTTTGTGCAAAAAAAAATCTTCTCATTTTAAAGTCTTGAGCAAAACATTTCGTATTTGTGCTCCTTATTTCTCAAAACGAACATTTCAGATTACACTTTTTTTTGTTTGGTGGTAACATATCATGATAGAATACGTAATATCAATCATAGAATTGACATTTATATATTCCTATGAAACGATGTTTGGAAATATAATCACTAAACAATAGAATTAATTTGGTACAAATATTACTTTTTTTAACAAAGAAAATTTTACTTAATATATACTTACATGTACATGTAAGTCTCATCGGCATCCCATTTACACGAAAGAGCGATACCAAATTTGTCATGGTAGAACTGAATGTAATATTTCTAAAGATACAGTAAATTTTCTGATGTTGAGCAATTGTATAAATTCCATTGCACTACCTAGGTGTATGTAACTTCTGGCCTGAACTGTATTAAATTGTCATTGAGATACGTATATCTCCATTTTTAAACACAGAAAAAGGGGCACTTTGACAGGGAGTCTGTAAGTCATTTGTTGTACAATCAGCACTATAAAAATTGTACGAACGGTAGACCCCATTTTCAAAGAGCATTTTGTATGATCAATGTTCTTAATTCCGACTGAAATTGATTTTAAACGCACTCTTGAAGTATCAATTATCAGGAGAGTATTCCATCAATATTTCTTGTCTGACAATTTGCCAGATTTGACATCTTTACATAATTTTGATTGGCTGAGAGGCATAAGGACTTATTAAATAAAACGTCTGAGAAGTTCTTCCCCCTGCTTGGTTTGAGCCATGTTTGCTTGGGAGAAAGTTGGAATCAGTGTTTGAAATGAGCGTTTCACGAAAGGACTTGTCTGGCGTATAATCTGACAATCGCCATACTAAACATGCTTTTCAGCCAATCAAAGTAATTTAAAGATGTCAAATCTGACAATTTGTCAGATGGGCAGTGTTGACAAAACGCCCCCTATATCTCCATATGACATACCTCCCATAGTAATAAGCTGATGGTACCGCCACACGGCTTGTCATCGGCACCTATGATGTTGAGTACAAGCTTGTTACCGGGAGCAGCAATGATGTCCTTGAAGGAGCAGATAGCATGACCTATGGCACAATGCTGGTGGGAAGATGAGAAGGAAAAGGAGGAGGACGACGATGTCGACGAAGAAGAGGAAGATGAAGTGGAGGAATTTACAGAGGTATGAGAGCATGACTATTATGGTAGCACGTAAACATCGTAATGAAATCGGTTGGTTAATTGTCCATGATGGTTTGCCCCCGATTTTTTTTTAGTGAAACAAACCACATTTTAATGAATACAGCAAAGAAATGTATCATGAGAAGGAATTGAAGAGCAGATGATGATGTAAACATAAAGAAACAAAACAAACAACAATATTTAAGAAATATGTAGATTTCTAATACTCTCTTGAAATAAAATGTCTATCCTTTTCAAGCTAAATGTATGTATTCTTACCTTTTTATTACCAAGAGTATACTAAAATGATAAGGGAATTGTCCAAAAACATATAAGATCAAAAAACACAAGAGTAAACGACACTCTAGACATACTCTTGCTCCAATATACCCCTCGTAAAAATAGCAAAACAAAATTTAAAGAAAACATATACATGTACATTCATCAGGCATTCACACATAAATTTTCATATCAATTACACTTACATGTGATTGGTATTATCTGCAAAATGTATACAAACTCTCAAATGCTCTCACATTGTATTAACTACACAATTAAGCATTCAGAGTACCTTCAGGACAGTTTCCTTCATAATCCAATCACATGACAACTACCCAAAATCAAGCACAGCTACCCGCCTCCTAGTCCACTTTCCCACAAGGACAATAACCTGCCTCCTAGACAAACAGCCCCAGGACAAACACCCTCTGACAGTAAAAGTGGAGGTAGTCGCCCTGGGGAAATCTTCCTGCAGGTTAAGACCTGGAGGTAGTTTCCTAAGGATGTAACTGTTCAAAGGAGGGACAAGTAGTTGTATGGAGGTGGCTGTACTCAGGAGGTACATGTAGTTGTCTTGGGGTAGTTTTCCTTGGGGTAGTTTTCCTACAGAGGCAGCTGTCCAGGAGGGAATTGTCCTAAGAAGGTACTTGTCAACAGCCCATTTGTCTGGATACATCTTTCAAACTTACTGACTGGTTTGTCCTGTCCTCCACTGAAAAGATATTAGCACGTAACCTGGTGATGACAGCGATATTCCGACTCGTCTCAAATACTACAGTCGATACAAAGAAAGGATTGCATTGTCTTTCAATGATCTCCGTTTGACCACAGCTTAACCATCTTGTGTCCGGTGGCGTCATACAGTTGATGGTTACAAACACGCAAGGTTCCTCCTTGCCCTGCCTCATGGGGAGGTTGTTACATGCTGCAAGATAAGCAGAAGGATAAATGATGAAAGTCCATTAACCTTGCCTTCCAACAGCATACGTCGTCATTCTAGACAGAGATTCTTTGCATTTTAGGACAGCTGTGGCAAGAGCACTGTTATCTTGCTCCTGCGCACCTCCCTGCATCTAATGAAAGGGTTTCAGCGATATAAGTTACAGATCGGATGCAGAGAGCTGCATGGGAAATGCACAACCACTTGTGACCAGGGGATCCATATATCCAGCAGCAGATCCAGCCTCGGTCCATATACTAGATTGTATCTGCCCATGCCCAAATATTATAGAGCCACTGTTGTCCCCAGACAATTGGGCCTGCAAAATTTATCATGAGAACGAAAGCTGGATCCGTGCCTGTGTAACCACAGCATTATGGTTCAAAGACTTACCCTCGCTATCTACATGTACATCTCCTATAAATAATAATCATGTACGGTGTGGGATGCAGGAGTAAATCATGTGCTCTTGCATTGTTTTTGTTTATGGATTTATAACCAAGTTTAGGGTTGCCACTTGGTTTCAAGTGAATTGCAACTTCTCTAATAGTATTATGTACTACTCACAAATTGACATTTCCAAAACAGGGTCATTCTGCGTCCCATCAGAAAGGTCGCCGGGGTCAATGACCCCTGGTTGACCTTCGCTGATGGGGTCACGGCCTGTGCGTGCTAAGATCTGTATGCGTAGCTTCTGAAGCTGTACGCGTAGCATCTCATAGCTTGCCAGACGTAGCGCCGCTACCCACTCGTCTCTCAGTTCTGTGGAGTGAGCTGCAAAGTACTGGTTGTGTTCCTCACCTACAAACTCTGCATACATGTAAGAATAAAGAAGTAAAGGGTGTAAGTTCAGTTTCAGGTCTAAATTAGTAGATGTACACTATACAAAAAAAAAGTGTAGATGCTTTATTCTAAGTATTAAATTCAGTCTGAAATAGTATGATACATATATGCATGCACATGTTTGTATCTCATATTCAGATTTCCTGTTTCACAATGACTAAAATGATACATGCTACATTGTAATGTACATATTGCCCATAGTAAAGCAAAAGAAAAAAATAGATTTGTGTTTGTTTTTATTGTCATTATACGAGCCTTACATTATTTCAAGTACATTGAAATAATTTGAACGGATAAGATAAAATTGTTACAATATCTTGGGTATATATAAAGTACTTGCGGGCATTGTTAATTTATTTTTGGATCTTAAACTTTGTTCTTTGTGTGTATACACATACATGTACATGCATACATGTATGATGTATTGTACCTTTTTTGTTACAATGAATGAGATTGTATATTCTTAGTAAAAAATAATAAATCATCCAGTATACTACATGAAAATTGACCACTCAGTCTTTGAGTAGTCAATTATTAAAGTCAACTTTAATATTTCAATAATTTTCCCTTGAATGAGAAACAAATATTTGTTTCCTCAACACATTCCTTGGAAAGCTTCAACTCAAGAACAAATATTATTCATAAAGACTTACACCTACATGTACATGTATTGTTAGAAAAAAAGAAAAGAAAAGAAAATAAGGAAATAAAATCATGGTAGTATTACTAAGAAGTGGCCAATTACATCTAAATAAAGAAAAGTAACACCAAATAGTACACTGATACCTATAAATGTATTTCCCTTTTTGAAAGGAAAGAGGTTTTTTTGTAGAATGTGTGAATGGAACATCCTGTTCAAAATTGAGTGTTTTCAAATACAAATTCGTGTTATTTTGGGGCTCAGGTCGATAAATATTGTTTAACCCTGAAAAGACAGGAGGCATTAAGACCCCCTTGTGATTTGCATGAGGTATACTGACCTAGCGAGAATGCGTGTGGTTTGACCTCTCCATATTCTTCCTTGACAAAGCACTGCTCTAGTACGATGACCCCTTGAGGTTCCGGCAAGAGGTTCCGATCTTTGAAGAAGAAGAGAAGGTTACCACGTAGCCTACACCATCTCTCGCTGTAATCTGTGACAAGGATCATGAGAAATTGTTTATATCAGTTTATAACATCATAATGGCCCAAATTCACAAAAGCCACCTAACTTTAAGCCTGGATTAAATCTGTGGTTTAAATATGGCCTGCTAAAAGGGAATCAATCTGTCTATGTTGCATCTTCCTATCAACTTCACACTGAATTCTGGAATCGTGTTTTAATTTTAAGGGAAACTTTTGTACTTACATCATTCCCAAGCAGTTTTTAATAGTTTCACTACCAAAAATTACGATTAAGTGAACATCTACTTTTCGGGGTTAATTCCCTTTTAGCAGGCCATATTTAAACCACAGATTTAAGCCAGGCTTAAAGTTAGGTGGCTTTTGTGAATTCAGGCCAATCTGATTTAGAAAATATACATGTTCTTGTCCAATCTTTCAAAAGGACCTGAAAATTAAATATCCCCACGGTATTAATTACAGGTGAACTCTTTTCGAACTTTGTAGTTTGTAATACTTTCTGAGTATTGAATAACAAACAAATATTTGTTTCCTCAAAACATTCGTTGAAATAACACTGTAAGCCTGTATCGATGAGGAAATTAGAACATTACTCTACAACATACATGAAGCCCCAGAGTTTCTGATGTTTAAAAAATGTATGTAGGCCCTAAAGAGATTTCAGATAAAAAAAAAATCATTATAAATCCAGAAATCATGAGGAAAGAAAATGGCAAGACCTTACAGTACAAATAAATGTATTTGGATACATTTTTGTAGGTTGTTATATCATGTGTATATTTAATCCAATCTCTTTTTTCTTTCTTTCTTTGTACATGTACATGTACATGTCCATGTATTAAGTTAACTTTATATAAAGACAATTTTCCCATTTGTTTCCCTGTATCCGAATATGAGGTACTGTACATTGGACATTTAAGCCTGGAATTTTATAACAGTAGTCCCCACTTTCTGCTGTTGTTTTTTAAAAGTAGTGTTTTGAAAACTTTTTAAAAGTAATGTTATTTGAGGAATTCATTCATTGACGAAGATCAATTACTATAGATACATGTACATGTAGCACATAATGTTGCATGCATACATTTCCTGTATAGTTCCAGCTAATTTGATTGCCTCTCATTTGAGCCCTATGGAAGACAGCCAAATTTGAAGGATAAAAAAAATTCCCTAATTCACTGACGCAAGTAATGTTTCCTATAGAATTTCATTCAAAGGTAACAACCATTTACCTTTTAACCCAACACTTGGGAAATATGGAGGAAGAACAAATATATTCAAAGTACACGTATGTATCCTTTCTAACATGTGGGTTACATTTAAAGCATTTTCAAATAAAATAACTTCCCTCAAAGTCTTTAATTTAAATTATATCAAAAAGTGTTTTCAATATAATGTACATATACATGTAGTACTTCGCACCAACAAAAAAAAAAAAAAAAAAAAAAAAAAAAAAAAAAAAGAAAAGAAAAAGGAAAATAAAGAGAGGCAATTTTAACAAAATTGCAATGGTAATGCATGTATCAAATCTTCAAATCTGGTTCCCTTGTCATCATGTAACTCTTTTGAGTTTAAAAAAGGTGATGACACTAAGTTGCTCCAGGATTATTTCTCTTAAAGGGGAATTATCCCCTCAGAGAAATTTAGCTTCAGTGAATGGAGACAAACCCCCAGAACATATTGGGAAAGTTTCAGAAAAATCAGGCAATGAATAAGAGAGAGATGAATTTTTAGATTTTGAGATCACTTATGATATGGAGATCCTCCAATTGGCAACGTGACCATGATGTGTGATGTAATGCAGGGAGATCTTTCCCATATCTATTGTACACATTGTACTAAAATCCTTTTTTTCTTGATTCTAACCAGAGAATAAATAATCTTATTATGGGATGACTTGTAAATATATGAAAGTCATAATATATCATGAAAAGAAAAGCTGATCTATCATTAAAATGAAAATAAAGAGACATTTTGAATAGTTTTTGTGCACACAATATGGGGAGTTCTCCCTTTGTGACATCACAAATGGTGACCGCGTTGCCAATGGGAGATTTCCTATGTCATTTGAGATCTCAATATTTGAATACTTATAACTTTCTTATCATTTATCTGATTTTCACCAAATCTTCACTAATGTGCTTATTTGATTTTTCTGCATCCACAGTAAGCCAAAGTCTACAAAGGGACAATTCTCCTTTAAGAATTTATACATCTAGGGTTAGGGTTACAATAGGTGAGGTTTAGGGTAGGGTATAATGTTCAGTCCGGGATTGAAGCTAGTCATTCAATCAGTGAATTTACAGCGGAGCAATTGTCGCTGTCCAAAGAAATGTCATGGAATATCAACAAAGTAATCCGTCGAGGAAAGTACAGTGTACAAAAAAAATGTAATTTGTAGTATTTTTTTTCCCTTTAATAAATAGTAACAACTTTCTTAAGTCATTTTACTGCACGATATATATATTATAAAAAAAAAAAAAAAAAAAAAAAAAAAAAAAAAACAGGGATAAAAGTATAATATTTTCTCACTCCATGACCCAAATTCCATGATGTTCTTTGCAACATCATGAGGTATGAAAGTGACTAGATTAAGGTTCGTGTGAATTGGGTCATAGATATCAAAACATATTGTCATGATTCACATAAAAATTAAATGACTTCCTAACAAACCAAAGTTGTATAAATTTAGCTCCCCAACACTGTGAACCTCATTTTCATGATAACAAGATTACAGTATAATGTAGGTTAGGCCTATCAACAAATTCTGTGATAAGATCATAATAAACATTTCCTGTTACATAGGACTGATCTACATTAAATGGGTAATGGGTAAATTCTTGACAAAATAAAAAAAATAATAGTAATAATCCAGCCCATTTTACAAAACCCCTCCCCCCCCCCCAAAATGGAAAATTATGCAGTGATGTATGTACATACATGTACATGTACATGAACAGCTTAAATATGGGAACAATTGCCAGATTATTTAAAAGTACTTTTTTTTTAAGAATACAAAAAAAAAAAAAAAAAAAAAAAAAAAATGTACAATGTACTACAGTCACAAGTCACTAGATGCAAATTGTAAAATTTATACGGTTTTCATCTTTGCTTTGGAAGAGAAGCAGAAGTTTGGATGATTTTTTCAACATGCAAGCATATAGGGTCTACACTGTATGACTGACAATGGAAAAAAAAAGTGAAGATATCTACAATGCATGATGTTTGCCAAGTTCCGCCTCATGGCGTGATAGTGTTTGGATTGTCTACATTAATGTCAGAGTCCTTAAGTGGCTAGCTTTTAAAAGAAAACAAACACTTAAGTTATAATTTGTATAGTTATACACGTAGAAATAAAATTGCTGTTTAATAATGTAGAGGAAGATCAACAATGACAATCAGTAAAATATCACTTTTTATCTTTAAATATATCAATGAAGCTTCATGAAAAAAAGTTTTTAAAAGCTGAAGAACTTTTGACCCATTTTTTTTAACTTCAAGGTGTTAAGATATCACAAAGGTTTCTTTTTCTCACATATTTAAGTGTACTAATCTAAAGAATGAATACAACAGTTACTTCAGTTCATTTAAAAACCTACATGCACTATATAGTCCTTGAACCCTCCACATATAAGTGAAATTCTTGAACAAGACTTTTCTCCCACAAAACAGCTCAATCCAAACACCAACTGCATTGTAAGTTCAGTTTATAACACATTCAAAGACTGCGAGGCTGGCATATATTTCTAGTTGACCTAGAATTAAGATCTTTCCTCCAAAAGGATTAATAAATTAGCTTGTGTGGACCAATCCCTCTCCTCCCTAATTAATTCAGTCAGATCTAATTAGCAGGCACTTATAAATTGACTCGCTATGTAAAGTAACGCATTCCTTACACTGCAGTGTCATGTCTATTTCACAATGTTTTATTCTGGAGGGTCTATTTCAATTTGAACAAACATTCAGCAAATTGGATTATTCTCTCAGCAAAAGGATATTTAATCAGGTCATGTCATCAATATACCTTTAGCAGACCTACTGTTTACAATGCAATTATCTAAATACATGTAGGGTTTCATTATTAAGTAAGTACTAACACAGATTATGTTTGCACTTTTTTTTGTGATTCAAAATATTTTCTGACCTTGATCCAAATTCACAAAGAATATCTCATGTCTTAGATTTCATTATGTCTGCCATTTGATAACATACAATTGAACATTCGTGCTAACTTATAAACCTGTTGATGACCGAATTCTCTCATTACTATGTAGGTTTAATACAGGGGGCTTCAGATTCCTGTCATAAATAGGACAAATTTGAAGTACATGTAGGCCTCTCAATTGATCTTATCATATCACCCTCAATCTTCAGAGAATGGTTTCTAATGCCGGGTTGGAAACTTCTACATGTAGCTCGCTTGAGAATTTCATAGCTACATGAACACATGTGCATTATTTTTTTTATTTTTCATGGCTACATGTACAGGCCAGACTTTATTCACTCATTCAAAATACATATGAATACAATGACTGAACATTTTCGTTTGTACTCATATTTGATTAAGTGCAGAGTTCTATTATTTTTAAATGTTTGTTCTGAAGAAAGGTCGAGAAAATTGCTGCTGAAGAGCAATCGGAATAGTATCAAAAGCAAATGCTAAAATGTACATGTAGGATGGCCTTTGAAATTGAAACACTGTATACAATTACAGACACAAATATAAAACTGAATCAATCATTTTAATCAAAATTAAATAAATGGCATACATGTACTACCTTAAGTTATTAAGTTCCATTATCAATTACGAATGGAAGAAAAGGATGAGAATTGGAGACACAAGCAGACTACATGTATTATTAATGAAACTAAACACCTGGAACAATGCCACATTAAAAATGAGAAAAGGAAACATTGACCAGCCTATTCATGCAGCACAAACTAAAAATTTGAAGCATGACAGCCTGAAGTGCAATTTTGGTCTACTAATATGGGCAGCTCTAGAATAAAAAAAAAATGATTGTTTTGTTTAATCATGTCATGAACATCTAGGGCAATAGAGCGACAATGCATGGGGAATGCAAAATGCAAAAGCATCCAACACTGATGGTTTTGGTACTATATAATAGACCAATTTACTAACATATATTCAAATTTTATGCATACTTTTTTGTGGCGACACAGTAACAAGGTATTCAAACAACGTGTAATAAAAGAATGAACTACAAATACATGTACATGGATTCCAGTTTGCATACAGTAGGTGTTGCTATGTCGGGCAAGCCTCTGACAAGCTTTCATGTTGTCAAGAACAACCTTTGTTTAAAAAGTATGCATAAAATTTGAACATTTTAGTAAGTTACTGGTCTATTAGCATGATTTAATAGTTGTGCGTCTATGCAATGAAACTGAAAGTAAAGAAAAAATGATGCCTGTATAATGTACCTTGCATCACATGTACAGGTACATGTATGTCGTGTCTGCGCACTGTACGTGTTGACGTCAAGTTTTGAATAATGATAACTGGCAGTGTGCTGACATTTTATCCAGGCTTGATTTTATCTATTAAAGGTTGCCACAGGTTTGTTTTTTTTGTTGTTAGTTTTAAGGTTGGAGTTAGGATGTATTTCAATCTGGGGCTAAAGTTAGTTCAATTAGTTTTAGGTGTTGAGCGTGGAGCAATTATCACAGACTCTAACTTGCTTGCAAGCAATACAAACTAGTGTGTGCATTTGATAAATTATAGTTACCTCCACTACAAACCTCTACTCCTTCAAAACTGGAAGACTATCTACAGTGATCCTCTACAACCCAAAGTATACAAGTGCAGGCCTCAAAGGGCCAAGTGAAATAATTACCCAAACCTTTCTTGCGCCAACCACCAGCGGTGACTTTCATATAGAGTGGTCCTTCCTTGGTGAAATACTTTGAGGGTTCCATGCCGACGGCGGCTAGCTCCTTCTGATTGAAGCGCATCTTAGGAGACAGATGGATCCCACTTAGTCTCCAGTAACTCCAGGTGGATCCCCTGTCTTCCGTGCTCTGTAACATCCGTGATGACGGAGGAGCCAAGAGGCTTTCACAGATCCTTCTTGTCCGTTCGGTTCACCTTGTTAGAATACATCCTCACAGTCAAAATAGCATCAATGATAATCCGAAGAATGGATAGCTTTGATTTGTCTATTTCTCTGTCTCTACGTCAGCTTACATGTAACTGAGACAACATGTAGGATTGCATCCAAAAAGTAACAGAGCAGCCCATCTACAGTATCAACCACGGAAGAATCTTTGAAGTATTGATCAGCAAGGCGTTACCAAAAGAGCTTTTCTTGTACAGGAATTCTATATTTGATCACACTGAGGAAGAGGAAGAGAGAAAGAATTTATAAAAACATTATTATAACCAATCTTCTTTAGAGAGATATTCTGACAACAACTTAATTACATGCCACTTCCAGTGAGGTTCGTACATGTACATGTATGTAACGTGTGGCTACAATTGGGTTGTTGCGTCACATGGTTGAGAGGCAGTTGTTTTGTGGTCAAATCCCAACACTAATTGATATCCTCACTTCAGCTCTGAACTCAATCTCAACCCTAAACCCTAACCCAGAACGAACCATAAATACCCTAACCCTAACACAGATCGGTTGTTGAAATGAAGCACGTATTGCCAACATGGCAAATATCCAAGTACCATTAATCGATGCTTGAACCACATTTCAAGCAAAACTGGTGTTGGGTGCAAAGATAGATACAGTGTAAAATTTGTTACTGGTCAGGATCCCCCCAATCTTTCCAGATATGATGCTATCTGCACCCCCACCTTACATTTTCAAAATAATGGATTTGCTGCTGCTGGTTCAGTATAATTCTAAACACAAAGCGAGTTTTCAGCACTATACACATTCTTCCTTTGATTCATGACTAAAAGCAAAGAACAGATTGTGAATCATCTACATTGTAGTTGTTAACTCTTAATGTGCCATATTAATTTTTAGCAAAAAAGGCAGACTTTTTAAAAAACTCATTAAAAATAGTATGAACTAGTCTTGCTTGGTGTAAATGACTGGAAATCAATCCACAGACACAAAACAATAAACTATGATGTTTGCAAAGCCTGTACTGCCAGCATTAAAGAGAAAATGAATTATTATGATTGTATAGATAATAAGTACAATTGCACGAAAACGTGTTCGTGGCACATTAAGGGTTATCTAGAACTTTGGAATGTAAAATCAAGTAGGGGGTTTCCCTATTGAGGCCTACATTGTATGAACAGGATAAAAAAAACTTCCCAGCCCTTCTCAACATGAGAGAAAAAAAAACCAACAATGAATACCTTTATTACCTTTTGTTGTCACTAAAGCACTGGAATTGATTCTTTAATGATGGTCCATGATGTTTGTAAACACGGTTGTTCCAGTTCAAAGTGCCTGCATAAAATGAGATTAAAAACAAAACAACTTCGAGTAGTTTGCTTACATATCATGTACGTGTACATACATGCATGAAATGTTTTTGGAATATACAAGTGGACATACATGTAGATCTATGTAGATGTCGGACAATTGACTTTAAATTACCCCCCCCCCCCCCATTCCCATACCTGTTGACTTGGGGAGAAAAAAACAAGAATATTTTTTAAGGACTATATTCAATTACAGTATCTACATTGTAAAATAAAATGAAATAAAAATAATCTTTAATAGGCTTGAATTGTAATCTACTTGAAGAGATGCCAGGAACTCAAGTGTCTGGATGAGTGCAGAAATTAATATGTGCATCAATCTGCTGTTCCAAAACACCCTGACTAAAATATTTCACAAGATCCTGCAGGGCTGCTATCTGACATCAGTATTGATATCCTTTTCCAGTCTCCTAGCCTAACACATTGATCCATAACAAGATAACCATGTACCCTAAACATATCAAACTAAATTAATGACATCCCACAGACAATTTTATCCACATTTCATTAGAGATGTTCAGGATTACAGTCAATGTACATGTAAATTCATACAGTTAAATATGCTCACAATAAAAGATGCAGCAATGAGGATAATTTGTAAAAATCAATAAATTTTGTAAAAAAAAACAAAAAAAAAAAAAAACAGGGATGCATTTACTGTGAAGAATAAAAAACCCTCAATTCAAAGTGTCTACACACATGTACCTGCAAAATGCTCCCATTTATTTCACTGTCTCCACTTGGGGAGTTTGGAGTACATGTATGTACATGGTGTTGCTGAGTTTTTGGACCATTTTATTATGATCCAGTCTAGTGATTTAACCACTCGACTAAAAACCTTCAAAGAGGGCACACACTAGACCATGACAACCTTATTAAACTAATTGTATCCAGGTTAAGAGAATGTACATGTATGTAGGTAAATGAAAGATGATCAAGCAGAGATATACAGAGTGAGTCAATAAAAATGTCCCATCATTTTGAAGCTGTCTTGTGAAAAGTATGAATATTTAATCATGGGTTTTATGATATGTCTTTGTAGAGTCATCCTCCTAGCATATGTTGGTACACTTTTCATTTGGATCTTTGCACGCATGCCTGAATAACAGACAATCTTCAGAAAACGGTAAAATCTCACCTGCGCCAAGTGATTGGGTGAAGAATAAACAAATTGCGAATTGATTACTTATGTGCATACACAAAGACACACACCGTATCTCATCCATACCAGCATACACACATACACACACCCTTAACAAACACATCCACACACATACACACACCCTCACTCACACTCACAAACAGTTGCTGGGGAATTACTACGTTCGAAACATTCAGCGATGGTCTTGGTAAACAGAACGCCAAAATAGGACATTTAATTATGTATTGTTTAATGTGTGAGTGGGTGCGTGTGTGATGATGTGCGTGTGTGTGAGGGAGGATGTGTGTTAGTGGATGTGTCTATGTTTTGAAAAGGTTTGTGGATAAGTTTTTACACATTTTTATCAACATTTGCATTCAATCTTCAACTAGCCACTTGGCGCAAGTGAGATTTTACCGTTTTCTGAAGATTGTCTGTTTCTCAGTCATGCGTGCAACGATCCAAATTAAAATGGTACCAACATAATCTAGGAAGATTACTTTACCAAGACATACCATGGAACCCATGATTGAATGTTCATACTTTTCACAGGACACCTTCAAAATGATGGGACATTTTTATTGACTCACTCTGTACAGGGTGCAATGGCCACTTTTCACAAGATTTTTAAATAGCAATATTTTAATACAGGGATTTCAATGCTTAAACACCAACTGGTTATTAATTTGAAATACATGTTTTAATTTTCATGATAAATACTGTACAACACATGCATCTAAACTATAAAAACATTAGACAAAATTTTGTCAAAAATGGGTAAAGAGCCAACCTGTGTAAACACAACAACAACTCTACATGTAGGCCTATTATCCAAAACCAAGCAACAATTATCAGGTTATGATACGGTAAATGCAAAAATTTAATACAAACCTTCCCTCTTTTCACTGAATTCCCAAACCTGTGTAAACACAGCATACAAGGGATTGCAAGAAAAGCTACGTATCATGCAAGATATCTCAACAAGAACATCCTGAAATACAGGCTGAGAACCAACCTACGTGTAAACACAGCTCAACAACATTGTATATATGAAACCAAGCAACAACGCCAGGGTGATGGTGTTTCACCAAGTAAAGTAGTTACAAACTACTTTACGAACAACTGGTGATCAGTTCTTGTGCTAAATGATTGAGAATGTGATTAGTATAGCACCCAAGAACATGTTCCAGTCATTCTTTCTTAACTTTTAGAACAACTTGGTAAAATACTACCCAGGTTAGTATGCAAATTAATACACACCTCCCCTCTTTTCACTGAATTCCCAAACCTGTGTAAACACAGTGCTGCCTACCCCGAAACAGGCCCACAGGGGAGTGCAAGAAACACTGCGTATCATGCGAGACATCTCAACAAGAACATCCTGAAATACAGGCTGAGAACCAACCTGTGTAAACACAGCAACAAATCGATCTATACATATATACAGAAACCAAGCAACAACACCAGAGTGGTGTTTCACCAAGTTCGTATAACAAGCTTGTAAGTTACAAACAACTTTAAATATGAACGACTGGTGATGAGTTCTTGTGCTTCTTGTATAGCACCCAAGAACATGTTCCAGTCATTCTTAAAGTAACTTTACAAACAACTTGGTGAAATACCACCCAGGTTTAATAGTATAATGCAAATTAATACAAACCTACCCTCTTTACACTGAATTCCCAAACCTGTGTAAACACAGCACGCTGCCTAATACCTCGAAACAGGCCCACTGGGGAGTGCAAGAAAAGCTGCCTATCATGCGAGACATCTCAACAAGAACATCCTGAAATACAGGCTGCCTGACTCCAGGGCAAATATTAAAGAGAGAGGAAAACCACAGTGCTCCTTCGAGACCAACGGGTCGGATGCAGTGTACATGTTGCAGCCAGGTACATAACGGCAGGTGAGCTCTGCCAACAAATTGGAACAGACTTGCTCCAGTCGAAGGTGCACTACTTTACATAGGGAGCATCAAATTTATGCGTTCTATATTTGAAGACACTACATGTACAATTTTTCAAGTAGAGACTACTTTTTTCACAATTTTTTACAAGATAGGGAATTTTTGCAAGAGCTATTTTATATCACAAATTTTTAGATGCTTTCATTTCTATTAATAGCCAAACACAGTGAAGTGGAAATGTTTGCTAGGACAGACTACATGTAGTCAGCAAAATTCATCAAAGTGAGATCATCATGAAAATAACCACCTGAATGCATATGGAGTGTTCCTTTTTCTTGCTCTTTTGTTTTCCCTAATCTGTATCAACTTACAATATATTTTAAGCACACCGAGGTGTTTTGATCACATTCCCTGAAATCACTTTTTTATGACTCCTTGGTTAATATTACAATGGAGGATAGAATTTCCTGCATGATATTACCTTATTATGGGATGAGGGTGGGAAGGGAATCTATAGTTACAAAAAAGTAATTTATTTAGGAAGTCCTTCAGGTAAAGTGGATATTGGCCAAATAACATTCTTAATTTAATGTAACATATAGCCTACATGTTGTACTATCAAGTGTTGCGATATACTATTCGCTATGTCATTATACTACTAGCGGATACCATAGCTATATCGCATATCAGATGTAAATAGTATTCTAACTCCGGGTTGAAAATAAACATGTCGTAATCGTAAACATCTTTGTGAAGACCTCATCATTGCCAGCCTCATCGTACTAGTAAAAGGAACCACTAAATATTCCAACATCAAGTATAAAATTTTACTGACAGGTGTTGTGAAGAACCTGTATTTTTACACACAAAGTTGCATTGACAAAGCCGAAATCACTGTATTTTCATAGAAACCCTGACTCTTTAACCCTAAACCTAACCCAAAACCGTAACCGTAAACCATTAGTTCTCTATTCCTAATCCATAATTTTAGGCTTTGGGTATGACCATGTCAGAGGTGTCAGGCTTTGGAAGAACAGAACTCACAGCCCTTCCCACTCCCCCCCCCCCCAGGGTGTTTCCATAACAAAAAATTCCTGTCTGATTTACATTTCGGCAGTTCCAAGGTAACGGAGTGACATTCAGAAGCAACATTTCAGCATTCAAACAAATTTATCATCCATACTTTAATCTTTATGTACAAAGAAATGGTTCATGACAAAAGCTGATGCACCCTCTTTTCAAAATTATATATTTTTTTTTTATAGTAATGCTCTTACTTCATGAGATATGAATATTCATAAACATGGTTACGGAGTGACATGTGGTTTCCTGGGGGGTATTTCATGAAAGGACTTGTCGGACGTTTTATCCGACAAAGTGTTATAAGCTACTAAAATGCTTGCATCTGATTGGCTGAGAGCAAATTTGTTGGATAAAATGTCCGACAAGTCCTTTGATGAAATGCCCCTCAGGTCTTTTTCGTGAGGAGAAATGCATTATAAAGAAATATTAATACCAAAGTTTGTTGGAGTAGTCTATGATAATTACATTAAGCCAAAAAAATTGGCAAAAAGTGACTAGATATAAAATAAGGGGCATTTAAAGCAGCATAGTCCCATACGTGCAAATTTGGGTTTGATCAATTATTCAGCGCAAGAAAACTGAATCGCATCATTTTTTAACTTAAATGATTGGTTGTATTGTAAAGAAGCCTTTGTGGTAATTTCAGGTCCTAATTTGCATTTTCAAAGGCACAGCACCACATTAAAGTTTCAGCTGCATGTCCTGTTTTGCTTGGAATTGCCCATTTCATTATTTCCTTTGGGATAATTTATAGTACAAATTTTTATTTGGCTACCCCCAGGTACTTATTGATGACTTCTTATGCTTCGTAGGTCGTAGGTTCGATTCCCTGCACTAGCACTTTTGTCCTTGAGCAAGGCATTCTATATGTGCCTCACCTCACCAATGTGTAATTAGGTACCTGGGAGGATAGTCTCCGGTGATGGCTGACATTACGGATGGAATTTAATCTAATGAATGGGGTAATAGCAACTGTAAAGCACTTTGGGCTGCCATGGGAAAAGCGCATTATGAATAATATTATAGTCAAACCTGTCTATTATGACTACATTGTACGTCAGGAAAATGCTGAAAAAATGACCAGGCCCCACTATAGACAGGTTCTGCAATTGTTACTGAAGGGTGCCAATATTTTGTGACCATTATAGGCAGGTGAGAGATCTGGCCACTAACCCAGTTTTCAATGTACCAACCATTGATTAAACTATAATAATGCAGATTGCCTCCATAACTCCTACATTGTATGAATGCGTAATTTGTCCATTCAATTCATCAACAAGATAAGGAAGGAAGTAGGTGTTCAAATAAAGCACACAAGCTACATGCACTTACACTGTGTATGGTCTCTCACCTAAATACCGGTATGTAGCACAATCCAACAACAACAGTAGTAACATTGTAGAGGTTACAGTGCTGGTTTAACTTTATTCTCCCAACTGTAAGTTTTCATTTAAATTGTGTTACCAGGGAATAGACCAGTTTACTAACATGTATATCAAATTTTATGCATTATACTTTTTATACAAACGTTGTTCTTGACAACCTGAAAGCTTGCCTGAGGCTTGCCTGATATAGTAACAACTAATGTATGCAAACTGGATTCCACGTATTGTAGTTCATTCTTTTATTACAGGTTGTTTGAGTACCTTGTTACTATGTCGCCAGAAAAGAAACATGGATAAATTATAATAACTTAGTAAGCTGGTGAGGTTTATTGGATTATACTGCCATAACCTTACTCCTTTTCTTCTAACCAATAAGAACAGAAAAATAATCACCACATGTAGGCCAACATGTACCTCAACAAGAAATCTGTGCCTCTTTATGAAATGTCGGTCACATAAAATGTGATATCAGAATGAGGATTAGCCCTAAAAAAGACTGGGAGGGGGGGGGGGGGGGGGGGGGTCATCATGGCCCCTCTCGACATTTTCCGCGACCATTCCACCGCACTAAATTTTTTTTATCGCACCGCTAGCTGACTTTTTACTTGTAGCGCATCTTTTAAAACCATTTTCGCGAAAATCGATTTTACTGTTATGACACTGCACGATTTTCAAAAATATCTGTCAGACCGAAAACAGCTCAAAAACATGATTTTGTGTACAAAGTCAATGCAAATATCCAGAGTTTTCTCACCTTATTCATAAACATATGATTATTTCCACTTTCATTGGGTGAAATCAATTTATTTTAGCATTATTATGCTTCAAAATGGTTGTGCAATATTTTTTGCAAAAATACAAAGAAAAACAAAGAAAATCATAAGAAATTCATAAAACAATAAAATACATAAGAAATTAATTTTGTTGAAGTACAATTGTTAGGAATGCTATAAGGAATAATAATACACAAAGTTAGCATTGTAGGAGCTTTATTTTATCAATTAGAGCAAAAAGTATGATGCACAAATTAATTCATTTTTTTTTTTAGCATTCCAAATAATTTTACTTCAGGTATACATCAATACATTTTATTGTATTATGAATGTTTTATACATACTATTTATTTACTTATTTACTTTTTGTTAAAGTGCAATGACCCCTGACCTTCATTTGGACATCTTCATTTCAGGCCAACAAAAAAAAAAAAAAAAAAAAAAAAAAAAAATTTTTTTTTTTTTTTTATTTGAAAAAAAAAAGAAGCCGTCACTGGTACTACAACTACATCATGTATTTTCATAAACTTTGTTAGCTCACATGTAGTATGTTTAAAAACAAAACAAAAACAAAAACAAAACAAAAAAATAGACGAATCCTCGACCCGCGCAATGGTCGAAAATTATGCCATCCACCATTGCCAGATCATATGGCAATTAATATCAATTTAATAATAGTTACATTTATATAGCGCTTTATACATTATATCCACCTTGGTGTTTTAAGCGCTTTTAGTGTTAACTAATTATTACCCGGCCTTTTCATTTATACAAAGACATCTTTGACCTTGACCTTTGTTTTTGCAAACCCAAAAATCTAATCAGATCATGTTATCCCAGTACGCACACATATACCAACATTAAGATGATCTGTCAAACAGTTCATTGAGTTATCATGAGAACAAACTTAATAAAAAAAAACCTATTTGACCTCTAAGACCTTTAACCTTGTGACCTAAAATCTTCTTGGAACAGTGCCACCCCAGTATGCACAACATGTTCTATAAAGTATGAAGATGATTCATTAAAAGTTCTTGAGCTATTTTCACCTGTTAATGGACCTCTGTTGATCTTTGACCTTGTGACCCCAAAATCTATCAGATCATTTTCACCCAGTATGCACACATTGTACCAAGTATGAAGGTGATTAGTGAAATGGTTCTGAATTATTTAAGAACAAGCTGTTTCTCCTATTTATTGACCTGTGACCTTTGACCTTGTTTCCCCAAACTAATCAGATCATTGTCACCCCAGTATCATGAGAACGAAAGTGGGACAGGTGTACGGACGGACAACCCGAAAACATAATGACTCTAGAGAGACTTCGTCGCAGGTGGCATAACAAACAATGTACTTTTTTTGTTGTTCTTTCAATGTAATTGAATTGTGTAATTGCCAATGATGTTGACAGACAAATTATTTAATAAGCTGTGGGAGAAAAAAAATGGGAAAATTTTACTGAAAAATACATTTTTTATTTATCTTGACTTTAGGCTTGCAGCCTGAAGAGCTTGAATAACAAAGAGGACAAAACCCATTCAGTAAAGCATTAGAATACTATCTACGATAATATTTTGTGATTGACTATCGTGTAATTGACGATTTTGTTTAGGAATTGTAAACAAGATTGACCCGCAGAACTCAATCGACCTCATAACGGGACTAGCTTTCATCCAGGCCCAAAGAAGATTTTTTATCGAATGGATTTATTCAGTAGTCCCAACCAATATGATCTTTACGAAAGATACAGTGGCGGATCGAGTATTTCACAAGAGGGGGGGGGGGTGCAAAATTTGAATTCTACATTTCTGAGTACACCCCACTTCTCCCTCCCCCCCCCCCCCGTCACATATTCCCCTTTTTTTCTTTCTTTTTTTTTTTTTTTTCTCTCTCTCTTCTTTTTCTTTTTGGAGGGGGGGGGTAGATGTTTATTTTTTTTCTTGCTTATCATAAATAAAAAAAAATCGAGCTGGTTCATTTTCTATTTTACTTTTCTCTTCTCTTTTTTTTTTTGGGGGGGGGGAGGCGGGGATTTATGATAGGGCAAAAAAAAAAAAAAAAAAAAAAAAAAAAAAAAATCGGCCTTTGCCCATCATAAAGGTCATCAAGTATTGGCCATAGGGGTAAGGTTCAATTGGTAAATTTGGCCGGACGCCATTATTCCCCTTTTTTTTCCTCTTCTTTGTTTCGTTTTTTTTTGTTTTTTTTTTGAGGGGGGTGGTTTGGGAGGTAGATGTTCATTTTTTTTTTGCCCATCATAAATCATAATATGGGTTGGTCTCCATTTTCCACCCTTTTTTCCTTCTTTTATTTCTCTCTTTTTTTTTTGGGGGGGGGGCGGGGGATAGTTTTAAATTGTTTTTTCGGCCTTTTTTCCCATCGTAAAGGTCATCAAGTTTGGGCCTAGTTCAATTGGTAAATCTGGCAGGTCGCCCATTTTTTCCTTTTTTTTTTTTTTTTTTTTTTTTATTATCGGGGGGGGGGGGGGGGGGAGGGGGATTGGAGAGGGAGTAGGTGGTTTATTATTATTTTTTTTTGCCCATCATAGAGCATAATCGGGCCGATCGCCATTTTCTTTTTCTTTTTTTTTTTGGAGGGGGGGGGGGGGTAGTGTCCGACTGGCCACCCTGGATACATGCCTGAGATCCATCAACGTTCTGCAAAGTTTTTTTTCATCACCAATTGTGTAGGAAGTCCCATCGGTGGCAGGAAAAAAATGTAACAGGAAAGGGAAAGAGAGAAAGAGAGGGGGGGGGGGAGAGAAGAAAGCAGAAGAAAGGATTAATGTGATTGAGAGGAGAAAAAGTTGAAACTGCCCGAGGGGGGGGGGGTGAATCTTTAGCAGGACCAAGTTTATTTAAACAAATCTCATTTTGAAACATATAAATTTCCCTGATCCAACAAGTAAAGATCAATCTCATTGCTTGAGTGATAAAATTCAGACGCCTACCGGTATATACGAGACTAACGCTCTCGAGAGAAAAATTCTCTTTCCTGCAAGATCCCACCTGAAGAACACACCTACATGTACGCAAAGCGGTGAGCTTTTTCCCAGTTTTTTTTAGATTTTTTTAAAATTAAAAAAGTAAGATATAGAATCTAACGTTAGATCTAGGCATATAATATAGAGTTAACTTATATCTAAAATTTTAATTAGGACACATTTTGAATAGTATAAACGTCTGATGATTTAAAAAACAAGGCAGAAAAATCGTGCTTTTCAGGGGTGAGCGTCCGCCGTGTATAGCTACTTGGCGGTCCAAGGTCAATAATAATTGACCATGCAATAAGTGTAAGTGGGTGCCTGGGGGCATGGCAGGCATTCACAATCAAATTTTTTTAATCATTTCATGCAATAAAAAACAAAAACAAAAAACATTAAGCAACACACAAAAATAGAGTCTCCACTCAAATCAATTAACAGATACAACAATAACAAGTTACTGTAGGTGGTGCACTTCATTATAAAGTGTAAGAGTGACGACTAAATTGTATGAAGAAATGGAGTTGAACTAAAAAAAAGGTTAAAAATCTCAGACTGATCTGAGCTCATTATCGAACAGCAGCCAGCAGGCACTCACTAAGCTTTCCGCCGCGCCGGGCCCACCCCGATGGGTACAAAGTAAGGCCGGTGGCGGTGTAAACAATTTATTTTTCACTCAAAATAAAATGCCCTGATCGCACGATGACAGAGTTACATAACATTTATTCTTACCATAACACTCCAGAAAAACAAATGTGGATGAGCTGTAGAATTGCAATATAAAGTGCTTCCTGTCCAAATGTTCACAAACTAGTAAATTTGACTCAAATGACAGCTTGCTCAGCTCATTTTTCACTGCTGAATGAGATTTTCTTGAACGCACGCAGCGCGTACGTACGTTCGATAGCGCACGCACGGTGTTTGAGAAGAAAACGTCTTATTGCGGAATCCGCCGCCTAGTATGTAAATCCCTTGTGGATAAATTCTCTTCGAGTTTTTATTTAAAGAATGAATGGGCTGTGGGTAAGATTACACTAGCCCTCACTATAAACTGAGGAAGCTTGATTGAATTTCAAATTGAGTACAGAAGACCCTAAAATTCTTTCAGAAGAATTTGTCCACGATAGGGTAGATTACGATGAGCATTTTTTCTGCTCACACCAGAAGGCCTATCAGATCCACATCTCGAATTTCACTCTCATGTCACGTCAAAAGGGGAGGGGTGGTGGATGCAGTATGAGGAAGTTGCATGGCATGGCACGAGCCATAATTTTTTTTTAAATGTATTATTTTATTTTGTAAATCTGGAAACATTCCAGAAGCATATTATTTTCTTCAGATATATGGAATATGCAACATCCGATAAATGGCATGATTTTCCTCAAGTGTTTCCACCTGCTTTTTTAGGGCTACACTTTAAATACACAAAATAAAACATATCTACAACTAAATAGCACTTTCTTCATAGCTGCTAAATAGCAAATTTTTATTTCACATTGATGCACACATATCACATATTTAAAGTGCTCTTCTTTGCACACCAAATCAAGGTTAATCATTCTATCATAATCATCCCAAACATTAACGTTTTACATTTATCTGTACTATACACTTTTGCAATTATCGTTTTCTTGATTTCCACTTTAATACCACCTTGAGACACATCCATTAAATAAGCATACATCACCTCATGGTACATTTCAGCATATACAATATTCATTGTAATATCCTTCTAAATACATTTATCTCTATTACCATATGCAACAGATTCAATATGAATTAGAAAACAATAAATAGAAATCTTTTTTTCGGAACACTCCTACTAACATACACTTTACTCCTATAATAACGAGGTTCTCTGGACAAATCCTATTAACTTGTTATACAATGAAAACTTGTCTTACTCAACACATAGACTCAGAGACACATGTGGACATGATGATATTGAGGCAGAAGATTTGCCTTATTTAAGATCTTTTAGTGTCCATGTCCATTACAACAGGAGTAGATTGTACTATCAAATTGCTCAACACACAATTATGTAATTAGTCTTATATTATACATAGTGCACCATTATTAGGTAGCATAGAACAAGTTTGAAAGTCAATGCTTTTCACTATACATGTGTACATCAAGAATCAGAATAAAGTAGTGAGTAAGCCCCTCCGTCAATCACAACTTGGCTTTCAATATATGGAAGTATACACAAAAACATCCTATACAATAGAGTGCAATATAATACAGTTCACACAAATGGTATTCTCCTTTTGGAGTTTTCAATAACCTTATAACCTAAATACACTTTATTTACATGAGCTATTATACATCATCCAACACTGTAAAGCACATGCTAGCAACACACAATTATGTTTATAAAAAAAGATAATGCTTAATCAAAACACTCTTTATTTTTTTTTAGCAGAAATATTTAGCATAATACAGAGCTATTGCATCATTGACATCTCTCATGAAAAAAAAAATCAATCAAATATGTTATATTTGTAGCAATCTCCCAGAAATACATGTACATGTATAAGGTTAAATATAAATCAAATCTAACTAGCCTTAGATGTAAATAACATCAAGGCTAAATGCTCTTATTCTAAAGATATACAAACAAGTTAATGAAAACCACTCAACAAATAATATTTTATAATTTATAATCACACTTAACATGTAATATACATTTTCATTTGTAAAAACATTAATCATGTCAATCAATGATTGAATCACGCAATTTATACAATTAAGATTAATTTACAAAAATTACAACAATATAAACTGTATGAACAAACCTTTTAGCTTCTATGTAGTTCATGCATATATGTCACATAAGTTGAAATAAAAACAATATTTCTTCATAACTAACTTCCCATAAGTTATCCTGATCTTTATGGCACGTTAACTGAGTTTCTTACACACAAACGTTTTTCAAATACCACTTTTCAAACTATTTTATATAACAATTTAGCGAAAACATAGAAAATCTTTTAATTTTAATCGTTGTACGGTATTCAAAAGAAATAGACTGACAGCTTTCACCGTCAATAAATGATTCAATAAGTTCATCAACACATCGTCATACAACCAATATATGAGAATGCATATGCACCAAGAAATGCTTTAAGTTTATAACGAACAGTTCTTCATGTTCACATACAGCTGCATATTTTTGTTGCACATAATTGTTTGAATTTTGACAGAAAGAACAGAGAATAATTTATAATCAATCGTGGAAACAAACTAAAATAAATGACAACATCAAATATGTTTCATTTTATATCAACTTTTAAAACTCATTCACTGCAATCTTATACAAAAAGATGTTTAGAACAAAGATAACTGGAAATCCAAAGTATATTTCACATGAAAAAATAACACATTGCATGATACATTCACAAAAATATACCAACATTCAATGTGAAAATAAACTGTGCAAAAAATATCTGGCTGGGAGGCACCTTAACTTAAATAAATGAAATTTTCTGTTCAAATAGCTCAATAATATCAAGTCTGAGCTAAACCAATTATCTATGGAATGATGTAATACATGTACATAACATGTACAAAGATCAGTGCCTCTTTACATGCAGCGCCATTCCACAAGCAATTTCAATTAATACACACACTCACACAAAATAAAGAGAAGAAATTATGGAGAGTCTTTGTCTGCCTAAAATTTTCAATAAACATGGAAATTCCTGCAACAAGAGAAAAAGAACTAAGACATTTTATGGCATTTCAGTCGATATGTGTCGAATCGGCTCAAAAACAGCAATAAGTCGCCAGAATTCGTAATTTGTTTAGATGCATGTGGTGAATTACATGAAGAGGTTCCAAAATTTCCAATTATATCACATACTTAAAGTTTACTAAATTAACCAAGTTAAATATCATGTTAAAATAAAAGGAAGAGCTTTCAATGATGTCCTATGCAGACAAAACTTGCTTATCCTGCTATGAACTACTATCATTATTATTATTATCTAATTCATTGAGCTATTTGCAACTAATTTGTGGTTTTGAGTTGGTGGGACATAAGCATTCCACATAAAACACTCCTAAAGATGACTCTTTAGAATAGTTTTGACTAGATATTATACACTGTTACTGATATTAGACCTAAATATAAGGCATGTCTGCTACACATTCATGTAGTAATTTTTTTTTTCAAATTCTGGACATCACCAGTTATCTTTTATGCTACTAGAATATTTCACATCAGGTATATGACATTAGCATAAGTTTACAAAGATTATGAGTTCAGTCACATGAAAAAAAAAATTGTCTTTATTAAAAAAAAAATCATATTGATGAAGATTGTATTTGGATTTGCAGGAATTATATATTCAATGCTTTATCATACATATAAATATACTTATATGTATCAAATGAATACAAAATCAAATAACAAGTGCACTACATGTAGGTGTATGCACTACATCATTCACATATTACAGTAGATGATGACTAGTAATCATGTATAAAACAAATGTTTTCATTGATTACTGCAATATTCATATTATATCAATGGATAATCACAAAATATGTATCATGTAATTAGATACAATTCAATTTCCAACACATGATTGTACAAACACATGATTCTACTTGCCATATATTCATAACATTATGGTGCCTTGACACAATGTCCCTTTCTCTAAAATAAATCTGATTGTCCAACTACATCTCTTCATACACATTCTCATTCTACTTCTCAAGACAATTCCACCACTTCTGAATCAAAGTCGATGCTATCCAGTTCATCTTCTTCGATGTCTTCCGATGAGGATTCTCCCCCCGCCGCCTCCCCTGTCAGTGCAATGCGGGCGTAGTCGTCGGTGTCGATGGACTTGCAGAAGTAGATTGCGTACTTGAGCTTCTCCCGGAGGACTTCACGGCAAGAGTAGCGGGGGAGTTTGAGCAGGAAGAAGCAGGTGTAGGATTCTGGTAGGAAGAAGTCTGGTGGGTTGTATTTATCCAAGACCTGCAGGGTGGATAGGAAGAGGAGGAATTCTTTCAACCAATTCAGGACAGGATTTACTTGATCAGCTTCTATTCTGCAAATTGCAACACTTTTATTTTTCATTTATTGCTACATACTATCATTAATGTGAACAAAAATTGATCTGTTTGAAATTTACTTTAAAAAATAACTATGCTTGATAAAAACTATTATAGTTGCCAATTTCAATGGAAAATTCAGATTTTTGTTGTGTCAAAAACATTACAAATTTAAGGATTTTATGCTTACTCTTCTTTATGAAATATATCCATTGTCAAGTCACATTTCTTTTCTTCTCTTTTAAAGGGGAATCCAACCCAAGGAGAGAATCAACCTTACAGGAAAGAGGAAAATGAGAGGAGCAATCTAAAAAAAGTTTCATCAAAATCGGTTATAACATAAGAGAGTTATGGAAGTTTGAAAAGTCTAGTTGTTCTTTCTATGGGGATCCTCAAATTGGCATCATCAGCTTCAAAATGGCCGATCTCATGGACAACTCTCCATTCACTTTGTACACAAATTAGTAAAATTAGCACTAATTTTATTATTTACGAGATAATCACATGACCCTCTTTTACCTTGCTTTTGTTCCCGAGAACAATGCTATGACCGAACCAACAATAGACTACCAAACATTTTTCCTACTTCCCTACCCCTCCATAATACCCTGCTCACGCCTGCCTGACACGAGGTGCGCTAGACCACTAAGGCATATATCTTCATTCTGAACCAACCAATTCGACACTCGTCATAGAGACAAGGTTGGGGCGGAGGGAGGGGCGTAAGAGAGGGTCATGTGATTATCTCGTAAATAAAAATTAGTGCTAATTTTACTAATTTACTTCAATAACACATGACCCTCTCTTACTGCTTAGTCCAAACAGACCAGCACGACACCCTAGGGTGGACAAAACGAGAGCAGGGGGGGGCTAAGAGGACTTAGAGACGCCGAGACACCAAAACATCCTCACCCCGTGCAAACGTCACATAGGAAAATGAAATGAAGGAAAAACAAGAGCGTCAGAACGCTGCCTTCAAAACATCCTCAGGGAACGCCTGCAAGAGCGCCAAGAAGCGCTGATACTCTCTGGTATCGAGAGCTTGGGGCCCTTCCTGACATCAAGGCGTCAGGACAGAGCTGCCAACATTGGGATGATAAGAATCCAGAAGATTTGCGGAGATATGATTTGTGAGGCAAAACACATGTGCCTTGCGCGCGTCCCGGCGGTAAACTGAGTTATTATGGGGCAACAAAGCAATGCCACACTCAAAACACTTTACAATAAAGCTGGCCATTTTTCATCATTTTTTCCCCAACAATTTCAATTAAAAGGATTAATATATGTGCTTATGCAGAGTAAAAATAATAATTTTTTTTTACAAGACTCTTTCAGATATCCACACCCAAAATACTCCCCATAATTATTTTGCTTGAGGTATTCTGAGCTCAGAGGGGCTCTTTTAAGATTTGTTTTTCAACACAAAGCATGTAGAGTATTGAGACATTCACTGAGCAGGCTTAGCAGAGATGCAATGAAATCGGGAGGGTCGAGGTTGGCATCTCTGCAGTAAAGGCAGCCATGAATTATTAATTGACAGGAACTGGTAATCAGTTTCTAAAAATCGACAAGAAAATAACAAAATTAGCCCTACCTGAAAAACAGTGTTATAGCTAGACTATTTTAGTGCGGCTGGAATTTCACCCAAAAGATGCTACTCTTACGAATGGAGGTCACGGTTGCACCCCCCCCCCCCCCCCCCCCCCCCCCAAAAAAAAAAAAAAAAAAAAAAAAAAAAATGAAATTAGAATCTAGACCTAACTGTAGTGTTAGGTAAAAATAAAAGATTGAAAACGCAGAAGTGCATAGAATGTAAGTTTTCCTTTCTAAGGTCTAATTTTGACTATAATACATTTTCTATCATATCAAAAATATGTCTAGATTAATTTATAATCATGTAACAAGTGTTATATTTCTTAAAATGAAGAATGGTAAACCCCTGTCAAGTTTGGAGATTCACACGAAAAGTTGAACCGAGGCTTTCACAAGCTTTGCTCCCCCAGAACTGGGATAGAAGTGCCCAGTAAGTTATGCCTATGCAGACTGGGGGAGTAAATGACAAGAACATCGATGATCAACGAGTCGATGTTTTTCAGAAAACTCAGAGTGAATTGAGGCAAACATAGTATCGCAAGATCGTTCTAGTGCTTATTAATTTGAAATAGTGACATCTAAGACCCACATTTAACCCTAGAAATGATCGGGAAAACTTCAAATCCTCGCAAGCAAATTTCACAGACTGACATATTTTTTGTATAGGTGGGACTACACTATCAAAAACGGCGAAAATAATGTTTGAAAATGGAAATGAAGACTCATTTTGAGACTTCTAAAATGACTAAAAATGTCATTTTATAGATCATAATGGTCCAAAACTTAAAGGGGAAGTTCACCCTGGAATTTTATTGGTCTTAAAAAATGCAGAAAAATAAAAGAAAAACATGAGTGAAGGTTTGGGGGAAATCGACCAAAATATGATGAAGTTATGAATATTCAAAGTTTTGATTCTGTGACGTCACATGCGAGCAGATCTCCTATGTGTTATGTAGTGTAAATTACATAAAATGTCATTTTTTTTTCAGAAGAAAATAATTTTGTCGCCTGTGCGGTCGATATACCATCAAACATATGTTCATATACATGACTATATCAAATTGACCCATTCCTTTATCAAGAACCATGACAAAAAGACAAATTTATGGAATTTACATACACAACTAATGGGAGAGCTGCTCGCACGTGACGTCACAGAATCAAAACTTTAAATATTGATAACTTCGCTATTTTTTGGTCGATTTTCTTCAAACTTTCACTAATATTTTTCTATTATTTTTCTTCATTTTTTAAGACCAATAAAATTCCAGGGTGAACTTCCCCTTTAAAGGTTATACATACCAGGTAGTAAATCCAATGAAAAAGTGGAATTTAAAGGCTATTTTGGGGGGTGATTTTTGTGAAGTTAGTAGTGGTCGGGAGCAGTGTTTTTCACCAGGTGCAGGAGTGGTGGTCGGGAATTACCCGTGGTGGTCGGGCCCAACCACCGCCGACCAGCGTAGCTAAAGCATGGAGCGCCGCTAATCACCACTCACATGTTCCCATCGCACACATATTGCAACCCGGAAGTAACTGGCTTTTTACATATAGACTAATTCACCAGTCGTTTACTAAAATTATCGCCATTTACATTGCAAATCAATGTACGATTATATAAATATGGGTAAAAACTACTGGGTAAAGTGATCATGAGATTTCGGCACGAGGTCGGGCTTGTTACATGTAGACTAATTCACCAGTCGTTTACTAAAATTATCGTCATTTACACTGCAAATCAATGAAAATCCGTGAGATTTGGGCATGAGGTCGGGAGGGCGGGAGATTGGGTCAAAATCCGGGAGTCTCCCGCAGGATCCGGGAGAGTTGGCAGCTCTGCAGGACCCGCCGCTTTAAGTCCCTCCACGAACCATCTGGAGATGGAGTCAGGGAAAGCGGCAGAAAAGGAATCTCGAGTGATGAAGAGTTTAACTCTACGACGAGATTCGGATCTGGAGAGGTATCCTTTAAGGGCCCTAACCGGACACCACACCTTATCCTCCGGGACCAAAGAGAAGGAGGAGAGCTTGTTGAGAAGCTCTCCACCGGTACCTAAGAGGCAGTCTGGTTCTTCGCAATGAAACGAGGTTCAGGGCGAAGACGTACTCCCCGAGGTTCGAACCTGATGTGGCCCTCAGTAACACTAAGGGCAAGAAGCGAACTTCGTCTGTGGCCTAAGGCCACCGCCACCAAGAAGACAGTCTTAACTGTCAAGAGGTGAAAAGATGCTTCCGACAACGGCTCGAAAGGAGGGTTAGCAAAACGCCTCCAAAACCTTAGGCAAACTAAAAGAAGGAGCTAAAGGAGTAGACTGAGGTCTTCGCAAAAGGAAAGACCTAAGCAAGCGGCTTAACTTGGGAGAGTTAGAAACGTTAGAGCCGTCAAGAAAACCATCGTGAATTGCCGCAAAGGGCATTATCGCAGACCACATAGCGCCTCGGTAAGGTCGAAAGAGAACGGCCCTGTCAAAAAGTGGATTAAAAAAAATCCCGCTAAGACCGGCAGCGGCGGTCCCTCTGAGAGGTGCAGCAACCCTTACTCTTCGCAACAGCTCCAGGAAAAGGCCAAGGCTAGAATAGGAGTTATAACGCCCCAGCATCGTTTACTTAGCGTCGACTCCCTCCGGTCCCGGCCATGAGAGCCGAGGCCCTCTCGAGAAGCCAGACGAGATTGCCTGCGACCTGACAACTGCCACGCAGTCAAGCGACCCGAGTCGGGTGCTCTGTAGAAGAGCGCCAGAGAAACGGCTGGCTCAAACGTCCTGCCATCGAGGGAGGGTCACGTGACGGCCCACCAAAGCTCGCGAAGGCGAGGAACCGATGTTGCTCCGGCCAGGTGCGGGGCTATAGAATCATACAAGCCCGTCCTCCACTAGCTTGCAGCCATAGGTGGGATTCAGCGGAAAAGTGGGGGGAATGCAAATTCAAACCGCTCTATGGCTGAACGAGATACGCGTCATTGACACGTTACGCTTCGGAGTCCCAACTGCGTTCATCAGCGCGTCGGAGAGAGGGTCTGAACCCGGAAGATCATTCCGAGGCGAGAGACTGCCGTGGCCGAGGAGCCCGGGATAACTTATTCCGACCCGGTAGGTACGAGGCAGGACGCGGAGGATATTTCTCCCTGCTCATCTCTCCGACATTTGAGCCGTAAAGCGTTTCAAGCTCCAGGAGTGTGTGCTCCTTGACGATGTAGTTAAGCCGCATCTGACGCTCAATTGTCCGTCTAAAAAGAGAGTACCAGAGGCGCGCTAATAGTTCGATCCTGAAGAAAACTCTAGGGTGATGAGCTGACTCGCGCCAAACGGGACCTCTTCTAACACGAAGATGTGGAGGGATGAGGTTCACGTTTGAGACCAAGTCCGCCAGTCGGCGTGACCACTGGGCTCTGCCTCACATTAGCCTGTGCAGGCGCGGAAGCGGCAGTCTTGGTCCGATGAAAATATCGACTCACGGATGGTAGCGAGTCACGACGACCTAAAGCGGGCATGGCCCGGATATGACACTGATTAGGGCTCTACCACAAGGGCTAGCAAGCGGTGCCACCTCCATGCGGGGGGGGACCTATTGTCCTCGTGGAATTTCGAATCACGTGGCCAGGGAGCGGCTCCCAAGATCAAAAAACCAACTCGGCTCCCGAGGGTGAAATGGGTGGTGCTGATAGTACGGAGAAGGAAGCCGGCTCCCTGGAGTGTCTATAGAGCAATGTCGGGATGACACACGAGTGCTGAGGTACATGTAAGTACGCATCTCTCTCATCGAGAGATACCGCGCGACACGTCCTCCGAGTGGCAGGATAGACAACTGCCCGGCGCGTGCTCGTATAGCGGATCGGCTAGTTCGTGTAATCAGCTAGCTGCTGATGTAGAGATTCGACTCGGGGCAACAAAAACCCTTGCCGCGGCCAAGTTCTGACTCTGGAGATCGCTGTAAGGACGCCGGGAACGATAATTAGACTCATTCCAGGGCAGCCGGGTATGGGCACGTCTCGTGAACAATGGAATCCGATGTCGCTGGAGCGGCAGTCACCTGATCACCTCCCAGTAGCCGCAGGCCTGGAGGGGTTAATTAAACCCTGGGAGAATTCTCGCCATTGTGACGGGGGTAATCCATACATAGTGCTAAAGGCACATCGAGTTTTTGGAGCAGAGGCTAGGTGCGAGCGCGCGGGAGCGGCGACAAGTGGCTAGGCGTGGATGACCAAGAGCGCGTTCTACTGAGCACTTGGCGCTCAGGCAAACCATGCAAGAGGACACTGTCCACCACTGCTGGCGCGAGGCCGAGGATAGGGGGCGACTGAACCCCGCTTGAGTGGGGTGCTTGAAGGCTAACCCATCCATGTACCTGAGTGCGGAGGCGGGCGGTATGCAGCAGGCCATGTGCTCAGTATGGCGTCTGACAGGCAGGTCTAGCCAGCCACGAGGGGTAGCTAGTCCGGCCACCCTCTGTTGGGAAGCCGCGAGGAATAGGGATGTTGAAAACCCCGCTTGAGTAGGGAGGCTGAAGCGCAAACCACCAAGGTAATCCTACACTCTAGGGGGACGGTGTGAGACCAGGGCCGTCGTATGGGTGACAGGGCGCGGAGAACTACCGGGCAGCCACGAGGGATGTGTAGCTAGTCCCAGCTTATCTCTTGGTGGAAGGAACCGGGGGATACGGGAGGAAAAACCGCTTGGGTAGGGAACGCTGAACGCAAAAACCAAACAAAGTATCTGAGTGGCGGGCGATTGAGGACCAGGCCAAGTTGTGTGACAAGGGCAGGATACTCAAAGCCACAAGGGGTTGCTAGTGCCTCGGTACCCTGCAGTGCGCAAGACCGAGGGATAGGGAGCGCAACGCCGCCTTAGTAGTGGTGCTGCAGGCGAAACACCAAAGAATCAGATGAGGCGAGGTGGTTCTGGACCAGGCCAGTGTCGGTGTGACAAGGGCCAGGCATCCAGCCACCGAAGGGTCAGGGCTAATATGGGCGTTCACTTTCTGATTGTGCGCATAGCCTCGGAGGGGAGTAAGGGGTGGAAAAACCCGTGGTGGTCGGGTTGTGACCTAGGCCGGCTGTCTGGGAGCGATACGTGATCTCCCGGACGTTCTGATGAACGGCACTAGCGATGGGTCCGGAGGCGTAGTGTTCATTGAAACAACCCGACGGCCGCAGAGTTCAAGGGGCCGTACTATGCGGGTATTCACAGTGGCCGAGTTCTAGGGCCATCCGATCCCGGAGAGGTCCGCGTTGACGAGATGGGCGAAGCGGGGAGTGCTCGGGGCTGACGCTGGACGGTGATGCGCGTAGACAGTATCCGAAGGTAATTCGGACGTAGTTCACGCGATGTCCGTATCATCCGGGGTCCGACGCTCGGGCGAGGGAAAGCGGACTCGTCTCCTAGGGCGGAGGTATGATGCCAGCCAAGAGGCTCGAGCGTGGGAGATGGGTAGGTAGGGTACCAGGGCAGTGTCACGGGTACGAGGAGTCGGGTCTTGTACTCTGTACGAGGGGTACCGATTACACGCGTCACTCTGGCGCGAAGGGCAGCAAGGATAGGGAGCGAGATGACCCGGTTGTCAGTTGCTAAAACACCCTACCACAGGATCGGCGGATGATCCTTGGCAGCTCTCGGGTCTGACCAGGCAGGCGGCAGCTGCATCCTGAACGGATAACGAAATTCGCCGGCGTTCGAGATTATAGAACCTCTTGGGGTCCGAGAGACCAGGTGTTCGTTGGAACGAACTCCCGGTGGGCGCTTGGGCGTATCCCAAGGGATAGCCGTGATAGCCCTGTGGACCACCAGCCTTGAACGATAAAGCGTTTGACGGGGGTGGAGACACTCCGGACGTGGGAAGCGGAGCCATCTGGTTCCGCCAGAAGCAGAAACTGCGGCGCACGGGTCCCAAACCGTACTCGGCATCACCCGGGGCATGCCTGAGCGAGACGTGAGCGCACGACTCTCATCCCTAAGTGAGACACGAAACCGCAATTTTCGTCTACCTCGGGGGTCCGAGAGCCGGGTGTTCGTTGGGAACGAACTCCCGTGGCGTTTGGGCGTATCCAAGGATAGCCGTAATAGCCCTGCGAGCCACCAGCCGTGAACGGGGTGGAGGCACTCGGACGGGAACGGAGCCGCATCCTGGGGGGGCTTACCCAAGGTGGAGTGGTCCCCAATGCAAAAACTGCGGGCACGGGTCCCAAACCTACTCGGCACCCCTCGGGCAATGCCCCTGAGGCGAGACATGGGCGCACGACTACTCACCCTAATTTGAGACAGTCAACCGCAATTCCTGTGCTACACTCGGGGCTTCCGAGAGCCCGGTGTTCGTCGGAACGAACTCCCGGTGGCGATGGGCTATCCAAGGGTAGCCGTATAGCCCTGGAGCACCAGCCGTACACGGGGGTTGGCGGCACTCCCCGGCGGCGAAGCTGAGCCCTCCTGCGGGGTACCCAAGGTGGAGGTGCTCGCCAGCCGCAGAACTGCCGCCCACGTCCCAAACCGTACTCGGCACCCCGGCATCTGAGGAGATCTGGGCGCCACGGACTCTCATCCCTAAGTGAACCGAAACCCGCCACTCTTCGTGCTACACTCGGCGGGGGGCGGGGGGGCCGGGGGCAAGAGTGGATAGGAACGCTCTGCCGGAGACAACACCAGACGACCAACGTCTTTAGGCACCCCGGAACAACCGTTGGTACGCAGTTTTGCTATGGTGCTCTTCGACTACAAGACCTTTTCTTAGAGTGGACTTAGTAGGAGGTGGAGCCAGCGGGACACAAGAGTCCACTGCGTGCCCCCCCCCTTACTATAGGTAGGAGAGGCGAACGACCTGTTGCTTGGTTCTTAGATGACTTCTCCTGCCGGCGCTATTCTACCTGTTATCTAGCCGCTTGAGAACGATCTTTCAAGAGACCTATTAATTGTGCCGCCACTCTGTGTCGTCTGAGTCGTCAGAAGCCGAAGACATCTTGTCGTGATCATGAGTAGAACGCCTCTGAAAAGACATGAAGTGAACACAACAATTATTCTTTTATGAAAAGCGAAACTAATTCCTTAGAAAAAGTAAGGCAAGACAAGCGAGACCTGGCTATTAGGCGGTTCACGAAACATCGACAACAATAAAGGAAATACCCCGTCTAGAATCAGTCTAGACGAAAATTTTTTTTTTTGACGCAACAACAGCAGAGAACGCTCCGTGTGAAACGACCAAAAAGGAAGAGTATGCACCAGAAGAGCGACTAACAAAGAGGCACTCGAGCCACATCCACACACAACGCCAACAAACAAGATGGCGTCGGAACCAAAGACCGGAAGCCAAAGACCGGAAGCACCCCGCCAAAAAGGCCAAGAGGCGCGGAAAAGTACAAAGTAATATAACAAAAACGTATAAAATGTCAAAAGTAATGTTCAGAAAGGAAAGAAGGGAACCCTCCTAAGGAGAACAAACCCGAGAGAAAAAGTCGTGAGAAAGACGGGATGGGTTTCAAAGAAACAGCGCTCAAACCGGCCAACCAAAAACAACCACGTTAAAAAACGGCGACTGGGTTGGAACGAGAAAAACGTCCGGAAAGGACGTATCTAGGCAAAGGAGGGGGGCAGTGTTAAAACTATAAGCACCCAATAACCGCTAGGGCTAAAAGAGCTTAGGAAGCGCAAATATTTGATAATAAATAGAATTCAAAATCGTAAAAAGAACGATCTCACCGAAAATTCAGGACGGCTACGTATCAGCACGGACTCGAAAAATCAGAATGAAATATTATCCTTAGTGGTCTGCGCCACCTCAGTGAGCAGCTGAGGCAATGGTATTATGGAGTGGGTAGGTAAGTTAGGAAAAAGTTTGAAGTTCTATTGTTGGTTCGGTCATAGCATTGTTCTCGGGAACAAAAGCAAGGTAAGAGAGGGTCATGTGATTATTGAAGTAAATTTTCAGATTTTCCCCATTTTCTTTCAAAATTTGTCTTCTTTACTTCTGAGCTCAAAATATGTCATGGGACAATATATTTCACACATCATATGTTGAGCTCAGAAGGAGGTAAGATATATTTCGAAAGAAAATAGGGAAAATCTGAAAATTTGTGTACAAAATGAATGGAGAGTTGTCCATGAGATCGGCCATTTTGAAGCCGATGATGCCAATTTGAGGATCCCCATAGAAGGAACAACGAGACTTTTCAAACTTCCATAACTCTCTTATTTTATAACCGATTTTGATGAAACTTTTTTAGATTGCTCCCCTCATTTTCCTCTTTCCTGTAAGATTGATTCTCTCCTTGGGTTGGATTCCCCTTTAATCCCCACATTGTTATTCTCTTACCCCTCCTGCCATAATCCTCATCACTGTATTGTTCCTGTGCCTATTTGATGTAGCCTACATTTCTATATCCTGGTTGGCTTCCCCCTCTCCAACACCTCCTAATTCACCCCTTTTGTTCTCTTTCTTTCTTTCTTTCACTAGCCTCTCCCAGAATCTCCTAGCTTTTACTTTATTGGTATTTCTTGACTGTTTATGTGTGACGCTCTTGTCTCTGACAAAGACCCTGCTAGGATTGAAAGCCCAGGCTTATTTTGACTCATATTGAATCATTTTGATCATTTTTAATCATATTCCTAAAAGAACAACCATGCTCATAATCGGGAGGTCATGGCTTCGATCCCCAGCATCATATAAAATAATTTAAAGAAGTTAAAAGATAGGAGTTGCTGCTACCCTGCTTGGCATTAAACAAGAAAGGGTTTTTAGAGCAACGTCAATCTTGTGCTACTCAGTGGCTGCTGGGCCCATGATCAATTGGGCAAAAATCATATCCGTTTCACCTTTGTTTCGGACAATAAAATTTGGATCATTTTGAGCATACCTGGAGTACAAAGTCTCTCCCTCTGAAGTCAGCTATCGTTCTTGGTAGTCTGGTTCGGCCCCAGACGAAACGTAAGAATAGAGAGCGTTCATTATTGGTGAATTCGTCCATGATGTCCCAGAACCATGTAACGAGTGGAGCAGTAGCATCGATTCCCTTGTAGGTGGCTACTGACTTGAGTAGGTCTAGCGGTATGTCAGGACTACCACATACCTGTAAGGCAAGGCATAATAATGGTTGCAATCAGACAACACTTTTCCTTGAGACTACAAAGTACTCACTGCTATCATATCAAGATTTCCTGATAACATGGAATTCCAGGAGAAATTTTCCCACTGATTATCATCAACTTCATTCACTTCAGTCAAGATGATGTCAAATTAACATACATTAGTGCAGTGGTTAGAATTCAAAGCAAAATATAATATGGAGAAAATTAATTTACAAAGACACTAACTATGTTAGTTGTGGTTAAAATGATTATGATTGCCAATTTGCATGGAGATAAAACACTGATTTTCATCTTTATCAAAACAGTGCCAACCTAAGGATTTCAATTTCTGATGCCAAATAAAAAGTGGTAACGATACAAATATGGACATACTGAGTGTAGAATGTTTGCTCTTTTGGCTTATGATCAGTATCTGGCCCCCATTGCATAAAGAGTTACTATTATAGTAACTTTGTCATAAATGGTAACTACCATGGTAACACTGTTTAACAGCCAATCAAAATGCAGTATTTCATGAAAGTTACCATTGATGGCAAAATTCTTATTTTTATAACTCTTTACGCAACGGGGCCCAAGGATGTTTCATATGGCTTTGAATCACGAGATATTACGTCATTAGCAATTTTCGGTGTAAATATTGTATTCTGCTTACCATTGTCTCTAACTCTGATCCAGTGAAGAGTGATAGCAGAGGTACAGGAATCACTCTGGCCATACCTTCTCTTACCCAATGTACTTGGTCATCAAACTCACTCAACCTGTTAAAGAAAAGGTTTGTCAGTTTAGATTAAGGAGATGCAGTTCTAACAAGGTGGAATTGCCTTGTCCCCAAAAAGTTGTTACAAGGTAGACTGTACTGATAATGAAATGGCATCACTACAAAACCAACTTACAGATACAATGCCTTTGAGTTGTTTGAATGATAACTTGACATTCTTTAGACAAAAAAGTAAAACAAGACAACAATAATACATCTTATTGTGATAAATTATCCTAATTTCTCTTGTGTGAAAATATTATCCCATAATTTGCAATGATTTCATATTAGTACCTGTAGTTCAGAGCAGCTCTGACGTATTCATTCCTGTTATCAGCAGTGATCCTAGAGTACTTGGTGTTGAGGGGAACATCCTGACCAGTAGCGCTAGGAGTACTGTACGGCATGTCCATTTGGTTGAACGCTTCGGCTTCAGACTCCATGTCACGTATACACATTAAACCTAGAGTCAAACAAAGATAACATTCGTGATAATTCTTGATTATTTGGTATCAATCACACCTGGTAGCACTACAAGCATTTTACGGCATGTCCATTTGATTGAACGCCTCGGCTTCAGACTCCATGTCACGTATACACATCAAACCTGGAGTCAAACAAAAATAACAATAATTTGGTAACAATCATGACCGGTAGTGATGGAGTATTATACGGCATGTCCATTTGGTTGAACTTCTCGGCTTCAGACTCCATGTCACGTATACACATCAAACCAAGAGTTAAAAAGAAAACAGAACAATGACTACTGGTCATATTCAGACTAAGTGGGACATTTAGCTGAAATTTTAATGTGGCGCTGTGCCTTTGAAAATGCAAATTAGGATCTGAAATCAACACAAAGGCTTCTTTACAATACAAACAATTATTTAAGTTTAAACATTATGTGATCCAGTTTTCTTACGCTGAATAATTGAGCAAACAGGAATTTGCACATATGGGACTATGGTGCTTTAAATGCCTCTTATTCTTAATACCAATCACTTTTGTCAGATTTCTTTTGCTTAAAATAATTTTCATGGACTACTCTAACATGGCATATAAATACAGGTAATTTGGATTTAGTTATTTACTTGAAATGTTGAATTTAAGGCACTGGTCGTGTCACTCACATTTTCGATGTCGTGTCACTCACGACACATAGAGGTGGACCATTTTACGCAGAGAGGGAATGATTGATGGACACAAAAAATGTCAGAGAGGTACACTATTCATATACATATACCAGCACTTATGGTACCCTTAGAGATCTACTTGGGCACAAATCCAACCATAACCAATGATGGTCAGAAACCCGTGTCTTTTTTCTGTCGTGTCACTCACGCACTGTTTTTTAATAATAATTTCCAGGACCAATTGTAAAATTCAAATCCAACTGGTAATGACACATGCCACTCCTACATTATACATAATATGGTAGTCATGATACATTCATAACCTACAAGTGCAAAGATATGCGCCCTTCTATCAGTCCAAATGTCGTGTCACTCACGTTTGAATATGACCTACTGTCTTGTGGAAATATTTACGGTACATTAATTTTTGCAGATTTAGCACAAAGATCGGCAGGTGTGAATTAAAAAATAGTAAAATTAGCACTAATTTTCTTATTTACGAGATAATCACATGACCCTCTCTTACCTTGCTTTTGTTCCCCGTATTTTGAAGAAACAATGCAAGACGGAACCACAATAGACTACAAACATTTTTCATACTTCACTTTGACCCTCCCATAATCCCCTGCCTCACGCCTGTGCCTGAACACGACGTGGCGTTGAGCCCGCCAAGGCAATTATCTTCATTCTGAACCAACCAAACGACACTCGTCAAAGAGACAAGGTTGGGGGCCGGAGGGAGGGGCGTAAGAGAGGGTCATGTGATTATCTCGTAATAAGAAAATTAGTGCTAATTACTAATTACTTCAATAATCGACTCTCTCTATAGTTAAACAGGAGCCAGCACCGACACCCAAGGGTGGACAAAAAGAGAGCAGGGGAGGGTAAGAGGCCGTTGATAGTCTCGCGGTGGCCGCTGACAACGCCGAGACACCCAAAAGCTCCTCCACCCATGCAAACGCCGTAGTAAACATAAATGAAGGAATACATAGAGGCGTCAGTACGCTGCCTTCAAACTAATCATCAGTGGGAAGCCTGCAAAGAAGCACCAAGAAACGCTGATACTCTGTGATCGTGAGCTTTGGGGGCCCTTACTGACATCAAGCAGGTCTAGGACCCGCTTTAATACTCCTCCAGCGATCCATCTGGAGATGGAGTCGGGGAAGCGGCAGAAAGGAATCTCGAGTGATGATGAAGAGTTTATCACTCTTACGACGAGATTCGGATCTGGAAAGGTACCAATTAAGGGCCCTAAAGAGACCAACCATCTCCTCGGACTGAAGAGAAGGAGGAGAGCTGTTGAGAAAGATCTCACCGGGTCCCGCAGAGGCAGTCTGGTTTTGCATGAAACGAGGTTAGGGCGAAGACGCACTTCCCAGGTTCGAACCTAAAGTGCCCTCAGCTGCACTAAGGCCTGAAGACGGAACTTCGTCTGTGGCCTGAGGCCACCGCCACTAAGAAGACAGACTTAACTGTCCAAGTGGTGAACGAAGTTTCCGACACGGCTCGAAAGGAGGGTTAGCTAACGCCATCCAAACCTTGGCAAACTCCAAGAAGGAGCTAGGGACTAGACTGAGGTCTGTTTCGGCAAAGCAGAAAGAACGACCTAAGCAAGCGGCTTAACCGGGAGAGTTGGAACGTTAAGCCGTCAGAAAAAACCGTCGTGAATTGCCGCAATGGCAGACGATAGGCTCGTAAGGTCGAAAGAGAACGCCTTAGTCAAAGGTGGATTGAAAAATCCGCTAAAGACCGGGAGGGGTCCCTCTGGGGGAGCAACACTTCTCTTCGTGCCCTCAGAAAAGGCAGCTAGACAGGAGTATACACCCTAAGCGTCGACTCCCTCTGGTTCCCGGCCATGAGAGCCGAGGCTCTCCCGAGAAGCCAAACGAGATTGCCTACGACCTGACAACGCCACGGCAGTCAAGCGAAGCCGAGTCGGATGCTGCAAAGAGCGCCGGAAATCGGCTGGCTCACAACGTCCCGTCATCGAGGGAGGGGTACGACGGGACCGACCAAGACTCCGAAGCGAGGAAACCCATGGTCTGTCCTGGCCAGTGCGGGGCTATAGCATCATCCAAGCCCCATCCTCCACTAGCTTGCTAGCACTAGGGGATCAGTGGTAAGGAGGGAAAGGCATTAACTTCTCAACCCGTTCCGGCTGAACAGAGCGGCAACTTAAAGTACGCTCTCGGATTCCCAACTCCTCAGTCAGCGCGTCGCAGAGGGTCTGACGGAGAGACCAATCCGAGGGGAGAGATGTCGCGGAGTCAGAAGGTGCCGCTATATCATCTCCCGGCCGGTAGGCGTACGCAGGCTAGATCGGGAGATACTTTTCTCCCTGCACTATCTCCACAGCCTGAGCCGACAGACGGTTCAAGCTCCGGGAAGTGTGTGATGATCTCCTGACTAATTGATGATAAGTCACGCGGCGCGACTCGACATTGTCGTCAGAAGGAGAACACTAGCGGCATAACAGTCCGCATCCTTGGAAAATCCAGATGCATGACCACAACATCTCTAACACATTTGAATGTGGGGAAGGGGAGGTCATTGAGACGCAATCCCGGTCGTCACGGTGACCTCCAAGGCCGCCCAGCCCTGAAATGACGCGTCGTGTGAAATCGAACGAAGTGTAGATACACAGCGAAAGGGTCATGTCCCTGGAAAGAAACGACAAGCGGCTCTTCCACGGCGGTTTGGCAGCCGGCGCACCTCCGGGGGCAAGGGCGTCACAGGTCCTTGGAAGACGAAACTGCTACGCTCTGCTCACTGATCAAAAACCAACTCGGCTCCCAGTTCAAACTGGTGTGCGGTCGGGGATGGAGCAACTGCCCTGGAGCTTGGCTCTGATAAAGCCAATCGTCAGGTAGATCGACAAGTCTGAGGCACATTGGACAGTACGCATCTCTAGAATCGAGAGATATCGCACATCTTGAGCACTGAGGGAAGGAAGAATCCTGCCGAGGTGCCGAATGCGGGTCGGCTTCCGTGTATCACAAGTCTGAACAGACGTCGACTCGGAGCCAACACAACTTCTTCGGCAATCTGACTCGGGATCCGCTGTGGCGGCCGAGACGGAGAAGCTCCCGGGGCCGGCCGGTTGGGTGACAAGAACTACCGATGTCTGGTGCGGAGTGGGATCGCCGATCCCACATCTGCAAGAGCGCCAGGTCATGGAGGAGGGAAAAACCTGGGAGGACTCTCGCATGGCTCCATACCGAAGTCAAAGGCGGGCGAAGAGCGGTCGAGCCGGGGGCGAAGTGGCCGCGGCGTTGTTGAACCAGCCGATGCGTGTGACAAGGGCCGACGACGTCAGTCTACCAAGTCACGAGGGGTAGCCTGTCACCGTCGACCCTGCTGGGCGGCCGAAGCGCCTGGAACGAGGGAACGCACCCACGCTTTGTAGGTGCCGAAGCACAACTATGCAAGTATGAAGTGAGCGGTGGTTGAGACCAGAGAAGGTGTGCGTGGCGGCAGGCAGCTACAAGCACGAGGAGGTGCTAGTCCCGTCACCTGTGCGAGCCGGAGGGAGTAGGGAGCGAAAACCCGCTTGGTAAGAGTGCTGAAGGCACAAACACCAAGTATTGATAAGCGGCGGTTTGAGACCAGGGGCCAGTTGTTCGTGTGACAGGGCAGGCAGTACCATGCGCAAGGGTACCGCTGTCCCGCGCTCGTTGGCCGCGAAGCGCCAGGGGATAGGGGGGGGGAGCCGCTTGAGTAGGGTGCAACCCAACGCAAGGTAGGGATATCCGGTGCTTCGGGCCTGTCAGCAGGTCGACGGGCGCGATCCTGAGCGATGATTGATATCCCGGCTGATTCTGAAAGCCGAACAGGCCGCGGTCCGGTGTGCCAGTGTCGAGAAACGACCCCCGTGGGCCGCTGATGAGTATCCCAAGGGATAAGCCTTAGTAGCCCACGAGGAACCCCGCCACCGAAACGACGTAGCGTTCGGGAAGGGCGTCCGGCCCGGAGGCAGACGTGGCAGATTGTTACACCACCGTGTCGTGAGACGGGGGCCAGGCGTACCCTGCCACTAGGGGGTACATGCCGTTACCTTGAGGCCAGGAGCCAAGGTAGGGAGCGAACCGTTAGGTGGGGTGCGAAGGCACAACCCACAGGGTTCTGATATGCCGACAGCATCTCGAGGACCTGGCGCCGCAGGCAGGTAAACGTGGTATGCCTGAGCGCGATAACGGATCGGACGTTCTGAGTAGAACGCCCGAGGCACGTGGAGGCTGGGTTTGTTTCTGTGAAACAACCCAGGCCTGGGGCTTGAGGTATCCCAGGGATAGCCGTGAGCACCCAGAAGACCGCCCAACGAAGAGCGACGGAGGGTGATCACACTCCGAAGTGGGTGTCGTCAGAGTCTGATAAGGATATTGACTCGTAGCTAATAAAAACTACCTCGACGCCTATCCGAATCTGAGCGAGAACTCCGAAGTAATGTTCGGGAGTCGGACACCGGTGCATCGTGGCGGTAGGTCCCGGGGCGCGGTGGATACCTAGGCGGCAGTCCGAGCAAGCCGAAGTGCGGGTGGTTGTGACGGCCGTGTCCTTGTAAGACGAGGGCTGGTGTATTACTGCTCTACGAGGGATAAGCTGCCCATCTACTCTGGAGCGAAGCCAGAGGGATAGGGGAGCGTACCCGCTTGGGTAGGCGTGCCGGAGCGGCCACATACCAAGGATCAGGGATATCAAGGGCCGTACGGTCGTGGCGCCGCGATAGGGCGGTCGGCCAGAGCCGGATGTGGCGGTGTTGTGACGGGCCGGGTGTCGTGTGACGGGGGCCGGGCGTACACTGCCACGGGGGGTTTGCTGCCCCGTCACCTCTGGGAGCAGAGCCCGAGGGATAGGGAGCGTAACCCGCTTGGTGGGGTGCCGGAGGCACCCACCAAGGGTCGGGATATCCGGCAACTCTCGGAAACTGCCAGGCAGGTCGAGCAGCTGCATCCTGTGCGGATAACGAATATCCCTGGACGTTCGGGTAGAACATCCTGGGGTCCTGCGAGATCGAGGCCTTGGTTCTGTATTCGCAAGGAAGCAACTCCGGTCAGTGGTTTCGGGCTATATACCTACAAGGGATAGCCAATACCCTAGTCCTGCTCTACCTGCTCGACGCACCCTAAAGAACGAAGCACGACAAACAAAGCTGAGCGAGTTGAAGACAGATACAGTTCGAGGACGCACTCACAGACTTCGGAGACAGAGAGCCAGCCACCCTAGCGAGGACCTGATACCCCAACTGTCTAACCTCTAGACACACGTGCGATCCTACCACGCCCCGACTGCACGCTAAACTTGCGGTCGCCACGGTCCTCATTAACCGCTACTGTCGCACGGCCATCAAGTGCAGCAATAGCTCTGAGCGATGATAACTGTGGCGCACTGACTCTCTATCCCGAGTGAGAACAGTAACATCGCAAGGGCCAGGTGACGTCTGGAGAAGACGAACTCGTTCCTTTGGCAGAGACAAAGATCCGAGACTACAAGGTTCTTTAGGCAACTCTTGGCAAACGTGGGCTTTAACTTAGTATGTCTCTGTCTACAAGACCTTTTCTTATGTGCTGGACTTTAGAAGGAGTGAGAGCACCTCTCTGGAGTCGGAATCAGAGTAGCTCCTGGCAGAGTTCCCCCTCCCTTATTTCTTAGCGCAGAGAGGCGGACGTATAACTCTGGCGGTCGAGACGGCTCTCCCACCGGGCAAGCTTCCGATACAGACGAAACCGTCTTCGAAGAGACCAATGCCACCAGCCTCTGCGTCGTCAGAGGAGTCACTCCTACTGTCCATGGTTAGAACGCCTTCTGAAAAGAAAAGAACAAAAATTTCTTAGTAACGTTAACCTAATTCCTTAGAAACTAAGTAAGACCACGGAGACCAGCTGATTAGGCGGCTCGCGGAGAACTCCAAAAAAAAAAGGAAACTCGTCCAGAATAGGCTAACGAAGATAAAAAAATAATTAATTTTTTTTTTTTTTTTTTTTTTTTTTTTTTGGACGAAAACGGGGACGAATTCCCGAATCAACCAAGAAAACCGGATATGCACCGGAAGAGCGACTAACAAGAAGGCGCTCGACCACACATATACACACACACGCCAACAACAAGATGGCGGCAGAACAAAACCGGAAGTCCGAGGACCGGAAGATTCCCGCCAAAAGGCCACTGTGGCCGCGGAAACAATACACTAATATATAACAAAACGTCAAAATTTCAATAGAAAGAAGAAGGAAACCCTCCTAAGGAAACAACCCAAGAAGAGTCGGAGAAGATCGGGACTGAGTTTTCAAAGGAAAAAACAGGCGGCCCAAACCCGACCGACCAACAACAACACGTACAATTGAACGAGTGGGACTGGTTGGAAACGGAAGAAAAACGTCCGAAAGGGACGTAATTCTTGCAAAAGGGGCGCAAAGAACCTAAAGCACCCGTATTAAACGCTAGGCGTAATAAGAGCTTTTGGAAGCGCAAATATATTGAAATATAAATTTCAAATCGCAAGTAGGAACGGCTCACCCAGATTCAGGAACGTCCGGTACGCACGACTCGAAAAAACAGAATGAGATAATTGCCTTGCGGGCTAACGCACAGTCGTGTTCAGGCAGGCGTGAGGCAGGGATATGCTGAGGGCAGTGAAGTAGAAAAAATGTTTTGGTAGTCTATTGTGGTTCGGTCTTAGCATTGTTCTCGGGGAACAAAAGCAAGGTAAGAGAGGGTCATGTGATTATTGAAGTAAATACGCGGATATATAAGCATGTATTTTTATAAATGTATTGAATGGGTTCAGTTGTACAAATACGAACATGAAGCCTGAATTATTGATTTTGTAAAAATACAGCGAATACAGTACTTGTCCAAATTTTATCATTAATGAAGTCTCTCACAAAAAAAAACAAAAACAAAACAAAAAAGTCACTAGGACTAGGTCTTGGTTGTGACTTTTCTAACTTTTAACATGTTGGTATAGAATGATCCCTTTATGGACACTGTCGGCAAAATGACTTCACCACTGCTAGCAGTGCCATGATGCAAGAATATCTAATCTTTCAACATTATTTGAAGTTCGATAAGTTTGCTTATGCTCAGTCTCTCAACTCTTCCAAAGTCATAGGGGTGGGGGACTTGAGAGCAGAAGACATGTAAGTATACTTTGTCTTAAAAGTATAGGATTTCTTATACAAGAATAGAGTATGAGCTGAATTCTCACCTGCAACATAATCCTTGTCAACCTCAGTGATGTCAGCTACAGTGAGAGGCATACCAGCTAACTGCTTCCAGACAGGTTCGGCTAGGGACAGACTTAGAGGACTCCCTGTACGGATTGCTATACCCATCAGGATACCTGAACAGAAGGAAATAACAAGATTTAGTTCATGAAAAGTTCTTACTGCTGATAAGGTGACGAGACCTTGTTTCTCGAATGAGGAGAGCAAGAAAACGTGGCAGCCTGAGCTGAATAATATCAATTTTCCTGTGACATGCTCAGTTTTGATTCGGATAGGACATCACTATCTGATTATCTTGTGATATTTTTTTGGTGATAAAACACACACACAAAAAAAATGATTTCCTAAAAATATTGAGATTTCCAAAAGACAGGCATAGAAAAGAAGGACATAACACTGATTTTTGTATACATAAATGCTTTTTTTTTTCCTTTCTTCCATGCGTCTTCCAACTTGATGTTTCATATGGGTACAGCATGCCCCAACTAAAGTCTGTTGTTATTCTCCCATTCCACCTAGGTCCAGCACACACTACTTAAAAGGGGTCTATTGTTATCCTGGAAGCATGTCCTGGAAGAGGGTGAGACAGCATAGTGTTTGATGCCATACCACCCAGCACTCTATTGTTTGCGAAACAACAACATTTTTAACATCTGGTATGCTGGTTTTGCTCTGGAATGGCGCTATGCTGGACCAATTCTAGGTGATCTAATTCATGTGGAACATCAAGTGAGTATATCCTTGCTCCACAACTGAAATACTAATGTCCTTACCTAGGAACTTGAACATGCTTTGCTGAGCCTGTGACCTAGCCATTGGTTTGAGTAAGAAGCAATCTCTATTAGCTCCGGCTTCGTCTCGCCCATTGGGTGTAAGGACTAAGAGAGGTACAGATCCATTCTGAAGCTCATCACACATCTCAGCTATAGACTCACTGTATCCTCCTCCACAGTCATCTACACTCTCACCTAAGTGATATAAATGATAATGATAACATTTATATGGAACTTATAATGTTCCATCTGCCTTTAACTCAGAGGCTTAATGTATATCACTTATATATGGTTATTAATACAATGTTTCTAAGCCCATAATATTAACTAATTATTACTCTCAAGGACTGTGTTTCTAATGGTAATCCATTATTTCACCTAAGAGAGCGCCAAATGTGGATGAATGTATGGCCTGTGGACATACAGAAAGTAGCCGGGATTCAGCCTCGTAATCAATATTCAACGATTTTCCACATGACCACAACACTTCTACCGTCAGGTATTGTCATGTTAAATAACATGTTACTTTCAATGTGAACACCATAAAAGTTGGAATGCTGGTATACATGTACATGTCCAAGGCAAGCCCTGCAAATTTCTTTATCTACAAAAAAAAAAGTGAAATATTACAGGAGGGAAAAGAGAAGGAAAGGGAAAGTCAAAGCAAGAGAACAAGTCTAAATGGATGATAGTTGCTATGATACTAACCTATGAACTTGACTTTCCAGACCCTATGAGGAAGGAGGAGACTATCAGATCCAAACTGGCTCAGCTTGGAGCAAGCTTGACCAAAGACAGACTTGGTCCCGTCTGGTCCAGCCAGACCACCTTTACTCCTGGACCTCTTGACCTGGATCCTATTAAGCTCAATCACAGGACCGTGCTGACGGTCTCGCACCATGGTGGCTTGGACAACCTTCCGGAATGCTGCTTCCTAATATGGTCAATAGAAAAGGTCAAAGTTGATGTCAAACTGTACTTATTATATGATATTTAACTGATTTTGTAATGTGATAAAAAATCTTTTACCTAAGTGTATCAACTTAAATTTTAAAAAATACAGACAATAATGGGCACAACATACGATGCACAATTATGCAATTCCAACTTCATTGTACATGTACATGTATGTGTAATTGAAATATTAGAAGAGATTCTTGTTTTTCCCACTTTATCAGGTTTTATTAAAAAGAATCCCAAGTGATTGTTTTGGATATTCCCCTATGTCTCAGAAACAAAAGCTCAATATTTACCTACAAAAACAACAATTTGTTTTATTTTCACTTCAAACAAATCACGTTTTGGTGACTACCATTACCTTTCCAGATGACACAAGCAGCCCTCTGAGTGCATCAATACCGACTAGGATGCCCAGCCCAGCTGACGAGGTATCCTGCTTGTCTCTCATATCAAACATGGGTATAGAAGGACAGAAGAGCTCCGAGAAGTGATGAAGTAACACCAGTCTGTTCCTGATAACAGGGATGGGGATCTCTCTGAGGAGGTTGTACTCCATGGGGACGGTCTGGGGGAGACGACCGGCATGGAGGGGCTTGCTGGTGGACCAGGCAACAGTGTGGGCCGAGCCACAGGCGACGTTGGTGATCTTCTTATCTGTTTCATACAAAGATAACAATAATGACAATCAGTATTCATTGCAAGAAGTACATGTAAATCTACAACAAAATTTTTTTTTTTTTAAATCATAATTTGCTACTCGGAGTAATGATAATGGTGACTGTGTATACTGCGTCATGTCTGTCAGATTGTTAAGACTCCTGCTGCTCTGTTATCACCTGCCTTTAGCTTGGCTACCAAATGGTGGAAAAGCACTTCAAGAAACAATTCCTGTCAGATACCCATATACCTCACCTGGGTCGAGAGTGGTACATGTAGATGCAGATTAGTGTCTTGCAATAAAACTTTTGGGAAGGACATGTACATGGGTATAGATATACATGATACTAATATGTCCCATTTCTTGCAACTATCAGTATGTGGTATTGGCAATATCTATTTGCCAAATCAATTGTGCCATTAGGAGTACATGCAATCAATGATTGACTAAGGAAACAGCTTATCACATAAAATTTTAAGCAGGTACAGGTATTTCTGAAGTCCAAGGCTCAATTTTAAACACATCCGTTGCGTTGCCAGACGTGCCAACCTTAACAAACAATAGGTATCTTTAGACAAAAGGATTTCCAATAGATTTATGTTATAACCAACTTCCTAGCTCAAATTGACAACATGTAAGTCCTTTTGTCAAGAGTTAAATGAAAGTTTTTTATGGATTACTTTTTAGATAATCTGAGAGGTCTATGTCTAAACCTTGTTGAAATATAACAAGGCACAGAGAGGTATGTTTTTGATGGCAAATAAAGAGTTTAGCAATTTCTCACCTTGAAGAGCAGTAACAATCCTTGGTCTCTGGATAGCATTGGTTGTTCCATCTCCTAACTGACCTTCATCATTGTCACCCCACGTGTATACCTCTCCTACAAGTCACCAGAGAAAACAATGTCATTACTGAGGGAAAACATCTTATCCACGTCAAACACATACAAGATTTTCAAAGATCCAACTTTTTGATCACTGTTTGATCCTCAAAGTGGCAGAAATTAAATATTTATTTCACTCCTACATCCTTAAAAAAATTAAATTCATTATTAATGCCAATCTATTGAAGAAGATTACAAAAAGATTCAAATATGAAAAAATGATTTAACATTTTTCTACGCATTACCAATTTAGAGATTTCAATGATTCTCATGCAAGAAACATTTGATGTATTGCACCAGTAGCAAATTCATATTCGTCAATGATTTTTAAACTAATGCCTTAGTGTCACTTATAAGAGATGTTTACATCTATATGTTAATAATCTCAGTCGCAGGATTTCTTTTGAAACCAACATTTAAAAAAAACTATTATCAAAGGGCAACATGGTTATAAAATACCCTTAATATTATCCACAAAGCATATTAATCAATGTACCTTGGTCACTGCAGGCCACACAGTGCAATGAACCAGTTGCTATGGAGATGATCTTCTTTCCCTGTAGAGCAGCAACCTTACGAGGGCGCCGTACATGGTCGTCTGACCCATGACCGAGGCGATGGTAGTCACCTTTACCCCTGTAAGTTGGTAATAAATAGAGGTATCAGTTTAATATTTAGTTGCTACATAATTGTTTCACTCATGACCTAGGCATTGGTAGTCACCTTTACCCCTTTGAGATAATAATTAATAAAGATATTGGTTACTTAGTTGTTTGACAGTACATGATCGTCTGACCCAAACCCAGGCAATGGCAGTCACCTTTACCCCTGTGAGATGATAATTTATAGAGGTATACTTTATCGCTTTAGAGTGGAATGTATTTCATCACATCTTGTAATCAGAAATATTCTACAAACATATGTGTTGATGTGATGTACACAATGTAGAAACACTTTTCTAATGTTTTGTTTTAACTTTAGGGCAATTTATTTTCTTAAGATTTCCCCCCTCATTATTAAACAGATCGATCCTGCACTGTAGAGTAAAGGAATATAACATGTAACACACCACAAAGACATATGTACAATGTACAAACATCATATAAATGGTTCTAGTACCGAGAGAGAACCCAAATAAAGTGAAACTTGCCTGTCTGTAAAGAAAACAAATTAAGTTTCTCCTTTGGTTCTCGTTGATACATGTACAGATACATATTCTAAAAGAAAGATAAACATATGACTGCCAAACTTTAATTTTTTTTCCCAATACGAGCGATACTGTGTTACAAAGAACTTGTAATGGTGTTGTAAAAACCTTACATAAAGTTCAGGTAAAATAAGTGTGTTTGTCTTGCCATGTATAGACGCATCCAGACCTTGTGAGTGCGATAGAGAACTGAGATCCGCACTCCACCTTGCACACACCAAGATTACTCAAGGCATCCAAAATATATTCCCACAATACAACTATTCATGGATTGAGCCTGAATAATTGTCTTACCACGTGTAGACACATCCAGACTTTGCGAGTGCGATAGAGAACTGAGATCCGCACTCCACCTTGCACACACCGATACTACTCAAGGCATCCACTTTCTGAGGGACCTTGCATCCATCGCTTCCACCTCGTCCAAGCTTGCCATAATCACCATCACCCCATGACCATACGTTATCATCGTCTGATATACATAAGGTCTGGGAGTCTCCGCTGCCGCAGGCAACGTCAATTACACGGTAACCTTTCAATGCATCCACCTATGGTTATGACAATAAATCAAGATTAAAAAATAAACTTTCAAATCTATAACTGGAGCCCAAGATTGGACTTTCATTTTTTTTTATACAAGTTTAATCTTACATTTTTTTTAAAGAGTTCTATTATTCTTTGTCTGTGATGTTCCTAAATGAATACCCACATAGTTTTCAGTATACTTTTTAACTTAAGTTAACTTCTTGTTCATGTGGATTTTGTTGACTCTATTATCAAAATAGTCTGCAGCATGTCTAGAACCAGCTTTATAAGAAGTTCAATTTAGCATATCTTGATCTTTTGTGTATACTGCATCTTTAGAATATTAACTTACATTTTAGGATATTGAATTTTTAGAAATATAAGATAAATTTCCTTAAAAAGTTTAGTTTACATTCAATCGGACATTCAATCAAGTCCAATCTAATCATTGTGGCATTTTCCTTGCAATTACGAGGTGCTTCAACCCTTGCTTACTAACATTCATACAATATATAACATGTATACTAATATTCTTCGTATATATTTACGAACATTCTTGCTATACTCACTAGTTTAGGTCTGAGTTGGTCTTCACTGTCCCCATGGCCTAGTCTCCCGTAGCGTCCTTTGCCCCACGTATAGAGCTCTCCACTAGACGTCACACAGGCACTATGTGCACCACCACATGCAATATCAATCACTTCTTTTCCTCTTAAGCTCTCTATCACACGAGGTCTGTCACATTGGCTGTGAGAAGATAAAACAATCAACATCAACTTTTCATTTCAGTTATATATTTTTAAAGTCACCGAAAGGTTCATTCATTAATCCAATCCAATGAGTATTTGGTGTAGCACCTTTTCATGGCAGTTACTAGATGTTTCACAATTTGCTCCACAGTTTTGGCCATTTCATAACACTTCATAACATTTCTATAATGTTGGGTTAAAAGTGTTTTCCATTAAACCTGTGTCTTGTATTGAGCTACAAGAAAGTATTACATTTTTAATTTAACAATTCTTTTAAGAATGGAAAAAAGTGATACCAATCTTTATTATATATGGTTTCAGAACAAATGACACATAATGGCAGTTGCCGTCTAATTTCATCTCCATACAATAAGCTTGGGATATCATACGTTCTGTTTCCATGACCTAGTTTGCCATCCTCTCCTTCACCCCAGGAATAAACCTCTCCCTCAACGGACAGAGCGAGGGCGTGCTTTCCACCAGAGTTGACAGCAACCTTCTTGATATGGACATGTTGAATGGATTCTAAGAGGGTAGGTGTGGAGACGGAATCTGTCCCTCCTATGCCTAGACGACCACTGGCTCCATACCCAGTAGCATACAACTAGATAAAGAAATAAGAGTATTTAGATTGAACAGCAGGTCAAATTTTACTGCTGTGGACAATAGATAACATATATCATCCATTTTTTGGTGGTGGTTATACTCTAACTCTGTCTAATTACATCTATGTCTTCATAGCTTATCAATAAGCGCACAATCAAATATTGGAAAAAACGATTTTTCAGAGATTTATCTTCGTGAGAAATGACGTAATGGCTGTCATGCTTGTATTGCTTGTTTTGTTTTGTTATACATGCAGACAAATCAACCTTCAACTGTATCAAACTTTGGACTTAATGAAATAAATGAATAAAATTAAATGAATGTATAATGCACTTTAGACTGTATATAAATATAGTCCATGCCTGTGAATAACCAGGTGCTCGTTCTGGACCAAGCCTATGGTCACAGCCTATTACCTTATTATAACAAAATCTCACTAATACTGAAAATGTTTGGGACACTGGGAAAACATCCTCTTTATAATTAAATCTAGTTGTATACATGCTTGTTGTAACAGGAGTAGAATGAACCAATTTGAATAATGGACGATTTAAATGTTGGTACCAATGCTGTCACATACACATGTTTCAGAATCATTAGAGGAGCTACATTAATACAAGAGTGGTGGATCAGGCATCAAAGATAAAATTGTAATAAAGAACAATACATTTGCCTACCTTTCCATCAGCTGTTACAGCAAACAGTGTCTGTTCCCCACCAACAATCTGGACTGGTCTAAGAGCAGTCAATGACTCAATGGCTGTTGGTACCTTGACCTTTGCCCCTTCAATGCCCCCTAGTTGACCTCTATGGTTGTGACCCCAGCCGTAAATGGTCCCGCTTCCTCCCCAGGATAGAGTCCAATCATCAGAGCGTCTGGAACAAGAAATATTCATGTTATCAATCAGACCACGTACTCATGAGGCATAATGCATGATGCTTACAAATGGAACAAGACTCATGCCATTTTTAAAAATAATTATTTTTTACAAGAAATCACAGCTACAACAAAGTTTGATTAATAGCAAGAATCATACATGCAATGGATAACTGGACAAGTATAACTACAACACTATAACCTTTCTGTATCACTAAACAAAATTTAACATTTGCTTTCATTAACCATTTCCAAATACAGGGCAGCTACTGGCATCTAAAACACGTATTATATTGCGCTACTTTGTCAAAATGAAACAAAAGAGATATCAACAATATTTGAGTTACTATATTTTATATTTGTACCTACATGTAATGCAATTTTTTTTTCTACCAAACTTTAAAAAAACCATTAATCCTTCTGAAAGACATGTTGGCTCAGGCTTTAAGATATTGCAATGACAGACGCATTTTGCTCTTTCACGGAGTATGTCATTTTCATCATTTGCTTTCTCTCTTCAAAGTAGGGCAGTAAGTAAAGTGTCCATTGGAGTGAGAACAGTTCCACTGAATCCCTTTGCACATGTATGTACATGTAATATATCTCACCTATTCATCCATAGTAGTATCTGTTCATCTTGTTCTCTCTTAAAGACCCTATGATCTTCATGATCTCTTGACGGTTCCTCCCAGTCAGCGCTGATCTGTGTGACCTTCTTCATGACCTCCTCACCAAACACCCTTGGTAGTATGGTGCGATTCTCCAAGGACTCCGCTACTCTAGCAGCCATGCAGTACCGTCTGAACCAGGCCCATCGGTGGGACTCAGCACAGCAGGGTAGAGAGTCTAGCTGGAGGTCGCAGGCTAGGGCTACCAGCACCTATTAGTTGGAGGCATTGAAGATATTTGTAAAGAGAGGAAATATATCATTACCAGATCTGGGCCCTCACTCATGAATATTAATGATCAATTGCAAATTTGAAACAACCATTCTGATTGGTTCACTGGTTCATAGTGAGAATTTTATGCAAGAAGTCAATGCAAAAAGGATCCTGATTGATTACTATCCATTTACAACTGATTGTAATTGAAGATGCTAGTACTAGATGTTCCTATGTTTTAGTGCAGTCAGACCGGCCAGACCGAACCAACTACAATTAAATGAAAATTTCAACAGAAGAATGTTGCACCTGGATTAACTATGTGGAGTGCGGTGAAGCCTAACTCAAAATGCATTCATTCCTTCCTCTCCTAACATATAACAAAGGGATGATTTAATTGAGGGGATAGTTGACTTTCTACAGTTGTTTGTTAGTTGTTTGAAGGTCGGTCTGGCCGGATGTGACTGCACTATAACATAGAACATCTAGTACTAGCATCTTCAATTGTACTTATGATCTATTAAAGGAGAATTGTCTCTTTGAGATATTGCTTACTGTGGATGCATGAAAAATCAATAAGCACATTAGTGAAGATTGGTGAAAATCAGATAAATGATAAAAAGTTATGAGTATTGAAATATTGAGATCTCTGATGACAAAGGAAATCTCCACATTGGCAACGCGGTCACCCATTTGTGATTGTCACAAAGGGGAAACTCCCCATATGGTGTGCACAAAAAGTATTCAAAATATCTTTAATTTCATTCAAATGATAGAACAGCTCTACTTTTCATAGATATATATGACCTCATATATTACATGTCATCCCATAAAAAATTCTTTATTCTCTCATTAGAATCGAGAAAAAAGAGATTTTAGTACAATGTGTACAATAGATATGGGAAAAGATCTCCCTGCATTAACATCACACATCATGGTCGCGTTGCCAAATTGGAGGATCTCCATATCATAAGTGATCTCAAAATATAAAAATTCATATCTCTCTTATTCATTGCCTGATTTTTCTGAAACTTTTACCAATATGTTTTGACGGTTTGTCTCCATTCCACTGAAGCCAAGTTTCTCTGAGGGGATAATTCCCCTTTAAATAAATTTCAAATCAAAGACGGACCAGGAAAAATATTTGCACTGGTTCAAGACAAAGTAAACCCTCTTCAACTTCACCCTCTTCAACTACAAACTCATCATACATGTATATGTATATTGTGCATATTTGCCAAAACCAATAAGAGCAGGATTAAAAAAAAATTTTAAGGATCTAGTGCAAATCTTCAGACATAAATACTATTTAAAAAATATCAAACAAGACCACGTAATACCTTGAAGAATGGCTGTGCAGCAGAATGTTTACCAACCCCTAACAATTGGATCTTCATACTCATATTGTCTCTGGAGTGCTTCAGGTAGACCTTTCACAAGGGCTGCTAGGGCTGTGCCACTGAAGTCCTGTATATACCACAAGAGAAATGACTTTCAATTCATACACCGATGAATCAATTGACTTTTTATAATTAATTGAGTTTTGTAATAATGTGTATTCATGTTCAATAAACTACATGTAGTTAATCTTCGGACACTAGGCGCTAATATACTCAGGCTGGTGTCGATGGGAAATATGTTTTGCAAAATCAGCTCATCACTTCAACTGGTTAACTTGAAACTAATTCATATGATAAACAATGGGCTCATTATCTAAATTGTACTTGATTGATTTCAAAAACCATTTTACCCAATTAGATGAACTATTTATTTAATTTCATATATGTACTGTAGTATGTGTAGCAAGCTGACAATGACCTACATTTGTGTAAATAAAAACCACTTCTGCAACACCTCAAACAACACCCTTAAATTATGGAAAGTATCACTACCAAAAGACAGACGTAATCATAATAACACATTCATCAAATAAAATAATATGGAAAGTAAGACCCCTGTAACATCTTTAACCTGGGCATAAAAAGTGATATAAGGAGAGTAAAAAGTGTTTCTTACTCCAAAGGTCGAGGAGCTTTCTGTCTGTGCTTCATGCTGGCATAAGATGGCGTCTACATTCGATGACCTTTGAAACTCTGTAGATATGAGTTCCTCAGTCTTATGCAAAGGCCCACATCCTTTGTGCTGCAGCTGTATCAAATGGGAAAAATATAAAATTATACTACATAGAACACAAGCATGTACCATTTCAAAAAATCTCCTTGAACGCACTACAATTTGAACATCAGAACATCATTAAAATAAGAAAGAAATATGATAATACATTTCAAGTTTCAATTGTGGTTACACTGCGTTAGACCATTCATTTAATGCCAGAATTAGTAACTGTTGGCAATTTAGTAATGTCAAGACACCTATCTAATACCCCAAGCAATGAAGCCCAACTAAACAAACAGACTGATACATATTAAAGAAGTATTTGGTCATTTCTGTAATGGATCTGATGATTTGTACGACATTGCATGAATGTTAGCCATAGTGTAGATCAATTAGTTGAGTGGTTACGTCCCCTCTACATGTAGTTCTCTGAAACAGACTCTCAACAGTCCACGGTAAAATCATATCTCATTGATACATGTTGTAAAAATCTATCCAGCCAACTAATAAGCCAATCAACCAATGACTCACCAAGAGTACTGAGCTGTGCACAAGCAGCAAGTGCTGCAGCAAGTCTTGGCAATGATCTTCTTATCTCTACTGTCTCCAGCCTGAAGTCTAGTAGACAGGTGACTAGATCATGACGGTTGAGACAGAAATAGCACGGTCAGAATAGAAGGTGCTTAGGTGCTTGCAGCTGGCATCATAGAACACTGTTAGCCTCCATCCCAGCCATTGACTGACCCATCGCTCGTAATCCACTTAAGTCATCCCCTGAAGATACGCAGCTCTGGCGACCAGTCCGACCATTCATCGTCCCGATCGGACCGACACTGTACGGCCAGCACCATCCATGATGGTTTAGGGGATCGTGACGGCGTTCCGTCGAGCACTGGCGTCAAATTCAACACGAAGGGCCTCTGCGCCCGGGATACGGACATTGCCGATGAGGTGGTGTCGTCAGCGTAGGGGTGGAGCTCTCCTGGATGAGGGCTGCATGGCTGAATGACGCAGCTTTGTATCGGCAGCGACATCCTCTAACTCTGTTACGCATAACTCTAGCAGCATGTCAGCAACCTAGGGATGGATTGATGGTAACGGTGAGAGAAAGCAATGAGTTTTGCACAACATTTTCCAATTCCAAGCAGATTTATATGTAGAAAGAATTGGATTATGTAAATGTAACGTAATTACAGTTGTATAAAATAGAGTAATGGTACTTAAGGAGAGAAACTGAAAAACTTTCTCCTGGATAACGGGCTGCATGATATAACATTTCTTAACCACACTACAATTCACAAGGTTTCTCAGATTACTGAAGTGAAAATCTCAGAGTAGAAATTATTTGTCTTTTCTCCTCTCTCTCAAATCTTATTGAGTTGAATTTCAATATGTCTATATATGATAAGCATTACTGAATTAGCTAACTTGCTTCTGGAGTGAAGTTTCTCACTTTAATAAACATCGTCAAAAATAAATGAGACAAACGACACAATGACATAAAATAAACAATAGTAATAACATTCTTCCAAATAAGGTAAGAAACATTCTGTTAATTGATTGTTGCTATGGGTTTTTGATCATGAGTGAGTCTTTATAATTGAAAACTTTCGTTAACATCATGTGGTAAGTCTTAATGGCTTTTGTAACAATGTACATGTACATGTATATCTTTTTTCACCTTATGAGGCAATTTTTTCTGTTGACTACACAGTCATGTGGTGGAATTCATGTGAATTTGAGATATCTGACAGTGTTGTAACCTCTGGATTAAGCCTTAGCCATGGCAGTGAGTGTATCAGAGATGGCTTGTTGCTACGGCTCCACAACCGTCCAGCTACTGCTAGCTTGAGTAGATCCACCAGGAACGAGCATCATCAGGCTGGAGTTTACCAGTGAATTCATCCAAACTGTGTGCAATGATAGCTCCACCTCCTGATCTTCAGGGCTTGTTACCTTCACAACAAATCAGAAAATATTTAATGCATAGATTGAATTTGCACAGCAAAATTTTAAAAAAAAACTGATTAGCTAATGCTGCTATCATAGTTGCAAGGTTAAAGCAGGTATTGCATGCGTTTAAAAAAAAATTTTTAAGTAATGTCGACACATTTCAGTTGTTCATCTTACAAAGAGCTGCAAACCTGCCACCCAGAACATGTCAGTATTTCAAAGCTGTAAATCTGTATTTTAAATGAGGAACTCAATATTTTCAAATAAATATTGGAGGACAACACATTAATCTGAAGTTTAAGAAAGTATTTTGTTTGAAACCATCAGTATTCTCTCATTTTGGCTACATATACTGCAAATCAGGACGACTTGGCAACTGTGCCCTTATTTTTCCTTGATAGCTCAAGAAACTATGGTGCAGTATGATAAAAAAAAATTTATATAATAATGACTGGCCTTGAGGTAGATACCACAGATATTTCTCAAACAAGTCTCATATTGCCACGAGTATTAGACAAGGGCAATATGGGTCCTTGTGAGGGAAATATATGTGGCATCTCCCGAAAGTAAAGCCAGTCAATATTATTATTATTACTGTTGACCTCAATTAGCCATATTTTAAGAGACTAATAATTTGCTTGATTTAAACTGGGTATTTGTCGTGGCATGTTTCCTTTTTTCCCCCAGAATTCTGAGATGAACTGTGAATGGTATCAAATCAGGCGCGTAAAGTTTTTCATGATGCTAAACCATTGTGACGCAGAATATTTTTGTGCGTATCACGGTCTTACTCTTTGCAT